>LR999966.1:46716923-47921694 GCA_905220375.1 Tachina fera
TTCTTCAGTCATTATTGGCATATTTAACTCACGATGCATATTTAAATTTTTTATGTCCATGGAGCCGATGTTATCAAACGTTTTGTTTTGTTTTGCCTTCGTTGAATTTTCTCAACATTTGAAGCTGAAGCAGTGCCCCATAGCTAAGTTGCGTAGCACCATATTGGCTTCAAAAGTGAGTTGTATATTAAAAGCTTGCAGCCTAGACTGAGGTGTTGAATTTCTACCAATCAGCCAATGTACCTGAGTTAATTTTAGTTTCATTTGTGTTAGCTTAGAATAAAGTGTATACCAAGGTATTTTACATGTGAATGTTGAGGAACAATTTGATTATTTATTCTTATGGGGGAACAAGTATTTTTTCGTAGGGTAAATGTTATTTACATTTACATTTATTCTCCATAAGCTTAACCATAGTTCCATCTGGGTAATGTGTTCCTGGAGTTTGCGGGATCCTCATCAGGGTTTTCGTGCATACTAAAGCATACTGTATCGTCCGCAAATGGATACTAGTACTCACAGGCATATCACAAGTATAAATCGAATACAAAACTGACCCCAATACACCCCGCTGTGTCACACCGGACAAGATAGTTTCAGGCATACTCATAAAGTATCCATCCACAACAGTGATCTTAAGGGAAATAATGAAAATTTCCAATAGATTTAAATGTTTATTGGTAGGTAAGTCTTCAATTTTAAAATTAGACCCTCATCCCACACTTTATTAAATGCCTGAGAAACGTCTATAAACAGCGCAGAACAATAATTTTTTTTAAAGTTCTTATAAATTGAACCCATATAGGAGTTTATCCAATGGTGCTATGCTGACTTCTAAAACCAAATTGATCGTACGGTATACACCCGCTACTAATTAGAATTGGGGAAAATTTTTTCTCAAGCAGTTTTTCGAAAAGCTTTGACATTATTGATAGTAGACTTATTGGCCTTGGTTAAATCTTGGCCCGGCTCTGGAATCATTTTAACCTGGACAGGCTTCCAGCTGTATGGATAATACTCCAGTTGCAAAATGGCATTAAAATGAATAACATGATTCTAATTGCAATACCAGGAAACTTCATCAGCATCTGGTTACAAATTCCATCAATATCCGGGGTTTTCTTCGGGTTGAGTGAGGCAATTGATTTTTGTGAATCACGCGTATTAAACTTTATGGATTAAGGGGGTACAGCGACAAATGTGCTGTTGCCATTCCCTTCTACATCTTCTTTTTTCACGTAGGAGACGTTCAATGTCTGTAGAATAAATTCTATTAAACCCAGTCTGCGGATGGGGATAGCGACATGTTTAGCAGCCTGTTTAATATTTTCGTTAAGATTGGCAATGTTAGATTCAATATCATCTGGTGTTCTTAGCTTAATATTTTGCGTACAATGACTACTGAGATATTTTTTGAACCCCAGCCAATTAACATGATAGATAAAATTCACATATTGGTGAGGTTAGTCACTTCTTAATGGCCTACAAATTGTAACGATCGTGGGAGAGTGATTGGATGAGAGATCTAGAGAAGGTTCAACTTGAACTAAATCCTTGGAGATGTTTTCTGTGACGCCAAAACCTATGACATCCTAGATTTTTTGTATGTCAGTAGGCCAATAAGTGGGCTCCCCACTCGAAATGACGACCAAGCCCATTTTTGAAATTGTATTGAACAATGCTCAACCTCTGGGTGTAATAAGAAGCGAACCCCAGAAGGTATGTTTTGCATTGTAGCCGCACATGGGGGCTTAGCGTTAAAATATAAATACTATAGGCGTAGGTCTTTTTTTATTACAGTGTTGTGCAAAAAGAGAATATTAATTTTGTGGAGCGAATTTTAATGTAAAAATGGAAGATTCCTGGGTTCCTGACTTCATTAAATATTCTGTATTGTACATAACTTTTAGCTAAACTAATTAATTTAGCACATCTAAATTATTTTCTTTGTTCCTCTTTTATTGCTTTTCAATTGTTTACATTTATCAGTTGTTCATTTTGCCGTACATCCACCAAGCCGTTTCTAAGAAGTAAATGTTGGCGCCAACAGTTGGCAACAGTTCCACAATAGTTGAGCTCAACAGCTACGTCTTATGAATGCGCTCAATATGAAATGTATTCCCTCAAATATATTGGTGGCGGCTTAGAGGTTTTGTTCGTGGGTACATCGGGTTTGTCGTTTTCATCTTGCAATATTTGAAAACGGTTTTGACGATTAGTAGAGGATGCGCTGTTATCCCTAGATATCTTTGGAACAGATGCAATTTGAGTTAAAGTTATATATCTGTCCATTCCGACTTGGCCCTTGAGTTTTGGGCTACTGTTGATAACTTGGCTAAGTGATGACCACGAGCCCAAAGCGGATGATATCGCTGAGTTAAATGTAGAAGTACTGGGCAACGATAATATTAACGAATCACTAGTTGTCATTGCACAAAGAGAGGTTGATACCTGACGAAATAGTGGCTTTGCCGTTGGAAAAAGTCTATCATCAGGTTTTTTATTTTTATTATTTTCATTAAGAGTTTCAGAACTCACAGTAAGCCTCATACCATATTTTTATTGTTTTGAATTAAGAGCTTCAGAACTCATAGTAAAATAGGTATTTCTGCCGTTAGAGCTCACTTCACAATTTTTTGTTTTTAAGGTACTCATAAAGTATTCCTCAAGGGCACTTTGTTTGAAAAAATTGTGAGTGTTGCCAGTATGTGGGAATTCGAGTCTGTCAGTGATATGGAGTGTGTGGGTATTCGTCGGTGTCTTTTGCCGGAGTTGTGGGAAAATACACTTTAAAATTTTAATCAGCGCCGGAATGGTAGTTCACTACTACTAAGTCAAGTTTGAATATTTTTATTTATAATCAAATTATCTATATCAAGTTAAATATGAGTTCCCGAGCATTTATAGATAATGAAAGCTATGGATATAATGAAGCTTAAAGTATTTCAATTATGAAATTTAATGATGCAGCATGTGAAAAGCAGAATAATATACATACGTACGTGTATATTTTTGTATTGGGCGACAGAAGAATGATGACTCATTCTACTTGTGTCACACTTATAGCATAATTCCTAATACATACTTAAATATAGGCAAAGTAAAAAATACAATTAAATACAAAGAAATTTACAACAACGTCATCTTAAAATTGGTTTGAACATGAATTCAGTCAATTTTTAAATTTGGTGATTTACATAAGGTTTTTAAAACCGTTTTTTAAGCTAAAATTGTATTTTGAATACAGTTTATGTAAATTTTTTTAAACTTAATTTTTAAATGCTGTTTAAAATTTTTATGAAAGCATTTAATAAGAGACAATGCAAATGTTATTATAATGTTACAGAAAGATGAGACAAATATTTGGTACTTCTATAGGGATCATGTTGTCAGTAAGAAATTTGTAGAGTGTTCGAAGAATAAATATGGATTTGTGATAATGAATTAAATGATGGTCACTATAAAAAGCAATTTGACTATTTTATAACTATGTATATAAGCTAGTGTTCATAAAAGATTGATTTGAGTTATTAATCTAACTTTAAACTTCATACATCTATATAAGCTGATCTGAAAACCAGACCAGCTCCAGATAAGCTGATCTGTAAACCAGACCAAGTACCTGATAACCAGGGAAACCACAAATATGCAATTGCATGTTTTTTCTTGTCTGATATATCAATCAGGAATTAAGATATTTATCCGTTTCAGAACTTTTAATGAATTCCGGCATCAATTTGTTAGTGCATATTTTTGCATATTTTACCCTTTAAAGCATGTTTTTGCATACTTCAGTCTAACGCGCATATTTTGAGCATTTTTCGAATTTTTAGAGCATATTTGGCGTTTTTAGGGCATATTTTGGTACTTTTAAAAAAAATTTATTTTAATTTTTAAAAAAATTTTTTTTTGGTAAAATTTTCTACTTTTCTCTGTCAAAATTTTATTTTGTAGTGAAAGAAACAGTAGTATGGGGAAGCAATATTTTGCTAATGTACTAATTATTAGTATGTGTTCTGACAACCAAATTTATAACAAAAGAAATAATTTTTTTTTAATTTTCAATCACTTGTGAGCAGTCTTGTGAAAGAAAAACGAAAAAATTTAAATCTTAAATATCCAATTTTTTTCTGCTAAATTTTAATGCTGGAACATATTCCATATTCATATTCCAAATTTCAACTTAAACAGGTGTAACATGTATTTTAACATCCTCACTTGTGTGACGCACGCTGTTCCGATTACATCAGTTGAGGTTGAAAAAGAAAATTTTCAATGTATAAAAGCTTATTTAGATGTGTCCGGCTGCAATTTTTATTTAAAAACTAAGTGAAGAGTTTTTGTTTATTGCAATAACAATTATAAAAAACCTTATCTTATTCTTTAAAATACAGTTCATGATCGCTTTTGAACTAAAGTTAAATTTTCGCTCTTAGTTAATTTTTTTATTGTTTCCTTTTTCGGTTTATTTTATTTTTGTCTTGTTTTGTAAATTTTTTGGAATTGCTGAATTAAAATTAGTTTTTCATTTCCAAATAATCCAATTTATGTTATTTTTAAGAGCATATTTTTTGAATTTTTAGTGCATATTTCGAAGTTTTTAGTGCATATTGAATGCGCATAAAACACTTTTTTTGGAGCATATTTCTGGTTTCCCTGCTGATAACCTAACCTGATAAGCTGATCTGAAAACCAGACCAGCTCCTGATAAGCTGAACTGAAAACCAGACCAGCTCTTCATAAGCTGATCTGAAAACTGATGGCTGATAAGGTGATCTGACAGCTGATAGCTGTTATTTGCTGGATGAGGAAGTTTAAAGCAGTTGGTGTTGACAAGATATGTCTTGAAGAAAAATCTTCGTAGTATAAAAACTGATGAAATAGATACACGTGAACAACTAAGAGATATTTAAACCTATAACAGACACTCTTAAAGAATTCATTAATAGTTCTAAAAATATTAATATAAATCAAATGAAAGGAGAAAGTAAAATCAAGACAGAAGTTGAAAATAATACAAGTTTAAAGTCTCATAAGCTCGATATGCTATAAAAAAATTAATGAGACTATGTAGGATTAAAATATATATCTAGAATTAAGCATAAACAAAAAACAAATACTACACAAATTTACAAAAAAATTAAAACAAAAATTTTTATCCTACTAAGTACATCCAGTAGAGAAACAAAATATAAACAAGTAAGAGTGCTATATTCGGCTGTGCCGAATCTTATATACCCTTTACCAAAGTGCGTTTATGTAGTATAGAGATACATACATAAGCACAGAGATATGTATGTAGGTACATATTAATTTTGTGAAAAAAATGCATACTTTTTTCTCTAGTGCAATTTTTAGGTTTTTGGCATTATGTTTAATTTGCTGCTTTTTAAATTTTGGCGGTTTATATAATTTTACTGATTTTTTTAGTTTTGTCGATTTTTTTTCATTTTGGTTTTGGCAATTTTTTTGGTTTTGACGATTTTTTTTCATTTAGGCGATTTTTTTATTTTTTATATATTTAATTTTTTTTAAATTTTTGTGTTGCAATTTTTTTAGTTTTGACACTTTTTTCTCGTTTTGGCGACTTTTTTGGTTTTTGGCGTTTTTTATTTTTGGCGACTTTTTTCCTTCTGGCAATTTTTTTGATTTTGAAAATTTTTTTTCATTTAGGCGATTTTTATATTTTTTTGGCAATTTTTTTCATATAGGCGATTTTTTCGGTTTTTGGCGTTTTTATTTCTTTTTAGTTTTGACACTTTTTTCTCGTTTTGGTGATTTTTTCGGTTTTTAGCGTTTATTTAATTTTGGCGATTTTTTTTCGTTTTGGCGGATTTTTTTGATTTTGCCGATTTTTTTCATTTAAGCGATTTTTTTAATTTTTGGCGATTTTTTCATATAGGCAATTTTTCTTTTGTTTTGCCATTTTTTTCGGGGTTTGGCGTTTTTTAAATTTTGGCGCTTTATTTTCGTTTTGGCGATTTTTTTGATTTTGGCGACTTTTTTTCATTTAGGCAATTTTTTTTTAGTTTTTGACGATTTTTTTTCATATACGATTTTTTTTTTTGTTTTCGCGATTTTTGCGGATTTTTGTCATTGTGGGAATTTTTTTTTTGTTAAACACTTTTTTCTCGTTTCGGCGATTTTTTTCCTATTTTTGGCGTTTTTTTTAATTTTGGCAATTTTTTTTTCGTTTTGGCGATTTTGTTGATTTTGCCGATTTTTTTTCATATAAGCGACTTTTTTAATTTTTGGCGATTTTTTTCATATAGGAAATTTTTTTTTTGTTTTGGCGATTTTTTTCGATTTTTGTCATTTTTTTTTTAAATTTTGGCGTTTTATTTTCGTTTTGGCGATTTTTTTGATTTTGGCGATTTTTTTCATTTCGGCGATTTTTTTTAATTTTTGACGATTTTTGTTCATATAAGAATTTTTTTTGTTTAAACACTTTTTTCTCGTTTTGGCGATTTTTTCCCTATTTTTGGGGTTTTTTAATTTTGGCAATTTTTTTCGTTTTGGCGATTTTTTTGATTTTGCCCATTTTTTCGTTCTGGCGATTTTTTTTCATTTAGGCGATTTTTTTATTTTTTATATATATATATTATTTTTTTTATTTTTTTGTGGCAATTTTTTTAGTTTTGACACTTTTTTCTCGTTTTGGCAATTTTTTTCGGTTTTTGGCGTTTTTTTTTAATTTGGGCGACTTTTTTCCTTCTGGCAAATTTTTTGATTTTGACAATTTTTTTTCATTTAGGCGATTTTTTTATTTTTTTGCGATTTTTTCATATAGGCAATTTTTTTTTGTTTTGAAGATTTTTTCGGTTTTTGGTTTTTTTATTTCTTTTTGGCAATTTTTTTAGTTTTGACACTTTTTTCTCGTTTTGGCGTTTTTTTTAATTTTGGCGATTTTTTTTTCGTTTTGGCGGATTTTGACGATTTTTTTTTCAATTAAGCGATTTTTTTAATTTTTGGCGATTTTTTTATATAGGCAATTTTTTTTGTTTTGGCGATTTTTTCTGTTATTAGCGTTTTTTTAATTTTGGCGATTTATTTTCGTTTGGGCGATTTTTTTGATTTTGGAGATTTTTGATCATATAAGAATTTTTTTGTTTTGGCGATTTTTGCGGATTTTTGTCATTGTGGGATTTTTTTTGTTTTGACACTTTTTTCTCATTTTGGCGATTTTTTTTCGGTTTTTGGCGTTTTTTTTTAATTTTGGCTTTTTTTTGGTTTTTTTTTCATTGAGACGATTTTTTTTAATTTTTGGCGATTTTTGTTCATATAAGCATTTTTTTTGTTTTGGCGATTTTTGCGGCCTTTGGCGTTTTTTTTTTCATTGTGGAAATTTATTTTTTGTTTTGACACGCTTTTCTCGTTTTGGCAATTTTTTTCAGTTTTTGGCGTTTTTTTAATTTTAGCGTTTTTTTTTATTTTGGCGATTTTTTTCATTTTGGCGATTTTTTTCATTTTGGCGATTTTTTAAATTTTTTGGCGATTTTATAATTTTCGGATTTTTTAGTTTGACCGTTTTTGAAAATTTCAAGAGTTTAACTCTTACAGTTTCCAAGATATAGCAATTTGTCAAAATTACATAGTCAAAATTTCATTAACTGATGGACCACCCTTTAATATAAATTTTTTTAATTTTATTGTTAATTGTTGTAGCCTATATAAAAATACACTAATTTTACAAATTTCAAGTGTCAATATACATATGTACATACAATTGTATGTATATTACATGGGATTTTAAAAGTTTTCGTCACTCGTTTTGGACCATCCTTTAATATTTAACTTTTATATATTTGTTGTTGTAGCGATCAAAGTTCTACATACACTGTCCAAATTTCAGACCCGTAGCTTTTACCGTTCCTGAGAAAATAGCCTTCTTCCTAAAACATGAAATGTTTAATTATTAGGAAAAAAGTTAAAGTTTTCCAACCCTGGAAACGTTTTTTTATTTTGTTAAATTTTAAAATTTTTTTTTTTAATTATAAATACTAATTTTATTCATACCGAAGTATAAAATAAGTTAATTTAATAAAATAGTAATGAAAACTTGTTTTCGGTAGTTATTTTCTATGGGAATATTGAGTATGAGGTTTCCAGCTCTGAAACCGTCTGCTCGATTTTGCTGAATTTCAATAGTAAAATTTTTCGGAAAATTTCTGACACACCAGTCCAAGAACGAAGTCTCTAGCTCTTCTGGGAGCTAGGGAAAACCGATTTCACGTACAGACAGACGGACAGACGGACATCGCTTGTTCGTCTTCCCTATCCATAAGGATCCAGAATATATATACTTTATGTGTCTCTTATTAATATTGTAGAAATTACAAACGGAATGACAAACCTATATATACCCTTTTACCATTTTTTGGTAAAGGGTATAAAAATGTAGACATTTGTAGTTAAAATTTCTATAAAGTAAATTTAAGTTGAAATAAAACCTATTTGCATATTTCATTCTTTTTTTCAATATTTTATTTAACATTTTTTCTTAAAAATCTTAATACTAATACAAATTTAAATTTATGTATAAATAAAAACATATATAAATAAAAATAAAAAAGGATATTAATCTAATATTTGTTTTTTAATTACAAATGATTTAGGTATAGGTAAAGAGATAAAAGTTTTAAACCATTAAATTTTTACATGCTTCTGTGTGAATAAAATAAAAGAATAAAAAATATTTAATAGATAAGTCCATAAACAAATAAATAAATAATAATAAATTAATAAATAAGTACAAAATACATATATTAACATAAATAAATTAATAAACGAATAAATAAATAATAAATTAATTAATTAATAAACGAATAAGTAATAAATAAATTAATAAATAATTACAGAAAAACGTTAATATAATAAATGCAATTAGTACAAAATTAAATTTTCGTTGTCATCTTACATGCAATTTTGTAGGAATCATTCTATTCTACATCCATTGTTTCATTGTTTCGGTCTACGAAATGTCCCCAAGCGCGCGTTTTTATTTTATCTTTCATTATATTTCTTTTATCATCAGAAAAGCTAAGTGCTATTTTATTTAGTTTTGAGTATATAGTTGATGTGTTTTAGACCTAAACAAAAACAATTCATCTGATATAATTTTTGATTCAAACAAACAAATTTTTTAATCATTAATGGACAACTTTTTATATACAGAGTTTTTGTCCCCTTTTGATTTTTTAAAGTCTTCCACGCGAAGAGTTGACAGATAATGCATTTTTGCTATTAAACCTACAAACTCTGTTATTATATCCCCATTGCTTTCATCTTTCATCATTCCCAAAACCTTCTTATTGAGTAGTGGCAAACGAAATTGATTAACTATAGAATATTCTGACGTATAAAAATTCAAACTCAAACTTCGAAGATGAAGCAATTCTAATGTCCCTACGTTTTTAAATTTTTCCATAGTCTTCCCGTAAACAGCATTGTTTAAAAGTTTGAAGAAATCTTTTTTTAAATTATTTTTAGCATTTGGAATGTGTTTAAGTCAATATATTTTTAAGCCAACAGGATTGTTTAAATCTGAGTATTCTATGAATTTGTTTTAAGATGAGGCCATTTGAAATGCTTTGTTTTAAAACTATAGTGTATGGTGTAATTTGTTTTTGAGTGTAAGTCTGCAACAAATTTTTTGATCTAGGATCCCCCACGGTATTATTTTGGGCACAAAATGGCAAATCATTATGTAGATCATGCACTGAATCAGGATAATCTATATCCACTTCCAAAATGTACTCATACTCTGCAGTATATGAATATATTCGGGCATCGCCGAATCATACAGGTTATTTGCGTCTAAATAGACAAGAAATTCTGATGGTTTTGATGCATCGAAAACTTCCAAATATTTATTATTCGCTTTGGAATATCTTTGCGAGCATTGAACTAGTCCACCTCTAATTCCGTTTTGCATAAACATATACATTTCGGAATCAGTGAACTGTTCCAGTGAAACTTGCCTGAAGCCTGGTGCTCTATAAAAGTGACAGGGGTCCAAATTGTATATACCTCTACAAATTTTCTTAAAATGTTCAAACACGTGGGTTAGAAGAACATCTGTCTTTAAGTAGAGCTCAGTATAGTCGAGGAGGGCTTTGCAGTTAAACTCCCTCCATATTTTTTGAGCATGTTCATACTCAACTACATCACATTCTTCATTCGTTAGAATATTAAAGAACTCTTCTCTACCAGGGAGTTTAGTTTCCTTAAACTTAGATTGAAATGAGCCTCATCAACGAAACATGATCGAATAGTATTAAAATCATTGCTATCAAGATTTTTCGCTAACGTATCTAAACTCGAAGCCATAAATCTAAACGAGTCTATAAACCTTATTTCGAATCCATATTTTTCATCTCATCTAATGAAAATTTAAAGAGAAATATAACGCTCTGTGTTCTGAGGAATCACTTTTATTGTGGAATATTTTATAGTTGAAAGTTCTTTGAAAAATAGGTGCATATCATATGAAGAAAGATTTTGAAAGATAACCGGTTGTTTTATAATTCAAATTACATTCGCTATGAGCTGCCCCCACGATTATTGCCCGTAAGATGACAATGATCTCTAACTTTATCGTTATTTAATATTTTCTTACATATATGAAAATTTTTTTGCATTATTATATGGAGCTATTTCTATTGGGGTCATAAACATTTTCTTAACTTTTAGTAAATAATTTAGATAAATATCTGTACAATCTTCAACTATTTTTTTGATAAATACATTTGCCGAATCTTCACCAAAATAATGTCCATATAAATTATTTTCTCCCTTAAAAGCACAAATAATAAAGTGACTGAATGCACACGCATGGTGTTTCTTTACATGTGTAGTGCTTTTACTTACAGGATCATCGACTTATTCCAAAATTGACTCAAAGTCTGCGTAGATTACAAATGGTACATCTACCTGTTTGTAGAATTCTTAAACTTGATAATATATTCATTTTCGGGCATCCTGATGACTTTTTTACCACAAAAATGTTTATGTTGATTATACACATAATCATACACATGTTGCAGATATAAATCTTACTTCTGTGTAACGTCATGTTGGAACGAAGGAGTCTAAGGAAAAGAGGAAAATAAAATAATATGTAAACTAATATAACAAAAAGTAACTTTGTAAATAGGGAACACATTTTGCATAAATTCACAAATGAAACTTACTTTGATATATCTTTGATGAGCACATAGTGGGAGTTTTCATTTGAGTGGAGTAATAACACATTAAGATGAACGTGTTTCTATCCTTTCGTTACATAGTATGGTCCTATAAAGGATGTTCCATTATGACCAAATACATTAATACTCACATTATTTTTATTTTCAAAAATTTTTTATCTGCTTCAATGGGAGTGAAAACTCTAGGCCTTCAAAATGTAACACAATTGCCTCTGTATTAATATTATCATCAGAAATGTTTGCAATCTTGTAGTTTCTATAGTTTTTCCGTTGTTTAGGATTCATACCACTATTTACATTTAAAGTTGCAATGAGACTCCATTTAAAGCAATAAATATCATTGTTCTTGACATTTATGCATGCATGTTTTGCTGCAATATTTTTTGGGAGAGGGATAAAGCTCGATCCTCTTATTATGGACACCTTGTTTATATTATTTGAAATTCTTCCATTTCGACACTTAGCTCATCTGTCTATTTCTTGTAAATCTCCTGTATGGCATCAAAGAGGGTCACCAACATCATCTTTGGGATGTGTACAAGTAGAGTAACATTCATCGATCTCAGCATTCACCATCTTCATATAATCACATGTGAGCTCCATATTAAATTTAAATGTAGTATGTATCCTGCTACGTTCATTGAGTTGTTGTACTATGTATGTACTATGTTCCTCCGGAAACAAGACACTCACATTTTTGTTGAGAAGGATATATGTCTCGATCCTCCCATTAAAGTTGCTTGCTCCCTTAGTGAGAAAATCTCCAATCCGTTCTTGGTGACAACTGTTTTGGTGTTTTGTGGTTCTGATATGAGCCAAATAACCATTTGATGGGATCATCTCATCACAGTCCTCACAATACTTACTAGACTTTGATTGGTTAGCATATGAGTACGTTTTCATATGTTGAATTAGTTTTGTTTGAGTCATAAATACTTTATTGCAGATGGTACAACTTGTAGTATACATTTTAATTATTTTTTTATTAATTAATTGAATTATTTTATTTATAAACAATTTATTTAATTATTTTTTATACACTATAAACTTGTTTAACAAACAATAATTAGTTGTAACACTTTTACTTTTTTGATTTCAAACACTTTAAAAATTTGGTTTGAAAAATAGGTTGTGCCTTGTTGAGATATCAGAGCAGACTGATGACAATCTACGTTATTTCCTTTACTTATATACTTTATATGAGAATTGCGTAGTAGTCATCAAATCTAATTTATCTTATGGTATTACGATATATGATGAAATTCATACACACACACACACATGGACATTCCCACGATTCATATGAGAATCGCGTAGTAGTCATCAAATCTAATTTCTCTGACGGTATTATGATATATGATAAAATTCATATACACAGTAACACCCAGAGCAAATTGCTAGCATCAGTTTGTAATACAAAGGTACGGGAAAAATCGGAATACATGAAAGAAGGTGCTTCTATAAATTTTTATTTCTTTCCTCAAAAACTATTTTCTACAACTGTTATATTGAAGTGAATTATACTAAAATCAAAATGTCATTACCCCCCATTACTATGCTTATCAACCTGATAGAATTCAAAATATTTAATATCTGAAATGTACCTATGCCAACACAATATTTTTCTATCTCCATAGGAATAGCAACGTCTATAGCATAGAAAACATATATACAATCATATGTAAATATGTACTTATGAAGTGTTGATGTAATTCACACAACCAATTATGTTCTTCAAAGCAAAAATAGATACGATCAAATACATTACGCCAACATATACATACAAACATTACCAAACACATTCCCTAACCACCTCCATTCCAAACAGCTATCAGGGTTTCCACTACCTGCAGCTATTAGATTATTTCCCCAGTGATGCCAAACATACATAAAATTACAGAAATGTATCAGTAACTAACTGTCTGGTTGGTATGACTCTATGTTCCCATAAGAATTTCATAGTCACTACCTACTCAATTGTTTTAATGTAATTTGTAAGGATTCAATGGCAAGCATTTGCTAAATGTCTATAGCACAAAGTATTGAATGGGTGATAATTATAGAGTAGTACTGGTGACAAGTCAAAAGCGAGTCAGTACATTTTCACCATCAATATTTCCTACAGGGATATAATATTTGTCTACCACTACAACAAAAGTATCGGACAGCGACAAATATACAAATAAATTAAAAAACGCACACATATGCACACACACACACATACATACAAACGCCCACACATTCATTCATCCACTGTAAGCCAATAACAACAGAAGCTGTACACAAAAGTGTAGATGCATACACATACACAGAAAGAATCAATCTTCCCCACACACACACATATCCAAGAAAAACTCAGCATGAAAATACCTAAAATCACCCCATTTGTAACAGGGTAGCCATAATCTTTGTTTTTTCCCGGTTTTTAATTCCCACACCCGGACTCAAGTGCCTATTTATTACCTATCTACTATTGAACAGGGTAAAGTTCGTATCGCCTTGTAAACCAAATTATACGTGATAATTATTAATGAACAAATAACATCAAATTAGTTATAAATATTCTGACAACACATAGTTGAACGGATGAGCTAGCCGTTTTCGAAGGCCACTATGCCTTCATCATCAGCGTTCTTCTGTATTTGGTCCACTGTGTGTGGTGTCAGTTGATGTACATTTTGGCTTTACATACGAAACTTTTTTGAAAATGGAAAATGTGAGTTGCTTTGATTCATCGTATTTCAATTTGCTGAAAGCTGTTTTGTAATGAAAACTCAAGTTTACTATCTCTAAATTTAAAATAGTCTTACCATTGTAGTTTTTTCTTTACTAATTATGCACATGTTAAGCCTTCAGTACAAGGCATTTAAAAATCCACATGCAATGTGAATATGACGTCACGAGAATTTTCAGCATGTTGGTTGCATTTATTTTAATTATTTATAGTTGCTACATGTCGTAAAATATTGATAGTATTTTCGATCCAAAATCTAAATATGACAAATTTAGCCGAGTCGGACGCATTTCCAGAGACATCACATGAATAGTGATGTAAATTTCTCAATTTACGTGTATTGCTAGTACACGGCATGTACCCCATGTAGCTTCATGGTGACGTCAAAATTACGTCAGGGCCACATGTGCATGTGTATTTTTACATGCCTTAGGTAATTTGCTTATTTTTTGTTCTACTTAAGACAAACTTGTTTGGTAGTTACTATTAAGTACACAGAAAAAATTATTCTTGAATTTTTTTCAATTAAGTTATTGCTTAGAAAAAATTATATTTTTTATTAATATTTTAATTGAATATATGTTTATTTTAATTGAATTTACTGCTCTATCAAAAAAGTGTTATCAACAGAGTTTAACTCAGAATAGTATGATATGGTTAACAATTATTGCATGTAAATATTATAATTTTTCTTTTTATGTGTAAAAATCGAGCTGTTTTTTATAGTATGCCACATTGTTTTGAAAAAATATTTTCAATTAAATTACCCAATTAATCTTTTAATTGGTTTTGAACTAAAAACTAAAAAACTACTCAGCTTATATATTTATAAAAAAATAATTTATAAAAATAAAATATAAAAAAAACTGAAATTCATTTTGTTCCCTTATTTCAAAGTCGTCGTCCATACAGTGAAACATTTGCTGCAAAACATTTGAGTTTGTTGACGAGAGGGGAAAGAGGAATGGCAAAGGGTACTTTGTTTCATGTACACGAAGTTCTTGTTAAGTACGTCATTCTCGCCTCATTCTTATGAAAAATATATGAGAAAATGTATTAACCTGCAAAACAAAAACTTCACAATGTGGACACGAATGCAGTTTCAAAAGAGAAAACAAAAATGTTTTGCAGCAAATGTTTCACTGTATGGACGACGACTTAACAATCAGATCATAATAAGAAACACAAGCTTATAGAGTTCATAGAGTCTATAATATAGACCAAATGTGAATGGTAATCTTAGTATATTGCCGATATTTGGGGTCCGATGCAAATGGTCTTGCGTAAGTATGTATGTATGTATGCATATGGAAAATATTGTAGCCTTTCTTTAAAATCCAATCACAAAATACACATACAATTCAAAGTACGGCTACGATATTCTGCATTTACCTTTACGCAAGACTCTCAAACAACGAATATGGCCATTGTACTTTTGTGCACCATTCGAAATTCAAAAGCCAGTCAGGTTTTTGGTACAATACACAAATACTTAAATTTTTTATACATACATATTTACATAACATAATTTTTTATAATTTTTTTTATACTATTTGATTTTTTCTATATGTCAATTACTATTTTAATAGAATCTTTAAAAAATTTTAAGTAGGTTTTTAATTCAATTTGAAAAATATTTCAATTAATTTTTTTAATAAATATTTAAAAATATCTCAATTAAATTTTAATTGATTCTTTAAAAAACTATCAATTAAATTTTTAGTTAACATAATATTTTTTTAATTGAAAAAATCAAAAAAAATTTCAATTAAAATGGATGAGTTAATACTACAATTTCCGTGATTGGTTGAAAACTAATTAATTTTTTAACTGAATCTTGTTTTTACTTTTTTCTGTGTATATTTTATTTAATTTTTGCCACAACCCCAAGACTATTAATTTTAGTTTATTCAATTATTATTGTTCGAACTTCATTTGTTTCTATATTTGATGAATTGAATAAATTACATGTGATAATTATTAATGAACAAATAACATCAAACTTGTAAATAAGTAGTTAGGTACTGGCGGTTCTATGGCAATTAAAATGGTAAAATTTGCAATTTATGGGAAAATTTGGGTAATTAAAGTGAATGGTGTGTAGTGACGAGGGTTACCGATGGTTTGTACATAGATATGTACGTGATGATGAAGTTTTGTTTTGTTGTCAATGGTGTGAAGTAGAGTTGGGCATAGTTGTTCCTTTTGCGGATTGTTCATTTTTGTTCCCAACAACAAAAAGAATTAGTTCGTCCTTTTCGTTCAGTTGTTCTCTTCGGTCAGTTGTTCAGTGAAAAAAAAAAACACAGATTACACATTCATTGAATCCTCTTCAATGTTTTATTCATGTGTTAATATACTGAACTAATTTCATTTCATTCTTAGTGACCTTATTTAATTAAATTTTTTTATTGAAAATGCTTTAAATGAAGTTTGATCATTTGAAAACAAATTTTAATCACTTTTTTAATACTGATTTATATTCAACACAACAAACTCTTTCTTTTAATTGAGTAAAAATTTTCATTGCTTAGACTTATTTTCATTTGTGCTTTGTAATTTTATTTGTTGTATGCTATTAGTAAGTACAAGGTAAAAATTAATATTTTTGAAATTTTTAAAATGAAATCTGTAATCAGTTTAAAACAAATTATAATGACTTTTTTAATTCTAACAATCTTTTTCACAATCAGTTTTTTGGTTCAATACTACAAATTATTTCTAATAATTTTGTAAAACTCCCTTGTATATTTCACTAAGTATACATTTTCTTTTGTTTGTTTTGATTATTGTGCTAAAAATTTAATAGGCATACTACATTTGTATCTTTTTAACAGTATGCAAACGAGAAGCAATAATATTTTACTTGAAATCTTTTACATGTGTATTGGTCAGGAGCAGAGAATAAGATAAACAAAACAAAAACAAAGATCAAAAATGAACGAACGAACAAAAAACGAACAATACCAAAATGTCAAGTAATACCAAGAGAACAAGAGACCAAAAGAACAAGAAAGACTAAATGAACAACAAAGACCAAAAGAATAAAATGGAACAACTAGTCTGAACTAGTTCACATCGTTCACTAATAGGAATTGTTCAATTGAACTAGTTCGTTCTTTTTGAGCTCAATCCTAGTGTGAAGTGACGAGGGAAATCGATGGTTTGTACATGGATATGCATGTGATGATGATGTTTTGTTGTGTGAGCATAAGTGTGAGATAAGAATGGTTAGATGTCGGTCCGTTGAATTGAAGTGTTATTTTGTTGGTCAAGTGGTTGCAGCAGGTTTATGGTTTCAGACCAGTGGTAGGTACTGTCAATGTATTGGTAAATTGTGTGTGTTGAGGTTGCGAGCTACCCACCAAACACAAAACCAAGCGTTTGAAAGATAATGGTGCATTATATATTAATACATAAATAGACATATTTTCTATCTTGAATAAAAACGTTGATTAAGTACAATTATTAATTGAAAATAAAACTTTTCTAACTTAACAGTCAAATAAAAAAATTAAAAAAGATAGAACAATAATTTATCATGTTTTCCATTCAAAAAAAAAAAAAAAAAGAATGGTTGCTTATTGGAGCACAAAGGTGAAAATTCACCAAATAAAAATATGCGGTTGGATGTATCAAACTTAATAAGCTTTGATATTTATCGGCATGGAAGATAATTTTCAGATGGGAAACATATTAAAAATATTTTTGATAAGATTTTGCGCAGACTAATTTATAAAACTAAGTGTGTTACTAATTAGGACAATAAGTAGAATCCGTTGTTAGAGAAAAATTAATAAATTTCAAATTCATTTCCTTTCTTTTTAGATAAAAGCACATATATCAATGATGTTTTCCAACTGGCCATTTGTATGCATTAAGCCGGAATTAGTTTGTACGTGCTGTTCTGTTCTGAATCAGCTGTTTAGTTTCTGTATCTGTGGTTAGTTTTTCCTTTTTCGTTCTGTTCTGTTGCGGACAGATCTGTAGAAAATAGAATTCAACGTTAAGTGACGGCAAAAGGTGTGTATGTTTTAGTGTGTTGTGATAATTTGTGTACAAGTGTAATCAATTCTATAGGTTGGCAGTTGATTTTTTCACAGAAAAAGTAATTGAAAAGTATTTTATACGGAAAAGAACGGCACAGAACATCAACAGAAAGTAAAGACTAATGAAGCCTTTAGATGCATAGACAGTCAATGTTTTGGAAACAATGCTTTTTCTAGAAATCTTTGATTGAAACGTTACAAACGTAACATAGAAGGGATTATATGTTACCAAATGCATTATTTATAACAAAATATTTTTCGAATATCATAAATTTTAAATGAAACACCTATTTTTGCTAGACAAATATTCTTGAAAAAAATATAAGAAAGTATGTAAGCATCCGCATGATGTGCATTCGTCGCTGTCTCATCGACGATTAAATTAAAGAGCGTAAGAATACGTGTGGTTCAGCGTTGCCACAGGTGCAAGTCTAAAATAGTGCAAAACCGAATGACACAATGCGAAAATCTTATCATTTTTTGGTAAGCTTTACATTTTAAATTAAAATGTAATAAAATATAATTTTTTACTATACCATAACAAAAATAAATACATAACATAAACTTCAGTAATCTACAAATCGCTAGGTAAATAAATATTTACATACATGTATCGCTTATTTACTTCAGCGAAAAATAATTATAAACTTCCTACTTAAACTGTGTCAAAATTTCATAAAACTTTATTTAAATCGTGCGTTTGAGAATAAAGTTATCCACCTTTTTTTATAATTTAAATCAGTGGTGGGCACTGTCAATATATTAGTAAATTGTGTATGTGTTGAGGTTGGAGCTACACACCAAATACAAAGCCAAGTGTTTGAAATATGATGGTGCATTATGTATTTATACATAATTAGACATATTTTTTATGTTGAAAAAATCCATTAAGTTAAAATATTAATTGAAAATAAAACTTTTTCTAAGTAAACAGCTAATTTTCATTCAAGAAAAAAACAAATAAAAGAATGATTGCTTGGTGTAGCATAAAGGAGTAAATTCACCAAATGTATCAAATTTAATATGCATTGATACGAGTATTTTTCGGCACGAAAAATAATTTTCATTTTCGAAAACATATTAAAAATATTTTGATAATATTTTGTACAGACTAATTTGTAAAACTAAGCGTATTACTAAATTAGTTCAATTAGTAGAATACGTTATAGGAGAAAAATTAATAAATTGCAAATTCGTTTTTTTTGCGATATATGTATGTATGTAATTAAAATTTTAAAAACATATGTATGTACATATTTTCACGAAATTATTTTTTCCAATTTCTTTTTATCATTTCAATATAGGCTCCTTATTTGGAAATAAAATAGATGCTACTGTATTAGCTGATAGCTTATTTCTGGTATCATTTTTAATCAAGTTCAGTGTACTGAAAACACAACAACAACGTTTGAGAATGGTAATATTAAGAGAAATTTTTTCACAAATAAAAATATAAGAAGATAAAATCGCCAGCACAGTTTTTAATTTGAACAATTTTGCACCATTAATTAATTAATTATTAAGGTCTTTGTGATCTCAGAGTGCATATCAACGCTACTCGAACATTACTTGTCAATATAGATGACAAACCTTGAAAATATTACAGATATAGACTCTTAGGGGTTCAGACTGGAAAAACCTTGAGGAGACCAATACCTGTGTTCTGTAACTTGCGAGAAGTTTTCGGTTCGAGAAAAATCAAATAATTATATTGGTTGTCCTGTTTTTCACAGGCTGATTCATATACAACCTGATATCAGAGTAGCAAACCGAGCAAAAAATGTCGGCGGCGGCTGAAAGACAAATATTTTCGGCGGCGGCTGAACGGCTTAACGCCGATTTGTTTAAGCATTTGAAACAAGTTTTAACCCAGTCTGTTTTTAGAAAAATACGTGAATTATTGAATCAGCACGTTGTAACATTATTTATTTTGCAATAGTTTGAATATTGCAATAATTGATGTCCTAAAAAATAGCTTCGTAAATTATTTGTTAAACCATAGAAACATATTCTAGACTATCAGGCAATTATGAATAAGATTTCTCGAGAAATTTTTAATTTTTCAAATTAGAATTTTTTCCCCATTACTTGCTATTAGTTGGATTTTTCCCCGGGAAAAATTTCTCGCGGAATTTTATTCATGATTGCCTTCTACATAAATTTGATTTAAGCTTTCCGATTGAATTAAAAATTAATTACTTTATTGGAACACTGCTTTGAACAATTAATTATCAAAAAGTCGCCTGACTGCTTAAACAAGAAAGTCTAGTAAAGTAAAGTAAGTATTTAAGAAGGGACTCCAAAAGAGAACGTAAGTGTTGTCGCAGCTACGTTACCGTTCACATAAACATTTTGTTTTTATGTGGAAGCAAAAACAACTAACTTTCCGGGACGCTCGCTATCATATTAAATACGAAATTTGAAAAAGTATAAAAAATAAAAGACAAAATATCGCAGAGTACTAAGCCGCCGATAAGCCGAGTGGTTCGGCGGCGGGTCGGCTTGTCGAAAAAAATCGGCTGAATGGCTAGCCGCCAGCCGCGCAGGTACGGCTTGCTACTCTGCCTGATATAAGCTTACACGAAACATGAGCAAGGAACTAAGTTTTTTGTTAGTCATCCTGTGTTTTACAGAGTGACAACAAACTTTTCGTTTGGAAAAGTTCTCACCAAACTTACAGAGCATAGTCTGATTAAGTTTAACAGGTTTTCATGGTTTTTATTGTGTATGTCTCCAATATTTCTTATCAAGAGCGCATAACATGATATAATACCATAGGTCTAATCTGAAACAGATAAGGTAAATTTTTACTGACCGTCTTTCAACATAACCTAACGCCACTTTTGATAAGATAATCTAGCTCAATGTTTGTGAAAATTTTAGCTCTACTACATTAATAAACTTATAAAGGTCAAAATGAAAATTAAATCTTTTTTAGTTTGTGTAATTATTTCAATACTAAACTTTCTAGGATACATTACATTTTGTTGCGCCTTGGAATAGTATGAAAAAGTATTTTGTGCAGCTAAACCAATATAAATTAAGTTTTGTGGTATAAAGTTTCTCGTTTTTAAAGTGAACCAAAAATAACTCATTTTGTTTAAAAACCCAGCTTTTGTGCAATTAGTCTTTAATTAAAATTAGTTAGTGAGTTAAGCCCAAAAGAATATGAAAGGAGATGCAAATAACATTTTGTAGGTTTTTCATCTCATTCAGAAAGCATTGATTCAGTTATTTTCGAAGGGTCTTTAAAAACTTCCAATCTTAAATATGATCTCAATACTCAATAACTATTGCGTCGATGAAATATTCATGGCTATCATGAATAAAATTCCTCGTGAAATTTTTCCCTGGGAACAATTCCAACTAATAGCAAGTAATAGGGAAAACAAAAAATTCTAATTGGAAAAGGGAGAAATTTCACGCGGAATTTTATTCATGATAGCCCTGATTATGACTCCCTATTCGGAAATATCGTTGAAAATCCTGAAGTTTATATTGCATAAACAAATGAGGTTAAAATGGAATCCAATATTTCTCAGCAAAACGTCTAAATATTTTTAGTATAAATTGGCCCTTATTACAAATTGTAGAGAAATATAGTTTTTTATATGTATCTTTATAATAAATTTCGTTAGAATCATTGGGATTTCACGCAAGTATGAAGTTTCGTTTGCAAAATTTTTTAGCATATAGGCATAACTCGATTTTATCTTAGGTCATCTTATGCGGAAAAATAAATGATTTTAAAGTCAAATAGTGCAAAATTACACAAAAGGTTTATGGTGTAAAAATAGTGCAAAGAATTTGAAATAGTACAGATTTTGCACTATTACACAGAAAGTGGCAACGCTGGTATGGTTGCCCTTAACACAATTGTGTCAAGCAGCGATGCCAACTATTTACAACCAAAACGCGCTATTGCCCTTCTAAAAACACGGTAGGACGCAGTAACAACATTGTCAACTATTTATAGCCAAAACGGGCTATTTTCCAGCGCGCTAAATTAAATTTTAATAAAAGTCGAGGTATGTATCAATAAATATAATTTTTTAGTAACCCTTTTCAGACTTTGCAATATTGCTTCGTCGTAGATGCTTAATAAGTTATGTAAACTTTTTGTGGCATTAATACATACAGGGTGGCCCAGAAAGACCGAAGTGGTGTGAATTCCTTATAACTTTTTATTTAAGACATATTTTTTTAATTTTTTGTTTTTTAAATACAGTAAATTTATAGGGAATATTTTTAGATTAGTTATTAAAAATTGTATCCCGCAAGTGGTGGCCATTGTCTGCTTCGCACAAATGTGCTCTTTCCATTTCCATTATTCATAACTTATTTATGAGTGACGAAGCCCATTTCCAATTAAATGGGTTTGTTAACAAGCAAAACTTTAGGATATGGGCTAAGGAAAACCCGAGAGTACTTCATCAACGACAATTACACCCAGTTAAGTGTACTGTTTGGTGCGGTGTTTCTTCAGAAAGGATCATTGGTCCATATTTTTTGGAAAATGAAAGAGATGTCGCCATTTCCATCAATGGTGATCGATATCGGGCCATGTTGGAAAATTTTGTAAGGCCAGCCGTGGAATACCATCCGCAAATATGGTTCCAACAGGATGGAGCCACAGCGCACACTCCGAGGGCCACAATGGCTATTTTACGCGACATCTTTGGGGAAAGAATAAATTCGCGTAGAAGCAATTTTAATTGGCTTCCGCGTTCCCCGGATTTAACCGCTCCAGACTGTTTCCTTTGGAGTTATTTAAAAGGGAAAGTTTATGTTAATAAGCCTAGGACTATTGAGGAATTAAAAACCAATATTCCAGACGAAATTAACAACATAACACCGGAAGTTTTGCGAAAGGTCATGGAAAATGTGTTGAAAAGAGATCATTTGTGCGAAGCAGAAAATGGCCTCCACTTGCGGGATATCATTTTTAACAACTAATCTAAAAATATTCCCTATAAATTTACTGTATTTAAAAAACAAAAAATTAAAAAAATATGTCTTAAATAAAAAGTTATAAGGAATTTACACCACTTCGGTCTTTCTGGGCCACCCTGTATTTGTAGTTGTGAAATTTCAAAAACATTTACCATTTACAGTAATAAAATGCGATTTTAATTCTAACCACACTCAAGGTAATTTTATTTGCGACATCTGAACCAATAACAAACTTAAATTTTTTTAACAGAGTTTTGGATACTACACCTTTTCCAGTTGTTATTCAGAAAGCGTCACTAGTAATTTATACTTATCAATTTTATTTCAAATAGCATCAATTGTAATTCAGAAATGATCAATTGTAATTTAGAAAAAGAACAAATTTTATTTAAAAAAAACAAATTTTTTAAATTTATTTAAATTATATTCATAGTTAGAATTTATTTTAATTTTATTACAGCAAAAAAACAGTTTTTATAATTTTCTCTCAATGGCTTCTTTTACAATAATTACTCTTCTGCAGAAACGGCAAGCACTACCTACAATAGTGGTTTATGTTTTCATATAATTTTTGGCCATAAAATTTTTATGTAGTGATTTTTCTTTATAATATTTACTATTTTCTGAATTACAATTGACGGTTTCTGAATTACAACTGACACTTTCGATGCTTTCTGAGTTTAAATTGATAAATCTTAATTGCAATTTGCGCTTTCTGAATTGCAACTAGAAAGGATGTAGAAAATTGTTAAACTTACACTAAAAAGTAAAAAAATATTGAACTTAAACGATGTTATCGACTTTATGCAAAACGCGCTAATTTAGCGCGTTTTTTATAAAAAAAACGCGAAAAAGCGCGTTTGCCATAGTTAAAACGCGCTAAATTTAGCACAAAACGCACTAAATTGGCATCGCTGGTGCCAAGAAACGACGTTGTTTGTTTTAGAGCAGCGATCCCCACACATATGGATTCACACTTATGTTTGTGTTGGTGCTTCGTTTTTGAGCGTAATATCTTTTTCTCTTCTTATAGCAGGGCTGCCACGATATATTTGTAATATATTTGTAAAACTGTAATTCGAGTCAATTTCATGTTTTCAAAAAGAGATTAATGCACATTTGATGTATTTTAAATAGTATATAATAACTTCATTTCAGATATGATTAGTCAAAATCAATAAAGTAGAAACTCTTAAAATTAAACCAATTTAAAAAGAATCCATTGTTGTCTAGTAAAATGCGTCTACACAACCGGCTAATATTAATAGTCTGAGATGAAAACGGTGAACCTGATTGCAGTAACAATCTCTTATTGCTCTCTTATGAAAATTAAACGAAATTTTTCCTAATACGACCACATGATGTCATGTCTGTGTTTTCAATAAACACACACAATCATAAAAACATATGTTGCGCTCGAAAACATAAATAATAATTAATTACACAAGTGCCCAATAATTATTATTTAATTAAGCACTCAAAAACACAATTTCGTATTTAATTCGAACTTAAAAATAATTACAGTTTGATTACCACGTCAAGAAATGGGCTTAAGTTTGAAATTTTTGAAACAAATGTACTTCGGTTATGTATTGGTATGAATTTTGTTTCAAGATCTAAAATATTTTCAAGTAATATAATTTATAAGGATTCAAAAGTAGTTCCTTTGAGAGTTTATGTTATTAATGTAATTAATAATTATATTAATATATTACTATTACATGATAACTCTATTGTTAGAGAAATAATTGATTCCAACCAACTAATTATTAATGAAAAACTGTTCGATTCAGACACGTATTTATTAAGTTAACTAGTTCTGTATGTAACTAATAGACAATTTTATAGAATCCAATATGATTGCAAACTGTTTAAATAAATAAATACATGTCTGAATCAAACAGTTTTTATTAATAATTAGTTGGTTACGCTTTTTTTGTCAAATGACACACAAGAAATGTGTGTCAGAGAGGTTTTTAGTATCAAGAAGAACCATTTAAAATGTGCTTTATCGTGCTGAAAAAGAGGGTAGGTTAGAATTAAAACGTGGAGGTGGCCCTACACCTAAAATAAGTACACGCACAGAGCACAGGCAGAACCCAGAAATTTCCACCAGAACACTTGCAAAGGAGCTTGAAGAATAGTGTGGCATTGTAGTTTTCCATGAAACTGTTCGGCAAGTCTTATCAAGAAATAAATACTCTTCAAGATAAGCCCGCAAAAAACACTATTGTCTGAAGCTAATATAGAAAAACGATTTCCCTTCGCTATGCAGGATATTTCGCATCCAGTGGACTATTGAGATGATGTGATATTCTGCGATGAGACCAAAATAATGTTGTATTACAACGACGGTCCATCTAGAGTGTGGAGAAAGCCATTAACATCGCTGGAAAATCGAAATATCATTCCAACAGTAAAATTTGGCAAATTATCGATAATGGTTTGGGGTTGTATTTCGAACAAAGGTGTAGGAGATTTGGCCTTCATTAATACAACGATGGATGCTGAGCAATATTTAAATATTTTGAAGACCAATTTGACGAGAAGTGCAAGAAATTTCGGGTTAATGAGGGAAAATATACCACTATTTAAATTTTACCAAAATAATAACGCGAAACACACATCGTATGTTGTAAGAATGTGGCTACTTTACAACTGCGGTAAAGTTATAGATATATATCTGCCCAAAGTCCGGATTTAAATCCGATTGAAAATTTGTGGGTGTTTAAAAAAAAACCAAACGTCAACTTAACAACAAGACTGCTCTAAAGGCCGCAATATTGGAGGAATGGTAAAATATACGATGACATTACGACTTAAAGAAGTTAATTCACTCGATGAAGAAAAGACTACAGTGCGTGGCAGACGCAAAGGGTAGCCATACCAAGTATTAAGGCTACAAAATCCTTGTATTTATTAAATAAAATGAGTGCAAAGTCAAGATCGAAGTATTTTTGAAAAGAGTTTCTTGACACGAAAAAAATGGAGTATTATTTATTTTGTTTAAGTTTGTTACTTAGTTTTTAATTAAATTGAATTTTTTGTTTTAAATCCTTGTATACAGTGCAAATAATTAGAAAAGAATAAAAAAATAATAATTTTATAACAAAAAAACTTTTTTTTACAAAATAAGTAAAAACGCTTATTTTTTGAATGTGAAAACTCATTATTGACATATATATATATATATATTATTGTATATATATATTTTTTTTCTAAAAAATGTACTCTCACGATAGTGCTAGCCCCGGGAGCAAGGGCATTTTCTGCTAATTTTTATTCAAAAAAAAAATCATTAATAATCAAGTTTGGTACTTTTTATTTACATAAATATATATTTTTAAGACATTACATTATAATCTTAAATGTTGTTATGTTAAACTTTTATATTTTTATTATTTTATTGTTAAAAAAAGCCTCAATAAATCTTAATCTTAATCTTAATAAATTTCTCGCAGTGCGTGTGAGAAAAATTAGTAAAAAGATAAACAAAAATGTATCTCAGATAAGACTAAATGAAAGAGAATAAGAATACGTGTGAATTCGATTTGCAAAAATTTGCTACATGATGTTCAGCCATGTTTTAGAGTGCAATATTTTTTAAGTGAGACTGTACATGGAGATAACGTGGCCTTAGTTTTTTTTTTGTAATATTCCATGATACAATTATATTAGGTACATGCACGACTACAACAAAATTACAACACCAAAAAACACATGCATTTTGTTGGTATAAACAAATAAATAGTTGTCAGAAACAGTTGTCTTTTGTTTTTAAAAATAATAATTACAGGGTAACTAAAGTACAATTGCAGACGCGACATTCATGCATGATTATAGTCATTCAGTGTTGAAAATTTGTGTGTAATTAGACAGTGCGTAATTTCTACTCTCATGTGCAGGCCATGCAATTAGATTCATGTTTAATATGTGTGTAATTCTAGTTTGGGTTCATTTTTCATTTATTTTTGTTTTAATTTTAACCTACTCAAAAAATGTGTAGTGTAATTTTCTTCGATGTGTAAATTCATTGGCAACACTGTAGTCATTTTATGCACACACATACACTAACATTTTTGCAGCTTGTAAACAAAGTTTGATAACTATTCGTATTGCATCACAATCATCATAACTGATAGTGTATGCATCCCAGACCATCAATTTGGTTTTAGAAGTCAGCATAGCACCATTGAACAAACTCATAGATTGGTTCAATTTATAAGAAAAACATTTGAGGAAAAGAAGTATTGTTCTGCCCTGTTTATTGACGTTTCTAAGGCCTTTGATAAAGTGTGGCATGAAGGCCTTATTTTAAAATTAAAATCATATTTACCAATAAATTTTCTGTATTTATTAGAAAGCTACATAACTACCCGAAAGTTTACGATTGTGGAAGGAGAATTCATGAGTCTGCTCCAATCTATATCATCCGGTGTGCCACAGGGGATCATACTGGGGCCAGTTTTGTATTTGATTTATACTTGTGATATGCCTTTGAGCATTAATATCCATACATCTACGTTTGCCGATGATACAGCCTGCCTTAGTATGCACAAAAACCCGCACGAGGCTTCCCGATATCTTCAAGAACATATTACACAGTTGGAAATCTGGTTGAACTTATGGAGAATTAAAGTCAATGAACAAAAGTGTGTCCATACAACGTTTACCCTAAGAAGAGATACTTGTTCCCCCATTCGAATCATCAATCCAAATATTCCTCAACATTCCCAAGTGAAATACCTTGGTATACACCTTGATCGAAGGCTTACATGGAAACGTCATATTGACTTGAAGCTAACTCAGATGAAACTTAAGTTATTTCAAATTCATTGGTTGATTGGCAGAAATTCAACACTTAGTCTGGACTGCAAACTTTTAATATACAAGTCGCTTTTGAAGCCAATATGGTGTTACGGTATCCAGTTATGGGGCACTGCTTCAGCTTCCAATGTAGAAAGAATTCAACGAAGACAAAACAAAATTTTAAGGTTAATAACATCTGCTCCATGGTACATTAAGAATTCAAATTTGCATCGTGATTTAAATATGCCACTAGTGATTGAATAAATTGCAAAATACGCAGGCAAACATTTAACAAAACTCGACTCACATCCTAATCCGCTTGCTCGTAATTTTTGAACTTTACTGGACACATCCGCTTAAAAAAGAGGGACACAAGGGCTATATTACTCAACACTCCAGGTGGGATTTCTTGAAAATACTTTTTTTATACTTTTTTATAAATTTTTTTCTTTTTTGGATTATCACTACTTATGTATTATTTATAACTATTAACAAGTTTATGTCCGACAGTGGTCAGTCCTAATAATTATATTTTAGATTTAAGATTTGAATACTTATTATTAGTTCATATTTGAAGATACAATAAATATATACATGTATTAAAAAAAATATCTGCTTTCTCTCTTTCTTTTATAATCACGGATAGAAAATAACTTTTTATGCTACAATTGTCTCTAGAATTTTAATGTTGCAACAAAGACACTTCGTCCCACTCTGACTGCAGGGTAGTGACATGGAATCGGTGTATTTGTAGGTATGTAGTAATCGTTAATTGATTGACTCTGGTTTGCTGCTTTGAGTTATCGTTGGTATACTTATGTAGGGTTATTGTATGTATGCATTTATGTTTAAGATCTCTGCGGAAATAATCTAATAGCTGCAGGTAGTGGCAACCCAGATAGCTAAGCTAAGAGCCAAAATGTAAGAATTTCAAGAGAGGGATAGCGGATGGACTTTGACTTCAATAAATTTCCTTGAAGTTAATATAATAACACATCTTGCATAATAAGAGGATCGAGCTTTATCCCTCTCCCAAAAAATATTTGCAGCAAAACATGAATGCATAAATGTTGAGAATAATGACATTTATTGCTTTAAATGGTCTCTCATTGCTGCTTTTAATATAAATAGTGGTCTGAGTCCTAAACAACGGAAAAACTGTAGAAATTACAATATTGCAAACATTTCTGATGAGAGTATTAATATGAGGGCAATTGTATTAAATTTTGAAGGCCTAGAGTTCCCACTCCCATTGAAGCAGATAAAACAATTCGAGAATCGAAGTGATATGAGCATAAATGTATTTGGTCACAATGGAAAATCGCTTATAGGATCATACTACATAACAAAAGGAGAAAAACACATTCATATTAATCTCTCTCTTATTGGTTGCTCCAGTCCAATGAGAACTTTCACTATGTGCTCATGAAAGATATATCAAAGTAAATTTCATTAGTGCATTTATGCAAAATGTGTTCCCTATTTAAAAAGTTATTTCTTATTGTCATATTAATTTATATATTATTTTATTTTTCTCTCTTCTTCTTTAGACTTCTTCGTTCCAGCATTACAATGCATGATCACAAGATTTATATCTGCAACACTTGCCTATATCATTCACATGATGATTATCAACATAAACATTTTTGTGGTAAAAAAGTCATCAGGATGCTCGATGATCCTGTAAGTAAAAGCACTACAAATGTACAGAAACACCATGCGTGTACATTCGGTTATTTTATTAATTGTAGTTTTAAGAGGGAAAATAATTTATATAGACATTATTTTGGTGAAAAAAATTGTTGAAGATTGTACAGATATCTATCTAAATTATTTACTAAAAGTTTAGAAAATGTTCATGACCCCAATAGAAATGCTCGATATAATAATTAAAAAAATTGTCATATGCGAATGTAATTTAAATTATAAAACACCTCAGTTTATACAGGTTATTTTCCATAATCTTTCTGCATATGATATGCACCTATTTTTCAAAGAACTTTCTACTATAAAAAAATGCCACAATAAAAGTAATTCCCCAGAACACAGAACGTTATATTTCTCTTTCAATTTTTATCAGATTATATGAAAAACATTGATTCGAAATAAGATTTATAGACTTGTTTAGATTTATGGCTTCGAGTTTAGATACCTTAGCAAAAACTCTTGCTAGCAATGATTTTAATACTATTCGATCATGTTTCGTTGATGAAGCTCATTTAAACCTGATTAGAAGAAAGGGTGTATTTCCGTACTCTTACATGGATTACATGACTAAGTTTAAGGAAATTAAACTCCCTAGTAGAGAAGAGTTCTTCAATATTCTAACGAATGAAGAATGTGATGTAGTTGAGTATGAACATGCTCAAAAAAATATGTAGAGAGCTTAAATGTAAAACCCTCCTCGACTATACTGAACTCTACTTAAAGACTTCTTCTAACTGACGTGTTTGAAAATTTTAGGAAAATTTGTAGAGGTATATACGATTTGGACCCCTGTCATTATTATACAGCACCAGGGATGCTATGCTAAAAACCACTGAAGTTTCACTGGAACAGTTCACTGATTCCGAAATGTATATGTATATGCAAAACGGAATCAGAGGTGGACTAGTTCAATGCTCGCAGAGATATTTGAAAGCGAATAACAAATATTTGGAAGATTTTGATGCATTAAAACCATCAGAATTTCTTGTCTATTTAGACGCTAACAATTTATATGGTTGGGCGATGTCGGAATATCTGCCTTACGGTGAATTTGAGTGGGTATGTGATACTAATTTCGATGTTTAAAAATATTTCTGATACTGCAGAATATGGCTACATTTTGGAAGTGGATATAGATTATCCCGATTCAGTGCATGATCTACACAATGATTTGCCATTTTGTCCCCAAAATAAGCCGGTGGGGGGATCCAAAATTAAAAAATTAATGGCAGACTTACACGCAAAAACAAATTACACCATGCACTATAGAATTTTAAAACAAGCCATTTCAAATGGTCTAATCTTAAAAAAAATCCACAGAATACTCAGATTTAAGCAATCCCCTTGGCTTAAAAAATATATTGACTTAAACACATTACATAGGACAAATGCTAAAAATAATTTTGAAAAAGATTTCTTCAAACTTTTAAACAACGCTTTTTATGGGAAGACAATGGAAAACATTGAAAATATTAGAATTGCTTCATCTTGGGAAACAACAAACAGGAATCATTTAGGTCTCAGAGCATTAATTTCGAAATCAAATTTTATGCAGTTGACAAAATTTTCTGATGATATGTATGCGGTAGAGTTAGAAATAATGGAACCACTATATGATAAACCCATATATGTTGGCTTTACAGTACTGGAGTTATCCAAGTGGAGAATGTATGACTTCCATTATGGCTTCATGAAGCCTAAATTTGGAGAGAACATTTCCCTCAACTATATGGATTATTTATTCAATTAAAACTGAAGATTTTTGCGATGACATCCGTAATGATATTAGTTTGAATTTTGATACGTCAGAATATCCTATAGATAATCAATTTCGTTTGCCGCTACTCAATAAGAAGGTTTTGGGTATGATGAAAGATGAAATGACAGAGTTTGTTGGTTTAAGAGCAAAAATGTATTCTCTGTCGACTCTTCTCTCGGAAGTTGTTAAAAAATCTAAAGGGGTCAAAAAGTCTGTAATTAAAAAGTTGTCCATTAATGATTACAAAAGTTGCTTATTTGAATCCAAAATTATCTCAGATGAAATGTTTTTGTTTAGGTCTAAAACACATCAACTATATACTCAAAAACTAAATAAAATAGCACTCAGCTTTTCTGATGATAAAAAAAATATAATGAAAGATAAAATAAAAACGCGTGCTGGGGGACATTACATAGACCGAAATAATGAAACAATGGATGTTGAATAGAATGCTTCCTACTAAATTGCATGGTAGATGACAACAACAATTTTATTTTGTACTTATTTATTTATTTATTAATTTATTTATTATTCACTTATTTGTATATTAATTTATTTATGTATTTATTTATTAATTTATTTATTGGTTATATATATTTGTTTATGAATGTATCTTTTAATTTTAGTATTTTATTCACACAAAAGCATGTTGAAATTTAATGGTTTAAAACTTTTATCTTTTTACCTATACCTAAATTATTTGTAAATAAGAATCAAATATTAGATTAATGATCCTTTTTTCTCTCTTTCTTTTTTTATCATATATTGTTATTTTTACATAGAGTTAAATTTGTATTAGTACTAAGATTTTTAAGAAAAAATTTGAAATAAAATATTTAAAAAAGAATTAAATATGTGAATGGTTTTTATTTCTTTATTGGCTTTACTTCGTTGGATCAAAAAACTTTTGTTTTTCCTTATGTGCAAATTTTTGTTTTCATATCGCCTAAACATGCACAGTCTTGTTTTCATGTTACTGAAACATGCACAATCATGTTTTCTTTGAGAGGTTCTACACAAGAGGAATTGAATTTTACAATATTATGAAATTCCATTAAATTTCATCAGATATTTTCTTATCGACACTAACTGCTTTAACACCATCTCATCCATGTTTTCTAACAGAAAATAGCAGAAAAGGTATCAGCTATCAGATCAGCTTATCAGGACCTGGTCTGGTTTTCAGATCAGCTTTTCAGGACCTGGTCTGGTTTTCAGATCAATTTTTCAGGTATCAATCAGCTTATCAGGTAGCTGATCTGTAAAACAGATTAGACTATCAGGAGCCAGTATACACGTAGCTAGCCATTTATAACATTTATATGAATGAAGTTTCAGCTCAGATGAATCAACTAAAGTCAATCTTTATGAGCAGTAATTTTAATTTTTTATTTTTATTTTTTTCTAAAACGAAAATCGTTTAATTCAATATCTTTCCTTATAATCAAAAATTTCATATGTATCCTTTCAACACTCTACAAATTTCTTAAAAAATTTTAAAATTCATATTACAGACAACATGATGCCTTTTTTTCTCATCTATCTTAAACATTGTAATAACATTTTCATTGTCTCTTATTAAATGCTTACAACCATATTCATAAAAATATTAAACAGCATTTAGAATTTTGTTTAAGCAAAATTCACTAAAATTACCCCTATTCTAAGAGGTAGTGGATGCATCCCAGACCATCAATTTGGTTTTAGAAGTCAGCATAGCACCATTGAACAAACTCATAGATTGGTGCAATTTATAAGAAGAACTTTTGAAGAAAGAATGTATTGTTCTGCCCTGTTTATTGACGTTTCTCAGGCATTTGATAAAGTGTGGCATGAAGGCCTTATTTTAAAATTAAAATCATATTTACCAATAAATTTTCTGAATCTATTAGAAAGCTACATAGCTACCCGAAAGTTTACGGTTGTGGAAGGAGAATTCATGAGTCTGCCCTTATCTATATCATCCGGTGTGCCACAGGGGAGCATACTGGGGCCAGTTTTGTATTTGATTTATACTTGTGATATGCTTTGCCGATGATGATGCATTTGCCGATGATACAGCCTGCCTTAGTATGCACAAAAACCCGCACGAGGCTTCCCGATATCTTCAAGAATATATTACACAGTTGGAAATCTGATTGAACTTATGGAGAATTAAAGTCAATGAACAAAAGTGTATTCATACAACGTTTACCCTAAGAAGAGATACATGTTCCCCCATTCGAATAAACAATCAAAATATTTCTCAACATTCCCAAGTGAAATACCTTGGTATACACATTGATCGAAGGCTTACATGGAAACATCATATTAACTTTAAGGTAACTCAGATGAAACTTAAGTTACCTCAAATACACTGGTTGATTGGCAGAAATTCAACACTTAGCCTGGACTGTAAACTTTTAATATACAAGTCGCTTTTGAAGCCAATATGGTGTTACGGTATCCAGTTATGGGGCACTGCTTCAGCTTCCAATATAGAGAGAATCCAACGAAGGCAAAACAAAATTTTATGGTTAATAACATCGGCTCCATGGTACATCAAAAATTCTAATATACATCGTGATTTAAATATGCCACTAGTGACTGAAGAAATTGCAAAATACGCAGGCAAATATTTAACAAAACTCGAGTCACATCCTAATCCGCTTGCTCCTAATATTTTGAACTTTACTGGACACATCCGCTTAAAAAAGAGGGACACAAGGGCCCTATTACTCAACACTCCAGATGGGATTTCTTGAAAATACTTTTTTTTTCTTTTTTAATTATCACTACTTATGTATTATTTATAACTATTAACAAGTTTATGTCCGACAGTGGTCGGTCCTAATAATTATATTTTAGATTTAAGATTTGAATACTTATTGTTAGTTCATATTAAAAAAAATATAGGCCTATAACCTTACTATATACAATCTTCTTATTACTAAATTGTCCAAAATTTTAGCTGATAATAGGTGCATCCCGGACCATCAATTTGGCCTTAAAAGTCAGCATAGCACTATTGAACAAATGCATAGACTGGTCCAAGTTGTAAGAAGAACATTTGAAGAAAGAAAGTATTGTTCTGCTCTCTTTATTGATGTTTCTCAGGCGTTTGATAAAGTATGGCACGAAGTCCTAGTTTTAAAATTGAAGACATATCTGCCAATAAACATTCAAAAGATTTTGGAAAGTTATATTATTGATAGGAAGTTCACTGTTGTAGGAGAGTTCACGAGTGTGCCCGAATCTATATGTTCTGGTGTGACACAGGGTAGCATTCTGGGTCCTGTCTTGTATATAATATATATACTTGTGATATGCCCGTGAACAATAATATACACACCTCTTCATTTGCTGATGATACAGCCTGTATGAGTGTGCACGAAAACCCTTATGAGGCATCCCGCAATCTTCAGGAACATATTACCCAGCTGGAAATATGGTTGAACTTATGGAGAATTAAAGTCAATGACAAAAAGTGTTTCCATATAACGTTTACCCTAAGAAGAGATACTTGCTCCCCTATTCAAATCAATAATCAAAATATTGCTCAACATTCTCACGTGAAATAACTTGGTATACACCTTGATACATGGAAATATTATATTGACTCTAAGTTAACTCAGATGAAACTTAAGTTAACTCAAATATATTGGTTGATTGGCAGAAATTCAAGACTCAGCCTATACTGCAAACTTTTACTATACATGCCGCTTTTGAAGCCAATATCGTGCTACGGAATTCAGTTATTTGGCACTGCATCAGCTTATAATGTCGAGAGAATCCAGCGAAGGCAAAACAAAATTTTACGGTTAATAACATCGGCTCCATCGTATATCAAAAATTTTAATACATCGTGATTTAAATATTCCACTAGTGATTGAAGACATTGCAAAATACGCATAATAATACTTATGTTTGTATTAATAAGTTTATGTCAGACAGTGGTCGGGCCTAATAATTATGTTTTAGATTTAAGATTTGAATACTTATAAGTATTGTTAGTTTTTATTTGAAGATACAATAAATAAATACATGTAATTAAAAAACTCAAAACGGATGCACACATTAGTGAGTTGTTTTTGTACAACTAACTTCTTCTCGATAAGTTTTGAGCAAACTTTTGGCTAACTAAAAGCTGATACAGAAATGAGTCAAAGTTCAGCTCATAAAATTAATGTTTATGTTAACTCTGTGCTGTTTATATTTTATATGACGCGATAGCAAATTATTAAGTTTGATGGGTGACAAACAAAGTGATCATGGTTTGATACCCGTTCTTGTTTGTTAAAGAATAATTTAAAATTGTTTAAACTTTAAGCTGACTAAAAAATTTTAATTTATTTAATAGTAAGTTAAATCTTAACTAAAAATTTTTTTTTGATTTGACACAAGCTAACTCATAATGACCTAACTCATGGTCAGTTAAAGACTGATCCACTTGTCCTGCGTCCACTCAATGTTAAAACTGACGACTTTTCACAAGCAGAATAACTCAAATTCCCACTGGGTAAATACAAAAATGCACACATATATACACATGCATTCACATATACAAGCACTCACAGACACATACATCCACTGAAAGAACAACGTTTCTCTAAAATAACAATAAAATAAAAGCTGTACACCACAAAATAAAATATGGTTGTATTACTGAGAAAAATTAGAGTAAAATAAAGTTGCACTTGAAGAAAAGTTTTGTAATATAAAATACATGATGTGGGTATTAAATGTTTGTAAATAAACAATTAAATAAAAACTTAAATACAGAATAAAAAAACTAATAATACATTTGACAATGTAGTGCATAAATTCCAGATTAAATTTTTTCAGTGCAGTTTGAAAACTATTGAAATGCCTTTTCAAACTATATTCTCTATTATTTTTAAATTTTTGACAACATTAAATGAATTGCATATTGCCAAGAGCATTTTTAGGCACGAAATATTTATAAGCTTCCATAATTATTTTTTGCTGTACAAATTCATTGAATTTGAACTTTAATTTCGTTCGTTGTGCTCAAAAAACTAAGCAATAAACAAGGAACAATTTCGTACATGTGTGCACAACTTCCCTCTCAATGACGACTAAATAAAAAAGCATAAGCAGATATGTGTCCACAATTATGGTATGACGTGCGGGTTAATGCTGTACACACAAGTTAATATTTTAATTTGAAATTTATTTGCTGGTGGTTTAGCTTGGTCTATATACGTATTTCATTGGCGCTTGAACCAAATCATCAGTAGACTTCAACCACAAATTTTTAACAGTCACAATTTGTGGTTGAAGTCTACTGATGATTTGGTTCAAGCGCCAATGAAATACGTATATAGACCAAGCTAAACCACCAGCAAATAAATTTCAAATTAAAATATAATTATGACATATGTCGAATAATAAATTTCTTACAAGTTAATATATACATACATAGAAAGAATCAAACTCACACACACATACACACGCTCATATCCAAGAAAATCTCAGCATGAAAATCCCCAAAAATTCCCCATATGCAACAGGGTTTCCATAAATTTCCCCCCGGTTTTTAATTCCCAAACTTGGACTCAGGCCACCATTACCTATCTACTGAAGTCGATACCGGCCTAAAATCAGACATTGAATTTCTTCAATGTATTCAGTCTGGTCAATCCTGATTGCACCACTTTGACAATTACGCCCGATTCTTACGCTACGGATTGAAAACACTTCACCCAAATCTTTAATCTTGAAGGAAATTATTAATTAAATTTTTAGCTGATTGATCAATCTAATTTCGTTGCAAATAAGCAGAACATCATCTACGTAAATTTCCACCAATACATACTCGTAGCACTACTTCACCTTGTGTTATAATTTGGGTTTTTTTTAGAAAATGGGCTGCCAACTCGAAAGAAGTTCTGGCAGACATTACTAATGATCGCTTGCTACATGATGAATTCTTCAATTTTGAGCACAACAGCAGCGAAAAGATATTAGGGATACGGTGGAACGCTATCACAGATTCATTTTATTTTGATGCTAAGCAGCTTCTTCAGTCGTCCAGATATACCATGAGAGAACAGTTTTGGCATAACGCAAGAGCATTTTATCCTGTAGGAGGAGTGACTACGACTGTAATGTAGTATAACTGCAACGGTAAGAAACAGTCGATCGATATTGTTATGTGAGAAGTAATGAAAATGGTTATAGAGATGTAATGTAACGTAACCCACTTTTCACATAAAAATATTGATAAGCTTTTCTATCGTTCCAGTTACATTCCATTGCAGTCGGCTAACTGAGCCTTTACTCCAGATGGTTATTTCTGCTGGATGATTTGTTTTTGAGAGGAATTTGGAAAATATTTATTCTCAGAAAAATAACGGAAAATAAAGTAAAAGAAATTGCATGAAAATAGTTCATGATGTCAATTCAGTCCAAGTCGATTCGAAAAATTTATTTCTTAATACTACTACTTCAATCCGAAGAAAATTGTAAAGAAACAACAGTTAATTATAGTGCATACCTTCTGAAGCATTTGCGGCGCTACATAACCTGAAGTGTTTATTTGAAAACCTGTTACATTATTTTTAGCTTGTACTGTATTCGTAGTTGACGGAGTCATTTGTTCTAGGGGCCAATTAAAGAGATCGTTAGGCTTAATGTAACCATTATCAGATGATAAACTTTGTGATGTTCCTTGTTTTATATAACAATTTTCTGGCATAAACGTTAAAGGGAATTTTTTATTCGACGTAAGTGGCAAAGTATTTTTCGTATGACCTACTGGTTGTATAGACGAGAAACTTGGTTGCACATAGCCGTTGCCATTATTTTCCGATTGTGAGGATGTAAGTGTTGAAAAGTTATGGCTCTTACGTTTTAAAAGCTCCATAACCATGTACGCATCTCCAACTACTGGGGTATAATCAATGACGCAACCGTCATTACTAACGCAGTCCGATGCTACAAGTATCTCCTGACAATATTCAGTGGAATGATTGGAACCAATGTAACCACTACTTTTGCCCAACGAACAAGATGTAATGCCATTAAGACCACTTTGATTATGGTCGCCATTGTGGCAGGTATATCCAGAATCTTGGCTTATTGAAGAGAGTAAGCGACGGCTTTCATTATTGTAAAAGGAATCTTTACTATGACGAAAATCACCCTCTCCGTCGCCATTGTTTTTCATTGGGTAGGCCATAGCCTCTAGACCGGGAGGGAGTGCACAAGATATATTTGCCATTTTTTGATATTTGTTACGTGCCACGTAGAAGGCTGCCATAACTCCCAATGATGAAACTACTATTAGCAAGGCCAACGTTGTTATACGACTTAGTTTGGGATCAGAGCAATTGGTTACTGGACCTTTTTCCCATACAGATTTGTATTGGACATATATTTCAGTATCTTGATATTTTTTTATAGAGCCCAATTGTTGTTCTCCACTTAAGGGCGAACTTAGGCAAATCAAGTCATTGTTGTCGACATAATACTGAGTCATATCATGATTTGATAAGTTCTTTGTAGCAAATATGTAGTGATCAATTTCTGTGTCCCTTTTCACAACATTTACAGCACGTACTTCTTTGGTGAAACGGTAATCTGAATCTATGCAAACTGGCAAATGAAATTCGCATTCATTGGAATCTTTAATTCCAGATATATGTTGTCGTTGTATTTGGTCCTTATACCATAAAGTTATTGCGACTTCATAGAATTCAACACGGCCAGATGGCACTTCAGGCCTAGACCACTGCAATATATTTTGGGCATTATCTTTAGTTTTTACGTTGCGTGGATTGGAAGGAACTATAGAACAAAATATGATAATACATATATTATTGTTAAATTCAGATGAAAATCATTCTAAGACTTACTTCCAACAAGCGTTTTAATTGTTATATCATTGCTATGATCAGATGGTGCTGTCGTGTATGCAATAATATAGATTTTGTAAATTGTATAACTGCTAAGATTTTCCAATTTGTATACCATTTGCTTTGTTGCACATCCGCTATCCGTTTGACAATTGATTGTGTGATGTTCATTGTTGTATCTAAATGCCACTCAATATGTTATTTATTTGTTTATTAATTGTTTCACATTAACTTACGCTACTCGGTATTTTCTTAACAAACCATTATGATTCTCAGGCTGGCACCAGGATAAAACGACCGAATTACTTGTAACGTTGTGGGCCCTCAAAGAGTGTGGTTTTGAAGGAGCTAAATAAACGATGTTTTTAATTTTACTAATTTAAAATGCGAGTTATCGTTAATAAGTAAAACTTACCATCCTCATTAGTATTTATAACCTGAACATCGCTTAAATTTCCTGATGTAAGTTTAGAGAACATATTCATTTGTATTTTGTACGATGAGTATGGCTTTAGGTCTTTCAGTGTATATTTTTTAGCCGTATTTGGAATTGTCAACTTGATGGCTTCTTCCAAACATGTGAGAACTGAAAACTCTTCCACTTTGGAAACATGATTTGGTTCTTGATGTTGAGTTTGACAATATATAAGGCTATAGCCCTCAACAAGAGATGGACATATACGATCTGTACTCCATTGCAGCGTAACAGAACGATTTTTTAAATCTATTACTTCCGGCTCAAGTTTTATCAATTCAGCAGTAACATCTGCCGAACACATGCTCCAATGCATTCCAGTATTAAAGTCGCGATAATTGGCCGATACGGCCCAATTAAGAATTTGGTCTTGCTTTTGGGGGGAGGTGTAAAATAGTGTTAAATCTTTGCGTATGTGTTGAAAAAGTATAGTGTCCTAAAAATATTCAAATAAATATTCTGTGCGTTGTCAATAAGTCTCAAAAGTTATGCATTCATTAATAACACTTACATCACACTCCGTTGCAACGGCATGTTTTGACTGGCACCAAAACACAGTGTAATTAACTAAATGCTTCTGGTTGTGAGGTGGACTCCATGAGAGCATGGAAGTATGATTTGTTGCATGGTAAACGTTTCGTATCCACTGTGGAGAAAGGGAACGTTCATTGTGCTTTGACCAGGCTGGTATAGAAATTGTACTATTGTTAGCAGATTCTCCTTCGGCGTTGCGACTTTTAATTACAAATGTATAATTATGACGCCTATGCCAAGGAAATGTAGCCGAAATACGATCGATGTTTAGAGGTTTCAACGAACTAGAAAATAAATATGTTTATTAAATACATACACACGCAAATACATACACATGTATGTATGTGACTTACACGTCAACTCCATCACGTCTTACTTGCTTAATTATATACTTGAAATCTGGACCATTTTCCTTATAATACGGCAACTGGTGCCAATAAAGTCTCACTTTTGTTTCACTCGAATCTATATAGAAACTGCCGACATCGGTTAAGGGTGCTGTGTCTGGTGGGCAAGCCAATGTTTGAAATTTTTTTATGTACTGTTCACTCCAATAACTGTCATCATTGCGGTACAATTTCTTAACACGTAAACGGACAGAGATTTCATACCAAAAGTAGGCGAACGGTAAATTTCGGACAATTATTTTGTATTCTGATCTATTATTTCGAATTTCATAATTCGAAAGATATATCCAATGTGATCCTTTGGGTTTTAAACGTATTTCATATTCTAAGCCTTTGGCAGCATAAAAACTATATTTTGGATTATTCCATTTTATGACAACGGTATTATTTGTGATATTTTCAAAGATGTATTCAGGACGCGGTGGAATCACTAAAATTAGAAGAAAATAATAAAATATAAATAATCTCTATATATTTATAGAAATAATCTCATAAATCCCACAAACTTCAACCAAGTTTTGGTTTACCCTTAAAAAATAACTCCACAGGGGTAACAAGAATATTGATAATGCATATCTTTGTACACTCAGCAGCATAAATCTGCTTACAAAACTTTCATTTACATACGCATAGACTACAAAAGCTGCTTTCACGTTTAATTTTTTACGACTTTAAAAATAACATACTAAAATGTACCTAACACAAATGTTTTTAATGCATTTTCTACTTTTAAGCTATAGCTAAAAAAAACCAAAAACAAACAACGAAATTCATCACCTCAGTTTCCTTATTACGGGACTTTAGTTTAACAATACGTAAATCTGGACACAAAAAGTTTGCGTACACTTTGTTTTCGTTAACAATGCCGTTAGTTTTCAAGAATTTCTGGATCCATATTCGCTTTATTTTGTATAATTTAAATGATCGTTTGATGAGATTAGAGGTACATTTCTAGGCGTACAGCAGTTCGCCAGGCCAAGTTTTGGCCAATACACGCAGTGTGTACTCATATGTCCACAAGAAGCCATTCGTCGTGTTTTTATCCCCCTCATAACTTTGTTCACGGCAATAGTAAAATTCTAAGCTTTAAGCCATAATTATAATGAATTTATGTAACCTCATATGCGAAGTTTGAAAGTTTTCGAATGAAAGCTTCCTGAGTTATGGAGGTGCAAATAGTGCATTTTTAAGACATATTCAATGACTACTGAACACTGTAGATCTAGGTGAGAAATGAAGTAGAAAAATCTGAAAACATGAAAATTTTAACCAGTGGGCGTGACTACGCCCATAAAGGTCAGAATTTAAAAAGCAAATATAAAGAGCTTAACGAAAGCGAGTCTTTTGAAATTTGGCATATATCTTGCGATAATGCAAGGTTATAAATTTTTCGTTAAAAAATGCTAGTTATTTAGGTATTATTATCCGTTAGCAACGAAACTTGACACGAATAATAAGCACTGGCCAAAAGAAACTTGAGTTTGGAAACATGGGCGGGGCTAAGCCCATAAAAACTATAAATTAAAAGTTGCACAAGTAAATCTAGATGAGAAACTAACTAGAAATATCTGAAAACCCAAAAAACTTTACCAGAATGGGTGGGGTCACGCTAATATTGCTCGGTATTAAAAAATTAATATACAGATTTTAACTCAAGCCATTTTAGTGAAACCTTGCATACACGTTGCACTTATGCAAGACTTTAAACTATCACCTTAAAAAGTGGGTGTGATCACTCCCATAATATTTAAGCGTAGTGTTCAATATACGTTGGTTAGCATATTTTAGAAGAAAATTAGTGTGAATTACACTGTGCAACAACAAAAATTAACTTCTAAAATGAGATATTTTCTTAGCTAATTTAGGGACGCTGAATGCGAATATGGCACTCCTTTATTTTTCTTAAAAAGCGTTTTCGAGATATTCGCGGAAAACGTGTTTTTTGCAGTTAACAAAGATATTTCCAAAAATATTGAGGACTTTTAGCTTTTTCTTTCATGTACTCTTAGTTTTTTCTTTCATATACTTCGGCTTAGCAGTTTTTAGTAAATTACTTACATATGTTTGCTTATTACCTTTTTCCTACGAAAGTTTACATGAACTATAAGCACATGCAGATAAAAAAGTGGTCAAGGATAGGCCCATAAAAATTTTACGTAAGTTTATACTGTAGAGCCTTGAAATTTTGTAGACAAAATTTAGTTACTATTACTAAACTAAACTTTGCATGCACATTGGGCATATCCTTCTGATTTAGGCACTTCGTCTAAGTAGACTTTAATATGCAAATATATTTTGAAAAATAGACGGGGTCACGCCCACTAAAATTAACGCTATATTTTACATTTCTTCTCAGAAGACTCTTACTAAATTGCGTACACAATGGCGGCCCGTTGTAATGACACTATAGTAAATTTTTAAGGTGTACAATCCAACGCCCATCGCACTCTAACCCATTATTTTATGTAACTATGCCTTTTCCAACTGGCTCAGTGATCATGAAAAGAAATAAAACACACTAGAAATTTTAAGTTTAAGTGTTATTATAGAAAATTTTTCAAAAAGTCAGATCCTCACAAAAAAATATATGTGAAAAAGGCCAAGTTTTTATCTAAAATTTCGGCCATTAAAAGCAGTGAGATAAAATTTTTTACCAAGTTCTTCTTTGCACAATATCTATCACTATAATCTGTCATGCATTTTATAAATATAAAATCATTAGAGTTTCATAGTATTTCTAAACAAACTGCTTACTTGGCAATATTTTTATGCTAGTAATACAGAAGATAATAAAGGATATTTATTTACATCTTTACATGGGGAAACATTATGTTATGTTTTGTGAGGATTTTATTTACAAGTAAATATATATTTTCGAATATGGAATCCAAATGTAAAGAAAGTCAGTGTTTCGGAAAGAGATATAATAAAAAAAATTCAGGAAGGCAATACTTTCCCAAAAATTGGTAAAACTATTGCGAGAACATATTCGTCCGTCCAACGCGTCATATATGATCTCAAAAATACAGGTGTATTACCGTCTACGCCACTATCCGGTCGCCCAAAAATATTCAGGGCATTTACACAGGAAAAACTAATTTTCCAATTTAAACACAAAATTCTCTGAATCAAATATTAATTTTTTCAATTGAGGTCCTACAAAGAAATTTGTAAAATCAAATGCAAAATTTTTTAAAAAAACTCTGATTTTTTCAATCAACATATTGTCTGATTCAATAAAAATTTTTAATAAAAATAAAAAGCAAATAAAACAAATAACTGTTTACAGTTTACAGAACGCAATTTCTATATTGGAATAGAAATTTTCTCTTACCAATTTTGTTACAAATGTTACTAATTGGTACTAATGGTAGTAATTGTATGAAGTAAAATTTTTCACTCCATACGGTTTTTTGTTTTACTTAAAGCTCCAAACACTTAAACGACAGCAGACTTCACAACTTCACGACTTCAAATGAAGTTGGCTTCAAATGCTGCCGTGTAGTCAGCTACTTAATTATTTTGAAGGCAGCAGCAACACTATATATAATCAGCAGATATATATTTTACATAAATAAAATTAAAGTTACTGACTCAAAACGTACTAATATCACGTAAAAATGTAAAAACACATCAATTTATTTCATAATTTTAATTTTGTAATGTTATTTTCTTTTAAATATTACGAAAAATTTTAAGCTCTTATTTCTTCCAATTTATATTTATAGTGGCAGCACTGCATTTGCTCTTTGCTGCTCACGAAAATAGAAATTAGTCTAAGTTGGCAGCAGCAGCAAATGCTGTTGTGTAGTCGTGCTGCTGTGATGTCGTCAAAATAATCGTTTTCATTTAAACACATGTATTTTATTTTTGACGCTTTGCTGTCTGCTGCCTGCTGTCGTCTAAGTGTTTAGTGCTTAAAACCAAATTGGAAAAACTATTTAACAAACAAACGTTTGTTTGAGAATTTTTTTTGGGAATAATATTTTTTGTGTATGAATAGAAATTTTCCCCTATTACTTGTATTAATTGGAATTGTTCCCCGGGAAAAATTTCTCGCGGAATTTTATTCACAACTACCCTCATTATCTGTACGAGAAGAACGCAAAATAGTTAAAATGACAAAGGGTAATACCCGTATTACGTACCCCGTCGGTCAGTCCTTTAATAAGCAAAAAAAGCAGCATATTAAGGCAGGGTTGCCCGTAAAAACCATTCATTTCTAATGCAAATATTCAAAAGCATATCCAGTTTGCTCATGCGTATATAAATCGACCTACTCAGTTTTGGAGACACGTGAGATTTTTGAATCATAGCAAGCGAAATCTAGTTGCTACAGTTAAACACGGAGGTGGTGAAATTATGATGTGGTTATATGGCGGCCGAAAGTGTAGGTCAGATGAAGTTTATTGAATCTTCAATGCTTAAATGAGCATATTTATTGGTTATTATTTAATTTATACTTTAAATTTGAATACATAAAGTCAGTGCTTATGATAAATTATACCGATTAAGCTATAGCTCATTATAATGAGTTTTTTTAAAGCAAAGCGATATATATATATATATGTACAGGGTGGCCCAGAAAGACCGAAGTGGTGTAAATTCCTTATAACTTTTTATTTAAGACATATTTTTTTAATTTTTTGTTTTTTAAATACAGTAAATTTATAGGGAATATTTTTAGATTAGTTGTTAAAAATGATATCCCGCAAGTGGAGGCCATTTTCTGCTTCGCACAAATGATCTCTTTTCAACACATTTTCCATGACCTTTCGCAAAACTTCCGGTGTTATGTTGTTAATTTCGTCTGGAATATTGGTTTTTAATTCCTCAATAGTCCTAGGCTTATTAACATAAACTTTCCCTTTTAAATAACTCCAAAGGAAACAGTCTGGAGCGGTTAAATCCGGGGAACGCGGAGGCCAATTAAAATTGCTTCTACGCGAATTTATTCTTTCCCCAAAGATGTCGCGTAAAATAGCCATTGCGGCCCTCGGAGTGTGCGCTGTGGCTCCATCCTGTTGGAACCATATTTGCGGATGGTATTCCACGGCTGGCCTTACAAAATTTTCCAATATGGCCCGATATCGATCACCATTGATGGAAATGGCGACATCTCTTTCATTTTCCAAAAAATATGGACCAATGATCCTTTCTGAAGAAACACCGCACCAAACAGTACACTTAACTGGGTGTAATTGTCGTTGATGAAGTACTCTCGGGTTTTCCTTAGCCCATATCCCTAAAGTTTTGCTTGTTAACAAACCCATTTAATTGGAAATGGGCTTCGTCACTCATAACTAAGTTATGAATAATGGAAATGGAAAGAGCACATTTGTGCGAAGCAGAAAATGGCCACCACTTGCGGGATACAATTTTTAATAACTAATCTAAAAATATTCCCTATAAATTTACTGTATTTAAAAAACAAAAAATTAAAAAAATATGTCTTAAATAAAAAGTTATAAGGAATTCACACCACTTCGGTCTTTCTGGGCCACCCTGTATATATGTATATACAGCCATGTCACAGAGGTCAATTCCTTTCGGAAACGGAATTCAATCCCTATTTTGGTGCTATGGAAACCGAAACACGAAAAAAAATCAGAATGAAATCACTTTTAATTTCATGGACGGAATTAACATTTTCTGCATGTTAAAGTAAAAATAATATTTTTAAAAATTTTGTTTCAATAAAGAATACTATTTTTCATTTATTTATTCAAAGCTGAATTACAATTAATTAGTTCTTATTTATTTATTATGTAAATTTCTCAAGTCATTACAAAAATAAAATCAACAGAACCAAGTGTACGGAATTGGTTTCTTTAGTATTGCCATCCCATTTTTGTGTTGATGTTGGCAGCACACAAAACAAAAAAATACAAGGCAAAATAAAAATATGCATACAAAAAATTTAAAACGCCTAAAAATATAACACATTATGCTTTAGTTCTCGTGGTATCTTCATAGCGAACAGTCGATTAGCGGAATTTTTTTTTTACATACCAAACAGACAAAAAATTATACAAAAAATATTCGTAGTACATATTATTCGTAATAGGTACATACCGTCTTTAATAAATAAGCTTTATTGCTTTGATAAAATTTTTTACATAGTGAAAATAAAAAATAGAAAAAAAACTCAAACAAAAAAAAAACATAAACAGTGACATTGAGGAATACTCTATACGAGTACCTCAAAAACAGACAAACAATCATAAAGTACAAAAACAAAAAAACCGTAAGCAAAAAAAACACAAAAAGTGCCCTTGAAGAATACTCTATATGAGTGCCTCAAATACAAAAAATTATGAAGTAAGTTTTAACGGCAGAAATGCTTATTTTACTGTGAGTTCAAAAGCTCTTAATGAAAAAAAATAGAAATAATAAATCTAATGAAAGTGTTTTTTTAACGACAAAGCCAATATTTCGTCAGCGATCAACTTCGCTTTGTCCAATGCCAAATAGTAGTGATTCATTAACATTACAATTGCCTAGTACTTCTTCATATAAGTCAGTTATATCATCCCCGTCAGGCTCGTATTCATCACTTAACAAAGTTATCACTACAGATAACAGTAGCTCAAAACCCAAGGATCAAGTCTGTATGGACAGATATATAACCGTGGTAAAGCGTGGGCGAAGCCCGAATTCTTCAAAGATTTCATCCGCTCCAAAGATGTCTAGGGATAACAGCGCATCTTCAACTAATCGCCAAACCGTTTTAAGATTTTGCAAGATGAGAACGACAAACCCGATGTATCCTCGAATAAAACATCCAAGCCGCCACAAATCTACTTGAGAGAGAAAAATGCAAATGCCCTTATTAAAAAATTAGTTTCGGTCATTGGTGAAAATAAATTCCACATTGTCCCAATAAAACGTGCCAACATCGATGAAACGAAAATTAAAATTAAAAGGATTTCCGCAAAATGGTTTCTGAATTTGAAACAAATAAAACAAGCTTCTACACATACCAGCTTAAGAGCGCTAAAGGCCTGCAGATCGTATTGAAGGGCATAGATTCTTATGTTGTCCCTGAAGAAATAAAAGATGCACTCGTCCTCCAAGGATTTAAGGTAAAGGATGTATCTAACATAATGAACAAAGAAAAGGTACCCCAACCCCTATTTCGTGTTGAACTGGACCCGAATGATATACAGTTGAAAAAAACGAGACTCATCCTATTTATAGCCTAAAATACCTTTTATACCGAAAAATAACAGTTGAAGAACCACACAAGCGTTCTGGACCCGTACAGTGCCATAATTGTCAACAATATGGCCATACAAAAGCTTACTGCAATTTACCTACAGTGTGTGTTATCTGCGGTGAATTGCACGGTACTGCAAGTTGTACCAAACCAAAAGATCAAGCGGAAAAAAATTCAGTAATTGTGGAGGTAATCACACCGCTAACTACAGAGGATGTCCTGCGTACTCTTTCGTCAAGCAGGCTATGGTGCAAAAACCTAAATTAGCTCCAGCTCAACCATTAAACGCGTACTCCGCCACTTTTGCTCAAGTGAGCCAACCAGTGACTTCACGTGTATCGTATGCAGATGCTGCTAACGCTAGTTCTATTCCCAAACAAAATGTTTCACCGCCAAATAATTCAACGAATGCAAATTCAAGCTTTAACTTTAGTCGCCTTGAAGCTACTATTGAGAATCTGGTGCTAGCTATAAACAACTTTACAACAAATATGACTACCATGATGCAAGAAATGCTGAGAATGCAGAATACTCTGCTTCAAGCATTAATTAACAAGCCATAAACACGTTAAAAATATGTTTCTGGAACGCAAACGGCATTCGCCATCATAAAAATGAACTTGAGCACTTTCTTACTGAAAAAAATATTGATATAATGTTGGTCTCTGAGACTCATTTGACTTCTAGAAGCCTCTTTAAAATGAATGGCTACACTTTATATGATACAAAGGACCCTAGAGTGAGAGAATGCGGTGAATCAGCAATTCTAATAAAGTCAAGACTCAAGCACTATATTCTTGACAACATTTGTGAAGAACATCTACAATCACCAAATATCTGTATTGAAAATTTTTGTACAAATTTCGTGATATCTTCAATTTACTCCCCTCCCAGATTTTCAATCACTGAGGACCAATACGAGAAATTCTACAAATCTCTTGTACCTTGTTTCGTAGCAGCTGGCGACTACAATGCTAAGCATACGTTCTGGGGTTCACGTCTTATTACGCCTAGAGGTAGGGCGTTGTTCAACACAATTTCAAAAATGGGCTTGGATGTTATTTCGAGTGGGGAGCCTACTTACTGGCATACTGACGTTCGAAAAATTCCGGATGTTATAGATTTCGGCGTCATAAAAAGTATTTCTAGGAAATTAATTCACGTTGAAGCTTCCCTAGATCTCTCGTCCGATCACTCTCCCACGATCGTTACAATCTGTAGCCCACTGAGAAGCACTTTACCTCACCCATATGTCAAGATCGTGTTAATTGGCTGGGATTCAAAAAATATCTTAGTAGTCATTGCACAGAAAATATTACGCTAAGAACACCCAATGATATTGAGTCGAACATTGCAAATCTTAACGAGAATATTAAACAAGCTTCTGAACATGCCACTACCTCCCATCCGCATACTGGGTTCAATAAAATTTATTCTATAGACGTTGAACATCTCGTACGTGAAAAAAGAAGAGCTAGAAGGGAATGGCAACAGCACAGATCACCTCAACACAAAATCAGATTTAAAGAGTGCACTAAACGACTCCAAGAGTTGCTTGCATCTGAAAAAACTGCATCTTTTAATAATTATCTGGAAGGGCTTGATGTCACAGCAGCATCTAATTACTCTTTGTGGCACGCTGCTAAAAAGCTTAAAACACCCGTTGAGTTTAAGCCACCTCTGCGCACATCTACCGGAGGTTGGGCAAGAAGCGATACTGAAAAAGGTAATATATTTTCTGAGCATTTAAAATCTGTATTTACACCAAATACATGTACCGGTGTTGCTGATTTGCCGAGTGTAGTTGCTCTACCCACCCCCTCGACCCTTAAAATTTACGATGTGTGATGTACAAAAACTAATTGCCGAGCTCAACCCGAAAAAAGCTCCCGGGATGGATGGAATTAGTAACCAGCTGCTGATTAAGTTACCTCGTACTGCAATTAGAATCCTGTTATTCATTTTTAATGCCATTTCACGACTGGAGTATTATCCAGACTGCTGGAAGCTTGCCAAGGTTAAAATGATTCCAAAGCCAGGTAAAGATCTTACCAAGGCTGAGTCATATAGGCCAATAAGTTTACTGTCAACAATGTATAAGCTTTTTGAAAAGCTACTCATGACAAAATTGTCTTCAATTTTAACTGATAATGGGTGCATCCCGGACCATCAATGTGGTTTTAGAAGCCAGCATAGCACCATTGAACAAACGCATAGATTGGTTCAATTTATCAGAAAAACATTTGAGGAAAAGAAGTAGGCGGCAGGAACTAAGTCCCCAATGAACTAAGTCCCCAAAACATAAATGAACTAAGTCCCTAAAGTTTTATATGGATGGCAACAAAAACAATTTTTGGGGAATTAGTTCTCTTTTTGTTAAATTTTTGGGGGCCAAGTTCATTTTTATGTTTGGGGACTTAGTTCATAGCGAACTAACTCCCCAAACCTTAGGCACTTAGTTCATTTATGTTTTGGGGACTTAGTTCATTGGGGACTTAGTTCCTACCGTCTGAAGGCCATAGGAAGTAAGTCCTCTGTGAATTAAGTCCCAAAAAAACGAACTAATTCCCAACCAACGGAAAGAGTTATAGATATCATCGAAGCATTTAATATTGAATACAACCCATTTGCACTCAACCAGTTTTTTTCACAAACACTATAATGATTGAAGTTTTATCAACATAGATAACACCCAATATTCAATGAGTTACGGGCCTTTAGATTTAAAAAATTTCAAGTTTTTATGATTTTTTAGCGATAGCTTGTCTGCGGAAAACACTCAGAGTCTATGGCGGGAATCGAACTCACGATCTCTGGACTGAGAGGATAGCATCGCTGCCACTCAGTCACAGGGGCACACGGGGATTGCCGGGAACTCAAAAGAAAATTTTATGTGGTTTTACTTTTTGTGTATAAATTGCATAATTTTCCACCTAAGTGAGAATTTTCAGCCGAAAATACTGATAAGTGCGAATTTTATAGCATTCCTTTGTGTGAGACCTCTGTCTTCTCGGAAAACTCTTTATATCGTCCCCACCACGTCGAACTATCCAATATGCAAAATTAATTTTTTAGCTTCGTTATCTTGGTGCCTCGATATGCCTCGTTTCAAAATTCTGAAATTCTCGGAAAATTTACGAATAATTTTAATGTAGGCTACCTAAAAGATGAAATTCATTCCAAACACTATAAGTTTTTTTCACACCAAAAAAAGAGCTTGAACACTTTTATTTAAAATTGTTTACTCAAAAGTTAAAAAAATTATGTTTATAGTTAAAGTTATGAAGAAAATATAAAAAACGGCTGGCGAACTCGATTTTGCAAGAATTCGAATTTTGCGACCTCTAAACCTCTTCCGAAAAATCTTAAAAACACTTGACCCTATAAGGTTTCAAATTATGCTTAAGGCCCAAAAAAAATTTCTTTGGGACATTCTAGTGTACAAAAATAATTACATGTATTTTCTTAGGTATTTTTTAAAATTAGGTGTAGCTGTATAACTAGATACATGAATATTACACTAACATATTCAATTAATACAGCTACAAGCAACAATAAACAAATAAATAAGTGTTAATTTTCCTATTTTCTAATTACCTGCATCTGCTTACAACATATAAAGAGTTATCCGAGAAGACAGAGGAGGTCTCACACCAAGGAATGCTATAAAATTCGCATTTATCAATATTTTTTTTGTTCTTTTCTGTTCGCAATTTCGTGTGAAATGCTGTCAAACTACATATAGTATGAAATATTTGCGAAATAAATTCGCAACATTAGCGGTGCTTTTTCCGCACGGAATTTTGTCAATGTTGCATACTTTCAAGCAATAAAAGCGAGAAATTAATAAAAATCGCAAGTTGGCTTACGTTTAGTACATGTCAAATTTTTCACACGAAATAACCAATGTAGCTGAAAATTTTTCACAACTTCGAACAGAGTACTAGCCGTTAGGTGGAAAATTATGCAATTAATCACAAAAACTAAAACCAAATACAATTTTCTTTTGAGTTTCCGGCAATTCCCAAAGATTTCATAAAATCTCAAAAATGGAATTTTTTCTATTTCAGCTGTATTTTTATTATCTTTCGCCGGGCGCAGATAATATTTTGGGAAATGTTTAAAAACATTTTATATCGTAAGGTGGAATGACACATTTTTTGGTTCGTTTTAATAAATATTTAATGCAAAAGACTATTTTTCGAGTACTTACCGCTTTCATAGTGATTTATCCAAAAGCTCTGTACGTTCACTCCAGCTTCATTCTCTCCCTTTAGTGTGAAATTATAAAACTCATAGTTCGACCTATAGTTATTTTTGTCCTTAGTCAAATTACAGATGCCTTGAGTTTGTTGGATCTCCAAATGACACAATTGTATATAATTCTGCGAATAAATTGTACGGTAAAGACGTTTTCCGTTCTTGTCCACAATAAATTTACGAAACTATTTGGGTTTTTGTATATGCATGCGGAAAGTTTAAGCGTGCGATTGTGTGCAATTAATTGTACACGTGTACAAATTTAAAATTAAATAGAAAAATAAAGTTGCTCGTGCCACCACAAATAGAATGATTATATAAAATTTATTTTTTATTTTTTGTTTGTTTTGTTAGTTTTGTTATTCCATTTTCATTCATACGAATGTTTTATTTTTAAGTGTTTTGTTTTCATCAAATTATTAAAAGTTAAAAAAAAAGAAAATTTAAATTGCATGCATTGCAGTGCAAAATATGTATTTGCAATTATTTTATGGATAATTTAGTTTTAGCACAAGTCAAAACATGATTTGGTTCATTAGTTAGCAAATTAAAATGTAGATTTAGGTACAGTTTGTTAATTAAAAATATGTATGTATTATGTTAGTTTTTGAAAACAGTTGTTACGTAAGTAAAATACGGATATTTGCAAAAAATATAGAAAAAGAAAAAAATATTAATTAGTTAATAAAAAATTTTAAGCAAAAAAAAATTTTAATTATTACTTAAAAAGTAAAAAAAAACATATGTGTAGTATTTTGCTTAATATATTTTAAAACTAACTGGTTCAATAAATATATAACTATTTAATGGACCTGATCGTGGTTGGAGTATTTCGATTGCGACTACAACATTTTGATCCTACATACATTAATACATACTTACATATATGAAAGAACAAATGTTGCGTAGTTTTCGTAGTACTCAACGTCTGTTACGCTTCGATATGTTTTATATATGTAGTTTCCTACTGGGGGCAACTAGATGGTTAAGAGGCAAGATTGATTTACAACTAGCTCAGTATATGGCACTTTTGGTTCTGAACCCGGTTTCCCTGACGTTTAACATATAAATAAATATACCGTCTTGCCTTTATTTATCATTTTGTTTCTATTTTGCGAGTGGTAGTTTATATTTTAGGCGTTCAGAATTTTAAGTTTTGTCTGTGATATTTTATGGTCTTAGACCTTAGCAAGTAGGGATTTTAATACTGTGATATTTAGTAGTCTTGGACTTTAAAAAATAAGAATTACATAAATGCTGTAATATTTTATAATCTTGGACTTTTAGCAACTTAGAATTTATTAGGTTCTAATAATTTATACAATACATATAAGGTTTTTCCTTTTGTGCATACATAAGTCATACGTTAAATTATTATTTATAAAAATTATTAGGGTTTAAGGCGTAAAAAAAATGTTGTACCAAAATTGGTTTTAAAACCCCTTTATAAAGCCTTAATAATTTTTATATTTAAGGCCGTTACTATTTTTTTCACATATTCAGCTTATACTTTATTATTTATTATATTTTGTTGGTTTCACAATTTTAAATGTTCATTATTAGCACCAAATTTCACGCACTATTACTTTTTTCCGCTCCAATCAATCTATAAAACCTACCGATTTTTTGCAGTCATCAGTACAGCTTTCAACTTAAAATTTTACCTTTTCTTTTTTCTGCCATCGTCTAGTCTACTCATTTGTTAGTCCTAACGGTTTCTGATATTCCACTAGATTATGTTAGGAACACAATTGGGACGAACGTCGAATTTCGTCCACGTCGACGAATTCGTCGATAACCATTCGCTGCGTAAATGCGTCGTGTGAAGCACAATAAAAGGCCCAACTATAATATGAATAAGCGAACTTAAGCAACTGTCCGGTTACATATAAAGCGTATGTGGCAAACTATAATGTACTTATGGAACTTTTCGTCAAGTTTCGTCAAATGTCATTTGCTTAAGCTAAGTGCAAAACTGAATGCACATTCCGTACGGAAAACACTGTTTGTGCATTCTTTAAACTCAAGCCAAACAGCATCAGAAAATATTCATTGATTTTAAAAATTTTTTTATTGTTTCTTATTTTAAACTCAGAAAAGAAAGCAAAACTTTTATTTTCATTCTTTGTTTTACAATACACATATACACACATACACATGAGTTTATTTATGTATGTTCATTGTTGTACTTTTTAGTAGACAAAACAAATAAAACAAATAATAAAGTGGAGGACATAATTATACGTGAATTTTTAATGGATTAATTTTATTGAATTGCATTTATTTAGTAGTTATAAGAAGAAACAAAATTACTAAAAAATTGTGAACAATATCTATATGTGCAGCTGCGGCTAAGGAATACTTAAGTACATTGTGGCCACCTAAAAGTCACATTTGAGCTGCTTAAGTATTTGGCAGACTTATCGTTCAATTCTGGCATTAGCTTAAGCCAGCTTATTCATATTATAGTTGGGCCTAAAGACGAATTTACTAACCGAAATCGTCTCTCATATTTGATAAAGTTGGTTGTGTGTACAAAAACAGAGAGAGAGAGATAGAGAATTTTCTCTACATTTTGCTTTTTCGTCGTTCGTCGGCGTACGAAATAGAAATCAATCTATCTCAGAGTTCGTCACGTACGACGAATTTCGTTGTACGGCGGTGTTGTGTTCATTTTCATATGCACAAATTTGTTTTATTTTTTATGACGAAAGTTCGCACCGAAAAATTCGTCGTTCGTCCCAGTTGTGTTCCTAGCATTAATAAGTGTGAATGAAGAAGTGTTATAACTATATACGCATTCCATTCTAAAGGAGAGTATCAATACGGTCAGGGAGTGGGGTGGTGGCAAAACAAAAAGGAAAACTTTATTTTTCTGAGCTTGTTGCCAATGAAAGATGGAAATATAGGGCATTCCATATGATGTGCGATCTATCTTAAACGGTAGAAAAATGATAAATAAGATAAATCCGTAATAAAACTGCTTCGGATTTAGTGATATGCATTCATAACAGTTATTATGTTAGTGGAGGTATGTGTGCAATATGGATAATATCGAACTGGAAGGATTTATGTCTGCTGAAATAATACCAGCGAAGTGCAACACGTGTGGCTCGATCCACGAAGCCTGGCTGTATGGGTTTTGAGATCGTATTTACCCATGTAGGTGTCCCGTAGGTTCTATATTTCGTAGAGAGCGTTCCCTACCTTTTTGTGTATACTGCAATGAATAAACTTGGGATTAAACTTCCATTTTTGAAGCCGCTTTGGGAATGGTTTCTGTCTTCTTCTTGGCATTCTACGAAGTTAACGGGCTTTGCTCTGGTGTTATATGTCTAAGAAACGTTTTTATTCGCATTGCTGAGATTCTGATGTATTTTTTTCTCATAGTTGGACCTTATCGGACATTATGTCGCCGGACATCATGTCAATATTTTCCAGAAGTCGATATGATGGAGCCGTGTACGAAGACGGCGAAATCGGGGTTGCTTTGAGTATATGTATGACAGTCACTGCGTAATATCTGTAATATTCTGGGTATGCATTTGTCCCAGTTCGTAAAATACCTAGTTTTTTAAATCATTTTCCTGTTCGCTCTTTCAGAATTGTTCTCTTGCGGGTAATAAAACCCTGTGGTGATGTGAGCTTACATACACAATGAAGAAATCTTCGATTTCCTTGGATTTAAATTATTTCGCGTTATCACTGTGGACATATTGGGGTACACCATATGTGCTTCTTCCAAAATAGACAAAGCTGAACCACCAGCAAATAAATTATTTTTCAAAAAGGCATGTTTTTAGGATACTGATTACGTATGATTATCTTTCCATTCACGCATTGCAGTTCACTGGCATTGATATTATTCTTAAGCCAAGGCATTGAACTTTTCAAATAAAATAGATTCATATCGAATATAAATTATTTGCTGGGTTTTGTATGAGTTTCAAAACCTACTAAGCTTATTTTGTCTTTGTGATTTTCAAAAATATTATTATTCTATGAATTCTCATATAGTTTTGAAAGTCTGTGCATAAAGTAAGAGGTTTGTGACTGTTCAAAATTTGTGGTTGAAGTCTACTGATGATTTGGTTTAAGCGCCAATGAAATACGTATATAGACCAAGCTAAACCACAAGCAAATAAATTTCAAACTAAAATTAATTTTAAATGCATATATGTATATTATTTCAAATTTTTCATACAAAACTTAAAATGGATTTCAAATTCTTTTTATTTTTTTATGAATATGGAGGTGAAAATGGGAAAAATGGAATTGTTTTCCAATAAATATTTGTATAATTTTTGAATCATTAAAAAAGTTTAATGTAATTATTAAACAATTATATAAACAACCAAACCGAAATGCATAAAAAGAGAGTGACATAAATGTCTATTTTCATTAATTTTTGTGAGGAAAAATTACTTGAATTGATATTTAAATAACTTGGTGAAACTTTGGTATTAAAAATATTAATATAAACTTTTTCAAATTAACTTTGTTTTCTAAACACAATTAGAAACATAACTAATTTTATGTTATTAATTTGTTGTAAATAATATTTACGATCTCATTTTTATGTTCTTTAAGCCCCGTTCAGACTATTATACAAGTATTAATACTTTTGTGGAAAATGCAGTTCTGACATGCTGAGTTGTTTTTGTTTTTTTGAAATTTTTTAAACAAATATAAGACCAGGGATGCATTTTCGTCAAAAGTATTAATACTTGTATTATAGTCTGAGTGGCTCTTTAGTAAGGAATATGTTATTGAATGAATTTAAGGACGTTTTCTATAAGAACACATATGTACTTTTTTTATTAATTGTACGGCTATTTCTTCTTTGGTGTCCTTTTTTTTGCCAATCCAATATCTGGCTACCTTAAGTACACGTCATGCAAAAATCCACACTCGCATGTAGCTCTGACGTAATTTTGACGTCACCATGAAGCCACATTGGCTCACATCACTACACACGTCCTGTATCTGGAAATGTGTCCGACTCGGCTAAATTTGTCATATTTAGATTTTGGAATACTATCAATATTTTACGACATGTAGAACTATAATTAATTAGAAAAAAATGGAACCGAAAACTGTCGTGACGTCATATCCACATGCGCATGTGGATTTTTACATGGCGTGTACTGTAGGCTTAACACAGTCGTAAAAACTGCACCTTTTAAATACTTTACAACTAATAAAAAGATTATTTGATTTATATCATGAAAAAACTAAAATATGTATTAAAAATATACATTTGTAATGATATATGCAAAAATATGTATTTATTATAAAATATGCACTAACAAATCGATGCCAGTTTGTAGCAAATTTGTTGAGTCGCAAAGATATTTTATTTGCGTTAGTCTATGACTAACGACAAAAACATGTATTTACATGAAAATCCTTTCCCTACTTAAAGGGAGAGAATACTATAATTCTAGAGGATATTCAAACGCAAATCGAAGAACTACAACGCGAAATAAAATTAGAGATAGAAGACAATAAGAATTAGAAAAGATATTCTAAAAATTAAAACATCCTTTGAAGAACAAATTGAACAGCCTAATGAGAAAATTTAAAGATGGAAAATTATATGTTCGTATAAATAGCTGAAAGTGAGTCAAGTAGATCACAACACTCTCCAAAAATCTGTTAAAACAACTTAATGCCTTCAAAAAGAAATTTAGTAAACGAACTCCATAATCAAGCAGGAAAATTGTTTGTACGTTGTAGAGTTCTAATGAAAGGAATAGATGATCTTTGGCAAGCTGATTTAGTTGAAATGAGGAACTATTCTAGAGAATATAGAAATGATCGATTTTTGTTGACTGTTTTGTTTTTTGTTAGCTATAATGGTCCATATAAGTGGATTGATATATACAAAGATTTACTTAATGTATACAATAGAAAAGTTCATCGTGTCATTAAAATGCCTCCGATTAAAGTCAACTCAATACATGCGCAAAAGCTGCTAAATACAGTGTACAGTCATTTGAAGATGTATAAAATGTATAAATTTACGGCCTGGCCCACGATGTCGACAAGACATTATCTGACGTTTAGTTATATCGAAAACCAAAACAAATTTTCTTATTTTGTTTTTGTTTTCAATTTGTTTTTGTTTTCAATATAACTAAGCGACAGATAATTACTTATCGACATCGTGAGCCAGGCCGCTAATGTAGGAGATCATGTTAGCATAAGCAAATACAAGCACACATATGGAAAAGGTTATACAAGAGTTCAAAATACAAATCCTGCAACATACATATTAGAAGATTATCGTGGCAATCCTATTAAAGGTGGATTCTATACTGACGAAATTTCAAAAACTAGATTTCCAGATACATACATATGGGCATTTCCAGCAAAAGGTAAACCATGGCCAAAAATGTAAATATTGTTAAAAAGCTTTGCTTGACCGATAGTATCATAAAAAACCCTTCAAATTATTTGATTGTAATGTATATATATGCCATCTCAGTTGTACTGAAGAAAAACATGGCTGCAAAAAATGTATTTCTATTATTCTAACTCTTAGTAATATTTAATCATATTTCCTCTTCAATGTTCAAAACATTAATGAGTATGTAGTGGTTGTGCTTTTCCATAAATATGTTCTTAAAACTGCGACTAATAGAAACAAATGCAGATAGAGTAAAAAATATCCTTTAACATTAATCTTTCCACTTACTTTTCGTCATCTTTTAATGTAACGTCCGTTTCCAAAAAGGATGAAATATTATAATTACATTTGACTCGTCAGGCCCAAGTGACTTAAAAAATGGTTATTAAACAAATTTTAGAAACAAATATTTAAAAATATTTTGCACTTTGCAAAAATTTTCAAAATAAATACCCTTAGATGTAGGCAAAGTTTGTAGCGTTCGTCATTATAAGTAAAATTTTATACAAAAAATTAAATTTATAAATAATTTTTGTAATTAGTATTCAAAGTCTGTCGAGTTTCAGAAAAAAATATTGTTATGGGTAAACATATATTTTTATGCACAAGTTGACCAAAGATGACAACAATTTGCTAAAAGAGAAAAAAATCTTTTCAGACAAAAAGATATCGGAACAAAAACAAAAAAGAAGTTCAGATAATTGTTTAAGTTCTGGCTTGCACATCGTTTTTACATGTTTTCTGGTGAGTTCGGATGTTTAAACATATGGTACGTCTGTTTAAAATGAAATTTAGAAATACAATTTAATTGATTGATTGATTTAATTGATTCTCTTGTTGCCTTTTGCTTTTACAAGACTGTTAAGAAGTGAAAAGAATACGAGTATTTTTGCTCAAAAGTGAAAACCAAAATATGTAAAAACTTTAAATCGCCCATTTCCTAATTTTTTTTGTTTTAAATTCGGATGCTATTTTTTGTATTTTCTAAATTTCAACCTAAAGACCTGTAGCATGTGTTTTAACATCCCAACTCACAAGAAAACATGTGAAGAAGATGTGGAAGCCAGAACATAGAGGAATTTAATTTTAATTTTTCTTCTCTTCTTTCGAAACAAGCATTAATTAATAAAAATATTTAATTTCCCGATTAAGAAATTATTCTGGATTAAAATTCACTCTAGTTCAATTAAATTTAATACGTATCACTTGATGAAAATTTTTTACAAATGATGATAGGACCTTAATGATTTTATAAGACGTTATATACATACATAATACCCTGAACTGCATCGTTATTTGTATTAAATAAATACATACATAAAATTTTTTATATATTTTTTACTCAAATACATTACCATGCTAACATAACATATTATTTAACGAATATAACGTTACGTATCAAGTATGCTTGTATATAGAATACACTAATAAAATAATTTCAACGCAACAAGCACTAACGTCAAGATCAATTTAAGTTTCGTGGTTTAGAGAAAGCGTGATTCATTTCGCTGAGTTTTGCGTTTTTATAGGTTCGAATCAACACCACTTCCTTTTTTGGTAACGATCGTGTCACTTTTTGTTTGCTAAAATCTTAGAAACCTATTTATGCAAAAATAAAAATTTACCACTAAATATACATAAAACCAGTCCAATGCTGTTCAAAAATTACAAAATGAACAAAATAATATGTTTACTTTAGGGTTTCTTCCCCATTTAAGACGTACGACAGTAACGTTCGTCACCCTGGAAATGCCCATACCTAGTTGAAAAGGTTCTTAAAATTAAAGGGAAGGAGGTATATACATAGTTGCCAGATGAAATAGTTGTGAATTCGTCAAATTTCGCACAAAAAGTCGTCAAAATCGTCAAAATTATTATCAGGAAACGTCAAAAATTCGTCAAAAATAAAACAAACACTGTTATCAATCGAAAACATAGCACAACAAATAAATTCGTAGTTTTTGTATAAAATAAGCTAAAGTCTTGTCAAAAAATGCATCAATTGTTTAAAAAACAAAATTATTACATCCTAGCTAAAAAAATTATATATGGTCCATATATTTTTAATATATGAATGTATATAACTATATATGAATATGTATGAATTCATGTATGGAAATATATAGGATTATAGATGGCAAAACTATTATATATGAACTAATATATGGACTAATATATGAAATGTATTATAACATATGAGCTCATATATGAAAATTTAATTATTAAGCTCTTCATATGTGGATCCATATATAAATATAAGATTTTATATATGGAGCCATATAAGAATGTATGCATACATGATATCTCACATAAGATCGTTTTTGCAATCAAAAAAAGCTTGGAGTTTTATCACTGCTAAACTGGAAATCCATTAGAAAATACATACGGAACGCAAAGTTTATATGCGTACGCTCAACGTTTAAAAAAGAAAAACTTTTTGTTACAAAAAAACCATTCTTGTATGATTTTATACATTGGGGCCCCATTTAATATATCAAATAATCAAAATGATAATCCAGTCATTAATTTTACAGAAAATAACAAAATTTTCTAAATAAGAAACAAAGTTCATATTACTGTATTGAAAACTATTGTAAGACGGATTATTTTTTCTTTTATAATTAATTGCATTAGTTTTTAATCTGATTTCTTAAGCTAAATGCTATGTACGAATATGATTTATCTGTTTTTTAAATAATTGATTCACCTTTTGATGAGTGAAATAACTTATAGTTCGTTTTGAATTATTTGTCCAAACAAATGTTTCATTAAATACAACTCTCTCAAGTCTAAAAAAAATTAATTTTAGAAATTTAATTTATTGCACAGCAGTGCGCTTTTGTTAATCAAAAGTGTATGAATATGAACTTTGCATACTGTGGAGGGAATTTACACATACATGTATGAAAATGTATGAATATATATAATCATATATGCCCATATACCCTCATTTTTCGGATCGTAACCATATATGGGATATCATATATGCTCCATACATATTTTTTTAGCTGGGATGTCTTACTTTGGTTTTGTTTAAGTTAACTTGACTAAACACCCTTTCTACCAAGGTGTATTTAAACAGGTGGAAAAGCTACTTCAGCTGATCATTTTTTGCTCTATGTGCTTTGTAGCTAACGAATGTCAAAAACTTAGTATTGTTTTGGTTTAGAAATGTTTGTGGTTTTGACATTCTTCGGTTCTTTACACAGTTATGGCTGCGGTATTATTGTATAACAAATCCTTACGCAGTCACCTGTATAATTACACCATGCTTTCTACGTTTGCTGAAGTTCAGTATTTTCAATTTTTATTGAAAGATATATTTTTATTAATTAATGCGAGTTCTAAAGAAGTAAAGAAAAATTAAACTTGACTTTATTATCTGGGGGAAATTTTTTCGATAAAATTAGTTATCCCAGCTAAAAAAATTATATATGGTACATATACTTTTAATATATGAATGTATATAACTATATATGAATATGTATGAATTCATGTATGGAAATATATGGGATTATACATGGCAAAACTATTATATATGAACTAATATATGGACTAATATATGAAATGTATTATAACATATAAGCTCATATATGAAAATTTAATTATGAAGCTCTTCATATAAGAATGTATGCATACATGATATCTCACATAAGATCGTTTTTGCAATCAAAAAAGTTTGGAATTTTATCACTGCTGAACTGGAAATCCATTAGAAAATACATATGTTATGCAAAGTTTATATGCGTACCCTCAACGTTTAAAAAAGAAAAACTTTTTGTTACAAAAAAACCAATCTTGTAATATTTTATACATTGTGGTCCCATTTAATATATCAAATAATAAAAAGGATAATCCAGTCATTAATTTTATAGAAAATAACAAAATTCTCTAGATAAGAAACAAAGTTCATATTACTGTATTGAAAACTATTGTTAGACGGATTTTTTTTTCTTTTATAATGAATTGCATTAGTTTTTAATATGATTTCTTAAGCTAAATGTTATGTACGAATATGATTTATGTGTTTTTTTAAACAATTGATTCACCTTTTGATGAATGAAATGACTTTGTTCGTTTTGAATTATTTGTCCAAACAAATGTTTCATTAAATACAACCTCTCTCAAGTCTAAAGAAAATTAATTTTAGTAATTTAATTTATTGCACAGCAGTGCGCTTTTGTGAACCAAGAGTGTATGAATATGAACTTTGCATACTGTGAAGGCAATTTACACATACATACATGTATGAAAATGTATGAATATATATAATCATATATGCCCATATACCCTCATTTTTCGGATCCGAACCATATATGGGATATCATATATGCTCCATACATATTTTTTTAGCTGGGTATGGTGAAAATTAAAAGACTAGAGTCCTTTTTAGGATTCCGTACACCAAAGGTGAAAAAAGGAACCCTATTGTAAACGTAAGAGCTACGGACCTAAAATTCGGATAGAGTATGTAGAACCTTGGCCGCTACAACAAAAAATACATGAGAATTAAAAATTAGAGGGTGTTCCAAAACGAGCAACGAAAAATTATAAAATCCCATGTAATATACATACAATTGTATGTACATATGTATATTGACACTTGAAATTTGTAAAATTAGTGTATTTTTATATAGACTACAACAATAAACATTAAAAAATTTTAATTAAAGGGTGGGCCATCAGTTAATGCAATTTTGACTATGTAATTTTGACAACTTGCTATATCTTGGAAACCGTAAGGGGTAAACTCTTGAAATTTTCAAAAACGGTAAAACTAAAAAATCCGAAAATTATAAAATCGCCAATCCGAAAAAAATCGCCTAAACCTGAAAAAAATCGCCAAAAATTTAAAAAAAATCGCCAAATCGAAAAAAATCGACAAAATTAAAAAAAAATTCTAGCACTAAAATAAATCGCCAAATTCGAAAAAATCGTTTAAATGAAAAAAAATCGCCAATATGAAAAAAACGCCAAAAACCGAAAGAAATCGCCAAAACGCGAAAAATGCGCCAAAACCAAAATAATTGTTTATGTGAAGAAAAAAATTGTCAAAATGAAAAAAAATGAAATGAAAGAAATGATAAATGTTTTTATTCTTATTGTTTCTATTTTTTGTTATTGTATTAATTTTAAGTTATTTGTGAAATTTTGTATAAATACCATAGTTATTCAATAAAGTTTGTGATTGCAATTTGAATCGTCAGCTACTACACTTCATTAAGTCAATTAGATTATCCTGGTGTACTACCTGAATAACTAATTGATTAATTCATAACTTGATTTATCCTGGTGTATCCTTGTATACTACTTGGATAAACCCCAATCATTTAAGCCAGGCAAACGAGTCTGGTATTAACACACACAATTGTATGTAAATATGTATATTGACACTTGAAATTTGTAAAATTAGATTATTTTTGTATAGACTACAACAATTAACACTAGAATTTAAAAAAATTTAAACTAAATTAAAGGGTGGTCCATCAGTTAATGCAATTTTGACTATATAATTTTGACAACTTGCTACTTGGAAACCGTAAAAGGTAAACTCTTGAAATTTTCAAAAACCGTAAAACTAAAAAATTTGAAAATTATAAAAACGCCAAACCAAAAAAAAAAATCACCAAAAATTCAAAAAAAATAGAAAATAATTATTCTTTTGATTATTTGATATATTAAATGGGGCCACAATGTATAAAATCATACAAGAATGGTTTTTTTGTAACAAAAAGTTTTTCTTTTTTAAACGTTGAGGGTACTCACATAAACTTTGCATACCGTATGTATTTTCTAATGGATTTCCAATTCAGCAGTGATAAAATTCCAAGCTTTTCTGATTGCAAAATGATCTTATGTGAAATATCATGTATGTATACATTCTTATATGGCTCCACATATAAAATCTTATTTTTATATATGGATCGACATATGAAGAGCTTCATAATTAAATTTTCATATATGAGCTCATATGTTATAATACATTTCATATATTAGTCCATATAATAGTTCATATATAATAGTTTTGCCATGTATAATCCCATATATTTCCATACATGAATTCATACATATTCATATATAGTTATATACATTCATATATTAAAAATATATGGACCATTTTTATTTTTTTTAGCTGGGTATTTAAACATCGCGCTTGTCGTATCGTTTAGCTTAGAGGAATAATTTGTAGGGGTTTACAATCCCTACGAACATTCTTACTAGGTTGGTGAGACAGTTGGCTCTACTTCGTTAAGATACTTCGAAAGGGGTTATTAATCCCTCAGAGGTACTCTTCTTGGTGGCTGGGCATTTGCAAGGAGTTATCAATTTCTTCAACTGTCCGGTTACTCGTTGGTCGTTACGCCAGCGGCTCTTTTTTATCATCACGTGGAAGGTCAACCATTTGAGAAAAATTTTAAACAAATTAATTAATTAATAAAAAAAATCAGTTTTAGTCAAAGAAACTCGTAGTGTTCTTTTTTTATGCAACCACACACGTTCCTGGACTCCTCTGAAGCTATTCTGGCAACCAGCGGAAACGTGTCGTTACACTGAGCCGCTGGCGTAAAGACCAACGAGTAACTGAACAATGTAACGACACGTTTCCGCATAACAAGCATACATATATCAACAGTACTTCTTTTGATTGTTTGTTATAAACAAGAAGTGTTGGCGACATCGCTTGTTAACACTCATATACACGTACACCAATACATCCATCGTGTGTCGCTTCCCACTTGACCAAGACTTTCGTTATTGATATCGATTTCGAATATATCGCGAACATTTATCGTGTAAAACTATCGAGAGTGACACTCAAAACTGAATCGAAAAGTGTTCACATGTCGCTCAGTTTTGTCCCAAAAAATATTCGTTATCGGAGATTCGCTAGCAATATCAAAAGTGAGAGAATATCGAACTAATTTCGATATCACAAAAAGGCAACAGAAAGAGTAAAAAATTAATTTTATTTTTTCATTTATTTATTTACTTATTTTATTTAACTTACTAATTTTATTTATTTTTTTAATACCTTGACTTACGCTGTAGGACTTGAACATGGTACCTCCATTCTAACAGACTAACACACATCAAACTAGGCTATCGTGACAAATTTATTTCTGTTCAATTATTGCACATATGTACGAATGATTTATTTTTTAACTTACAGTGCTGTTATTCATCGAACTTGGTATGTCTCGACTACCAGTCTAGCACACACCCACTCGGCTACCGGCACACATTCGAAAAACTTCCGAAAGAAGTTCGAAGCTCGAAGTTTTAGCGAACATTCAAATTTTCTCTGATTAGCGAACAAATATCAAAGAATTTTTATATTTATGAATTGAACGGGCTAAAGTTCGTATCGCTTTTTAAGCCAAATTACATGTGATAAATATTAATGAACAAATAACATCAAAGTTAGTTGTAAATATTCTGACAGCAACACATAGTTGAACGGAACGGAAGAATTTTGTTTCGAAATTTCTTCGCCTTAGTGAGCATTTGTTTTTATCGAATCTCAGATCAAGTGGGTTATAGTACGACAGCATTTATTATTGGCTTATAACAAATAACTCAGTGAATGTTTAAACATAGTTTCAGTTAAATTTCACACAAAAATTTAATTGATTTAAATGCACGTTCATTTTTTCAGTGACTAATTAAAGTTAATATCAAATTGCGTTGAAAGTATGATAGCACTACAATATTTCCAAATATTATGGAAAGCTTTCCAACGAACAGCTGTTCAATATAAATAAGAAAGTTGATTTATCAATTTGCAGAAAAGTGAAATAGCAAAAAACACATTTTATGATACAAAACGATCATCGGAATGCATTTTTATATTTATATATTTCATGATATGAAAATATATGTTACATTTGTTTGGAAAAATTAAACGAAATCCTTTTTAATACGACCACATGATGTTTATCTGCATGGCTTCAAACAACACACACATTCACAAAACATATGGTATGTTTGTAAAACTTAAACAACACTTAAATGCACAATGTTGGCTATTTAAGATTCGTTTAATTTTGGGGTGAAAAACAAAATTTTGTGTTCAAATCAGATTTAAAAATAAAATACATATAATCATTGACTGATTTATTTGCCCTTAGTATAACACATGCCACGAGAATACATTTTAAAAACATGACGATTTACATTTTAAGACTGTTTAAGCAAGTCTCTAATGAATGCAAGTAACGTGGAAAGTTTACCGGCAATGGAGGCAGCAAATGACAGAAGGGATTTATTCCTACCGAAACTACCTGTCGCTCTTTGTGGACAGTATTTCAACAATCATCCCAACAGAACCATCTATGTCAATAGAAGAGCGCAAATTTTATTTTAACGCCGTTACAACATAACTAAGGGGAGCAGCGTTGAACATTTTAAGAAGAGAACAACCATCGGATTGGAATTCCCTAAAGAAACTTCTTATCGAGGAATTTGGTGAGCGAACGCCTGCTGGCAGGCTTATCTTAGAAATAAGTAATATTAAGTTTAAAAAAATAATATAAAATAAATTGAACAATGAAATGTGTCGAAGTAAAGAGGCAATAAATTTAAAAGCCGACTATATCTCCAATAGGAATTTTTTGAGTACGGAATTGAGTCAAACATGTTTGATCCAATTGATAAACACAAATTTAGCTACCGACTTAAAAACTGCAACTAGGATTTCAGCAGAAAACGGGGAACTGAAACCTTTTCCGCAAATAGAATACAATAGGAATAAAAATTATAGTAACAATACCTTTCATCCAAAAAATGACTCACAATATAATTCCAATTTTCGAAAAACGAGACACTTTCAAGCAAATGCAAAAATGCAGATCAATTTTTAGGAATCAACCACCCTTCAAATTACCGACAAAACTTTATACCACAACAACATACTCACAACTACAATTTAAAATTTCGATCAGTTAACCATCCACAAAATAATCCAAACTGCTCTAATTTAAATTATTCTCAATATAACCATTACTGTCGAAACCCAAAAAGACAAAGAGAATATGACTCAAATCAATCAAGAATTAGACGATATGGGGTTCTGTTGCCTATGGAAGTTGACCCCGAAAATTTTCATGCAATGGTCTCGGAAAATTACCAAAAATAAAATTAAAAATTTATAATACATTTTATATAGTTTTTGATAGATACAGGCTCTTCCGTAAGCTTGATTAGACCTGGAATATTGATAAATGAAATTTGAATAGTTACACTAGTAACTTTAAACACTGTTGCAGGAAAGATAGTGTTAGATATTAAACAAGATATATTTGATGAGAAATATGAAAAGCAATTAGAATTTTATGTCCATGATTTTTCAAATAATTATGATGGGTTGATGGGCTACGATATTTTAGAGAGGTTGAATGCGATGATTGATGTAGGAAAACAAACTGTAAAACTTAATGAACGAATCTATAAATTTTTTAATGATAATCTAGAAGAGTATAATAATTTAATAAGAAATGTTGGCATAAATAAATTAGAAGCAGAACACCTTGACGATAGATTTAGAACCGACCATTTAAACAAAGAAGAGGAAACCCAATTGGAAAAACTTTTAAACAAATACAAATCACTTTTCCATTCTGACAATGATAAAATGACATTTAATAATGCGATTCAACACAAAATCGTAACAAAACAAGAGAGTCCAATTTATGTGAAGTCATATCGTTATCCACAAGTTCATAAGGCAGAAGTCAATAGGCAAATGAAGGAAATGCTTGAGCAAAATATAATAAGACACAGTCAATCCCCTTATTCTGCTCCATTATGGGTCGTACCAAAGAAAATGGAAGCCTCAGGAGAAACTAAATGGAAAATAGTTATATAGATTATCGCAGGTTGATTTGGTAGGCACTCATTGTCTGGTATACCTGGATGATATTATCGGCTTTGGTACCTCATTGCAGGAACACATAATTTCATTGGACAAAGTTTTCAAACGATTGAAGGATGCAAATTTAAAGTTACAAATACATAAATGCGAATTCATGAAGACAGAGACAGAATTTTTGGGACAAATTGTCACCCCAAAGGGTATAAAACCGAACCCGAAGATTGAAGCACTTAAAAATTTCCCAATTCCGAAAAATGAAAAACAAATTAAACAATTTTTGGGACTTGCTGGTTGCTACAGAAAATTTATAAGGGACTTTGCAAAAATATGCAAACCTTTAACCGCTTGTTTGGAAAAAGGTAACAAACTTGATTGCAATTACAGCGAATATATTAAGGCTTTCGAAACAATAAAACTTCTTATAACAAGTGAACCAATATTGAAAAGTCCAGATTTTACTAAAACATTCACCCTTACCACTGACGCACCAAATGTAGCTCTGAGAGCGATCCTTAGCCAAAGGAGTCATCCCATCTGTTTTGCGAGTAGAACTCTGAATGAACATGAGATTAACTATTCCAATACAGAAAAAGGACGTTTTTTTTTATAATTAATAGTGACCACAAACCCTTGCAATGGTTGCATAATTTAAAGGAGCCTAATGCAAAGTTGCAGCGGTGGAAAATAAAATTAAACGAGTTTTACTTCGATGTGAAATACATTCCGGGGAAGAAAAATCGTGTGACCGATGCCTTATCACGAATAAATAATAGTGAATGTTATATGAAAGATGTGGCCTCTAATGTAACAACAATACTCTCAGCTGACGAAGATAATTCAGGGTTTATTTCTATAACAAAGAGACCATTGAACGTTTTCCGAAGACAATTTTTATTTAGGCGAGCCCCCATGCAAAGGGAAACCCTAAAAATCATATTTAAAAACCTCAGTTCTCGTTGTACATTCATAGTCCATTTAGCGGAGTTTTTATTTAATACTAAACAAAAAAAAATCAAACGAAAAAATATTCGGAATACATATTGTTTTGGATAAATTAAGCTTTATTTCCTTTGCTAATATTTTTTTACATAGTTATAAATAACAAAAACAAAAAAAACCGCAAACAAAAACAACAACAAACAAACAAGGTGCCCTTGAGGAATACTCTATATGAGCACCTCAAAACCAAATAACTGTGAAGTGACTTCTAATGGCAGAAATGCCTATTTTACTGTGAGTTCTGAAGCTCTTAATGAAAATAATAAAAATAAAAAATCTGATGATAGACTTACTGAGAGCTCTGAAGCTCTTAATGATAACAAAATAAATAAGAAATCTGATAGTAGACTTTTTTTTAACGGCGAGGCCACTTTTTCGTCAGCGATCAACTTCGCTTTGTCCAATGCCAACTAGTGATTCGTTAACATTACCGTTGCCTAGTGCTTCTACATTTAACTCAGCGATATCATCCGATTCGGGGTCGTGGTCATCACTTAACCAAGTTTTTACTGAAGTTAAGAGCAGCCCAAAACCCAAGGTCCAAGTGGGAATGGACAGATATATAACATCATATCATCTGCTCCAAAAAATATCTAGGGATAACAGCGCATCCTCTATTAACCGTCAAAATCGTTTCCAAATATTGCAAGATGACAACAACGAACCCGATGTATCTACGAACAAAACATCCAAGCCGCCACTATTTGGGAGAAAAAAATTCTAACGCTCTTATTAAAAATTTAATTTCAGTCATTGGTGAGAATAAATTTCACATCATTCCAATAAAACGTGGTAACATTGATGAAACCAAAATTCAAATTTATGAAGAAAAAGATTTTCGCAAACTTATTACTGAATTTGAAAAAAGTAAAAAAAGTTTCTACACATCAGCTTAAAAGTGCTAAAGGCCTGCAGATCGTACACAGAAAAAATTATTCCCAAAAAATTTTTAAACAAACGTTTGTTTGAAATAAAATTTAAGTTCAGTAAATATTTTTTACTCCTCTAGTAAAAAGTTGTTTCAATTTTGTTTTAAGCAAAACAAAAAAACAGTATGGAGTGAAAAATTCTAGTTCATACAATTAATATAGATGAACATTTGTAACAAAATTGTTAAGCGAAGATTTCTGTTCCAATATAGAAATTGCACACTGTACAGAACAGTTATTTGTTTTATTTGCTTTTTATTTTCATTAAAAATTTTTGTTGAATCAGACAATTTGTTGATTGAAAAAATCAAGTTTTTTTTCAAACAAATTATTAAAAAATTTGGCATTTGAATTTACAAATTTCTTTGTAGGACCTAAATTGAAAAAAATAATATTTGATTCAGAGAATTTTGTGTTTGAAATTAAAAATTAGTTTTTTCTGTGTATTGAAGGGCATCGATTCCTATGTTGCTCCCGAAGAAATAAAAGATGCACTCGTCCTTCAGGGATTTAAGGTAAAAAATGTATCAAACATAATAAATAGGGAGAAGATTTCTCAACCTCTATTTCGCGTCGAACTTGAGCCAAACGATATAAAATTTAAAAAAACGAGACTCATCCAATTTACAATTTAAAATATCTCTTATACCGAAAAATAACAGTTGGAAAACCACACAAGCGTTCTGGACCAGTGCCGTTCTGGTTCAGTGCCATAATTGTCAAGAATATGGTCACACAAAAACTTACTGCAAGTTATCTTCAGTATGTGTTATCTGCGGTGAATTGCACGGTACTGCTGGTTGTACTAAGCCTAAAGATCTAGCAGAAAAAAATGTAGTAATTGTGGAGGTAATCACACCGCTAACTACAGAGGATGTCCTGTCTATTCTTTCGTTAAGCAGACTATGGGGCAAAAACCTAAATTAGCTCCAGCACAAACAGCAAACGCTTACTCCGCCACTTTTGCTTAAATGAGCCAACCTGTCACTTCACGTGTATCGTATGCCAATGCAGCTAAGACTAGTTATATTCCCACACAAAATATTCCGCCTCAAAATAATTCAACGAATGCAAACTCAAGCTTTAATTTTAGTCGCCTTGAAGCTACTATTGAGAATCTAGTGCTGACTATAAATAATTTTACAACAAATATGACTAGCATGATGCAAGAAATGCTACGAATGCAGTCTACACTGCTTCAAGCATTAGTTAACAAGCCATGAACACGTTAAAGATAAGTTTCTGGAACGCAAACGGCATTCGCAAACATAAAAATGAACTTGAGCACTTCCTCACGGATAGAAATATTGATATAATGTTCGTTTCTGAGACTCATTTGACTTCAAGAAGCCTACTCAAAATTAATCGCTACATTTTATATGATTCAAAGGACCCAAGAGGAAGAGCTTGCGGGGGATCAGCAATTTTAATAAAGTCAAGACTCAAGCATTATATTCTTGACAACATTTGTGGAGAACATCTACAAGCAACAAATATCTGCATTGAAAATTTTTGTACAAATTTCATGATATCTTCAATTTACTCCCCTCCCAGATTTTCAATTACTGAGGACCAATACGAGAAATTCTACAAATCTCTTGGACCTTGTTTCGTAGCAGCTGGAGACTATAATGCAACCCATACTTTCTGGGGTTCGCGTCTTATCACACCTAGAGGACGAGCGTTGTTCAACACAATTTCAAAAATGGGCTTGGACGTCATTTCGAGTGGGGAGCCCACTTACTGGCCTACTGACATACATAAAATTCCGGATGTTATAGATTTTGGCGTCATGAAAAATATTTCTAGGGAATTAATTCATGTTGAAGCTTCCCTAGATCTATCGTCCGATCACTCTCCCACGATCGTTACAATTTGTAGCCCACTGAGAAGTGCTCTACCTCACCCATATGTGAAAATGGTCAGTAGTGTTAATTGGCTGCGATTCAAAAAATATCTTAGTAGTCATTGCACTGAAAGCATTAAGCTAAGAACTCATGACGATATTGAATCTAATATTGCTAATCTTAACGAAAATATTAAGCAGGCAGCTGAACATGCCACTTCCTCCCATCCGCAGACTGGGTTTAACAGAATATATTCTACAGGTATTGAACTTCTCGTATGTGCAAAAAGAAGAGCTAGAAGAGAATGGCAACAGCACAGATCACCCCAAAATAAAATTAGATTAAAAGAGTGCACTAAAAGACTCCAAGAACTGCTTGCATATGAAAAAACTCCATCTCTTAAAAACTATCTGGAAAATCTCGATGTCACACCAGCATCTAATTATTCTTTGTGGCGCGCTGCGAAAAGAATTAAAACACCCGTTGAGTTTAAACCACCTCTGCGCACTTCTACCGGCGTTTGGGCCAGGAGTGATATTGAAAAAGGTAACTTGTTTGCAAAGCATTTAAAATCCGTATTTACCCCAAACACATGTACTGGCGTTGTTGATTTCCCGAGTGTAGTTGCGCTACCCCCTCGACCCATAAAATGTAAAATGTGTGATGTACAAAATCTAATTGCTGAACTCAACCCGAAGAAAGCACCGGGTGTTGATGGGATTAGTAACCAAATGCTAATAAAATTGCCTCGTATTGCATTTAGAATCATGTTATTCATTTTTAATGCCATTTTACGACTAGAGTATTATCCCCACAGCTGGAAGCTTGCCAAAGTTAAAATGATTCCAAAGCCGGGCAAAGATCTTACCAAGGCAGAATCATACAGGCCAATAAGTCTGCTATCAACAATGTCAAAACTTTTCGAAAAACTGCTCATGTCAAAAATGTCCCCTATTCTAATTGGTAGTGGGTATATCCCAGACCATCAGTTTGGTTTTAGAAGTCAGCATAGCACCATTGAACAAACGCATAGATGGGTTCAATGTATAAGAAGAACATTTGAAGAAAAGAAGTACTGTTCTGCACTGTTTATGGACGTTTCGCAGGCATTTGATAAAGTGTGGCATAAAGGCCTAATTTTAAAATTAAAATCATATCTACCAATAAATTTGGTGAATTTATTAGAAAGTTACATTACTACCCGGAAGTTCACGGTTGTGGAAGGAGAATTCATGAGTGTGACCGAAACTATATCATCCGGTGTGCCACAGGGGAGCATACTGGGGCCAGTTTTGTATTTAATTTATACTTGTGATATGCCTTTGAGCAGCAATATCCATACATCTACGTTTGCCGATGATACAGCCTCCCTAAGTATGCACGAAAATCCTCATGAGGCTTCCCGATATCTACAAAAATATATTACACAACTGGAACTATGGTTAAAATTATGGAGAATTAAGGTAAACGAGCAAAAGTGTGTTCAGGTAACATTTACCCTGCGAAGAGATACTTGTTCCCCAATTCGAATCAACAATCAAGTTGTTCCTCAGCATTGACATGTAAAATACCTTGGTATACACCTTGATCGACGACTTACATGGAAACACCATATTGACTCAAAGCTAATACAAATGAAACTTAAACTAACTCAGATATATTGGCTGATTGGTAGAAACTCAACACTCAGCCTAGACTGTAAACTTTTATTATACAACTCGCTCTTGAAGCCAATATGGTGCTACGGAATTCAGTTATGGGGCACTGCTTCAGCTTCTAACGTCGAGAGAATCCAACGAAAGCAAAACAAAATTTTACGTTTGATAACATCGGCTCCATAGTACATAAAAAACTCAAATATACATCGTGATTTGAATATGCCACTAGTGATTGAAGAAATAGCAAAATACGCAGGCAAATATTTAACAAAACTCGAGTCACATCCTAATCCGCTTGCTCGTAACATCTTGAATTTTACTGGCCACATTCGCTTGAAAAAGAAGGACACAAGGGCTCTTCTACTCAACACTCCAGATCGAATTTCTTGAAAATATTTTTTTTCTCTTTTTTTTTTTTTTGATTATCACTACTTATGTATTATTTATAACTATCACTAAGTTTATGTCCGACAGTGGTCGGGCCTAATACTTATATTTTAGATTTAAGATTTGAATACTTATTGTTAGTTCATAATTGAAGATACAATAAATAAATAAATGTATTAAATAAAAAAAAAAAGATGGTGCACGTAACATGTCTAGCCCATGAGTTGCACAGAATCGCAGATTTTGTTCGTTTACATTTTGTTAATGTCAACTCCCTTGTTAGCAATTGCAAAGCCGTTTTTCTTAAAGTAAACATGTAATATATTTCAAAAGAGATTTACTTGTTATCAGAAAAAAATTTAAACAATTTCAGGCACCCACTCGCACCAGTTTATTGCACTCCATGTACCCAACAATAAGCAAACCCCCAAAGCCTTGTACGACCAGATGGGGATCTTGGATAAAAGCTGCTGTTTATTACTACAATAATTTTATGGAAATAAAGAACGTTTTAAACGAGTTTTCTAATGAAGAGGCAGAGGCCATTTGCAATGTAAAATTATTATTTGAAAACCCAACTATAAATTCTGATTTAGCATACATTAAAGACAATTTTGAATGTATTTGCAAAAGCATAGTTAAATTAGAAAGCAGAGGTCTAACTTTGCACGAAAGTTTATTCGTCATAGAAGATGTAAAACAAAAATAAAAATAATAATAATAAGGTGTTTTTTGAAAAGTTTTCAATAAAAATGTTGAGCTCAAAACATTAGCTAAGATTAAAAATAAAAGAAAAAGATGAATATATTGACACATTATCCAAATGTGAATTGTTAGCTTTTAAATATGCCCCGGTAACATCGACTGAAGTTGAACGTATATTTTCTATATATTCTACGGTATTGTCCGACAATCGGAGACCATTCCTATTCGAAAATATAAAAAACATATAATTGTAATATGTAATAAACATTAAAAAGTATTTGAATAAAAACTATAAAAATACTTTTTAATTCGTGTTTTTCGTTAATGCTTTTTCTTGCTATATTTTGCTTATTTTGAGTTTTTTCCAAGGGTTTTTTGGGCTTTGTTTTTTAGGGTACACCAAAGGTGAAAAAAGTTACCCTATTGTTTTCGCTACGCTGTCCGTCTGTCCGTCACACGGTATTTTCTCAGGAACCGTAAGAGCTACGGACCTGAAATGTGAACAGAGTATGTAGAACCTTGGCTACTACAACAACAAATACATGAGAATTAGAAATTAAAGGGTGCTCCAAAACGAGCGGCGAAAAATGTTAAAATCTCAGGTAATATACATACAATTGTATGTACATATGTATATTGACACTTGAAATTTGTAAAATTAATGTATTTTTTACAACAATAAACATTAAAATATTAAAAAATTTAAATTAAAGGGTGGTCCATCAGTTAATGCAATTTTGACTATGTAATTTTGACAAATTGTTATATCTTGGAGACCGTAAGAGGTAAACTCTTGAAATTTTCAAAAACGGTAAAACTAAAAATCCGAAAATTATAAAATCGCCAAACCGAAAAAAATCGCTAAAACCTGAAAAAATCGCCAAAAATTTAAAAAAATCGACAAAATTAAAAAAAAATTCTAGCACTAAAATAAATCACCAAATTCGAAAAAATCGTTTAAATTAAAAAAAATCGCCAATATGAAAAAAACGCCAAAAACCGGAAAAAATCGCCAAAACGCGAAAAATGCGCCAAAACCAAAAAAATTGTTTATGTGAAGAAAAAAATCGTCAAAATGAAAAAAATCGCCAAAACTAAAAAAAAATCGCCAAATTAAAAAAAATCGCCAAAATTTAAAATAAACGCCAAAAACCGAAAAAAATCCTCAAAACGAAAAAAATCGCCAAAACTAAAAAAAATCGCCAAAATAAAAAAAACGCCAAAATAATAAAAATTGCCAAAATTAAAAAAACTTCAAAAACCAAAAAAAAATCGCCATAACGTGAAAAAAGTGCCAAAACTCAGAAAGCGGCAATAAATTCAAAAAACCCCAAACTAATAAAAAACTCTTAAAACCGAAAAAACTCAAAAACGAATAAAATGCCAAAACTATAGTTTATATTGTTCGTATTGAATTACATATCTCGTGCCTGTACGGAACCCTTCGTGCGCGGGTCAAAGTCGCACTTCACTGAATTTATTTTGGCTTGCACTGATAATAATGATTTTCTGTGCAGTCAATGGGTGATATGAATAAAAAAAGTATTTGCTTTTTACTTAAAAATTTGTTTTAAAACCAAAAATTTGTATGTGTTTTTTGTTTTTTTTAAACAAATTTTTAAGTAAAAAGCAAATACTTTTTTTTATTCATACTGCCCAACATAATCAATTATTTAGAAATATATGTACATATTCAGTAAAATTTAAAAAATGTGCTTGTCCTGAACATTTTTTCATTTAAGTTTTACTGAGGTTACTTTCTTTCAAACGAACTTCAAAAATATTTGAAAAATAAAATAAATTAAAAATTCTTGAATAATTAAAAAAAATATTCTATTTGCGAATACAGAAAACATAAAAGAAAATTTGAATTGGTAAGTTAAGTGCATGCAATTAATACATATGTATCATTGTGTTACATAGTATGTACGCATGCATGGGCGTATGTGCATACATGCATACATATCGGCACATTAAATGCAAACGGACCTAACTACACAAATATTCGAAATCGAGTTTTTGATTGATTATGGTTCATTTTATCAAACTACATGTTCACGCAAATATTTAGATCACTGCGATCGAAAATGTCGAGAAAATTTTTCTTTATTTTCTTTCTTTATTATTATTGATTTTGAAGCGTTTTTTCCTCCTGTAAAAAATATAAAAGTGTAGTTACGTCCGTTTGCATTTAAGGTGACATACATATATGCATACACATATCGCACACTAAATCATACAGTCACAACTCAAAATGAACAAATCTCTAAATACCGCAATAATTTCTTTTGCAATACAGTCTTCTTGAAGAATAAAAAATACCGTTATGCTCGTTTTTATGTTGCGTACTTCAGTTATTTGTACAGTAGCAATAGTTACTTGCCATTACTCAGCATCTAAACTTTTTCAGTTGTGACCGTTTCTGATTTGGCGATCGATATGTATATAGTATGTGTGTCATGATGTTTCCAGGTGAAATTTTTGAATTAAAGAGTGACTGATCTAATTAATGCATTGTATATTCAGCCAGATACATATAAGTAAGTATATTTTTGAATAAAAATTTGGATATTTTTTAACTAAATTTCATTCAGGTGTATTACATATTTTTCTACCCGCTGTATTTATTTCAAAGTTTTTTTTGCTACCTTATATTTTTAAGGACTTTTAATCAATATTGAGCTTTGCAATCGTTAAAGATTTAGAAAATTTTTGCAAATTTTCATAGTTTTCGCGACTTTTCCGGAATGTTTGCTTCCTTTTTAGTGTTTCTTTGTAATATCGCGATTATTGCGAATTTTCGAGATTTTGTTGCTTGAGAAAACGCATCTTAATAAGAATGTTTTTTTTTTTGCTTTTAAAATTTTTTATTGATTTTTACACAACATATACACACGTCTTTAATTCGAGATTGTGAATTCAACAAATTCACATATTATTCTTCTATAATCTTACAAGTTTTCTAAGAAGTTATTTGTATGGTAAGCATGCGGAAAGCTTCAATATTCTGTTCATACTTTTTGTTGCTGCGCTACTAGTTAAGTCGTCAGCTTCAGCTACTACTACAACTACGCTATTCTGTTCCAACCTTTAATACTTAGTCCTCTTTCACACACGTCAGGTTTGACTTGTCAAGTCTTGAGTTTTTAGGAGAGAGAGAGGAAAAGATAATGGAGGTGTGTACATACTTGACCGTACCAGTCAAGTTTGCTTTTTCGTTTTGTTTTGTCATTCGTAATACTCTACTACCACGCAAATTAATGAGACTTGATGACTTGACAGTGTGTATGTACGCAAATGCAGGTTCAAAAGAAAACTGAACAAAAACTGATCAGGTAAACCTGACGTGTGTGAAAGAGGACTAATATCTATCACTCTATAAACTCAGACCTATATGACAACCTTAAACTGAACTCTATTGACTGAAAATTTTAATACTACTAACAACCAGAGTGACCCTTTTAGCATTTTCACTGCTAAATTTAGCATTATGTATTTTGATTTAGCAGTGAATTTATGTTATTTTGCATTACCCAGCTAAAAAATATGTATGGAGCATATATGATATCCCATATATGGTTCCGATCCGAAAAATGAGGGTATATGGGCATATATGATTATATATATTCATACATTTTCATACATGTATGTGTAAATTCCCTCCACAGTATGCAAAGTTCATATTCATACACTCTTGATTCACAAAAGCGCACTGCTGTGCAATAAATTAAATTTCTAAAATTAATTTTTTTTAGACTTGAGAGAGTTGTATTTAATGAAACATTTGTTTGGACAAATAATTCAAAACGAACTATAAGTTATTTCACTCATCAAAAGGTGAATCAATTATTTAAAAAACAGATAAATCATATTCGTACATAGCATTTAGCTTAAGAAATCAGATTAAAAACTAATGCAATTAATTATAAAAGAAAAAATAATCCGTCTTACAATAGTTTTCAATACAGTAATATGAACTTTGTTTCTTATTTAGAAAATTTTGTTATTTTCTGTAAAATTAATGACTGGATTATCATTTTGATTATTTGATATATTAAATGGGGCCCCAATGTATAAAATCATACAAGAATGGTTTTTTTGTAACAAAAAGTTTTTCTTTTTTAAACGTTGAGGGTACGCATATAAACTGCGTACCGTATGTATTTTCTAATGGATTTCCAGTTTAGCAGTGATAAAACTCCAAGCTTTTTTTGATTGCAAAAACGATCTTATGTGAGATATCATGTATGCATACATTCTTATATGGCTCCATATATAAAATCTTATATTTATATATGGATCCACATATGAAGAGCTTCATAATTAAATTTTCATATATGAGCTCATATGTTATAATACATTTCATATATTAGTCCATATATATAGTTCATATATAATAGTTTTGCCATCTACATATAATCCCATATATTTCCATACATGAATTCATACATATTCATATATAGTTATATACATTCATATATTAAAAATATATGGACCATATATAATTTTTTTAGCTGGGTTTAGCATTTTTTTAGCATTTTTGTATTAATGTTTTAGCATTACTTAGCATTTTTAATTTTATAAATTTCATATATTCTTTTGCATTTATATAAGTAAAATCCTCTGTCAATTAATGTATTTCATTGTATTTTGTCATTTTTATACAAATGTATAATGATGGAAACCATGTAAACAGCAAAAAAAAAACGTCTTAACCGGTTATTAGGCTGCAGTACTTACTTGCGGCCCTATGTATAAGCAAAAATTGGCATGAAGTTAGTAAAAGTGACGAAATTGAATTACGTGTTAACGAATACCTCCATACAATTTGACATTAAAAATGGCCGCATTACCTAATCTTAATCCACCTCTAAGTAATAGCATGATTTTTAATGAGAAGTTTCATGGCGAAACTATGTAAGATCATCTTAAATTTTGCCACTTATGCTAACTTCATGCCAATTTTTGCTTATACATAGGGCCGTTGGTGTTTGAGTATAGTGTGATATTGCAAAATTCGTTTAAGCTTGGTTTGGTTTTCAAAAAAAATTTAATTTTTGTGTTTGTCATCATTCATCAACTGGTTTAATAGATCTTCTGTCAAACTCAGTGCAAATTTCATTTGTATTTTCGTAACATAGAGTCCACAACTGATTATTTTATATCATGATGAATGACAAATTGATATCATGATGAAAATTTATCACGTATAGACTCAATTTATTAATATTATGGCAGTGTTATGATATAATCATCAGAGCTCACGACCTGATAAATTCATCTTGATATCAAATGTCAATTTATGTGTTACTGTGCATTTAACATTTATTTATTAAAAAATACGCGGAAAAACAACTATTTGTGACCAAAAAATTAAACAACACGCATATTAGATATTTCTTGCAAGTCTCCACGCGCAATATTTATTTCCGAAAATTGGCAATAACGTTGGCAGCATGACGTCACAAATATATTCATGTACAAGCTTATGTTCCAAGCTATAGAACACGCATTGTGGAATTGGACATTAATTTAAAAAATTCACCGTGTATGGATCAATGTTTTTTGGTTTTATTTTAATTTATTTAATTTGATTTAAAAGTAATCTATTTATATTCGTTTAATTATACATTAATAATGCTGTATTTTTAACCCAGACACAAGTTTATTATATTTAATTCACACGATCAACAAATGTCTATGGAATTTGACAGCTTATATTCAACATTATTTCTTCGAGATAAGTTTAAACAACTATTGCTCAATTTATTTGGAAATAAATGTTTGTATAAATGTACAATGTACGTACACAGAAAAAAATCATCAAAATGCAACCAGTAAAACAAATTGTTCATAATTAATTTAAATTGAAATATATATTTAGTTAATATAAAAAATTAAGTTGTTGATACGACAAACACAGACATTTTTTTCAATTAACTGAACTAAACAAATTTTATGTTATAAATGGCGCAAAAACTCGAACATTTTTTTGGCAGTGCGCAAACCTGACATGCCCAATTAAATCTCTTGCATTTGTAACAATAAAAAATGTATGTTTTTATTGTAAGAGTTAAATGTCGGAATGACAGTATATATATGTAATTTATATTATTCTACACCGAATAGTTTCCTATAAGATAATTCAGTGACAAGTCACAAGGTGCATAAAAATATTAACCTCATTCTTGGATATCTCCATGTAAAAGTGTCTGTTTCGATTCATAAGAAGTGTTAGAACTCGGACTGATCCCTATCACTTGGGAACTGATCCCGTGACTAGCCTTGTGTCAGTTATATAGCATTGTGCCAGTTGCAGGGTTGTTGTTCCACTAACTAACAGAAAATTAGTAACACATCCCAGATATTTTAAAATTATTAGTTTTTAGTGTTTTTTAGTTAATTAATTTTTGTCACACAGTTTTATCAAACTGCCAAGCCCGGATGTAAGTGCTCATATAAAACTAATAATAAAACTACTAAATAATTTATATTTTAATCCCTCCAATGTGCAAAGGTTATAAATTACAAAACTAAATATGATACGACTATGGATGTACAAATGCATACGCTGGACGCGGAAATGTAAGCAGACTTACCGGTGATTGTGCCGTATAACTTAAAATATATTGGGTTAGTAATACATTATGCGGCTTGGTAAAATTGCACACCATATATGTATAATCGTAGCCACGACACTTGAAATCCGTTATATCTAGTGGTGCAGTACCTAAAAGTTAAATAAGAGTAATAATGAAAGATATTAATTTACCATTAATTCATTGTTAGTAAATCTCTAGGAGTTATGACTATTATTGTCAACTATGTACATATTAATTTAATTTCTTGAAATTCAATTTACCAAGTTTTGTAATGCCGAGTACTCACTATGACATTTTGTGTCATCGGAATAGTGTGTAATGGTGGCAACGTTTGTCATTTGCGATTTTTTTCGTTGTGTGGAATTGCTTTCCATACAAAAAACATAATTGGGAACGGCGTTGCCCACAACACAAGAAATGCCAGATGAGTACTCGGCATAAGTCATTGTACTATTTAATAGTTATACATATGTTATTTTCTATGTGAGTGTGTGTGGTTTGTGAAAACCAATGAAAACTTACCAACTGATACATGTGTTATGCCAATGGCCTTCGCACCATTTTTACAAATGTAATACCGATTCTGCTCCGTGGCATTTCGTAACATTAAGATAACGGTTGTGTCATTTAAAATCTATAAAGATGGGAATTAATAATTATTGAATAAAAATATTAGCTAAACTGGCAGCACCTGCCGCCATTAAAAATAAATAAATAAATAAAACAAAAAATAAAAAGAAGAGGGATGTCTTAGGACACCCGGTTATTGCTTTTCTGCATGTGTGAAATAACAATGCAATAAAATTATATTATATGATGATGTCAAATTCTCTGAAATTATTTCAAAACGAACAAGTTACTTGATTTTATGTGCAATATTCAAAAAGAATTTAAAAAAAATTTGATTTTTGAAAGAGTTTTGATAATTCAAAGTCAACAGTTTTAGGTAAGTATGCAACTTTTTGAAAATATGGTAACAACATCTACAAACTTTAACACATTAGTTACAAAAAAAAGTGTCGCAATATCAGTACAACTTTTAATAAAATATGAAGGGAATATTGTTATAATATGGCTGCATTAAATTTTGCTATATTTTGTAACTCATATGCGATGTGCCGTTACTTGTAATGTAAATGGAAAGAAAAACATCTGTAAGTAAAAAAGTACGAGTTAAGTGGTCTATAGAAAAAATATATAAAAAATTATATTTTTCATACTTTCATATTATATTAGATATACCAACGACAGACACAATCGTTCGTATTCTAAAATCTAAATGTAAATAATTTTATTAATATTCAAAGAAAATCTATCTAAACGTCAAACAAAATGCATTAAAACACATCCACCTACATACTTACATACATACATATGCATATATGCATAATTATAATTAAATAATACATGAAATTAAAAACACAAAAGAAATCATCCCTTTAACTAAGCTAATTCAATAATATTGAAATCTCTTGCTTTAAATATTATGGCTTTCATACAATAACAAACAACCCAGCTAAAAAAAATTATATGGTTCATATATTTTTAATATATGAATGTATACAACTATATATGAATATGAATGAATTCATGTATGGAAATATATGGGATTATGCATGGCAAAACTATTATATATGAACTATATATATGGACTAATATATGAAATGTATTATAACATATGAGCTCATATATGAAAATTTAATTATGAAGCTCTTCATATGTGGATCCATATATAAATATAAGATTTTATATATGGAGCCATATAAGAATGTATGCATACATGATATCTCACATAAGATCGTTTTTGCAATCAAAAAAAGCTTGGAGTTTTATCACTGCTAAACTGGAAATCCATTAGAAAATACATACGGTACGCAAAGTTTATATGCGTACCCTCAACGTTTAAAAAAGAAAAGCTTTTTGTTACAAAAAAAAACATTCTTGTATGATTTAATACATTGTGGCCCCATTTAATATATCAAATATTCAAAATGATAATCCAGTCATTAATTTTATAGAAAATAACAAAATTCTCTAGATAAGAAACAAAGTTTATATTACTGTATTGAAAACTATTGTTAGAGGGATTATTTTTTCTTTTATAATTAATTGCATTAGTTTTTAATCTGATTTCTTAAGCTAAATGTTATGTACGAATATGATTTATGTGTTTTTTAAATAATTGATTCACCTTTTGATGAATGAAATGACTTTTAGTTCGTTTGGAATTATTTTCCAAACAAATGTTTCATTAAATACAACTTCTCTCTCAAGTCAAAAAAATATTTAATTTTAGTAATTTTATTTATTGCACAGCAATGCACTTTTGTAAATCAAGAGCGTTTGAATATGAACTTTGCATACTGTGGAGGGAATTTACACAAACATGTATGAAAATGTATGAATATACATATATAATCATATATGCCAATATACCCTCATTTTTCGGATCCGAACCATATATGGGATATCATATATGCTCCGTACATATTTTTTTAGCTGGGAAGAGAAAAAAAATTTAGATCAAGAGAAATATGTACTACAAACACACACCCAATCTCATGTTTTGTTTCTTGTTTACTTGTAAGATAATAAATGCGTGTGTAATATGTATGCATGTAGTAGTAGGAACTTTAAATGCTTACAGCTCCCAAAATACTAAACCGATTTCAATAAAATATAGATTTTGCACATCTGTACTGAAAACCCTTTAAAATCATATAAATCTTTTTAAAATCGGTGTAGTAGTAGCAGCGTAAAAGGAATTACAAAAAACATGTTTGCCTATTAATTATATAGAGTTCTACAGTTAAATAGGTTTAAAAATTTTTGTATTCTTGTCCACACTTTTCCCCTAACAATTTAATTTAAAATTTTTCAGTGACAAGTCAGGTTAAAATACGCACATTTTTTGAAATTTGGCTTAAAAATAAAACATTAAATGCCAATTCGACATAAGTGAAAATACTTGTAGATAAAATAGAACTATTTAATAAAAAAGTACTAAATGCAACTCAAGTGAATAGCATTTATATTTGAAATTAATTTTTGTTATATGACTACATTGCGGCCCTATGCTCCTTACAGGAGTAAAAAGGAACCAATATACTCGTACATATATACATACACCTTTTTAATGTACAAAGCTATGTATTTTAAAACAGAGTGAAGTTTTAAATTTTGTTTTTATTTTGCATTTAATAATTTTCAAATAAAATGTGTCATAAAACAACAATATGTATACATTTATATACATAGCTTTGTACATTAAAAAAGGCAGAAAGGAATCCAAAAATATACACATTATTTAAAAGGAATTTACAATATGTGTTTTAAGATATTCTCCTTTCAATAAAATTTTAATAATAATCTTTAAATAAAATATTTCCCCAGAATGTTATCTCTAGTAAAGACCAAAATTTTTGGATTTAATAAAAATATCGATTTCAAGGACATATTGCTCATTTACTAAAACAACATCATAACTCAATAAATGGGGTTTTTGAGTTAATGATATAAATTTGTAAGTAAAAATCTTGTTTAATATAAATAAATATAATCTTAATATAATGTAAACCTACAAATTGTAATTCACATTGCGTAAAAATTTCACACAAATATCTTACTTACTCAACTCTTGGGAAAAAAATAAAATTTAATTTTTCCAATGTGAGTAAACTACAAATTTTAAACTCGTTTTCTGGCAAACAAATTATTTTGGATTATGACGTGTTAGTGAATGAGACATGTCCTCCCATTTCCTGGAACAACGTCATAACTCCAAAAAAAATGTTTTACACAAAAGAAGTTTAAAGCTTTTCTCACTCATTAATATAAGAGCTAATATTATTTTTCTCTCAAGAGCTGGGTATGTTTACAAGATATTTGTATGAAACTTTTACACAATATGAAGAACAATGTGGAGATTGATTCTCTGTCCCTCAATGTCGATAAGAAAAACTCCATGCTATTTTTATATTAAAAACAACAATAAAAAACGAAAGAAATTTTATTATGGAACAACTACTGCTTGTTCATCTTTATCATTTTGCAGCAAATGAACGATATGAAAATGACATTTTCAAGCTTGACAGCCAAAATTTTGTTATAAAGCAAGGGCATTTAGTAATTATTACACAAAATTATTTTAACTTAGAATTTGGATAATTTAAATACACTATTTAGTACCAGGATATATGGGATATAATACCTTACTTGTTAGCTTTCAGTACGAAAAAAGTAAAGTGTTAATAATTTATATAAATTAATTTTTTTTTTAAATGTCCAAATATTTCTAAACTCTTCCACTTAACAGAGCATAACTTCCACAGATCAAAAGGGAACAACTTTTTTGCAGCCAAAACTCTCCTCTAAACGCCTATACCCCATTGTACACTCGGGACGATCCGACCGTGGCCACCAGAACAATTTTTCTGACACAAAGTAACAATTTTTGCAACATTTTAGTAAAATAGTTATAAATTTTTTTCTGTAATGCTATTTTTTGAAGTATTTTAGTTTTTTTTATCATACCACTTGTATAAAAGACGGTTTTTAGATGCATATGCGTATTTCTAAATCATGTACAGTTGGTCACAAAAATATAATATAAAGTAAATTTATTTAATTAAGGTCACAAATATACTTTGCTTTTTTAATTGATTTATCATGTTTATAAAGGCATGTAACAAGCACTCTTCAGGTAAAACTACAAAATTAAAAGGGATACCGCAATTTCTTGTCTACCTGTATATACTTTTTATTTGCGAGTAAAAGTATTTAAAGCAAAGTCTTCATAATTGTTATTCATTACAATTTGAACAATGGCCTAATACTAGGGTATTCAATCGGTTCACCGTTAATCGGTTAACACTTTTCACTTTTTTCGATTAACGGTTAAACCGGTTAAATTCAGTCGATTAACCGAATTAACAAATTTTTTTTCACATTTTGTAGTATTACAACCTGTTTTCACGTAATAATTATTTGTTTCGTCTCATTTAAAAAAGTGTGTGAGTGTTTAGAAACTATTATTCATACAAACAAAGAAGTATGTTCAGTAATCCTAAATTAAGTAAAACTTCAAAGCCTTTGGACATGACGATAAAAGAGTTTACTGGAGACTCTGGTACTCTAACTATTAAATTTTTATTTAATACATAACTTAATATAATCCAATAAATAATACTGAGAGACAGTACAAAAACGAAAGCTAAGAAATTCAGAAATTAAGTTTTTTGCAGAATATTCGTTGCTGACCTCTGTCATTATGAGTCAGATGATGATCCGCCAACAGAAGAAACTATCGATAGTAAAACAATAAATGTTCTAACAAAATTAACCGAATTAGTTTAAGAATTATTATGTGTGTTTTTGGTTTTACTAACAAATTCAAATTAATGCACTTTTACTTTTTGCAAAGACTTGATTTATGGAAAAACTTTATTAATCTGTTAATACCGAAAATATCCGATTATTAACCGATTAAGCAAAAACCTCGATTAATTAATCGAGCGATTAACCGATTAAAGCAAGACCCCGATTAATTGAATACCCTAGTACATACATACATACACATGTATTTCATTCTAAGAATTCACATATCGCTAATGACAAATTCCTCCTTACAAAACCTATATTCGGTAATTACAACAGACCTGTGTTAGTTGTTGGAACCGATAAATTTCAATTGGCTACAACTTCAGTTATCACAACAAATATTCAAAAATTTATTTCAATCAACTTTCTTTTATAAACACGTTTTTGTTCTCCTTTACACATTCTTATGTAGCCCTGTTTTTTTAATCAACCGTAAATTGAAATCATATAATAATCATCACTAGTGCGAAATACTACCAAACTTCATGAGCTGCTTAAAGCCTTTAGGAACAAAAAACATATCCCTAGACATATAAGTAAATGTTTTAAATTTGTGAAAAGAGCAAAGCCATGTTAACCCACAGTTATGTATATGAAATAGGGAAAGTTAGTATATTGGCTGTTCCAGATACACAAACTAATGTGGAGATTTAAACTTTTAAAGAGTGCTTTTTAACATGTAGTATATACAAAAAGATTTTTTTCTTTAATGGATTTACTATATATGTGCCCTTAATTATGAAAGTGGTCTAAGTCAGGGCTATTCAACCTGTGGTACGCGTACCACTTGGGGTACGCGAAACTTTCCCAGGTGGTACGCCAAATCTTCGCCTCCACATATTTATGTGAAACAGGATATTCATCAATGGTGGCAATCAAAAATAAATACCGAACAACATTGAATTTGGAGCCAAATCTTATATTTGTTAAAGTTAACAAACATTGATCCAGATATAAAATTTCTTTTTAATTTTGTTGTTTTTTATTATTAATAAATGAAATGGATTAAATATTTTAAAATTGTTTGGTTATTTATTGAGCCCATACTTGTTTATACACATAAAATTTTTTGGTGTTACGCGAATTGTTGGTTGTGAGTTTTGTGGTACACGAACCAAAAAGGTTGAATAGCTCTGGTCTACGTCGTGTGAATCTTTGCTTCGAAATATCAAATAAACTTCAATAAATATATAAAAAAAATAAATAACTTTATATAAATCGAGACTAGTACAACTCTAAATTAAAATGCTTCATAATATAAAAATACTTTACAATTTCTTCAAATGTAATCTACTAAATATCTAGACCAGAGAAATATATGACTTAAACAAATTTCACAATTAAGGGCACATATGTGCGCTGTCTAAAATATGATGTTTGCTGAAGAAAAAAGTATGTTAATTATTTCGGTATTACAAAAGTATTTTGCCAATCAATATTTTCGGATGAAAAGTCTCTCCTAGGTAGAAAATGATGCAATCAATACACAGAAAGTAATAACAAATAGAATTTGGTTTTGAGTTCTCGGCAATTCCCAAACAAAAAAAATCCTAAAAATGGGACCTTTCAGTATTTTTGCAATATTCTTCTTACTTTTCGCCGGGCGCAGATTAGATTTTTGGAAATATTTTTTTCTTCTCATATTAATTAATAAAAAAATAATTCGTTCAATAAGAATTGAAATTACTGAACTTAAGCCCGATTTAGAAATTAATTCTGATTAAAATTCACTATAGTTCAACTAAAATTTAAAAAATGTCTCATTTTTGGAAATATTTAAAAAACATATCTTGTCTTAAGGTGGTCTAATTCAAATATATGGTTAATGCGTTGATAAGGATGATGGAGATAATTTTTCTAAATTTTTATATCTGAAGGTAAAGACCGCTCTCTTGAGGTGAAGAAAATTACTTTCTTTAACTTGTTTAATATTAATTGTAGAAGAAAGTTGTTTTGTTTGTTTTTAAGTTGTCTACAAGAATATCGTTTGTTGTTTGAATTGAAATGTTTAAATATTCGTTTCGTCTGAATTTGGCGACTACGAATACAAATATCTAAAAACGGCCGAATATTCGAGAATTCGAATACGAATATACAATTCTACAAGTATTTCATATATAATAACATACAATGTAATGTATTTATTTTTATCATTTTGGTAAATTAACCAAAAGTTATACTTTATATATGCAAGGTTTCAACTGCAGTTTGCTTATTTTACTTTTTAATAAATTATTTTTTAATAAAAGTATAAAAACGTATATAGAAACATATAAGTTTAAATGTTTTTATATGTCAATGTAAAAATACTCCCTTTTCGAAGTAATTTAATAAAAAAAAAAGATTTTTTGTTATGTCCAGTATCTGAACTAATAAATTTAGCAGTAATATCGGTATACCCGTATTATAAACTCGATAACGGTATGTACCGGTAATACCGATACCGAAATAAAAAAAATACCGATACCGTTACCGAAATTTAAAAAATAGTTGTACCGGTATCAATACCGATACCGTTATTTTTTTCGATTTCCAACCTTGGTATATTCGTTCATTTGATGAACAACAATTAAAACACAAAGCAAAAACAAATAAATTCATATGTTTTAAGTTAAAGCAAGAATGGAAATTCCATCTACATCTGCCAATCTAGATACTATAAAGACTTTTTATGTTGAAAATATTTCGTAAACCTCTTTACTTCTGCTTACAGATTTGTAATAAAACAACGAACAGCAATGTAAAAAAAGCAAACTCCATGAACGTAAATATTAAATTCCCGAAAATTTCCCGGGATTTACCGTGATTTTTTCCCGCGTAAAAACTCTTGTTGACAGTCATCGATAAATAGCAATACTATTTACGGGAATACCGACTTGCCAAAAAACATTACAAACGACGTCGTGTTATGTTGCTGGCGCCAATTAGAATAAGGGTGATCATATTGTAGTTTACACAAAAAGTTAAAACAGACAATGGCTTGGTAAAATAACTAAATTTTTCTCAAATTTAAACTTCACAGAAAACTTCTGAAATAACCTACATTCAGGTAATGTAAAAGTTTTTTGCGTGTATTTGCAGTTTGTGCCAAATAGGTTGTTAACTAAACTCAGAAATAAATATCTACATAGGCTTCCAACAAATAAGATAGATTCTGCTTTCTTGGCAGCGACTGCAAGTAGTTAAGCACTTAACGCATATAATAATATTTTGTCAGTTTTAACTTCTTAGTGCATAAAGTCGGTTTTTTCCCAACTTTTTATTTCTTATTAATTTTAACCAAATATTTTTAAACATTAACTCAAATAGATATTTTTAAATTTTGTGAATGCTAAAGATTTTTTCGTTTTGAAATTTGTATGGAAAAATTATTTTTTGAAACGAATTTTCGATTCTTTTCATGCCAAATTTGAAATGTTTAGAAACGAAATTTTTTACAAAATCTGCCACTAAACTTAGATATTTTTAAATTAAATTTAGAAAATTCTACTTAATAGAGTTTGTCTGTTTTAGTGTATTACAACAACCCAGCCAAAAGTTTCAAAAAAGGTAATCGAGTTTGGAATTAAGCATTTTTGGTGGAAGCATTTCCCTACTGGATTACCAAATTAATGATTTTAACAAGGCGTGAGACTAAAATAATCGATTCTTGAGAAGTACTTACTTTTTTTATTTGGCAGCTTGTTCACGTAATCTAATTAATCTAAGAAAATCATTCTCCTCATTTAGCAACTTGTACATATTTTTTTTAAATTTTAGGCAATGTGATTTGTAAGCGAGTAATGAAATGTGGTAATGAGAAAAGTAAGTCATTATATGGCAAGTAGTTCTGTTGGTAATGTGTAATTTTTTGCTGGGAATCCAAATTCAAAAAAAAAAAAAATATGTACAAGTTGCTAAATGAGGAGAATGATTTTTTTAGATTAAATAGATTACGTGAACAAGTTGCCAATTAAAAAAGTAAGTACTTCTCAAGAACCGATTATTTTAGTCTCACGCCTTGTTAAAATCATTAAGTTGGTAATCCAGTAGGGAAAATGCTTAATTCCAAACCCGATTACCTTTTTTGAATTTTTTTGCTGGGAATTTAAAACATTATCACACTTGAATCCCGCAATTGTATAATATTACTTACGTATACATTTTCATTGGGAATTTTATATTTGGTATCCTCTTGTTCAAAATATAATGAAGAGCTGTTGACGTTACTGCCAAACTTTGAGGGGTTCATACGACATGTTATATTAGCACTGCTGTTGACTCCGATCTCCAGTGTTTGAGGTAAAGTTTCTATAAGCGGAAATCAAAAGAATAAAAAACTTTATAAAAACAAATAACACAGATATCAATATTTATATTGGTAGGTAGACCAATATAAATATTGACATGAGAGATTTTTCAAATGCTTTACTACAACGAAAAATTTTAAAACAAACGCTAAACAACACTATTGGCAAGATATTTGTTTCAGTTGTTTGTCTTGTCAACAGTGTTTTTTATCGTTTCTTTTAGAATATTTCGCTGTAGTAAAGCATTTGAAAAATCTTTCATGTCAAGTCTTATAAATGGTATTGTGCAGGACACCAGTAGATATACATATATGTGTGTACTCGTATGTAATTTCGGCAGAAAATACAAACTTAAAATCGAATTTATCCCCAGAATCTTTAAAAATCTTTAATATTTATTTATTTCCAATATATATTTGTGTAGTTTCCACTAAAGTCCTGCAAAAGATGTCTTATAAGAAGTTTTAAGACATGAGGGCAATTTCAAATGCTTTACTACAGTTAAATCTTCTGAAACAAACGCTAAACAACGTGCTCGGCAATACATTTCTTTAACTTATTGCAGGTATAAGAGTAAAGAAGAAAATAGTTTGTGACTGAAGAATTTTTGGTGCTTGTGCTTTTTTCTCTCATTGACGCGTATACTAACGTTAGGCATGTACATACATACACACCTACTTAATTTTTGCATGCTCTCTTATTTTTCTGCGCACATACAACCGCAAAAAAGCATTTACATGAGTTGTATGCGCTTGCTTTAAAAAACCTCCCTTAAACACAAACATAATAAATCTTAGACACACACAAAATAAAAAATGCTAACAAAAACTGAGTTTATTTAGATTATTAATTACATTATTACATTATTATTAACATAGAAATCATTAGTTACATCATTGATGAATTCAACTCCAAATAGTTCTATTATTCAAACTTAGCCACTACTGCAATTTTGAAATTATTGCTTTAGAGATTTTTTTAACAACTAGACAAAAACTGCAATAACTTTTAAAGTGATAGCTAAATATTTGTATAGATTTTTTAAAACACTTGAACAAAGTAATTATAAAATTTAAATACGGGTACTGAGAGGTACTTTTTTGTTGTAGTCTACGGAATCACCGTTTTCAATAAAAATTAATATAGTTTCTTTAAATAACTTCAGCTCTAAAAGTATACTATGTATCAGAAATAAAAAATGAAAAATGTATTTCCACGGGATCCATCATTGATATAAAAAAATTTCAAAGATCTATTACTGCAAACTGAAATTAGTACAGAACGAAGATGTATGCCTAATGGTGTGTACGTTACCGATATGCATACATCAAGTTTTGGGTACCGTCGTAAAAAAGTGTGCATGTTATTGCTTAAATATTACTGCCACTTAGTCACGCAAATAGTTAAGAACGTTGACACATATTATCATAAGTATTGAAGAACATCGGTATTACCAATTTTTGTCCACGTAAATCTTTACTTTTGCCGTGTGTGCGCCGGTAGCAAGACCATATGCACGCGTATGCCTACATTCCACATAGTATTTAATGTAATCTTACATAAACATAGTAATTTATATTCAGGTGAACTCATTTTACTTTTCTACATCCTTATACAATTAGAAATCCATCGGATAACAATAAAAGTATTTGCAAAGCTAAGTGAAAAATAAAACATTAATTGAACTTTAATGAAATTTATTTATTTGACATATTGTCAGAAGTGTAAATACTACAATAATTGAAATTTATTTGCTGGTGGTTTAGCATGTCTATATACTATACACTATATACTACTGGTTCAAATACTACAACGATTTTTCAAACTACATTTGGTCGAAAAATACACTACATCGTAAAAGATCTAATAATGCCAGTTATTTCTACGAACAGGTTATTTACCTACGAGTTTGCCTTATAAAGTTTAACTGACACGATAGATATCTTGTACACTAATACATATCTATGACTAGAAACAAACGGGCATAAATAATTGTAAGCTAAAAAAAACTTGTTTTTTATTTTTAATTCTTTTGGTATGAGAAGTAAGCTGCTTAGAATTTTTTGGGCTCGCGTTGCTGAACTCTGCGCAATAAAACAAAAAACCACCCATTTTGAAAGAATATCTAATATCTAAATAGCTAACATTAAAACAAATCCGATGTATAACTGGCAAACACATTTTAATATTTTTAAGTTCACAAAATGGGTACTAAACTTAAAATGGTTATAACTTTGGAACGGTGAAAAAAATCACAGAAAAAAGTAATATGAATAATTTTGTACTATCAATTAAAATACTTGTAATATGAATTAAAAATTTAATTAAATTTTCACCTATAAACAATTTGATAATATCAATTAAGTTTTTCTACTCAATTAAACTTTTTAATAAGAAATATTAATTGGTGAATATTTTTTTCTGTGTAGGCATTGAAAAAATTATGGAACACACTAGTAATAATCTGTTGCACATGCTTTGCAACTGCACAACATCTGTGCTCAATTATGTGTGTGAAGTTAGCTCCGTCAGTTAGCTTCGTTTTTAGCATCTCTGTCTTACTTTACATATGCATATTTTTACACCATTTCGTTTTTGGCTGAAATTTTTACCACCAAAAAAAAGATTCCATATACATATGAAAATGCACGATTTTGAAAGTCATATATCTCAAAAACTGTATTGTTTCTGAATACAATCTATTATTATTATGGGAAATTTGCTAAATAATATACCCTTACGGTCTAATTCATAAAAAATATTTTAGGTTTATTACAAGTTTATTTGACAAAACTCTCATAGAAATACGTCAAATAAACGCTTAATAAACCTGAAATATTTTTTATGAATAAGGCATTTAATATTTAGCAAACTAACAAAAACAACTTAAAGTCCTCTTCTATATGAATATATTTTAGAAATAAGCAAAATTTTCTGTAAAAGGCTGTGGCACATAATTAGAAACGATATTAACATTGCAAATAAAAACCTTTACTAGGGTTTCTAAAGTACTAACTTTGTTGCAAAACTTTTTAATTGAGAAATTTTTAGATTCTTTAATTGAACTGTAGTGAATTTTAATCAGAAATAATTCATATTTAGGCTCAAGTTCAGTAATATCAATTCTTATTGAATGAAATATTTTTTATTAATTAATGTGAGTTTCTAAAGAAGAGAAGAAAAATTAAACTTAGACTTTAAGCTGGGGGAAATACCGATACTTTTCTGTGCAGCCACGCACTTCATCAGCACCCTAGTCTATCTACTTGGGTAGAGATTCTTATTAACATCAGCTATTTAACTTAAATTTACAATGAAACGGAATATGAGAAACGATTGTTGTGTATACAATTGATTTACCTTTGGTAAACACATTTATAAGTATCACTATTAATTTTCTGTTTTTTCCATTTTTTCATTTTTCCATTTAGGTTAGCACGAAATTATATTACTCTACCTCAGTATGTTTAACTATTCTTACTTATCTTTTTACGATCATCACATTAATTATTTTTACTTATTCGATGTACCATCGGTACATGCATGTAAGTATTGTTGTAGTGGTCTTATGTTACTTGTTGTTGCATTCTACAGTTTTATTTTAGTTATTCCAGCCTTCTGAAACTGTGATAACCAAGTGAACAGTGATTGCCAAGTGAACATGTTTTGTCACGTGCCCATGAGAAAGAAAAATATCGGTATTTCCCCCAGCTTAAAGTCTAAGCTTAATTTTTCTTCTCTTCTTTAGAAACTCACATTAATTAATAAAAAATATTTCATTCAATAAGAATTGAAATTACTGAACTTGAGCCTAACTATGAATTATTTCTGATTAAAACTTTTTAATTTCATTACTGCCTCACACTAACCTTGCATTAATGCGATGAAATGCTGACATCGGTCCACTGGTATTGCATACCACGCTTGCTTCACTTGTTCGAAAAGTCTTTTCATATTTTTAATGTTATTGAGTCTTATGGCGTTTTTTATGTCACCAATCTCATGCTCACATGGGATTTAATCTGGGCTAGATGATAGCCAATCCAAAACATTGACAGAATTGTCTGCAAAAAAACTTTTTCGATACTTTTGCCGTGCGCTATAGATCGTTATTCTTTTGGAATCGCCATATAACAGGTAATTTCTCCTCAAATAGTGGCATCATTGTATCATTTAATATTGAAACTTGTTCAAAAATCTACCAATTTTACTGATAGGACCAATAGAATTTCAGTAAAAGCCTCTTCATACTATAATTGATCTTCGACTATGTTTCACTACGGGTGAAGTGGAGCGAGGATTAAATTCTTTAATAATGTACCGTATAACATATTTTCGGCCATCAGACCACATCGATTTATAATTGTTTCATCACGCCAAAAGACATGTTTCCACTGATTTGGGGTCCAATTCCAATGAGACTTAGTAAAGTCTACACGGCGTTTCATTTGGGCCCTACTCAGAAATGGCTTCTTGCGTCCTGCTCTGCCATGTACTCCACCTTCTACCAAATGACGTGATACGATAGTGTTAAATTTTTCTGAATATTGCATTGAATATCAGTAGACGTCTTTTTTGGGTAGCTTTTAGATATACGACTTATTCTTCGTTCGGTGTACTCCGACGTTTTCCTGGGACTTTTTCTTCGCAGAGCGTCAAGATTGGTGTCATATTTTTTATATGCCATTTTTTTGGAACACTTAAGATGCTCCGCTATTTCTCTATAAGACTTTTCAATTTTGTAAAACCCAAAAATAGCGCATAAAAACTTTATGTTGAGAGTTGCTGGTTTTTGTGCCACAGCCTTTTACAGAAAATTTTGCTTATTTCTAAAATATATTCATATAGATGAGGACTTTAAGTCGTTGTTGATAGTTTGCTAAATATTTAATGTATTGAATGAAAAATATACTAATTTCTAAGAGAAAATAATTAAAACCATAGATTTTTATGAAAATGGCAAATCGTATGCCGAAAAAATTACCAACACCATCAACAGCATAAAGAATAACGAGGATCATTTGGCACACCTTATACGGAAGCAAACACCATTGCTGGACTCCACCCTTAATGTTATGAAACAAACGGATTATCATACTCAGAGTAGCCTCGATAAATTAAACTTTAGGCTAAGAAGACTCGAGAACATTGACATGTCTCAACTTATTTTATCGCTTAGCATTCAGTTGATTATCATCTCAGACAATGTGCAAACGATGTTAAATGCCATAATATCTGGTAACCTGTACGTATCATGGCAGAATAAGTCCTTCTCTACTAACACCGCAACAATTTTCTTTGGAAATGGACAATATAAAGGCAAATCTGCCATCGGATTTAATACTACCAGTCACGGATATCATTCATCTGTATGGTTTAGTGACAGCTAATACAGCCATTTCAAACCAACACATTATTTGCACATTGAAAATTCCACTAGCCCATATAGAGGAATTCGACCTCTTTTATCTTACACCAGTTCCACAACTAGTAAATGACTCGTTGGTTGCGATCATTCAAACAACCAAAATGATGGCTCTAAACGCTCACCTAGACGAATATTTCCCTTTTGATGATACCAATCTCCGTGATTGCCACACCTTTGAACACGATACTTTTTATGCCCAAATATCCAAGCTACGTGTTCCAAAAATTCACCAATGTGTCGTTGTGAGATACATTTATTTAACAACGAGTCAGACCTAAGTTGCAATACCGAAGTACTAGCCAATAGTAATGTGTGGTACCAACTTCATAAAAAGAATCAATAGCTACTCGCAACTCAGCATCCACTCAAATTAAGTATGTGTGCAACGGCATCAGTGGTTCTCAGGTCTTACAAGGAACTGGATTACTTACCTTACCAGCAGGATGTTCCATGAAAAATGAGTTGATTGCCGTATATGGGCACCAAACAATCACCTCGACTTTGTATCCCTCCTATACAAGCTCTGGAGTTTCATTGCCAAATTTACAACAAAAGGTCATCAATATAACCGAAACTTTACCAGACCTAATAATCATGGGAAACTTAACCCGACTGCAAGAGAAGGTAAGAGAACAGATGCGGAATATACCCACCCCAACCATGAATCATGGCGTGCATAGCTTGGCAGTCAGCTATGTAGGACTAGCTCTGATTTTGGCATTGCTAATCATCCTGTTAGTCAAACTATCATTAACAAGAAGACTCAATACGCGTCCCATAGCACCACAGCCATCACCGAAGTCAAACTGGAACATTTCGTTGGACCCTGGCGCTTAGTTTACTTCAGCGTAAATTGCCGGAAAGTGTTCAGTTAAATTGGTATCAAAATAAAAGGAATCTCTAGTTTAATTAAACTTTAAGCAAAACGCTCACTTGATTTTTGTTTAACTTTTTTTGTTCATATTTTCGTCAAGTCTCAAGTGAACTTAAATTCTTTCCCACAAATTAATTAAAATAAAATCAATTTATTTCTTACACATTTGTCAAGCCAGGTATGAGAACCACCATGTCAGCATAATTGATGAAATAAATAAAAAAAATTATTTTCCTCGTGTGCTTCAAATTACCAGACAGACAGTATTGAAATTAAATATCTGTTTTGCTTAGCTTGCGATGAGAATGAATTTGGCATAAAAATACTGAACAATTTCTGGCCGTTTTAAATTATGTTTTTATTCTTGTTTCTATTTTTTGTTATTGTATTAATTTTAAGTTATTTGTGACATTTTGTATAAATACCATAATTATTCAATAAAGTTTGTGATTGCAATTTGAATCGTCAGCTACTACACTTCATTAAGTCAATTAGATTATCCTGGTGTACTATCTGAATAACTAATTGATTAATTCATAACTTGATTTATCCTGGTGTATCCTTGTATACTACTTGGATAAACCCCAATGATTTAAGCCAGGCAAACGAATCTGGTATTAACACATACAATTGTATGTACATATGTATATTGGCACTTGCAATTTGTAAAATTAGTGTATTTTTATATAGACTACAACAATTAACACTAAAATTTAAAAAAATTTAATTAAAGGGTGGTCCATCAGTTAATGCAATTTGACTATGTAATTTTGACAACTTGCTATATCTTGGAAACCGTAAGAGGTAAACTCTTGAAATTTTCAAAAACGGTAAAACTAAAAAATCCGAAAATTATAAAATCGCCAAAACCAAAATAATCGCCAAAAATTTTAAAAAATCGCCAAAAGGAAAAAAATCGCCAAATTAAAACTAAAAAATTGCCAAAACTCCAAAAAACGAAAAAAGTCGCCAAAACCTAAAAAATCGCCTACATGAAAAAAATCCCCAAAATAAAAAAATCACAAAAATTAAAAAAACCTCTAAAACGAAAAAAAAAATGCAAAAACTATATTATATATAGGCTAAAGTTCGTATTTAATAACATATCTCGTGTCCGTACGGAACCCTTCGTGCGAATTATGAGTCCGAGGGTTCTTTTGTATATAAAAAAAAGATTTTTATTTTATTTTATTATGCTTTAACAATCATTAACTAAATGCAATACAATTCAAAACTGAGCTGTTTTCTTAAGTTTACTTACAATATAAATAATTTTATTTTTCTTATTTAGCTGACGTTTGGGGAAAATGTTCATTTAGCAATTTTGTATAAAATTATTTGCGAAATAAAAAGGTCGGCAGTTTATTGAATTGGTAAATAGAACGTTTTATTATTGTTGCTGATTTATAAAAAGTAAGTGTGTTGAAATACTGAAATTATTGTTGTTGATTTATAAAAAGTAAGTGTGTTGAAATACTGAAATTATTGTTGTTGCTGATTAATGAAAATTGAGTTTATTGAACTAGTGAAATTATTATTGTTGCCAATTAATGGGTAAGGAATATGTTGGACTATTAGAATGGGTGGTTGACTTAACTCCTCCCTCGTTTGACTGAAAACTCTCCTGAGTTTTTATAATTAGTGTAGTTTTGTGATTTTTTAATTTTTTATATATGTAGAATATAGCTATTGCACTCAAGGACAATAAACTGAATGTCAAAGTTAGGCCATTAAAAGCGTAGTTAATATTTTTATGAAATCTAATTTCTTCAATTTTCTTAATATTCTTGATTTGATTTGAAACTATTTCGTCAAACGTCAGCTGAGTTGTAATATTATTTAGAATAAGGTTATTGTTAATCAAAAAATGTTGTTCAAACTTATCATCATAATTACAATAAAGGTCTCCATTTATTTCTAATTTACAATCATTAAATGTTATCATTTGATTTCCTTTTAAATAAAACTGTCTATTATTACAAGTACTATTAACAATGGAATTTACGTGGTTTTTTATAATTATTAAGCCTGGTTTTATTTCTATAGTTTCCATTTGAGTGTTTTTTCTTCTTAAACAACTGTTTGTAAAAATACATAGTTTAGATTTTTTTAAATTGCTTCTTTTTGCTTCGTTATTAAAATCGTACATTGTATTGTTTATCTTTAAAATTTCTCTATTTTCGAAGATAAGTACTTCTTGGTTTTCATTAGGTATGGATACAAAAAATGATCGTTTTACTCTTCTTAAATCTTTGGGTATTTGAATTGCAAATATTATTTTATTTTCTTTATAGTGAGCTGCACTTACTTTGGTATTTTGTATCTTATAAAGATCAATATTGTAACGAATTATTTCTTCACTTGTTAATACATTATTGTTCATAGTGTTTGTTTTTGCAGCTAGAAGATTATTTTGTATATGTTCAACATTATCTAGCAGAATTTTAATTTTCAATAATATATCCAGATATAAGAGCTTATTTTCTAATATTTCATCGTTCTTAGATATTTGGTTTAATTTTGAAGTAATCTGTGTCCTATCGTTTTCTATTGCGTCTTTTAGCTTCGAAATTGTGCTGTTAAATACGTGATTTATTTCAATGCTTTTGTTTATGTCGTCTATTATTGCATGATTGTTGTCGTCAATAGTCTGTAAATGTCGTTCAATTTCTGTCCTGTCAAAGTCATCCATTGTGCCGTATAGCCATTTCATACCTGTTCCTACAAAGTTAATTAGTCCTCTCGGATGTCTAGTGGGGGTGATGGTTTGGAGTTTTGATTTTGTCTTTTCTAGTTCTACTTTCAAAAAGTGTTTGTCGTTGAGATTTGGTATTAGTTTTATGTTTTCTTCGAGTCCTTCTATAACATGCTGTATTTCTTTAGGGTCAATTATGTGTAAGATAGTGCTGTAGCTGTACGTTATGTCTACGTCTTCTAATGCGATTTCAGCGAAACCGTTGGTGCTATTGATGTTTTCGACAATCAAGGTGGCATTGCTCACAGTAAAAAGCGTCATCATTATTGTCATTAGGAGCATTGCATGTACCTAAAAATTCAGTAATTCTTTTTATGTTTGTTGGGTGAATATCTTCTAGTTTCATATTTTTGTATCTAGGTTCGTGTTTATGTCTAAGAGCTTTATAATTTGTTGCGTACCCTTCCTGATTTGTATTTTCGTATTCTTCTCTGTTTATGTTTAACTTTGTGATATGTCTTTCTTTGGTGTTTCGCAGTAAGTTATAAATATAATTTTTTTCAACTTTCCCATTTCCTATGTCTATTGGTCTTTCTTTTGTTACAGAATGAACAGATTTGTTGTACCATTCAGTACATTTATATACCTTTTCTTGAACTGATAATCCTGAATTTTCGATTTCTAACGTTCTAAATCTTTCTCCTAGGGTATTGTGAAATCTTTCGATATCTGCATTTCCCGTATGGGAATTTGGTTTTGTAAAGTGGATTTCTATTTCTTCTTGCCTAAGAAAGTCTTTTACATTTGTTGAGTTGAACTCATTGTCAGCAACTATACGTTTTGGTTTTGGGTTGAGAGAGAAATACAAACGAAGCTTTTCTATAAGTGTTATACTGTTTCTGTCTTCTAGATAAATAGTGGTGGCTTGTTTCGAAAATTTGTCTATGATAGTTAGAAAACTATGTTTCTTAATTACATAAGTGTCCATGTGAATAATTTCATTCGTGTCTGTGGGAGTTTCTGTTATGAAGTATTTTGGTTTGTATGGTTTTCTGTCATATTTACTTCTACAACAGATATCGCAGTTGTTTATTTATTTTTGAATAAGAGATTTAAGGTTTTTGAAATATATGGTGTTTTTTAATCCTTGATAATTTTCGTTTATTCCAGCATGACCAGTTTCTTGTTTATGGTATTTTTGAATATATCTGAGGGCTTCTTCTTCATTTCTCATGTCTTTGGCATGATATGAGCATCTATAGAACTTTACACTTGTGTTAAATAACTCTATTAGTTTTTGTTGTACTAAATTGTAATCAGAATCCGAGAATCCTGAGTATATTCCTACTTTGCCTGTTTTTATAAATCTCCTAAAGATGTCTGACATGAATCCGCTTCTAATATCATCTAAGCTTACAAAAATTTTTCGTTTGTTCTCTATTATTTTAATTTCTTCTGTTTTACTTTCTGTTAAAATTATTTGGGTGTAGAAACGGTTAACAACGGAATTTAATATAGGAAAGTGATCATTTAATTCGTTTTCCTGGGAATGAACGGTAGCGGCTGTACTCAAGTTGTCTATGTTAATGTCTCCAGATTGCTCATTTATTGCACAAATTTCGCCTGTATCTGCATTGATTCTGCTGAGGAAATCAGCCAGAGTATTTTCTTTACCTTTAATATACCCAATGTTGATATCGTATTCGCCAAGTTTAAGTAACCAACGTTGAAGTCTTGGGTTTATGTCTTTTCCTTTATGTTTGGTTTGCAACCATTTCAATGGCTGGTGATCTGTCATAAGGTCAAAGTTCCTTCCATATACGTATGGTCTAAAGTAGTTCACGCCCCAAACAATAGCCAACAGCTCCTTTTCTGTTGTGGAGTATTTTCTTTCGTGTTCGTTTAGAGTTCTACTTGCGTAACTGATGGGGTGGTTATCCTGTGTTAGTACTGCTCCTATTGCGAATTCGCTGGCATCTGTTGCTAGTTTAAACTTTCTTTTAAAATCCGGGTATTTTAGAGTTTATAAAATGCATCCGTGTATTGAGGATCATTTGTATTTATTTTAGTGTCCTTTTTTAAATATTTTGTTAAACCATGTGCAATTTTTGCATAATCTTTTATAAACTTCCTGTAATATCCGGTTACGCCTAAGAATGATTTGATTTGTTTCTGAGTTACGGGAAGTTTCAGGCTTTGAATAGTTTCGATTTTGTTTGGGTTAGGTTTGATTCCTTCAGTAGTAAGGATATGTCCTAGGTATTCGGTAGATTTCGCAAAAAACCTGCACTTATCAACTTGAATCTTAAGATTATGTTTTCTAAGAGCATTGAAAATCTTCTGTATGCTATCCTTATGTTCTTGTATTGTACTGCTAAAAATCAAAATATCATCGAGATATACTACACATATTTTGTTGATGTATTCTCTTAGCACCGAATTGATTAACCTTTGAAAAGTAGCAGGAGCATTTTTTAGTCCAAAAGGCATACGAAGGAATTCGTAGTGGCCAAGTGGAGTAGAAAATGCCGTTTTCTTTCTATCTTCCTCTTTAATGAGGATCTGGTGGAAGCCTTTGGCTAGATCGAGTGTAGTGAAGTACTGTGCTCGACCTAATTTTTCTAGTATGGTGTCAATATGTGGAATTGGGAATTTGTCGCTAATAGTAATTTCATTCAAGGCTCTGTAATCTATCACAATTCTCCACTTTTTTTTATCTGAATTGTCCGACTTCTTGGGTACAATCCATAAGGGAGAGTTATATGGAGATACGCTTTCTCTTATTATTCCTTGTTCTAACATTTCTCGCATTTGCTTATTGATTTCTGCTTCATGAATTTGGGGATATTTGTATATTTTTGAATATACAGGTTTATTGCTAGTTGTTGCTATCTCATGCTGTACTTCATGAGTGTGAGTAAGTGAATTACCCTCTTGAAAAAATAGGTCAGAATTCTTAGAAATAAGTTCTGTTAAGAAATTCTCTTCTTCTTTATTCATGTCCTCATGTATTAATTTATTCAAAATGTTGTCTGATTGCGCCTCTAAAGTTTGTATTTCTTCTGAACTGTATGGGCAAGAGCCTATAAACTTGATTTTATTACCGTTTATCTGTAAAGAGTCTTCTTCGAGATTTATAATTGCTGAAAAGGCTTTTAATATATTTTGCCCTATTAAACCATCGAAATTTTTACCATTGAAGTTGGTTAGTTTCCAACACATAAGATTGTCTTCTTTAAATTCTTTGGGAAGAGGTGTGATAATTTCTTCGTCAATACAAAAGTTTCCATTTATTGTATAAAGAGATACTGGTTTATCTAATTTTGTTCTTTTAAATTCAGGTAATAATGTCTTGTTAAGCAATGAAGTTGTGGATCCTGTATCGAGTAAACATTTGAGGGTTGTGTTACCTATCCTTAGTTCAACTATCGGTAAACGAATTTTTGGGCTTGATACTGAAAATTTGTTTCTCCTGTATTATTGCTTTCAATATGGTCTACTTCCATTGGAGTAGGTCTGTTATTGCCTAGGGTTCGATTTAAATATTGGCTACGCCTAGATTGTTGAGTGTTATTTGTGTTAAAAAAATTGTTATGAGAAAGAGTGGAATTATTAGTTTGTCGAGCTTGAGGAGGGCTATTATTGTATGAGTTTTGGAAAGTCGGTTTCTGTTGGTATGTCATGTTCTGTCCGTTTTGGTTGTAGTTTCTATGTTGTTGGTATTGTTGACGTGTATATGAATATTGTTGAAATCTATTGTCATATTGTCTCAGTATTCCAGTCTCTTCCAAGACGTAATAAGCTTCTCTAAGTGTGGATATATTTCTACTATAAACTATGCTAGATAAATTTGGGTGGATACCATTCAAAAATGTTTTAAGTATAATTGATTCGTTAGTAAGAGGGTTTATTAATATCAAATTCATATTTAGTGTTTAATTTATCTAGTATATTTCTAAGGTTCTTAAAATAGTCGCTTACATTATTATTCTTCATGTTTATCGCCTGGTGATAGAGATAGTGGTACCCTTCTTTAATGCCGAAATTCTTGACTAGTTCTTCCTTAATTCGGGTCCATGTTGCTTCTGGTCCTAAAGCTCTCACTACCTGTAGAGCTGGTCCTTGAATTTTATTCTTCACATACCTTTCGAAAACAAACCGCTGTAAGATGGAATTCTCCTGGAACAGCGGCAAAATTATTTCCACTTCCCTGATGAAAGATGATAGGTCATAATCTCTTGTACCGTGAAACTCCTTGATACGGGATGCTTCTTTTACAAGATCCGACCCGGATAGTACGGCAGGTTGGATGTTATGATTGTTATCTTCTGTGGACATTTCTTATTATCAGATATAACTCGTGGTTTACTATAACACTTTTAGTAGTATATTGTTTTTAAACACAATTTTAGATTGTAATTTATTTTTATTTTATTTTGCGATTTAATTTCACTATAGCTCTTTAATGCTATATTGTCTTTGGACTTTGGAAAAATTTTCGCACAGTTTTTTGGTAGTCTTTAGACTTTACTTTTCACTTTTTCACAAGGATATATGTATATTTTATAATTAACGGTTTTAATGTTGTCCTTCAGGATATTCACTATTTTCCGTTATTAGGTTCCTTTACATCGACTGCGCCAATTATGAGTCCGAGGGTTCTTTTGTATATAAAAAAAGATTTTTATTTTATTTTATTTTGCTTTAACAATCATTAACTAAATGCAATACAATTCAAAACTGAGCTGTTTTCTTAAGTTTACTTACAATATAAATAATTTAATTTTTCTTATTTAGCTGACGTTTGGGGAAAATGTTCATTTAGCAATTTTGTATAAAATTATTTGCGAAATAAAAAGGTCGGCAGTTTATTGAATTGGTAAATAGAACGTTTTATTATTGTTGCTGATTTATAAAAAGTAAGTGTGTTGAAATACTGAAATTATTGTTGTTGATTTATAAAAAGTAAGTGTGTTGAAATACTGAAATTATTGTTGTTGCTGATTAATGAAAATTGAGTTTATTGAACTAGTGAAATTATTATTGTTGCCAATTAATGGGTAAGGAATATGTTGGACTATTAGAATGGGTGGTTGACTTAACTCCTCCCTCGTTTGACTGAAAACTCTCCTGAGTTTTTATAATTAGTGTAGTTTTGTGATTTTTTAATTTTTTATATATGTAGAATATAGCTATTGCACTCAAGGACAATAAACTGAATGTCAAAGTTAGGCCATTAAAAGCGTAGTTAATATTTTTATGAAATCTAATTTCTTCAATTTTCTTAATATTCTTGATTTGATTTGAAACTATTTCGTCAAACGTCAGCTGAGTTGTAATATTATTTAGAATAAGGTTATTGTTAATCAAAAAATGTTGTTCAAACTTATCATCATAATTACAATAAAGGTCTCCATTTATTTCTAATTTACAATCATTAAATGTTATCATTTGATTTCCTTTTAAATAAAACTGTCTATTATTACAAGTACTATTAACAATGGAATTTACGTGGTTTTTTATAATTATTAAGCCTGGTTTTATTTCTATAGTTTCCATTTGAGAGTTTTTTCTTCTTAAACAACTGTTTGTAAAAATACATAGTTTAGATTTTTTTAAATTGCTTCTTTTTGCTTCGTTATTAAAATCGTACATTGTATTGTTTATCTTTAAAATTTCTCTATTTTCGAAGATAAGTACTTCTTGGTTTTCATTAGGTATGGATACAAAAAATGATCGTTTTACTCTTCTTAAATCTTTGGGTATTTGAATTGCAAATATTATTTTATTTTCTTTATAGTGAGCTGCACTTACTTTGGTATTTTGTATCTTATAAAGATCAATATTGTAACGAATTATTTCTTCACTTGTTAATACATTATTGTTCATAGTGTTTGTTTTTGCAGCTAGAAGATTATTTTGTATATGTTCAACATTATCTAGCAGAATTTTAATTTTCAATAATATATCCAGATATAAGAGCTTATTTTCTAATATTTCATCGTTCTTAGATATTTGGTTTAATTTTGAAGTAATCTGTGTCCTATCGTTTTCTATTGCGTCTTTTAGCTTCGAAATTGTGCTGTTAAATACGTGATTTATTTCAATGCTTTTGTTTATGTCGTCTATTATTGCATGATTGTTGTCGTCAATAGTCTGTAAATGTCGTTCAATTTCTGTCCTGTCAAAGTCATCCATTGTGCCGTATAGCCATTTCATACCTGTTCCTACAAAGTTAATTAGTCCTCTCGGATGTCTAGTGGGGGTGATGGTTTGGAGTTTTGATTTTGTCTTTTCTAGTTCTACTTTCAAAAAGTGTTTGTCGTTGAGATTTGGTATTAGTTTTATGTTTTCTTCGAGTCCTTCTATAACATGCTGTATTTCTTTAGGGTCAATTATGTGTAAGATAGTGCTGTAGCTGTACGTTATGTCTACGTCTTCTAATGCGATTTCAGCGAAACCGTTGGTGCTATTGATGTTTTCGACAATCAAGGTGGCATTGCTCACAGTAAAAAGCGTCATCATTATTGTCATTAGGAGCATTGCATGTACCTAAAAATTCAGTAATTCTTTTTATGTTTGTTGGGTGAATATCTTCTAGTTTCATATTTTTGTATCTAGGTTCGTGTTTTAGTCTAAGAGCTTTATAATTTGTTGCGTACCCTTCCTGATTTGTATTTTCGTATTCTTCTCTGTTTATGTTTAACTTTGTGATATGTCTTTCTTTGGTGTTTCGCAGTAAGTTATAAATATTATTTTTTTCAACTTTCCCATTTCCTATGTCTATTGGTCTTTCTTTTGTTACAGAATGAACAGATTTGTTGTACCATTCAGTACATTTATATACCTTTTCTTGAACTGATAATCCTGAATTTTCGATTTCTAACGTTCTAAATCTTTCTCCTAGGGTATTGTGAAATCTTTCGATATCTGCATTTCCCGTATGGGAATTTGGTTTTGTAAAGTGGATTTCTATTTCTTCTTGCCTAAGAAAGTCTTTTACATTTGTTGAGTTGAACTCATTGTCAGCAACTATACGTTTTGGTTTTGGGTTGAGAGAGAAATACAAACGAAGCTTTTCTATAAGTGTTATACTGTTTCTGTCTTCTAGATAAATAGTGGTGGCTTGTTTCGAAAATTTGTCTATGATAGTTAGAAAACTATGTTTCTTAATTACATAAGTGTCCATGTGAATAATTTCATTCGTGTCTGTGGGAGTTTCTGTTATGAAGTATTTTGGTTTGTATGGTTTTCTGTCATATTTACTTCTACAACAGATATCGCAGTTGTTTATTTATTTTTGAATAAGAGATTTAAGGTTTTTGAAATATATGGTGTTTTTTAATCCTTGATAATTTTCGTTTATTCCAGCATGACCAGTTTCTTGTTTATGGTATTTTTGAATATATCTGAGGGCTTCTTCTTCATTTCTCATGTCTTTGGCATGATATGAGCATCTATAGAACTTTACACTTGTGTTAAATAACTCTATTAGTTTTTGTTGTACTAAATTGTAATCAGAATCCGAGAATCCTGAGTATATTCCTACTTTGCCTGTTTTTATAAATCTCCTAAAGATGTCTGACATGAATCCGCTTCTAATATCATCTAAGCTTACAAAAATTTTTCGTTTGTTCTCTATTATTTTAATTTCTTCTGTTTTACTTTCTGTTAAAATTATTTGGGTGTAGAAACGGTTAACAACGGAATTTAATATAGGAAAGTGATCATTTAATTCGTTTTCCTGGGAATGAACGGTAGCGGCTGTACTCAAGTTGTCTATGTTAATGTCTCCAGATTGCTCATTTATTGCACAAATTTCGCCTGTATCTGCATTGATTCTGCTGAGGAAATCAGCCAGAGTATTTTCTTTACCTTTAATATACCCAATGTTGATATCGTATTCGCCAAGTTTAAGTAACCAACGTTGAAGTCTTGGGTTTATGTCTTTTCCTTTATGTTTGGTTTGCAACCATTTCAATGGCTGGTGATCTGTCATAAGGTCAAAGTTCCTTCCATATACGTATGGTCTAAAGTAGTTCACGCCCCAAACAATAGCCAACAGCTCCTTTTCTGTTGTGGAGTATTTTCTTTCGTGTTCGTTTAGAGTTCTACTTGCGTAACTGATGGGGTGGTTATCCTGTGTTAGTACTGCTCCTATTGCGAATTCGCTGGCATCTGTTGCTAGTTTAAACTTTCTTTTAAAATCCGGGTATTTTAGAGTTTATAAAATGCATCCGTGTATTGAGGATCATTTGTATTTATTTTAGTGTCCTTTTTTAAATATTTTGTTAAACCATGTGCAATTTTTGCATAATCTTTTATAAACTTCCTGTAATATCCGGTTACGCCTAAGAATGATTTGATTTGTTTCTGAGTTACGGGAAGTTTCAGGCTTTGAATAGTTTCGATTTTGTTTGGGTTAGGTTTGATTCCTTCAGTAGTAAGGATATGTCCTAGGTATTCGGTAGATTTCGCAAAAAACCTGCACTTATCAACTTGAATCTTAAGATTATGTTTTCTAAGAGCATTGAAAATCTTCTGTATGCTATCCTTATGTTCTTGTATTGTACTGCTAAAAATCAAAATATCATCGAGATATACTACACATATTTTGTTGATGTATTCTCTTAGCACCGAATTGATTAACCTTTGAAAAGTAGCAGGAGCATTTTTTAGTCCAAAAGGCATACGAAGGAATTCGTAGTGGCCAAGTGGAGTAGAAAATGCCGTTTTCTTTCTATCTTCCTCTTTAATGAGGATCTGGTGGAAGCCTTTGGCTAGATCGAGTGTAGTGAAGTACTGTGCTCGACCTAATTTTTCTAGTATGGTGTCAATATGTGGAATTGGGAATTTGTCGCTAATAGTAATTTCATTCAAGGCTCTGTAATCTATCACAATTCTCCACTTTTTTTTATCTGAATTGTCCGACTTCTTGGGTACAATCCATAAGGGAGAGTTATATGGAGATACGCTTTCTCTTATTATTCCTTGTTCTAACATTTCTCGCATTTGCTTATTGATTTCTGCTTCATGAATTTGGGGATATTTGTATATTTTTGAATATACAGGTTTATTGCTAGTTGTTGCTATCTCATGCTGTACTTCATGAGTGTGAGTAAGTGAATTACCCTCTTGAAAAAATAGGTCAGAATTCTTAGAAATAAGTTCTGTTAAGAAATTCTCTTCTTCTTTATTCATGTCCTCATGTATTAATTTATTCAAAATGTTGTCTGATTGCGCCTCTAAAGTTTGTATTTCTTCTGAACTGTATGGGCAAGAGCCTATAAACTTGATTTTATTACCGTTTATCTGTAAAGAGTCTTCTTCGAGATTTATAATTGCTGAAAAGGCTTTTAATATATTTTGCCCTATTAAACCATCGAAATTTTTACCATTGAAGTTGGTTAGTTTCCAACACATAAGATTGTCTTCTTTAAATTCTTTGGGAAGAGGTGTGATAATTTCTTCGTCAATACAAAAGTTTCCATTTATTGTATAAAGAGATACTGGTTTATCTAATTTTGTTCTTTTAAATTCAGGTAATAATGTCTTGTTAAGCAATGAAGTTGTGGATCCTGTATCGAGTAAACATTTGAGGGTTGTGTTACCTATCCTTAGTTCAACTATCGGTAAACGAATTTTTGGGCTTGATACTGAAAATTTGTTTCTCCTGTATTATTGCTTTCAATATGGTCTACTTCCATTGGAGTAGGTCTGTTATTGCCTAGGGTTCGATTTAAATATTGGCTACGCCTAGATTGTTGAGTGTTATTTGTGTTAAAAAAATTGTTATGAGAAAGAGTGGAATTATTAGTTTGTCGAGCTTGAGGAGGGCTATTATTGTATGAGTTTTGGAAAGTCGGTTTCTGTTGGTATGTCATGTTCTGTCCGTTTTGGTTGTAGTTTCTATGTTGTTGGTATTGTTGACGTGTATATGAATATTGTTGAAATCTATTGTCATATTGTCTCAGTATTCCAGTCTCTTCCAAGACGTAATAAGCTTCTCTAAGTGTGGATATATTTCTACTATAAACTATGCTAGATAAATTTGGGTGGATACCATTCAAAAATGTTTTAAGTATAATTGATTCGTTAGTAAGAGGGTTTATTAATATCAAATTCATATTTAGTGTTTAATTTATCTAGTATATTTCTAAGGTTCTTAAAATAGTCGCTTACATTATTATTCTTCATGTTTATCGCCTGGTGATAGAGATAGTGGTACCCTTCTTTAATGCCGAAATTCTTGACTAGTTCTTCCTTAATTCGGGTCCATGTTGCTTCTGGTCCTAAAGCTCTCACTACCTGTAGAGCTGGTCCTTGAATTTTATTCTTCACATACCTTTCGAAAACAAACCGCTGTAAGATGGAATTCTCCTGGAACAGCGGCAAAATTATTTCCACTTCCCTGATGAAAGATGATAGGTCATAATCTCTTGTACCGTGAAACTCCTTGATACGGGATGCTTCTTTTACAAGATCCGACCCGGATAGTACGGCAGGTTGGATGTTATGATTGTTATCTTCTGTGGACATTTCTTATTATCAGATATAACTCGTGGTTTACTATAACACTTTTAGTAGTATATTGTTTTTAAACACAATTTTAGATTGTAATTTATTTTTATTTTATTTTGCGATTTAATTTCACTATAGCTCTTTAATGCTATATTGTCTTTGGACTTTGGAAAAATTTTCGCACAGTTTTTTGGTAGTCTTTAGACTTTACTTTTCACTTTTTCACAAGGATATATGTATATTTTATAATTAACGGTTTTAATGTTGTCCTTCAGGATATTCACTATTTTCCGTTATTAGGTTCCTTTACATCGACTGCGCCAATTATGAGTCCGAGGGTTCTTTTGTATATAAAAAAAGATTTTTATTTTATTTTATTTTGCTTTAACAATCATTAACTAAATGCAATACAATTCAAAACTGAGCTGTTTTCTTAAGTTTACTTACAATATAAATAATTTAATTTTTCTTATTTAGCTGACGTTTGGGGAAAATGTTCATTTAGCAATTTTGTATAAAATTATTTGCGAAATAAAAAGGTCGGCAGTTTATTGAATTGGTAAATAGAACGTTTTATTATTGTTGCTGATTTATAAAAAGTAAGTGTGTTGAAATACTGAAATTATTGTTGTTGATTTATAAAAAGTAAATGTGTTGAAATACTGAAATTATTCTTGTTGCTGATTAATGAAAATTGAGTTTATTGAACTAGTGAAATTATTATTGTTGCCAATTAATGGGTAAGGAATATGTTGGACTATTAGAATGGGTGGTTGACTTAACTTGCGCGGGTCAAAGGCGCACTTCACTGAATTTATTTCTATATTTAATTTGACTTTTGTCATGATAAAAATACATCAGGTGTAGACGTAGGGTTATTTATTACGGACAATTTCCTTAAATTTTAAAAATGTTAAAAGACACAAAATATTTTTGGTCGATTGTTCATTTAACTAATTTTTACAAAATTGCAATATTTGTATTGTAAGAATTTTCTCCTCTATTTTCTACAACGGCGCTGCCTACTTCAGACTCTCTGCTTAGCAGGCCGGGCTTAAGCATTTTCTCTATAGTATTTTTCATAACGGCGCTACCTTCGGCCTCTATAGTATTTCAGAAAATTTTCGGTTAAGTACGTTTTTTATTATTTGGAGGAGCGTTCATAAAGTAAATTTTAGCCAATAATGCGTTTGGGCGATTACTCATATTATATCTTGGTAATTGAGCATAATGAAAAACAGTTAGCTTGTCAGTTTTGTTATTTGGTTGATTTTCCTTTGTCCAACTGTTTTCGCAAATAAAATATTTAAAATATAAATGTTATATAGTGCAAAATTACATAAATTTTTTTTAACCTTTTTAAAATTTATTTAATGTGAAAATACCCAAACCCTGTGAACAATCTCCTAAAATATTTTTTCTTAATTTTGGGCGTTTATTCGTACAGTCGTTGCAAAATTTGTTTAAAACTTACCGCCAGGTGAGTCGTTTATGCCACAATGAACGTATTGTAATGTATTAATAAATGTTACCGATAAGAGCAGCCACATTGATGACCTGAAAATAAAGAGAATAATATTTATTACTTTTATTTTTTTATTCGAACTGTAATGAATTTTTAATCAAGAATTAATGTCTTAGTTTGGTTCAAGTATAGTACTACTTAGGGTATTCAATTAATCGGGGTTTTGCTTTAATCGGTTAATCGCTCGATTAATTAATCGAGGTTTTTGCTTAATCGGTTAATAATAGGTTAATTTGGGTACTAACTGGTTAACCGATTAATAAAGTTTTTCCATAATCAAGTGTTTTTTACAAATAAAATTGCATGAACTATTTATTAATTTGATTTTATTAGTAAAACCAAAAACACACATATAATAATTCTTAAACTAATTCGGTTAATTTGGTTAGAACATTTATTGTTTTACTATCGATAGCTTCTTCTGATGGCGGATCATCATCTGACTCATAATGACAGAGCTCAGCGATGAATATTCTGCAAAAAAAAATTCTGAATTTCTTAGCTTTCGTTTTTGTACTGCCTCTCAGTACTATTGGCTTATATTAAATTATGTATTAAATAAAAACTTAATAATTCCCTCTAGTTAGAGTACCAGAGTCTTTAGTAAACTCTTTTATTGCCATGTCCAAAGACTGAAGTTTTACTCAATTTATGATCACTGAACATACTTCTTTGTTTGTATGAATAATAATTTCTAAACACTCACCTTTCGTAAATGAGACGACACAAATAATTATTCACGTAAAAAACAAGGTATTGTACCTACAAAATATAAAAAAATTTGTTACGTCGGTTAATCGACTGAATTTAACCGGGTTAACCGTTAATCGAAAAAAGTCAATTTTAAGGTCTATTTCTCACCTGCGAAAGAAAACGTTCGACTTACAATTTATATTGAAAACAACAATAAAATATGAAAATTTGTTTTTGTTTTCAATATAAATTGTAAGTCGAACGTTTTCTTTCGCAGGTGAGAAATAGGCCATTAAATTAAGCGATCAGTTATTGGGTAGTAATTAACAGGTTAACCGATTGAATACCCTAGTACTACTTCAATTCTTTTTTGAAGTGAAATTAACAATATTGATTAATGCGATATTCTTAAAAGACAAGAAATGATAAAGTAAGCCTGCCATACGCCAATAATAAATGCTGTCGTACTATAAACGAAGCACGATGGATGTATTGGTGTACGTGTATGTACATATATATCAGTTAACAAGAAGCATTTGAAATTGCCCTCATGACTTAAAAGTTCTTGTAAGACGTCTTGTGCAGGTCTTTAGTATGTATATACCACGATTATTTGCAAAACTGTTAGGAAACTAAAAAGCATGCAAAACCCCGCTTTTATGTCAACATTGCAAAAAACCGCAAGATTTTAAACAATCCATAATATTGATTAAAAATCATTAAAACTTTAAGGAATGCAAACAATTCAAAAATCGCGAAAATAACGAACATTTGCAAAAAAAAACTTATTAACTGCGGGATTTTAAGAAAGTCTCATGTTTAAAAATCGGAAAAACTTTCAGGAAGATAAACACATGCAAAAATTCACTTTAATCGCAAACTTTAAAAAAAATTAGATTAAAATTGCGAAAACGGCGGAAATTCGCAAAAACAAATTTTAGTACTTTTAGAAAAAACAGAATAAAACAGTTTTCAAAAATTCGCGAGAAATTGCAAAATCGGAAACAATCTCTAAAATTGATCAGAAATTGCCATAGCCGTTAAAAATAAAAAAGTTTGGTAAAATTACTAAGCCTGTAAATAGTAAAATTTAAAAAAATTAATAAATTGATTTGTTTTTATGTTTTTTATTTAAAAAAATATTTGAAATATTTGAAAGCGATACCACTGAAATATATATTTATACCTCAATATCATGTTCTTATGATGCTGCTGCCGTTTTTAAAATAATTAAGTAGCTGGCTACCAGGCAACATTTGTTGCCAGTGGCACTTTTAGTCGTGCAGCCTTTTAGTCTGTGGACTAGACTTGTGTCCAACAGTTCTTTTTGAACTAGTTCGTTCAGTTGAACACAAGTCCGGCCAAAAACATCAATGTTAATTAAAATGGGTTTGAAAAACTTTTGATTCTGTTGGACACAAGTCTAGTCCACACTAGATAAATAAAAAAAATAAAATAAAATGTTTAAACTTGTACAAATGTCCCTATGCATGATGAAAAACTAGCATGAAGTTATCATAACATGGTTTTGTCATACAATTTTAGTAGTAGTTACATAAAAGTGGATGAAAACTACATTCTGCTTTGAATTTTAATGTCAAATTATATGGCAAAATTCGTTAAGACTATGTTCATGCTAACTTTATGCTAGTTTTTCATTATGAATAGGGCCGTAGATGGTTATCTCTTGGAAAAGGTGTGCAAAGAGCTTTGGAGCAATGGAATGAATTACAGCGTCATTTTAAAATGATATCAAACAACAATATTGACAAAATAGTTTTGGGGACGAAAATTAAGATTTTTCTTTTGAAATGGGAATTTTTGGGGACATGACGTTTTAAATTGGGGACAAGAGGCAAACTTTTTTTTGGCAGCACTGTTAAAGGGAGGTTTTTTTAAGCAAGCGCACACAACTCATGTAAATGCATGTGTACCAGTGATGGTATCTCTACAAACAGCAAAAGCACATTAAGCTGTTGCAAAAAGGGTAAAAAACCACCAATTTTATTTTTTATTATAATACACTAAGGGCCATTATTATGACTTAACGATAAAGTTTCGGATAGTTATTCCTAACCTTAGCAAAACTGAACTATAAAGTGACCTTTAAAATTTTCCATTATTACAACTGTCCGATACAATAAATAATAAAATGTTTGGTTGGTGGCAACATTTCTGTGGATATTGTGGATACTGTTTGCTAAAAATGATTAGTGGCAACTTGCTTTTGTTTATTTGTCAAATTACAAACATCATGAAAATATTTTTGTCAGTTCTTTTGTTTTTTTATTATTCTTATGTGTTTTGTGTTGTATTGTTTTTGTTTTATGCCATATTTTGAACAAATATATTTGACTTTGTTTTATAAAGTAGAAAGTGTGGCAAGTGGCGAAAATGTGGCAAGTTCAAATGACTATATGCCACTAGTGATCGTATTAAATGTTCGCAATTCGTTAATTATGCCCTTAACTTACTTATTCAACATATCTCTTTCCCATGGCTATTTCCCAAATATCTGGAAGAAATCATTTATTATACCTCTATTCAAATCTGGCAGCATATCTAACATAGCTAACTACAGAGGCATAGCTAAATTGAGCGCCATACCTAAGCTATTTGAAAAAATAGTAACTGATATACTATCCCACCAAATATCATCATTGCTTTCACCTCACCAACACAGGTTTAGAAATGGCCGATCAACAAATACAAATTTATTGGAATTTACAACAAATGTAGTATCTTCGTTTTACAAAGGCATGCAAACCGACACAATCTATACGGATTTCAGCAAGGCATTCGATTAGCTTAATCTCTCTCATTTTTATAAAAGCTAAAATTGGACTATCACCCGTTCTCTTGAATTGGATGTTATCATAGCTTAAGAACAGATTTCAGTATGTTCTCTTCAAGTACCAAAAATCTAAGATTATTCCAGTCACGTCTGGTGTGCCTCAAGGTAGCCACCTAGGCCCGTTATTGTTTTTAATATTTATTAATGATTTACTTTTTTGCATCGCACATTCCAAAATATTAATGTATGCTGACGACGTAAAGTTATTCCTTAGCATGAATAACCCTAACCTATCTACCTTATTACAAATAGATTTAAATAACTTCAACCGATGGTGTATAGTCAACTTAATGGATCTCAATTTGATGAAATGCAAGCACATGTTAATTTAAGCGCTGGGGATATGAATTTGATGATCTGTATATTACTAAAGGGCCACTCAGACTATAATACAAGTATTAATACTTTTGATGAAAATGCATCGCTGGTCTTATATTTGTTCCAAAAATGTCAACAAAAAAATAGCAACTCAACACGTCAGAGCTGCATTTTCCACAAAAGTATTAATACTTGTATAATAGTCTGAACGCGGCTTAAGCAGTTGCACTGAAAAAACAGTTTTTCATAAATTCAACGAACTCGTATTCGTTGATTTAAATTCATTGTTTCAAAAAAATATTCCTTGAAATTCAACGTAAAATTTTATGTATATATGAACTGAACGTTGAAACCATTCCTTGATCTTATTCGTTGAATTTGACAACGAACTAGTTTATTGATTTAACGTATAATACGTTGAATTTAAGAAACACGTTCTTTCTTATATACATAAAAGAAAAAATTTAGTAAACTTCAAGAAAGTGTACCTTAATTCAAAGAACCCGTTCATTGATTTTAAGTAATGTACGTTGAATTTGACTTAAAGAAGAAGAAAAAGATTCTTTATTCAATGGACGAGTTCTTTGATTCAAGAGACCATTACTTGAATTTTTGGTTTGCTTGGTTCAACGTAATAGTTCCTTGTTTTATAACGGGAAAAAGACATACTAAAAAGAAAAAATAAACACAAGGCAATCAGTTATTATTCTTCGTTTACCAAATAAGCTTGTGCACAACTAGAAAAGAAAATTTGGAATTAAAAAGTGTCAAAAAGTAAGTAAATAATAAAAAAGTGAATATAATTAGTTTTAAAGAGTACAAACATTATTTGAAGGAATGGCGTAAGTCCCACTCAATAAGTCTTCAAGATCTTGGTGCTGATCCAGCGAAGACTTTGTCGCAATGCTCATCAAACTCTACGTCTGTAGCAAGTCCAAGGGAAACCAACCAGCAAGAAGTTACATTGTCTGAGATTTTAAATGAAAATACCAGGTCAAAACAAGTAGCGGATTACTATAATGAGAATTTTCGTTTATTATGTCATCACCGATCATTGTTAATTGATATTATTTGTCATTATTTTGAAGAAAATTCTTTGCATATGTCGCTGTCAACAAGCTATAAGCTGGAAGAGGAGATAATACTTCGCTTTCCCACTGAGAAATTATAGTACTATCGTACTTCCAAGCTAGGTAAAATGTATATGAAGTATTGTAATTCCAAATGTAGCAGACACACTGCGAAAAGAAAATCAGTTCCAGACGCACCTACTCCTGACATTGCTGGGTCCAACTCTCAAGTTTTAAGTAAGTATAGTAGTATATAGTATATACATATAAAGTTTTATGAAAGTATTATTTCACATACATATTTATTTATTTTTATTTAATTTTAAAGATTCAGAGAGCAACGCAGAGGATTGCATTAGAAGCCTCAGATATGACAATTTGAGTGCAGACGAATTCGACAGCACTTGGCAAGCATGCAGCAATTTCAGAATTAATGAAATAAACCAAGCTTCCACTTTAGCCGATGTTTTTAAAAGATGGCCTGAATATAAAAAACCGAGTGGATTCCGATATGTGAGTATATAAATATTTACTGTTTTATACTTTAGTATTTATCGCAAAATAAATATTAAAGTGTGACCCCAGCTTTAAGCTGGGGTCACACGCGCCAGGAATTCAAGAAGTCAAGGATTGGCATACGTTGAATTCAATGAACATGTTCCTTAGGTGAAAAATAAGGAATAAATTCGTTGAATCAACGAATACCATAAGCCCTTTCGTTTTTATGTTTCGTTTATAAACAATAACGTTTAAAATTTGCTTTTTATAAAACATTTTCAAAAGCTTTCGTTTTATCATAAAAATATCGATGTATTTAGGTATAACCAAAAAATCACACTCACAAAATTATAGCAGTGACGGAATAAAAAAAGTAAAATCTATTAAAAAAAAATTTCAATCAATTATTTGAAATAAAATTCTTTTCGAGTTCATTTTAAATTTTATGAAAAAGGGTAAGCAATTTAATTTTTAAATGATTCAAGCATTCATTTAGAAAATTATACATAGCTTCATATAGATTTTCATTGTATTTCGTATTTTCCGTTGTGATGAGAACAATTATTTTTTTTTATAACTCATACTTTATTTTGACTCAAGCCTAAAAATTTTTGTGATTTGTTTGACAAGTAAATTATGGAAAATAGTGCATATATTATTTTGTTATACTGAATTTGGTAACAGAAATGTTGCAGAAACAAGAGAAATTTTTTTCTTTATATTGAAGTCGAGATTCGTTCTTGTGAAAGTTAAGTTAATCCGATTAAAGAAAGTCCCCCATGTGCAAAAAAAGCTAACGTGTGCTTCAAGTGTACGTTAAAATCGGCTTTTGTATGGATTTACCATACACTTCAATTACACTTTTTTTTTTTTTTTTGCATAGCGGAGAAAGTCTCATATTTTCTCGTTTATTTATTTATTTTTGTAAGTTAAAGTGAAAAATAATAGAAACAATTTTTTCTTGGAGTTGTAAGTCAGTTAAAATTTCAACATTAAAAATTAAATGGGATTTTCGTTAAAGTCAAATGAAAAATATATAAACCGAATTTTAATTAATTTTACATAAAAAATTTCATGAGTGTAGACAACTGAAAGCTCTTTTGTTGTCACTCACATGAAAATAAATAAATGTTTTAAAAACGTAAACATAGTTTTGTTCGTTATTGTAAAGAACGTACACACTTATTTATTTTCGAAACACAGACTGCTAAACTCCAATATTTCCGAAAGAACTACGCAAACTTTCATCCTTTCCGAAAAATATGTGCTGAATTCAATAACTACTATGCGTATATTGATTTTTCATCAAATCCTAATATCCTGAGTTCTCGTGGTACCTTCATAGCGAACAGTCGATTAGCGGAATTTTTTCTTACATACCAAACTAACAAAAAATTATACAAAAAAATATTCGTAGTACATATTATTCGTAATAGGTACATAGTGACTTTAATAAATAAGCTTTATTGCTTTGATAATATTTTTTACATAGTGGAAATAACAAATACAAAAAAAGCAAACAAAAAAAATATAAACAGTGACATTGAGGAATACTCTATACGAGTAACTCAAAAACAGACAAACAATCATAAATTACAAAAGCAAAAAAAAAACCGTAAGCAAAAAAACACAAAAAGTGCCCTTGAGGAATACTCTGCATGAGTGCCTCAAATACAAAAAAATATGAAGTGAGTTCTAACGGCAGAAATGCCTATTTTACTGTGAGTTCTGAAGCTCTTAATGAAAATAATAGAAATAATAAATCTAATGAAAGTGTTTTTTTAACGGCAAAACCAATTTTTCGTCAGCGATCAACTTCGCTTTGTCCAATGCCAAATAGTAGTGATTCATTAACATTACAATTGCCTAGTACTTCTTCATATAAGTCAGTAATATCATCCCCTTCAGGCTCGTATTCGTCACTTAATAAAGTTATCACTACAGATAACAGTATTTCAAAACCCAAGGTGCAAGTCGGTATGGACAGATATATAACCGTGGTAAAGCGTGGGCGAAGCCCAAATTCTTCAAAAATTTCATCCGCTCCAAAAATGTCTAGGGATAACAGCGCATCCTCAATTAATCGCCAAAACCGTTTTAAAATTTTGCAAGATGAAAACGACAAACCCGAGGCATCGTCGAATAAAACATTCAAGCCGCCACCAATCTACTTAAGGGAGAAAAATTCAAATGCCCTTATTAAAAAATTAATTTCGGTCGTTGGTGAAAATAAATTCCACATTGTCCCAATAAAACGTGGCAACATCGATGAAACGAAAATTCAAATTTATGACGAAAAGGATTTCCGCAAAATGGTTTCTGAATTTGAAACAAATAAAACAAGCTTCTACACATACCAGCTTAAGAGCGCTAAAGGCCTGCAGATCGTATTGAAGGGCATAGATTCTTATGTTGTCCCTGAAGAAATTAAAGATGCACTAGTCCTCCAGGGATTTAAGGTAAAGAATGTATCAAACATATTTAACAAAGAAAAAGTACCCCAACCCCTATTTCGTGTTGAACTGGAGCCAAATGATATACAGTTGAAAAAAAACGAGACTCATCCTATTTATAGCCTTAAATACCTTTTATACAGAAAAATCACAGTTGAAGAGCCACATAAGCGTGCAGGTCCCGTGCAGTGTCATAATTGCCAAGAATATGGCCATACAAAAGCTTACTGTAATTTACCTACAGTGTGTGTTATCTGCGGTGAATTGCACGGTACTGCAAGTTGTACCAAACCAAAAGATCAAGCGGAAAAAAAATGCAGTAATTGTGGAGGTAATCACACCGCTAACTACAGAGGATGTCCTGTGTACTCTTTCGTCAAGCAGGCTATGGTGCAAAAACCTAAATTAGCTCCAGCTCAACCATTAAACGCGTACTCCGCCACTTTTGCTCAAGTGAGCCAACCAGTTACTTCACGTGTATCGTATGCCGATGCTGCTAAGGCTAGTTCTATCCCCACACAAAATATTTCACCGCCAAATAATTCAACGAATGCAAATTCAAGTTTTAACTTTAGTCGCCTTGAAGCTACTATTGAGAATCTGGTGCTAACTATAAACAACTTTACAACAAATATGACTACCATGATGCAAGAAATGCTGAGAATGCAGAATACTCTGCTTCAAGCATTAATTAACAAGCCATGAACATGTTAAAAATATGTTTCTGGAACGCAAACGGCATTCGCCAACATAAAAATGAACTTGAGCACTTCCTTACGGAAAAAAATATTGATATAATGTTGGTCTCTGAGACTCATTTGACTTCTAGAAGCCTCTTTAAAATGAATGGCTACACTTTATATGATACAAAGGACCCTAGAGGGAGAGCATGCGGTGGATCAGCAATTCTAATAAAGTCAAGACTCAAGCACTATATTCTTGACAACATTTGTGAAGAACATCTACAAGCAACAAATATCTGCATTGAAAATTTTTGTACAAATTTCGTGATATCTTCAATTTACTCCCCTCCCAGATTTTCAATCACTGAGGACCAATACGAGAAGTTCTACAAATCTCTTGGACCTTGTTTCGTAGCAGCTGGCGACTACAATGCTAAGCATACGTTCTGGGGTTCGCGTCTTATTACGCCTAGAGGTAGGGCGTTGTTCAACACAATTTCAAAAATGGGCTTGGATGTTATTTCGAGTGGGGAGCCTACTTACTGGCCTACGGACATACAAAAAATTCCGGATGTTATAGATTTCGGCGTCATAAAAAGTATTTCTAGGGAATTAATCCACGTTGAAGCTTCCCTAGATCTCTCGTCCGATCACTCTCCCACGATCGTTACAATCTGTAGCCCACTGAGAAGCGCTTTACCTCACCCATATGTCAAGATGATAAATCGTGTTAATTGGCTGGGATTCAAAAAATATCTTAGTAGTCATTGCACAGAAAATATTACGCTAAGATCACCCAATGATATTGAATCGAACATTGCAAATCTTAACGAGAATATTAAACAAGCTTCTGAACATGCCACTACCTCTCATCCGCATACTGTGTACAATAAAATTTATTCTACAGACGTTGAACATCTCGTACGTGAAAAAAGGAGAGCTAGAAGGAAATGGCAACAGCACAGATCACCTCAACACAAAATCAGATTTAAAGAGTGCACTAAAAGACTCCAAGAGTTGCTTGCATCAGAAAAAACTGCATCTTTTAAAAATTATCTGGAAGGGCTTGATGTCACACCAGCATCTAATTACTCTTTGTGGCGCGCTGCTAAAAAGCTTAAAACACCCGTTGAGTTTAAGCCACCTCTGCGCACATCTACCGGAGGTTGGGCAAGAAGCGATACTGAAAAAGGTAACATTTTTGTTGAGCATTTAAAATCCGTTTTTACACCAAATACATGTACCGGTGTTGCTGATTTGCCGAGTGTAGTTGCTCTACCCCCTCGACCCTTAAAATTTACGATGTGTGATCTACAAAAACTAATTGCCGAGCTCAACCCGAAAAAAGCTCCCGGTATGGATGGAATTAGTAACCAGATGCTGATTAAGTTACATCGTACTGCAATTAGAATCCTGTTATTCATTTTTAATGCCATTTTACGACTGGAGTATTATCCAGACTGCTGGAAGCTCGCCAAGGTTAAAATGATTCCAAAGCCAGGTAAAGATCTTACCAAGGCTGAGTCATATAGGCCAATAAGTTTACTGTCAACAATGTCAAAGCTTTTTGAAAAGCTCCTCATGGCAAAATTGTCTTCAATTTTAACTGATAATGGGTGCATCCCGGACCATCAATTTGGTTTTAGAAGCCAGCATAGCACCATTGAGCAAACGCATAGATTGGTTCAATTTATCAGAAAAACATTTGAGGAAAAGAAATATTGTTCTGCCCTGTTTATTGACGTTTCTCAGGCATTTGATAAAGTGTGGCATGAAGGCCTGATTTTGAAATTGAAGACATACTTACCAATAAACATTCTAAATCTTTTGGAAAGTTACATTCTCGCACGAAAATTTACAGTGGTGGAAGGACACTTTATGAGTATGCCTGAAACTATCTCATCCGGTGTGCCACAGGGAAGTATACTGGGGCCATTTTTATATTTGATTTATACTTGTGATATGCCTGTGAGCAGTAGTATCCACACTTCTACATTTGCCGACGATACCGCCTTCCTTAGTATGCACGAAAACCCTGATGAGGCAACCCGAAAACTCCAGGAACACATTAGCCAGATGGAACTATGGTTAAACTTATGGAGAATTAAGGTAAATGAACAAAAGTGTGTCCATATAACATTTACTTTACGAAGAGATACTTGTTCCCCCATTCGGATTAATAATCAAGTTGTTCCTCAACATTCACATGTGAAATATCTTGGTATACACCTCGATCGACGGCTTACATGGAAACATCACATTGACTATAAGTTAACTCAAATAAAACTAAAATTAACTCAGGTACATTGGCTGATTGGCAGAAATTCAACACTCAGCCTAGACTGCAAACTTTTAATATACAAGTCGCTTTTAAAGCCAATATGGTGTTACGGTATCCAGTTATGGGGCACTGCTTCTGCCTCCAATGTAGAGAGAATTCAACGAAGACAAAACAAAATTTTAAGGTTAATAACATCTGCTCCATGGTACATTAAGAATTCAAATATACATCGTGATTTAAATATGCCACTAGTGATTGAAGAAATTGCAAAATACGCAGGCAAATATCTAACGAAACTTGAGTCACATCCTAATCCGCTTGCTCGTAATATTTTGAACTTTACTGGACACATCCGCTTAAAAAAGAGAGATACAAGGGCTCTAATACTAAACACTCCGAATGAAGTTGCTTGAAATTTTTTATTTTTTTTTTTTGCTTATCACTACTTATGTATTATTTACAACTATCACTTAGTTAGTTCTGGCATTGGTCGGGCCTATTAATTACATGTTAGATTTAAGATTTGAATACTTATTGTTAGTTCATATATGAAGATACAATAAATAAAAAACATGCATAAAAAAAAAATAAAAAAAATCCTAATATCCTAAAAAGGAATATTATAAATTTATTAAATCGTTAATGCATTAACAAAATCATGAGCTCTTAATTCGCTTTAAAACAAAACCATTGTTATTTAGCCTGTAAGAAAATTATTTTTATAGGCTTTTACGTAAATAAATATGCTTGCAAAAAATGTGTAAATGTATTAAAAAGTATACGAAAATAAACTGTATATTATTTAATGTAATATACACGGGGTAAGATATAATATTGCCAAGTTAGCACATTACCTAGAAATTATATGACATTCTTACGATTACAAATTTATATAATTAATACCATGTTGCAGTGATAGGTATTGTACCAAACACGAAATTGGTCAACATTTTTATCTCACTACTTTTGATGACCGAAATTTTGGAAAGGAACTTGGCCTTTTTTCACATTTATGTGTTTGTGAGGATCTGACTACTTTTTGGAAGGTTTTCTTAATAAATCTTTTTAAACTTTAAATTTCTAGTCTGTTATAGTTCTATTCATAATGTCTGCGCCAGTTCAAAAGGGCAGAGTTACATAAAATAATGGGCTATAGGGTGATATGTGCACCATTGTGTCATAATAAGGACCGACTAATTTGATTAATTCTTTAAGAGTCATCTGAGTAGAAATATGTAAAATATAGTGTAAATTTTAGTGTAGTAAAGTCTGCTCATAATAAGGACCGACTAATTTGATTAATTCTTTAAGAGTCATCTGAGTAGAAATATGTAAAATATAGTGTAAATTTTAGTGTAGTAAAGTCTGCTCAGACGAAGTACTTTTGAAAATGCAAAATTAAATGCTAGCATGAGTGAAATGTGCATGCAAAGTTTCAATACAGTAGCTTGAGTTTTAAATTTATCTATTTGATAACTTGCCTAAGCCTATTTTTTTGTTGCAAAATTTCAGTTCTTTACCGTATAATATTTCGATAAAATTTTTATAAACGTGGCCCGACTTCCCTAATTTAACAATCGGTGCTTTAACATTTTTCCTGTCCGTAAATCCCTTAACTTAATTCTTAATTTTGAGCTTAAAGTGCGTGTCTTGCCCCCAATTGAAACTTCCAGGATTTTAAATCTTTCTTGTGTATTGAATTTAAGCACTCTAGTGCAAATTCTACCCTGAAATATTATGAGCGTTACCCCCACGCTCCGTCACTTTTTTAAACTCAAGATTTTGTTATGAGCAGCGCTAAATTATTGTCTTACCCTTTTTAAGATGATAGCTTTAAGTTAAAGCTTCAGTACAAAATTATTGCGGCCCCTGCCACTCCTGGTTAAAATATTTGGGTTTTTAGATTTTTCTATTTGGTTTCTCATCTTGACCTACGTGCGTACCAAATTTCAGCTCTCTAGCGCAAATTTAATTATTTAATTTTTATGGGCGTACTCCCGCCCACTTTTTTTACATACTTTTTTTCCAGTGCCAATCATACGTGTCAAGTTTCGTTGGAAACGGATATTAATATTTAAATAAATACTATATTTAAATTTGCTGATCCGAAGTACATGAAATAGGAGGTTTAAATTAACCCATTGAAAACACCCACTTTTTACAACGAAACTTTATAACTTTGCATTATTCCAACATTTGTGCCAAATTTCAATAAAATCGCTTAAGACAAATATTTTAAATTTACTCTTTTAATTGTGTGCTTTATTGGAATATCACCGGCCCATGGTAAAAATCTCCGGGTTTTCATATTTTTCTAGTTAGTTGCTAATCTAGACCTACTTGTTTATCAAATTTCAGCTCACTAGCGCAAATTTTAATTTTTATTCTTATGGGCGTGTTCCCTCCTACTATTTTTAACCCCAAATTTTTTTTGGCTAGTAGTTATCTTTCCTGTTTAGTTTCGTTGGAAAAGGATAATAGTAAATACATAAATAGTGCATTTAAAAATGCTGACCCGAAACATATGAAATAGGAGGCTTAAATTGTATGGGCGTGTTAACGCCCACTTTTTTTAATAAAAATTTAGAGCCTTGTATTATTGCAACATGTGTGCCACATTTCAATAAAATCGCTTGAGTTAAACGCCTTAGAAATGTTTTTTGAATTCTGAGCTTTATGGGCGTAGTGTAGTGTGTTTGGCTATGGAATATATCTGTCCGCATACTTATGTGTTTGACTGTGCCAGTAATTCATATTTGTCCACATACTTATGTGTTTGACTGCATCAGTTATTTGTCATCAGCAAGTAACTTGATTATCTGGCTTATTTGAATATTTTATGCCTACACATACAATGCACCTGGTCGGCGTGTATTTATGCCGACCAAGCATTTTCTCACGATAAGTTTTAAGTTAGTTTTATTTCATTATATTTATTAGTTTTTATTTAATTCATTATAAAAAGTGTGGTCGACCAAGATGGGTCGACATAAATAAATACTTAAATAAATAAACATTTCAATTTAAATAATAACATGGCGATCCTGCCAGTTCAAATAAACATATAGCTGCTAAAGTCAGACGTTTAAAGTACGCGCTAAAAAGAGGATACAATAATCTGAATATATACTAAAGAAGTGGTGATAAATAAAACAAAATACTTTAGAACATTGTAGTGCAAAAGTACAAATCAATTTAAAATTTCTTATACATAACAAAGAAGTGTTGCGCAAATATAAAAGATATAGTATTATTAAAGCCAAGAAAGAGTAAAGTAACTTGAACAGCAGAAAACCATAGTGATGGCAAAAAAAAAAAATTGATACAATATGCCACTTAAGAATGACGATATAATGTCATATACATTTTTTAAATCGTACACAAAAAAAAAATGGAAACAATTCCCCAGATTTCTCTGATATCGGTCCCTTTCTTAACTGTTGACTTCAGTCTCCGACAAAATTATAATTCACCGTCATCGTCATAATCATCATCAAACTAGCCATAATAGTCTATACTGATAGAAGCACCTAAAACTGATAATAATAAATATAAATTTGATGAAGATTTAGCATCACCATCATCAACATCAGCAATTTCTTATGACAACACCGACCTGACAAATTACAACGCGGCAGTAAGTAATACCCAACAACATACACAGTATAATCCACACAAACTGCAGCAACAGCAGCAGCATTTACATCAGCATGCTCAAAAACAGCAGCACCATTTAAAAATAACATAGCTGCCTAAAAGAATCGTGAATCTTTTAGTGTTGTTTAGCCAAACAACAACGAAAGGATGTTTTATGTAAATAATATAAAACTATTAGCATGAAGATTATTATTATATTTATACAGAAATGTCTCTCCAATGCTGCATTAACAGAGTAGTATCGCATATAAAAACAAAAAAAATTAAATTAAATTTTTTCAATACATTTTATAATTACTAATCAATACATTATATCAATATTTTATTATAAACATATTTCTTTATTCATATATTTTTAAATGTCTCTACAAGCACTCTAAAAATAGAGTTGCAATTTTTTCAATACATTTTTATTATATTAATGCATATATTAATTTTTTAATTTCTTTACTATTCATATATTTTACATATAAAAAAAAATAACATAAAGATATACTAACAAATAACTTACTACTGAGATACATAAGTGTCCCTCCAGTGGTATAACATTAAAGAATTAAGAGCCTAATTCAGATATAAATTGGCGATATCTGGTTTATGCCATGGTACTCTATTGACCATCAAAAAATGGTCACGGCATCCGTGACATAAGCACCATTTTTTTTTAACTAACACGTCCTTGACTTTTTTGACTCATTAACATTCGTGTGACTGTATAAACTTATTTTTAAATAGAATAGTGTAAACTTGCAATTTGTTCATGTAAACAGTTACTCGAAATACGTACATGAAAGTTGTAATCTTTATTATTAGGTCAATGTTTATAATCTTGATACTGGGAGTAGCGAGCGTAGAACTTCCACAGCTCCTCACAGAATCCACTTCATTAATACAAATTGAGATACCTTAAAATAATTTTAGGCATCATGGGTGGCCGTGAATCGAAAATAGAAAACCCTAATGCTAACGTTATCAACGATATTACGGTGAAAGTAGAATATCCAATCATATATCTAATAATTATCATTTCCTTACTGGCGCTGCAAATCCTTATAACGCTATACCAGCTTCATAAGAGATCATTACGAAAAAATTATACGCGCGCAGCATCACTAGCCAGAAATTTAGACCAAGTCTAATTGTTTAATTTCCATTTTAAATAGACCTAAAGAATACATTTCTTAAAATTCCATAAAATCTCAATTTAAACCTCATGGAATGGGAAATAATAGTGAATAAGGCCAGAGCAATAAAGGAAGAATTCATCAAATCATATAAGTGTCTCAATCTCAATAGGGAGATAAAACCAGAAACAATTAATAAGCACATAAATAATCTCGTGCGCAGATTCGAACAAATTAGAGCACTCCTTAATGTTAATTATAACAGATTAACACATGCTCATAAAGCAGCAGCTGAAGCTTTCTTCGCTGACATAAGAGATAAATTAATAACGATATACTTAAAGAAAGGTATCGTACTAAATGTACCTAACTCTTTACATGAGGAAACAAATTTTAAATATCTACCAGAACTAGTTTTAGACCCAACTTCAAATCTACCAAGTACAAGTAGAGCCTCTCCCAACATGTCACAAACAAATATAGAATTCCTAAATACAGCATCCAAACTGCTACCTGACTTCGACGGAAGTCCAGAAAACCTACAAAGCTTCATTGATGCTTTGACACTTGTGGAAAGCATAAAGGGTACACATGAGGCTATTGCGGTAAGCCTTATTAAAACAAAACTAAAAGGCACTACTAGGAATATAGTAACAACGGAATCGACCATTTCAGCGATAATAGTAAAACTCAAATCGACTGTTAAGGGTGAATCCGTTGACGTCATCAATGCAAAGTTAATGAATATAAAACAAACGGGCAAAAATGCCAATGCCTATGTTAAGGAAATCGATGAACTTGCAAAAAAATTGGAGACCGCTTACATATCTGACGGCCTCCCAAATGAAACTGCAAACAAGTACACAACACGTGCAGCAGTTTCAGCAATAATAAAAAATGCATCCAACGAACGAGTAAAACTGATCATGGAATCAGGAACGTTCCTAAACATGGATGAAGTTAAAACAAAATTTATAAGCAGTTGTACGGACGCATACGGACAACCTAATGCTATATTAACTTTCCAAAACAATTACAACAATAATTTATCTAATAGTAGAAATCGTTACTCTAGAAATATTGGTAACACACCCAATAACTCTAATAGGCCCCCTGATTCCCATAATCAGAATAATGGTAACAGGAATCCCAATAACAGAAATACAAGTGACCGGTATGCACCTAGAAGCTTCAATAATAACGGAGTAAGGAATCAATTTAACAACAATAGTAACCGTTACAACAGTAACAACCGCAACGTGAATAGAAATAATAATATACGTTGCATGAATGACAATAGTTCGGGAAACGAACTAACACCCCTAAGTACTCAATAGACAGGAAAATCCACAACATAAATACAAATTTATACAGTTATCTAGTCTCCAGAACCACTCTAAATGACAATAGGTCCACATTCTTAGTAGATACAGGTGCAGACATATCAGTCGTTAAACACCATCAAGTTTTATACCAACCAATAGACATTACTAGTCAAACCAGAATAAATGGCATTGGGCAAGGTATAATAACTACAATAGGCAAAGTTAAAGCTGATTTAAAACAAGAAGATCTGCTAATAGCTCACGATTTTCATGTCGTAAAGGATGATTTTCCGATTCAAGTAGACGGAATAATAGGAATGGACTTTATTCGAAAATACAAATGTATTTTAAATTACGAAAATAATCAAGATTGGATCACCTTGAGAACTAACGACGTTCCATACGATATAGCAATCGCTTTAAGAATCGGTCCAAACATCAATTCCATATCACTGCCAGCAAGATCTGAAGTTATAAGACCGATAAACTTCATATCCAATGAGGAAGAAGTATTGATACCTCAACAAATTATGCAGGATGGCGTATATATTGCCAACACAATAACTACTAAAGCAAGGCCATTGGTAAAAATCATAAATACCACAGATAAAGACCTAGTAATTGATAACATTCAGGTAAAATCCGAAAGTCTAAACGACTATAAAATTGCCAATTGCAGTTCTGATACTAATGCCAAGCTAAATAAGGAAAAACTTAAAAAATTAACAAAAAACTTTCCCGAATACGCTCATAAAGATTTAAGAAAATTATGCTTAGACTACATAGATATTTTTGCTCTGGAGACTGAAAAAATAAGTACTAACAATTTTTACAAGCAGAAACTTAGACTTCATGATACACAACCAGTGTACATCAAAAATTATAGAATCCCTCATGCTCACAAAGAGGAAGTTAATGCCCAATTAGATAAATTAATAAATGATGATATAATAGAACCATCCATCTCGCAACATAATAGTCCTATTCTAATAGTACCAAAAAAGCCATTACCCGGCTCAGCACAAAAAAGGTGGAGATTGGTCGTAGATTATAGAGGAATAAATAAAAAACTGATAGCTGATAAATTCCCATTGCCTCGTATAGATGACATTCTTGATCAGTTAGGAAGAGCCAAGTTCTTTTCATGCCTGGACTTAATGTCGGGATTTCATCAAATAGAATTGGAACAAGACTCTAGAGACATTACATCTTTTTCCACAGAAAAAGGCTCTTTTCGCTTTAAAAGACTGCCATATGGTATTAAAATTGCCCCGAATTCATTCCAAAGAATGATGTCATTGGCTTTTTCTGGATTATCTCCAACCCAAGCCTTTGTATACATGGATGACTTAGTAGTAATAGGTTGTTCTTCAGAACACATGCTACAAAACTTAAAACAAGTGTTTAATACTTGCAGAAAATACAATCTCAAACTCCATCCTGATAAATGTACATTTTTTTGTCGTGAAGTAACATTTTTAGGTCACAAATGCACCGATAAAGGCATCTTACCTGACGACAGCAAATACTCAATTATACAAAATTATCCAACACCTACAAATGGTGATGAAGCTAAACGCTTCGTAGCATTCTGTAATTATTACAGAAGATTTATACCAAATTTTGCTGAATTATCGCGACATATTACCAGATTATCTAGAAAAAATGTGCAATTTGAATGGACTCAACAATGTGAAAAAGCATTCCAATATCTTAAAAATCAACTGCTGAGTCCAAAAATTCTCCAATATCCGGATTTTTCTAAAGAATTCTGCATAACCACAGACGCAAGTAAACATGCCTGTGGGGCCGTTTTGAGCCAAGAAAAGCAGGGTATTCAGCTACCAATTGCTTACGCATCCAGATCTTTCACAAAAGGTGAAAGCAATAAATCAACAATAGAGCAGGAATTAACTGCAATTCATTGGGCAGTACAATATTTCCGACCATATGTTTACGGCAGAAAGTTTGTAATTAAAAGCGATCACAGACCCCTAACTTATTTATTTTCATTAAAAAACCCGTCATCAAAATTAACCCGTATGAGGCTGGACTTAGAAGAATATGACTTTGTGGTGGAGTATATTAGGGGTAGAGAAAATTACGCCGCGGACGCGCTGTCACGTATAAATATTAATGATATAAAAAATATTGACGCTAATACAATACTGAAGGTAACTACGAGACTTCAGGCAAAAGCAGGTAGGCACTGTAATGACAATGGTATAACGGCTAATACAAAATCGGTTGAACTAAAGGTTTATGAGGCAATTAATGCTCAAGAGCACAGTAAAATGCCACAATTGCATTTTACCAAAAATAAAGTTATAATTAGAAAAGGAAAGAAAATGCTTTCCGAATTTTTGTTGAAAGACACGGTTATTGATGGAAATGTAGACTTAGGTCACCTCTTTCTAAAGCTTGAAAAAATAGCTGATAACATGTGTTTAACAACCATGCGACTACACTTCGATGATAGTCTGCTTAAATTCCTAGGAACCAATGTTGAAACCTTTAAGAATAAAGGCAATGAAATACTGCAAGAAAGTAAATTAACAATTGTGCTCACGCCTAAATTAACAACAATTTTCACCGATACAGATAAATTACAAATCATGCAAAAATATCATGATGATCCTATTTCAGGAGGACATCCGGGGATAACACGTATGATAAAGAAGATTAGACTTCGATACCATTGGAAAGGCATGACTAGAGACATAGCCCAATATGTAAAACGGTGCAAAGCATGTCAAGAAAATAAAACAGTTGTCAACGGTAAAGAGCCATTCATCATAACTCCTACACCGTTAAAGGCATTTGACAGAGTAATAATTGACACCGTAGGACCACTACCACGGTCCGAGTCATTAAACGAATACGCTGTCACTATGATATGTGATTTAACTAAATATTTAGTTGCAATACCCATTCAGAATAAGTCAGCCAGAATGGTTGCCAAAGCAATTATGGAAGGATTTGTTTTGACTTACGGTCCAATGAATACAATACTAACGGACATGGGAACAGAATATATGAATCAAGTTATGTCGGAATTATGCTCAATGATGAAGATAGAGAAACTCAATTCTACTCCGTATCATCATCAGACTTTGGGTACTGTTGAGAGATCCCACAGAACATTTAACGAATATCTGCGAACATACATCTCATCCGATAAAACAGATTGGGATTTGTGGTTAAAATACTTCGTATATTGTTACAATACCACCCCATCTACGGCTCATGGTTATTGTCCATTCGAGTTGGTTTACGGAAAGATACCACCAACTCTTGATTGTACAAAAGAAAACATTGTAGAACCATTGTACAACATTGATTCATATGGAAAAGAGGTTAAATTCAGACTTCAAGTGGCGCAGCGAAGAGCTGCCAATATCATAGAAAATGCTAAGTGGGAAAGACAACAACTTTCCACCCAGTGGGCAGATCCAATAGAATTAACCCTCGGGGAACTCGTTTTGATCCGCAATGAATCGGGTCATAAGCTGGATTCCGTATATAAGGGCCCCTATAAAATATTCAATATGGACAACAATAATAATGTAGAACTCCAAGATGAACATGGGAAGTCATTCACTGTTCATAAAAATAGGGTAAAGAAGTTCACGGGGTAAAGGGTCTTGCTAAGAACAGGGGAGGAATGACACATTTTATTCTAATTTTTGATTTTCTTTTGTCTCTGATTTCGTTCCAAAAGATGTGTCGGTTATACTTTGCTTTTGGCGCTTATGGCGCGGTAAAATTAAGAATTTTTATAATTTTTAAAACTATTTTAATATTTATGAAGGCTTTTTAAGAAACATTTTGTGTTAATTTTTTTATGAAAACCCTTTATAAAACCTTAATAAGTTTTATAAATAAATCTGATAGTTTCTAACACTATGGTAAAAGAAAACATAAAAAACCAAAAATTTACTACATGTACCATATAAACTTCATATGTATGTATGTCCAAACAATTTCATTTTTAAATTAAACTTAAAAATTCTAAGCAAAATGTCAAAAAAAAAATCCAAAAACATACTTTTATTATTTTATACATAATGCATACATAAAATAGCAAACGATTTGTGTTCCCATATTTAAAAGAGAAAAAGTTTAAAGTTTTATTTAAGAAAAAAAAAACACCACAAATTGGTCTAAGAGGAACATAACTTAAACAAGCTTATAGACATAAAAAAATACTATCTGTAATATGTATTGTACAAAACAAAAAAAAATTACCTTATTAAAAAAAAAAAAAATTATTGTTACTTGAAATTCACAAGTATGTTATGTGAGAAGCCCCCTTTATTTTTAAATCCATTGTAACTAAAGAATGATCAACTACCTCGCATTGATCATTCTTTCTGAAAAAGGGAGGTGTAGTGTGTTTGGCTATGGAATATATCTGTCCGCACACTTATGTGTTTGACTGTGCCAGTAATTCATATTTGTCCACATACTTATGTGTTTGACTGCATCAGTTATTTGTCATCAGCAAGTAACTTGATCATCTGGCTTATTTGAATATTTTATGCCTACACATACAATGCACCTCGTCGGCGTGTATTTATGCCGACCAAGCATTTTCTCACGATAAGTTTTAAGTTAGTTTTATTTCATTATATTTATTAGTTTTTATTTAATTCATTATAAAAAGTGTGGTCGACCAAGATGGGTCGACATAAATAAATACTTAAATAAATAAACATTTCAATTTAAATAATAACAGTAGCCCCGCACTCTTGGTAAAAATTTTCGGTTTTTCAGATTTTTTTAGGTGAGTTCTCACTTAGTTCTACTTGTGTACCAAATTTCAGCTCACTAGCGCTAATTTTAATTTTTATGGTCGTAGTCCCGCCCTCCTGGTTAAAATTTTCGGGTTTTTAGATTTGTTTTACATCATTGCTCACATAGATCTACTTGTGTACCAAATTTCAGATCTCTAGCTATAGCGAAAGTGCTTCATAATACTGATGAGTGAGTCAGTGAGTATGTCTTAAAATATGCACTTTTGCAACTCCATATCTCCGCGGAACCTTTAATTGTAAAACTTTCATATAATGTTACATTGACTTATTCTAATTATGGTTTAAATTTTATAATTTTACGATTGCGGGGAACAAAGTTATGAGGGGGTTAAAACAGCTCTAATGGCTTCCTGTAGATAAAGCACTCTGCTTGACGGCCTATAGCATTAAAATTGTTGTGTAGAACTACTTATGTGTAAATACACTATATTTATATATTTATTTATACTACATATTCGAAAAAGTAAATTTGCAGAATATGGTTGCACAAAAATAGATGGGTGACTAAGACTATATGTCCATGGTGTTATTAAAAGTATTCTTAAAAATGTTTTTGTGACTGACTGTACACGACCTATGCCTTCACTTAGGAAATAGTAACGTAGTTGTTAAATAAATTCTACAAAAGAACCGCAGATCAGTCAACCAGTGCGAGCGAGACGCAAAACTCTCGAAGGCCAATAAACAACAGTGGCCTGGTTGCATTTAAGAAATAATTGCCAACACTTTTGCCCAACTATAATATGAATAAGCTGGCTTAAGCTAATGGAAGAATTGAACGATAAGTCTGTCTTAAGCAATTCAGATGTGACTTTTAAGTGGCCACAATGTACTTACATACATGCACTTAAGTATTCTTTACCCACATCGGCACATATACGTATTGTTCACAATTTTTTTAGTAATTTTGTTTCTTCTTATAACTTCTAAATGAATGCAATTCAATAAAATTAATTTTTTTGGAATGTCCTAATCTATTAAAAATTCACGTGTAATTATATCCACCACTTAATTACTTGTTTTATTTGTTTTGCCTACTAAAAAGTACAACAAGAGACATACATAAATAAACTCATGTGTATGTGCCCACGCAGAAAAATACAGTCGGCAAAACGTTGGCGAAGCGTTTCCTAAGGTGGTTCAAACGCTGGCAAAACATCACATGTTCTACTTTTGGAATGTTGTGCCAACACTCAAATGATAACCTCATAATAGGGTTGGCCAACAATTTTTTACGTCGTTGGCTGAACACAATGAAAACCACAATTTGAGTACTTTCCCAACATAATTTTTTTTTTAAGTGAAATACATTCCAAACACTTCAAACTATATATTTTTTACTTCCTACATAGGTATAGGAAAACTTTTAATATTTGAAATTTTTGCTTTTTGTTACACCAGTCCGAGCTTTTATTAAATGCTGCAGATGTCACATTGGTTTTTTTTCCAGCGAAAGGTGTACTGTTAAAGGCGAAACAGTCAATAAGACTAGAGTATTTAAGGAAGCAAATTGCGAGGAGCGCTCATATGCGTCATTTAAAAACAAATCAAAGCCTGAACATCATTTGTCAAAAGAAGATAGCCCACTACTACACATTATTAATTTTGATCCCATAAAACACGTCGTTATTGATGAAATGCACATGTTATATCTCGGAAGTAGCAAACAATTACTTCAAAAGCTAATTGTAAAGAGTTCATTAAAATTAAAACAAAAATAGAACCCAAAGTAGAATTACACACATATTATACAAGAATTTAATTACATAGCCTACACATGTGAGTAGAAATTACACACTGTCTAACTACATCCAGGTTGGCAACACTGAATAACTATAATCATGCAGGAATGCCGCGTCTGCAATTGTACTTTAGTTACCCTGTAATTGTTATTTTTATAAACAAAAGACAGTTGTTTCTGACAATTTTTTGTTTGTTTATACCAACAAAATACATGTGTTTTTTGGTGTTGTATTTTTGGTTGTAGTTGTGCACAGAGGTCCAAGTCGTGCGGCTCGCAGCCGGCGGTGCCAAGCCGCCGATATTTTATTTGAGCTCGAGCCGCCGCCGAATTGGACGGCTCACATCGGCTAATAATTGCAGCCGATTAACATGTGGAAGTCGACTAATATTTCCAGCCGGCTAATATTTTCCATCCACTTTAAAAACTCGCTGATATTTTACAGAAAGAAAATAATTTTTTTTCGGTGATGTGTTAGTGTTTCTTGTATGCATTTGGTATTTGCTGTTTTTTAAGTTATGTGTGTATTGGTTTTGTGCTGCTGATGCGGGGTTGTGCTTGGTTGCAAAACCACAAAACCACTCTCTTTGCCTCTCACCTACAATCTGGCATGTTATGCCAGCACAATTGTTCTCGCGTGTGACAGGCCCAAGGCACATTTAATACAGGTGTATGCATTAGCCAAAACTCTCTGGCAAATCTGTGCTTCTCACATAGCTTTACAAAGTATACTTATAATTATAATATAATAATTATAATTGTCAAAAAATTGTATGCATGAAACAAGGCACAAAAGTAATTGTCAAATGAATTCTTCGTTATAAACTTGTAAACAAAAAATCAGCGGACGAGCAATATGCCTGATACGTGTACCTGTTTGATATGCCTTGAACAGGCCATTAGTCCGAACTATAACAAAATCTTGTAAAACACACCTTTAAAAAATCGTTGTATAGAAAAAAATTTTCAATCCGATTTGCTTCTCATGTCGCGCACGATAAAATTGAAAATAAGGCTGTATATTATATAATTTTTTACTTCCCATATAAAACTGCAATCTATCGACCATGTCACAGAGTTCAATTTCGTTCGGAAACACAAGATGTCGAGCCCTAGACGCAGTATAACTCAGCATGTGTTATTCTGCCTTCGTGCAGAGATTTTTCAAATGCTTTATTACAGCGAAATATTCTAAAACAAACGCTTAACAGCACTGTTGGGAAGTCATTTGTTTCAGTTGTTTGACTTGCCAACAGTGTTGTTTAGCGTTTGTTTTAGAATATTTAGCTGTAGTAAAGCATTTGAAAAATCTCTTATATCTTGAAAGGTCTTATAAATGGTCTTGTGAAGGACATTAGTATGTATATATACATATCCTACAATCATAATTGAAAAAATTATGTTTTTCTACGAAATTGTCGGCTGCAGCCGACTTTGAGCCGCCGCCGGTCATTTTTAGCCTAGCCGCCGCCGCCGAAAATTTTAGAACGACTTGGAGCTCTGGTTGTGCATGTACCTAGTATAATTGTATCATGGTTTTTAGTAAAAGAAACTGATTTCGTAATAAAATTTACAACTACATACATACATATGTATGTATATTCAAGACTTAAATACATTAACGTACCTTTTCACAATGTATGGTTAAGAGTTAAAACGTGAACTTTAACTGACAGTTCTTCATACAAAACTTGCCGTTGCAGTCACTAGTGGCATTCTTAAATCACGATGCAAATTTGAATTCTTAATATACCATGGAGCAGATGTTATTAACCTTAAAATTTTGTTTTGCCTTCGTTGAATTCTCTCTACATTGGAGGCTGAAGCAGTGCCCCATAACTGGATACCGTAACACCATATTGGCTTTAAAAGCGACTTGTATAATAAAAGTTTACAGTCCAGGCTAAGTATTGAATTTCTGCCAATCAACCAGTGTATTTGAGATAACTTAAGTTTCATCTGAGTTAGCTTAAAGTCAATATGATGTTTCCATGTAAGTCTTCGATCGAGGTGTATACCAAGGTATTTCACTTGGGAGTGTTGAGGAATATTTTGATTATTGATTCGAATTGGGGAACAAGTATCTCTTCTTAGGGTAAACGTTATATGGACACACTTTTGTTCATTTACCTTAATTCTCCATAAGTTCAACCACATTTCCAATTGTGTAATATGTTCTTGTAAATATCGGGAAGCCTCGTGAGGGTTTTCATGCATACTAAGGCAGGCTGTATCATCGGCAAACGTAGATATATGGATATTGCTGCTCAAAGGCATATCACAAGTATAGATCAAATACAAAACTGGCCCCAGTATGCTCCCCTGTGGCACACCGGATGATATAGATTCGGGCACACTCATTAATTCTCCTTCCACAACCGTGAACTTCCGGGTAGTGATGTAACTTTCTAATAAATTCACTAAATTTATTGGTAGATATGATTTTAATTTTAGAATTAGACCTTCATGCCACACTTTATCAAAGGCCTGAGAAACGTCAATAAACAGGGCAGAACAATACATTCTTTCTTCAAAAGTTCTTCTTATAAATTGCACCAATCTATGAGTTTGTTCAATGGTGCTATGCTGACTTCTAAAACCAAATTGATGGTCTGGGATGCACCCACTATCAGTTAAAATTGGGGACAATTTTGTCATGAGCAGCTTTTCGAAGAGTTTTGACATTGTTGATAGCAGACTTATTGGCCTGTATGACTCAGCCTTGGTAAGGTCTTTGCCCGGCTTTGGAATCATTTTGACCTTCGCAAGCTTCCAGCTTTGTGGATAATACTCCAGTCGTAAAATGGAGTTAAAAATAAATAACAGGATTCTAATTGCAATATGGGGCAAGTTTATCAGCATATTGTTACTTATTCCATCAATACCTGGAGCTTTCTTCGGGTTGAGTTCAGCAATTAGTTTCTGAACATCACGCGTCTTAAATTTTATGGTTCGAGGGGGTAGCGCAACTACACTTGGTAAATCAACAACACCAGTACATGTGTTTGGGGTAAATACGGATTTTAAATGCTCAACAAATATGTTACCTTTTTCAGTATCGCTTCTGGCCCAACCTCCGGTAGAAGTGCGCAGAGGTGGTCTATATTCAACGGGTGTTTTAAGCTTTCTAGCAGCTCGCCACAAGGAGTAATTAGATGCAGGTGTGGCATCAAGATTTTCCAGGTAATTTTTAAGACATACAGTTTTTTCATATGCCAGCAGCTCTTGGAGTCGTCTAGTGCACTCTTTAAATCTAATTTTATTTTGGGGTGATCTGTGCTGTTGCCATTCCCTTCTAGCTGTCCTTTTTTCACGTAAAAGACGTTCAATGTCTGTAGAATAAATTCTATTAAACCCAGTCTGCGGATGGGAAGTATTGGCATGTTCAGCAGCCTGTTTAATATTTTCGTTAAGATTTTCAATGTTAGATTCAATATCACCTGGTGTTCTTAGGTTAATATTTTCCGTACAATGGCTACTGAGGTATTTTTTGAACCCCAGCCAATTAACACGGTTGATCATCTTTACATATGGGACAGGGAAGTCACTTCTTAGTGGGCTACAAATTGTAACAATCGTGGGAGAGTGATCGGAGGAGAGATCTACAGAAGCTTCAACATGAATTAATTCCCTACCGATATTTTTAATGACTCCAAAATCTATAACATCCGGAATTTTTTGTATGTCCGTAGGCCAGTAAGTGGGCTCCCCACTTGAAATGACGTCCAAGCCCATTTTTGAAATTGTGTTGAACAACGCTCGTCCTCTAGGTGTGATAAGACGCGAACCCCAGAAAGTATGTTTTGCATTATAGTCTCCAGCTGCTACGAAACAAGGGCCAAGAGATTTGTAGAAATCGTCGTATTGATCCTCAGTAATTGCGAATCTAGGAGGGGAGTAAATTGATGATATGACAAAATTTGTGCAAAAATTTTCGATACAAATATTCGTTGCTTGTAGATGTTCTTCACAAATGTTATCAAGGACATAGTGTTTGAGTCTTGACTTAATTAGAATTGCTGACCCACCGCATGCTCTCCCCCTCGGGTCCTTTGAATCATATAGAGTGTAACCATTTATTTTAAATAAGCTCCTTGAAGTCAAATGAGTCTCAGAGACCAACATTATATCAATATTTTTTTCCATGAGGAAGTGCTCAAGTTCATTTTTATGCTGGCGAATGCCGTTTGCGTTCCAGAAACATATTTTTAACATGTTCATGGTTTGTTAACTAATGCTTGAAGCAGTGTATTCTGCATTCGCAGCATTTCTTGCATCATGCTAGTCATATTTGTTGTAAAGTTGTTTATAGTTAGCACCAGATTCTCAATAGTAGCTTCAAGGCGACTAAAGTTAAAGCCTGAGTTTGCATTCGCTGAATTATTTTGCGGTGAAACATTTTGTGAGGAACTAGAACTAGCCTTAGCAGCATCGGCATACGATACACGTGAAGTAACTGGTTGACTTACTTGAGCAAAAGAGGCGGAGTACGCGTTTAATGGTTGGGCTGGAGCTAACTTAGGTTTTTGACTCATAGTCTGTTTAACAAAAGAATATACAGGGCATCCTCTATAGTTAGCGGTGTGATTACCTCCACAATTACTACATTTTTTTTCTGCTTGTTCTTTTGGCTTAGTGCAGCTAGCAGTACCATGCAATTCACCGCAGATAACACAAACTGTAGGTAAATTGCAGTAAGTTTTTGTATGGCCATATTCTTGGCAATTATGGCACTGTACAGGACCTGAACGCTTACGTGGCTCTTCAACTGTGATTTTTCGGTGTAACAGAAACTTTACGCTATAAATTGGATGGGTTTGATTTTTTTCAATTGTATGTCATTCGGCTCCAGTTCAATGCGAAATAGGGGTTGGGCGACCTTTTCTCTGTTAATTATATTAGTAACGTTTTTTACCTTAAATCATTGGTCTAGAAGTGCACATTTTACTTCTTCGGGCTCAACATATGAATCTATGCCCTTTAGTACTATCTGTAGGCCTTTAGCACTCTTAAGTTGGTATGTGTAAAAGTTTGTTTTATTTTTTTTAAAATCATTTACAATTTTTCGAAAATTGTTTTCATCGTATATTTGGATTTTAGTTTCATCAATATTACCTCTTTTAATTGGAATTACGTGAAAAGTATTTTCACCAATGGTCGACAGTAGTTTTTTTAGAAGCGCGTTAGAATTTTTTTCCCTCACATATATTGGTGGTGGCTTAAAAGACTTCTGAGATGATGAAGCGGTCTTCTCGTTATCGTCTTGCAATAATGAAAAACGATTTTGGCGATTCATGGATGATGCGCTGTTATCCCTAGACATCTTTGGAACAGATGAAATTTTAGAAGAATTCGGGCTTCGCCCACGCTTTACCACGGTTATATATCTGTCCATTCCAACTTGTACCTTTGGTTTTGAGCTACTGTTATCTGTAGTGTTAACTTGGTTAGGTGATGAACAGCCCGAAGCGAATGATTTCAATGGCTTAACTGACGAAGTACTAGGCAACTGTAATGTTAAAGAATCACTAGTAGGCATTGGACAAAGCGAAGTTGATCGCTGTCGAAAAAGTGGATTTGTTGTTAGAAAAAGTGTATTATCAGATTTTGTACTTTTATTAAGAGCTTCCGAACTCACAGTAAGTCTGTCATCAGGTTTTTTATTTTTATTGTTATCATTATGAGCATCAGAACTCACAGTAAAATAGGCATTTCTGCCGTTATAACTCACTTCACATTTATTTGTTTTTGAGGTACTCATATAGAGTATTCCTCAAGGGCACTTTTGTTTGTTTGTTTGTTTTTTTTTTATTACGGTTTTTTTGTTTTTGTTATTTATGACTATGCAAAAAAATATTAACAAAGCAATTCCAGCTTATTTATCAAAGTTAATAATATGTATTACGAATATTTTCTTTTATATGATTTTTTTGTTAAGTATGTATGTAAAAAAAAAACTCCGCTATGACGTTAGTTCACTATGAAGGTACAACGAGGATGCTTTTTTCTATACAGAAAAAATTATTCCCAAAAAATTTTCAAACAAAAGTTTATTTGAAATAAAATTTTGATTCATTAAATATTTTTTACTATTCCAGTAAATAGTTTCATCCAATTTTGTTTTAAGCAAGACAAAAAAACAATATGGAGTGAAAAATTCTAGTTGATACAATTAATAAAGGTATTCATTTCAGTTTTTTTCCTCGTTGGAAAAATGGAAAAATGTAGTTTTTTACAACAAACACAGGAAAAAATTTTAAAATAATTTTTGAATTTTTTTTCCTGTGTTTGTTGTCAAAAAAATTACATTTTTCCATTTTTCCAACGAGAAAAACCTGAAATTAATACCTTTAATATAAAGTAATACTTGTAACAAAATTGTTAAGGAACATTTCTGTTCCAATATAGAAATTGCATACTGTACAGTTACAACAGTTATTTATTTTATTTACTTTTTATTTTCATTAAAAGCTTTTGTTGAATCAGACAATCTGTTGATTGAAAAAATCGGGGTTTTTTCCAAACAAATTATTACAAAATTTTGCTTTTGAATTTACAAAGTTTCTTTGTAGGACCTAAATTTAAAAAATTAGTATTTGATTCAGATAATTTTGTGTTTGAAATGGAAAATTAGTTTTTTCTGTGTACGCATTGGCGCGTATACAAACGTCATGCACGTACATTAGAGTGGGTCAATTTGTATGAACTAAAAAAAATCAACAAGCCGTTGTCAAAATCGTAATCTACGATGAATTCTAAGAAGGTTTGCCCATGGGTCTAAAATCAAAATCGAGCTTCCCATTTTTAAGGAGAAACTTTTCTTTAAGTATTTAATATTTTTTTTTTTTAATTTGCTAAAATTTTATTGAGTCTTCTAAGAAACTTGACAAAATTGATTATATTTCTGCTTGTTCAAAAGGAAATTTCAATGAGCTTTCGAAAGCTGTTAAGATAACAAAACAATTTTGATGTTTATGTTGATTTAAAAAAAAAAACATTTAATAAAAAGTGACATTAAATCATGAAAAATGCTAAATTGATCATTAAATGATACACGAAAAATGTAAAGAACGTTGTGCTCTTTAATAATAATTTAGATGTTTTTAAATGTTTTTATTTAAGTCAAAGATGGAAACGTTGTGGTACAAATATACTTTTTATACCCTTCACCAAAAATGGTAAAGGGTATATATAGTAGGTTTGTCCAGATTTTTGTAACTTCTACAATATTCATTTGCGAACACATAAAGTTAGTTATTCTGGATCCTTATGAACAGGAGATGAAAAAAAACATGTCCGTCTGTCCGTACGGATTTTCTGAAATGCTTTTTTTAAGATCCCAAACAAGTTAGAGAGCTCGGAGTTGGACTGAAACGACCGCACTTGTCTTATTACAATTGGGTATGAAAATCAGCAAAAATAAATAATCGGTTCTCCCGAAATTCTATATATATAGCTTTATCATACATTTTGAAAACTTAATGAAAAAACCACCGTGCATAGGAACCACGAATATTCAAACTTCTAATTAACCACACTAGCCACTCGGCTACCGAGGCTTACTTAGATTTAGTTTACATTTACTGTACTTAAACATTTTCACTAATATGCTTTGTTTGGTATTAAACCCCTTTTTGTCAAGCCTTTATTGTTTTTTTAATGATAATTTTGCATGGCACATTTTTATTCGTGGGCATGCAAACGAATGTTTGCATAGGATGTGTAGTGTTATGAAAAATAAAATATATTTAGGTATACTGTAAGCATTCGTACATATGTACATACATACTTATTATTATTATTATTATTATTATTATTATTATTATTATTATTATTATTATTATTATTATTATTATTATTATTATTATTATTATTATTATTATTATTATTAATTTCATAAATATAAAATATGTTTAAAAGTTTTTAATAAAAGATAAAAAATTAATTATTTTACATTAATAAAGCTAATATTTTCATCATTATTGTTGTCATCGGGCCATAAAACAGATTTCATTTTAAATTGGGACATTTAGTAAGAGTCATTACTATTAATATGGTAATTAACAGTATCAGGAAGTTGGTAAGTTTCACAACAAGAATTTTCCCTTTTTAACCCATTGTTGTGTTAAATTTGCGTTGGTGCCACCAAAAATTAAACAACGCATCAAAATTAAAAAAAAGCGCACCACGCATCAACTAAGGCTGAGTTTACATCTGGCATTTCTTGTGTCATTTGCCCAAAAAAACGTAACCAACTAAGTACTAATGAAAAACTGTTTGATTCAGGCATATATTTATTGATTTAAACAGTTTGCAATCATTTTGGATTCTATAAAATTGTCTATTAATTATGCATGAAACTGTTTAACATAATAAATACATGTCTGAATCAAATAGTTTTTTATTAGAAATTAGTTGGTTACGCTTTTTTACGCTTGGCACATCTGTGTGCCAAATGCCACATCTGTGTGCCCAAAAATTTTCAAAAAGCACCCAAAATGGTGCGAAAAGCACCAAGTTGACAACGCTGATAAGTAAATAAGCTCTTGTTAAAAAGCATCGATGTGTTATAAATACTTGTATGTATGTATGTACATATGTACATATGTTAGTATTTCCAGTGGATAGTATTGTTTGAGTGTGTTTGATTTAGTTGTATTATCTTGATTCATTTAGTAAAAAAAATATAAAAAAACAAGCTCGCATAAGCTATCGGCCTGATAAAATTTCGTGGGCTGAGCTCAATAACTTAGCTTTTTTCATTATGTATACATACATACATACTTGTACATACATCCATATGTACTTATTTTTGAAAAAGAAATTAATCATGGACCAAAAGTAATAAATTAGGCTTGATTTTTCAAAGAAAACAAAAACTACTACATACATACATATATATACATATATAGATGGTAATAACGCAAACTCGTAACTCGATTTTTACGACTTTGTGTTTTAACCAAGCACCGTAACGGTTATAATTTTTATTTTAAAAATTACTTTTTAATCGTTATTTCTTGATTTTTATTTATTCCTCACAAAATAACAGTTATTTCTTGATTTTTGGCTCCATGAAAAATGGCCCAAAACCAAATCGCCCAAAAGTGAAAATGAAAAATCGCCCAAAATTTCAAAATGAAAACTCCCCCAAAATTTTCAATATGAAAAATCACCCCAAAAAATTAAAAATCGCCCAAAATTAAAAAACACCAGAAAAAAATTAAAATTATAGTAATATCATTTAAATGATACACCATGTTGGAAAAAAATTCTTGAGCCCGGCCAAAGGCCGGTAGTGCTAGAAAACGTTCTTACGCAGGAAAACTTTGCAAGGCTGAAAATATTTATTAGTCAGTGCCCTGTCGGGAAACACCATGGTGGAGAAAATCCTTAAGCCCAAGTGCAAGAAAACGTTCTTACGCCGGAACACTTTGCAAGGCAGAAAACATTTTGGGCAGCGCCGTGTCGGGATACACCATGGTGGAGAAAATCCTTAAGCCCGGCCAAAGGCCGGTAGTGCAAGAAAACGTTCTTACGCAGGAAAACTTTGCAGGGCTGAAAATATTTATTAGGCAGTGCCCTGTCGGGAAACACCATGGAGGAGAAAATAAATAACCCCAAGTGCAAGAAAACGTTCTTAAGCTGGAAAACTTTGCAAGGCAGAAAAGATTTTAGGCAGCACCGTGTCGGGATACACCATGGTGGAAAAAATCGTTAAGCCCGGCAGAAGGCCGGTAGTGCAAGAAAACGTTCTTACGCAGGAAAACTTTGCAAGGCTGAAAATATTTATTAGGCAGTGCCCTGTCGGGAAACACCATGGTGGAGAAAATCCTTAAGCCCAAGTGCAAGAAAACGTTCTCAGGCACTTTGCAAGGCAGTAAACATTTTAGGCAGCGCCGTGTCGGGATACACCATGGTGAAAAAAATCCTTAAGCCCGTCCGAAGGCCGGCAGTGCAAGAAATCGTTAGAAGGTAGGAAAACTTTTCGAGCCAGAGACTCTTTATTAGGCTGCTACGTGTCGGGAAGCACCATGGTGGAGAAAATGCTTTAGCCCGGCCGAAGGCCGTCTGTGCAAAGTGTAGTAAAGTCTGCTCAGCCGAAGTACTTTTGAAAACGCAAAATTAAATGCTAGCATGAGTGAAATTTGCATGCAAAGTTTCAATACAGTAGCTTGAGTTTTAAATTTATCTAGTTGGTAACTTACCTAAGCCTATTTTTTTTGCAAAGTTTCAGTTCTTCACCGTATAATATTTCGATAAAATTTTTATAAACAACAAATATGACTACAACAAATATGACCAGCATGATGCAAGATATGCTGAGAATGCAGAATACTCTGCTTCAAGCAATAGTTAACAAGCTATGAACACGTTAAAAATATGTTTCTGGAACGCAAACGGCATTCGCCAACATAAAAATGAACTTGAGCACTTCCTCACGGAAAAAAATATTGATATAATGTTGGTTTCTGAGACTCATTTGACTTCAAGAAGTCTATTCAAAATTAATGGCTACATTTTATATGATTCAAAGGACCCAAGAGGAAGAGCTTGCGGGGGATCAGCAATTTTAATAAAGTAAAGACTCAAGCATTATATTCTTCACAACATATGTAAATTTACTCCCCTCCTCGATTCTCAATTACTGAGGATTTCTACAAATCTCTTGGCCCTTGTTTCGTAGCAGCAGGAGACTATAATGCAAAACATACTTTCTGGGTTTCGCGTCTTATCACACCTTGTGTTGTTCAACACAATTTCAAAAATGGGCTTGGACGTCATTTCGAGTGGGGAGCCCACTGACATACATAAAATTCCGGATATTATAGATTTTGGCGTCATGAAAAATATTTCTAGGGAATTAATTCACGTCGAAGCTTCCCTAGATCTATCGTCCGATCACTCTCCCACGATCGTTACAATCTGTAGCCCACTGAGAAGTGCTCTACCTCACCCATATTTGGAAATGGTCAATTGTGTTAATTGGCTGCGATTCAAAAAATATCTTAGTAGTCATTGCACTGAAAACATTAAGCTAAGAACTCATGATGATTGTTTTGAGCCTGTAATCTTTTTTACAGACAAGTTCCAAATTATAATAAGAAAAACGTAACTTAGTTGTACAGAAAAACGACCTCTTTATTCTTATTACATTTGACGAGTGAGTAAATCAAAAGTTTCTTAAGCTGTTGTAACAAATTTCAAAAGAATTTAGTACAGTTATTATTTATTTACTTTAATTGCAATAAATTGTAAATGCATACAGTAGTTGTGTACATATGTATAAACATGCATGTAAGTATATATGTATATAAGTATGTAATTATATTACATGCTAAACCTGAGTACATACGAGTACATAAAAGTTACTCATTTAAAACTGCAGGGACGGACTGCGGTAAACATCCTCCCCCCGTTGGAAGGCCTTGGCTTTCAATTGAATCTTTTTGAACTGGTAGGACCAGTGTTGCCAAAACGGCGGTTTTCCCGCTATATATGACTGTATTTTGCTGTCATTAGCGGCAAGTCTATTTAAAAAACCACCGGCGGGAATTTTAGCGGAAGAATTTCTTAGTTGACGGATTTTCAGCGTTTTTCTGAAACTTATAAAGAAAGGTATTGAATCAAAATAAAGTATATTTAACGCAACTATGCGACACGTACCTTGGTATTTATGTTGAGTTTTTTTCTATATAAACACGTACAGCGAAAAGAAACTAACGTTACTTTTTTGCAAATAAAAAATTGACATATTGTGGTCGTGTAGTATAATGTGAAAATTTAAGAGGTTAAAAATAATAACATATGTATATACATACGAGTATAAAAGTGAACAAATCTCATAATTAGTGAACAAAATTTAATTCGAGATTAAAATTATATTACAAAACTTCAAGCAAAACGGCAAGATATTATTCCACACGTGTAGACCAATTAGAGTCTAAAATATTGAAAATATACTGACTCAACTTCAACATTAATATTATAAGATGGAATATGCCCTTGGATTCTACTTTTTCCTGTGCCTATGCTCTGTAACTTTGGTGAGAATTTTTCCAAACGAAAAGTTTATTGTCATTCTGTGAAACACAGGATGACTAACGAAAAATTTAGTTGCTCATGTTTCTTTTAAGCTTATTTCAGGTTGTATATAAATCAGCCTGTGAAAAACAGGACAACCAATGTAATTGTTTGATTTTTCTCGACGCGAAAACTTCTCGCAAGTTACAGAACACAGGAACTGGTTCGATGTTTGTGTATGGAAACTCTGCAGGAAATAAAATACCTACTCAAAGAGTAGGCTGTTTTGCTTACAAATATTGGGGAATTATGAGATTCCAACATACATAAATCTGTCCATATGTATACATATTTTATAAAATTTATATTATTCTTTTTGTTACCAATAAACCATAAAAAAGACATATGTTGGTTATAAAAAATTCAGCGGTTATATTAGCGTATATTTTTATTCAGATAGCGGTTTTTAGCGGGTTTTCAGGGGTTATATGGTGGGAAATACCTGCAACATTTTGGCAACACTGGGTAGGACGGTCAGCTTTGCAACAGCTCTCTTCACCAGTTTGTTATTGGTTTGAACAACTGCAACCCGCGCAATTCCATCCACTCCACATATAATTTCAGTGATACGGCCCATTTGCCATTTAAGCGGTGGAAGGCTTTCATCCTTCAATAAGACCAAATCACCTACTGAAATATTGGGTTTAGATTTCCGCCACTTAGAACGTTCTTGTAAAAGGGTAAGATACGCTGTGCTCCACTTCTTCCAAAATGTTTGCTGCAAAAACGAAATTTTCTGCCATCTGCTTAGACGAGATATATTGGCATCCGTAACTTCGGGTTCTACGATGGCCGTTAACGGTGCTCCCACTAAAAAATGACCTGGGGTTAGAACTTCAAGATCATTTGGGTTATCTGAAATTGCGCATAATGGCCGAGAATTTAAAATAGCTGATATTTGATAAACCAATGTACGGAACTCTTCAGAAGTAAGTATTGAAATGCCTACTGCGCGACGAAAATGATATTTTGCTGCCTTTACGGAGCCACCAAAGTGTGGGGACCTTGGTGGAATAAATTTCCAGGCGATACCTTCGTTCAGACACTCCTGGTGTACTAATTCCAAATGAGACTGACCCATAAATAGCTTTTTCAAATCCTCCAATTCATTTTTGGCACCGATAAAATTTGTGGCATTGTCCGACCAAATTGTTTGCGGCTTTCCTCTAATAGAGATGAACCGCTTGAGTGCAAATAGAAACGATGCTGTTGTTAATTCATCAACGAGCTCCAGATGCGAGGCCTTTGTGGCAAAGCAAACGAAAATACAAATGTAACATTTTATTGGTGGTCTATTCCTCATACCAGATTTGTAATAGAAAGGTCCACAAAAGTCAACACCAGTAGTGTGAAATGCTCGACACTGCTGTACACGATCATGCGGTAAATTGCCCATAATATGTTGTGCGTATTTAGGTTTTAAACGGAAGCACTGGATGCATTTTGAAACTACTGAACTTACTGCTTTTCGTCCACCAAGTGGCCAATACTGCAATCTAATTGCAGCAAGGAGGCTTTGTGGTCCAGCGTGCAATAGCTTGCGATGAAAGCTCATTATCAAAGCTTTAGTGAAAGGGTGAATCTTTGGCAATATAATGGGATGTTTTGCTTCAAAGTCTAATGATGAATTTTCCAGCCTTCCTCCAACTCTAATCAAGTTTGATGAATCAATGAATGGAGAAGGTGAGTATATCTTACTTGAGCTGGATATGGTTTTGCTGCTTTTTAAAGCCTTGTATTCAGATGCAAAATATATTTGTTGAATATTGCGGATCAACAAGTGCCTGCCCATTTTTAAATCAAGCGGTGTTAATGGGCCTCTTTCAATTTGGTCGTTTAAAGAAAACTTCAAAATTACAAATTTATATACGTAGCCGAAAATGCGCTGCATCTTCGTGAATGAATTATGATATTTGCAATATATTGACCAATCGTTTACGGGAGTGACGACTAATACACATCGTTTTCTTTCTGGCAAATCTGTCAAAAAGTTAACAAGTTTTGGCCAGGTTGTACAATCGTTGTATAGAAAATCTGGACCACTTTTCCAAATTTTTGATGATAATAGTTCTCCAGGTAAGGCACCTCTGGATAAAATATCTGCCGGATTTAAGTTAAGGAACGTGATGCCATGTCATTTTATTTGTTAGCGATTGAATGCTACTGACTCTATTTGATACAAATACATTGAAGTTCGATGATTCCTCTTGTAACCAGGACAACACTATCATGGAATCAGACCAGCAATGAACTTCGTATGTAGACGGAAACGAATTTTTTACGACAGCTAAAAGCTCTGCTAATAACAACGCTGATGATAGTTCTAATTTTGGTACCGTAAGAGTTTTTAAGGGCGAGACTCGAGATTTAGAACACAATAGGTTTGTTTTAACTACTCCAGCAATTTCAGACCGTACGTATACGCAAGCTCCATACGTTACCAGACTTGCATCACAAAATGCATGAATTTGTACAATTGCATTCGGTGCTAGAACATAACGAGGAAACGCTAGATTATGTACCATGTAGAATTTTGAAATGAAATCACACCAAGTCGAATGTAGGGATTGAGGTAAGCTTTCATCCCAATGCAAATTGTGCTTCCACAATAGTTGTATAAATACCTTTGCCTTTGTGATAATGGGGACAATGAGACCCAATGGATCATAAATACGAGCAACTGTAGATAGTATTGAGCGCTTGGATACTATGCCATCATTTTGCGCTGGTAAAAATGAGAATATAAAGTTATCCGCCTTTGGGTTCCATACTAAACCTAAAGCTTTGGTAACATCAGTTCCATCGTGAAACTTCAAGTACTGTTCACAATCTACTGCCGGAATACCTTGTAAAACTGCGGGTTCGTTGGAGCACCACTTTCTAATATGGAATTTACCTCTTATAAGTAACGATCTAACTTGTTGCAGAATTTCTTTTACTTCGTCAACAGAGTCGCCGCCAGAGATCATGTCATCAACATAAAAATCTCGTTTTACTATTTTTTCGCCTAAAGGAAAGTTGTTCCTTTCATCAAATGCAAGCTGGTGCATAGCACGAATTGCCAAAAATGCAGCCGGCCTTGTGCCATACGTAACAGTGTTTAACTTATAGACCTTAATATTTTCTGTTGGATTTTCTCTCCATAATACACACTGCAAGTAATCATCTGGACTAGATACCTTAACGCATCTGTACATTTTACGAATATCACCACTAAGCGCCACCTTAAAGAAACGAAAACGCAAGAGTGTGATGAAAAGTTTTGGTTGTATTGTAGGTCCAGTATAGAGTATGTCATTTAGTGAAAGACCTGTTGATGTTTTGGCCGATCCATCGAAAACTACTCTCAATTTTGTTGTTGTACTATCACTCTTGTGTACGCAGTGATGAGGCAGGTAATATGTGGTTTGAGTAGATGATGAGAGCAGTGACATATGATTTAAGTTTTCGTACTCTTTCATAAACGCTGCGTATTGTTTCTTAATTTCTGGTATTTTGCTTAGCTTTTTTTCTAAACATTTGAAACGATGTAATAAAGCTTGCTCAAATGATTCGCCAAGCAGATTACTAGGTCTAACTTTTGGTAGACTTACCGAATATTCACCGGAACTCAACCGAATTGTAGTTTGTTTAAAGAAGTTTTCACAGCGAATATCATCATTTGTATAATTATACGCATCATCAAAATGGTTTTCTATCTCCCAAAAACCTTTAATTAGAGTTGCCATATTATGTTCGTTTTCATTATCAACATGTTTGCAGATTGCCGCTAATGACGAAGAGTTTGACTTGTTAAACACACCACCAACTGCTACCCAACCGAATACAGTTTTCTGTAAAATAGGCGCATTTCTCCCAAGAGAAATTTGTCCAACGCACATTAGTTCAAAAAATAGGGCAGCACCAATCAACATATCAATACGGGCAGGTTTGTAAACCAAGGGGTCTGCCAATTCTACGTTTTGTGGAATATTCCAAGTTGTAACACTAACATTCACGTTAGGTTTGTAGTCTGTTATAGCGGGTACTATAACAGCGGAGATAGAAGTTGAGAAATTGTTGTTTCGGGACTTTACAAAAATATCTACTGTTCTATCGGCAGTGACGATGCCATCACCTATACCAGAAATAGTAATGCTTGCTTTGGATGTGTTCAATTGAAGCTGATTAGAAAGACGAGTTGTTATGAAGTTCAACTGAGATGCTGAGTCCAAAATTGCGCGACATGGTACGAGAGATCCAAATCTATTTTTAACCATTACAATAGCAGTGGCTAACAATACATTAACGTTGTAAGGTTTATGAGGTTGAGGGGAAACACACGGTGCAAATGAAATAAGTGAAGATTGCGTTGACGATTCCAGCGTTAAGTCCGTTGATGAAGAAACAGCTGATGATTTATCACGATTATTACGAGTATCAATATGTAAAAGTGAATGGTGTTTTGATGTGCAGTGACGACAGTGTCCTGATCTACAATTTTTCAATACGTGGCCCCCTTTCAAACAATTCAAACATAATTGTAATCCCTTAGCTTTTTTAAAGCGTAATGTTGGAGAAAGATTTTCAAACTTTGAGCATTTTGTAATAAAATGTTCTCTAGAATTGCAAAATGTACATACCGGCGCACAGTGGCTGAAAATCGTTTTTCATTGGCCAAAATTCTGTAACTTTTGAACTGATCAAAATATTGAAGTAATTTTTATTTTAGTGGATAGATATTTAGTTCAGTTTGACTCAGTTTTAATTACATTAAAATTGATTGAGGACTTTTTAAGGAATTCTAGCTCAAAGTTGAACTTTTGAATTTTTTTAACTTTTAGAGTGAAATATGGGTTTATTATTTTTTTATTTATTAAAAAATTTAATATATGGAAATTAGTAATAATTATAAATATGTTTTGTAATAATGGAATTTATTTAATGTTACACTCAAAAAAAATTTTACACTAAAAAAAAATAGTAAAATCAACGATTTTGCTATTATTACAGAAAAATTAAAAATTTTTTGCTGTCTAATTTGCAATTTTGTTTACACTCAAAGAATAGTTACACTTAAAAAAAAACTTTAATAATATTATCTAAAAATATTGCTATTACTACAGAAAAATTTATTATTTTTTGCTGTCAAATTTGATCATTTTAAAAAACATATTAAAAATAAAAACTGCAATAAATTTTAATAGCATTTGTAACAATGGTAGGTTCTGTTTATTATTATTTTTTACTAATAGTATGCTTTTCGTACCTTAAATAACAATGAAAGGCAATTATGATTATTATTCATTTGACTCAAATATTGATTGTAAATATTCCATATTTTGTACTGTGCTATTTCTGTTCTTTAGTAGTTTTTTGGCTTCTTCATCTAAATCCCGATGTTCCACTTTCCATTGATTTCGAATACTGGAGATGAACGGATCTGACGTTGTCAATAATATATTAAATAGATCTTCATTTGTTGAATTTCGTGAAATTTTTCTAGTATTGTGCTCTCTATAAAATCTGTAATCCTTGTTTCTTTTTTCCTGAGCCTCCTCTGATAGATCTCCAAGTGGCACCAAATGATATTTAATGATATCTTCTCCATGATAAAGGATTTTATGAACTGTTGCAGACATATTTCTCCATGGGTAGTTGGTTGTATATATTTTTGCAGTTTCCTTAGCATAATCTCCAAATTTTCTAGAGTCAATTTCTTCATTGCACGCAAGTACTTCTAGGATTATTTTAAACCTGAAAATAAGGTTTAAATCCACTCCTGTTATTTCAGATGCTGTTTCTGGATCTGAAAAGAATCTTCTTGCGGTATTGCCATCATTTGTATTGCCTGACCCTTGTTTTGGCTGATCTATAATCAATCCTAATTTGCGATATTCATCTAGAACATGTTTCTTTTTTGAACTTCTTAACTCTTTGTTGGTTTGGTTGTTTCTTATTGATCCTGAAGACCCGAAATCCAAATCATAACTGATTTTTAGTATGTGTTCCATAAGTCGTATTCTTGCATGTAGTGGTGATAATCCAAATTCATATGCATCGGTATTATCTAATGATTTTGTCGGGACTTGGTTTAATTGGGTTGATGTTGCTTGGCATATAATGCAGCTGGATGCAGCCTTCGTGTTAGTCAAAGCCTGACCTACTTTTCCATCTATCATTGTCAGCACTAATTGGTAGCTTACTTCAGTTTGCTGCCCATCTAACTGTAATTGTAATGGCTGTAGTGTTGCAATTTGGGCCTTGATATCACTAACTTCTTTGTTAATGGCATCATGAGTTTCTTTTTTGAATTCAAATTTAATTGGCCTGCAGTATTTCGTAGAAGATGGTGTCTCATTTTTCCAAATATCCATTGTTTGCGTTGTACTAGTCGAAGGCTCTGAATCTTCCAAAATCTTTTTCAATCGCAATGGTACAAATGATACCATGAACATATCTGAGTCCGAAATATTTTCACATACAGCTTGTTTGTATTGTTTTTGTCCCGAGGAACCATCACATCCCCATTTACAAAAAAGAATTAACTTTGTGTTTCCATATTTCTTTAACTCATTTCCTGTTATTGATTGTAGCAAGCGTTCGGCTGTGTGATCAAGTAGAGATTGTAGTTGTACCTCTGCCGAAATTGGTGTGATTGTAATAGTGTCCTTTGATGGCAAACAGTCTATTTTAGCAGCGGTTATGTAATGATATGCTGGATACATATTTGACCCTTTTTCAATCGCACGCAGTCTGAGCTTAATATATTGCTGTTTTCTTAATTTCAAATCCAGAAATAATGCTAATGCCTCCTCATTTGTGTACTGTATTGCATCACTCGGAGTTGGTATACTTTTAAGAATCCGTTTTGTTCTCACTGGACTAGCTTTAACAACTTTTTCAATGATATCCACTTTTGATAATTGGTTCTGTGATCGTAATTGATGTAGGAAAGATTCTTTTATATTTGTACAACCAATTGCATCGTTAAAATCTTTAAGTTTCCGCCTCTTAGATCTATCACTGCAGTTGCCCATTAATGATTTGCGTGGTCTTCCAGCCTTATCTTGCTTTGCTGTTTCTGCAGCGACAGTAAGTTGGCCTTCTAACCAGTTTGCACTTTTTATATAAAAGTTTTGTTTACTGTAGCTAACTTCTTTGTAGCGTTTTTTTAGTGCTTTGACGAAATTAGATAATTGCTCTTGCATTTCGGTGCTACACGAATTTAAGTTTAATTTTATTTTAACGTAACTAAGAACATCTTCCTGGTTTTTGTTTCTAAAATACTCTTCGGCCAGTTCTTTATAACTGAAGCTCTCCATATTTATCTGAATATTTTTATTTGTTATATTTTATCCGTACAATTAAAGGATTAACTTATTACTGAGTAATCCCTTATGGAATCCGTAGTTTTATACATTTTTAGATACATGTTATTCACACATTGATCTTCAATTTCATAGCAGGTAGTGCTTAAATTGAACAAAACTGCACATGTTATTCAGACCTTAATATCAGGTAAAACTGATTAGTATCTCGCCAATATGGGGTTGTTTTTTATCTTTAGTGGTTTAATGTCGCCATTATTGTTATAAAAATGTTTATGACTTTGGTTGACCCTAACATTTGATAACAGGTAAATTCAGAAAGAGATCATATGTTTACTGTAGAACCTATTGTGATAATTTTATGACTTATTTTTTGCTGATAAAAACAAAGCCATTAAACCCTTTCGCAGGTATTATATTTAATTTTTTTCGTTTTACGTAGTCTAAAGTAAAAAAAAACAAACTTTTAAGCAAAAAAGTGAAAATTTAAGACACTATTGTATACGAGTACTTATAGGGCTGTTTAAATTAATTTGAATTTTTTTTAGAGTAATTTCATTAAAATGAAAAAAGTGTTCTACCCACGGGTCGTCACGGGTGCAAAAGTATATATAGCGTTAAAGAGGACACTTTCACCTTTCTCCTGGTGGTATACGTTTCTTGTTCCCTTTTGTTCCCTAGAAGTTCTATTCCACTAAAATTTAAATTTGAGAAAAATATAGTAGTTTCATAAATATTTCATAACGCCCGTAATATTAAACGCTAGAGCTGTGACCACTTACAACAACTAAAGACTATAGTCCTACCAACATTATAAAAAAGACTGCAGGCCGTTATCGATGATAGCTTGCGAGTAGTAACCATTTATTTTTGATAAAAAACAAAAGAAAAACACCTTTTTCTGAAATTAAAAAAACGGTTGAGTTTGACAGCATGCCACGCCCACAATTATCAATAGTTTAACCTAAGTTTTTCGCTACCTTAATCTGGATATATTAGCTACAAAAAGGCGTAAAAATTTTAAAAATCGGTGACAAAAAAAAATTAGACTTTTGGCCAATGAAAAACGATTTTCAGCCACTGTGCGGCGTTGAAGATGATGAAGCTACAAGAACGCTTCGCCCATGTATTACCTTTTTGGCAGTTTGATTTGGAGGTTTTGGTGGCATAGAAGTTTAAATTTTTTCTAAAAATCTGCATCTTTTGTCCAAAAATGATTCCAGAGAAAGCCAATTGGGAAATGCATCAGTAGGTAAGGTTTCTTCCCATTTTGTTTTAGATTCAACGTCAAGCTTTGAAGTAACTAGGTGAATAAGAAAGCCATCAGCTATTTGTTCTTTAGTACACACCGTCTGCAAAGCACGCATATGAGCATTAAGTTTGTCACTGAGTTGACGCAAGCCTCTCTCTCAGCGGCCTTTAAGTCAAAAATTTCCTTTATGTGTGCCTGAAAGGTTGCTAATTTGTTATCGAAACGTCTTTTCAGCAATTCAATGGCCTTATCGTAATTGGCATCACTTGGCTCCAATGACGAAATTGTATCCAAGGCAGAATCTTTCAAGCATGCACGTAAATGTTGGAATTTTTCAATTTTTGTTATATCATCTTTATCGACCACTGTGCAAAACATAGCAAAATGGTCTGGCCAATCGACATAAGATCCACCAAATGGTGGTATTTTTAACTCTGGCAGTCTCGACCTACGATTAGGCAAAACACACGCTTGGGTTTCATCTATAGAGAATTGACGAAGTGTCGAAGAACGATGCTGAGGCTCTGCTTGTTTAATACAATTTAGTTGACGCGTAAGTTTAGCCTTTACCTGAAAATATATACCTAAGAAATTGTATCGAGTATTGCTCTCTATGGCGTTATCATCAAGGTTTTCCACGATACTTTGCGCTTTATCGAAATTGGTGTTCAGATTCTCGACGAATTCGAGACGAACCAAAAGTTCTGCTGCATCATACCCATTTAGTTGTTCTTCATCTAATGTTATATTTAGGCTACTTAACTGTTTGGAAATCGCATTGACTTTGCTTCGATATGACGTTAACTCCGCATTGCATACAACAGCACCTTCTTCTTTGTTACTCATTGCAGTATATGTATATCAAATTTGTTTGATAAGTAACTTAGAAAATACGATTTAAACAGCAAATATCACGTCGGGGTCACCAATTATTTGAGCCTGTAATCTTTTTTACAGACAAGTTCCAAATTATAATAAGAAAAACGTAACTTAGTTGTACAGAAAAACGACCTCTTTATTCTTATTACATTTGACGAGTGAGTAAATCAAAAGTTTCTTAAGCTGTTGTAACAAATTTCAAAAGAATTTAGTACAGTTATTATTTATTTACTTTAATTGCAATAAATTGTAAATGCATACAGTAGTTGTGTACATATGTATAAACATGCATGTAAGTATATATGTATATAAGTATGTAATTATATTACATGCTAAACCTGAGTACATACGAGTACATAAAAGTTACTCATTTAAAACTGCAGGGACGGACTGCGGTAAACAATGATATTGAATCTAATATTGCTAATCTTAACGAAAATATTAAGCAGGCAGCTGAACATGCCACTTCCTCCCATCCGCAGACTGGGTTTAACAGAATATATTCTACAGGTATTGAACTTCTCGTATGTGCAAAAAGAAGAGCTAGAAGAGAATGGCAGCAGCACAGATCACCCCAAAATAAAATTAGATTAAAAGAGTGCACTAAAAGACTTTAAGAACTGCTTGCATATGAAAAAACTGCATCTCTTAAAAACTATCTGAAAAATCTCGACGTAACACCAGCATCTAATTACTCTTTGTGGCACGCTGCGAAAAGAATTAAAACACCGGTTGAGTTTAAACCACCTCTGCCCACTTCTACTGGAGTTTGGGCCAGGAGTGATATTGAAAAAGGTAACTTGTTTGCAAAGCATTTAAAATCCGTATTTACCCCAAACACATGTACTGGTGTTGTTGATTTCCCGAGTGTAGTTGCTCTACCCATAAAATTTAAAATGTGTGATGTACAAAATCTAATTGCTGAACTCAACCCGAAGAAAGCACCGGGTATTGATGGAATTAGTAACCAAATGCTAATAAAATTGCCTCGTATTGCATTTAGAATCATGTTATTCATTTTTAATGCCATTTTACGACTAGAGTATTATCCCTACAGCTGGAAGCTTGCCAAAGTTAAAATAATTCCAAAGCCGGGCAAAGATCTGACCAAGACAGAATCATACAGGCCAATAAGCCTGCTATCAACAATGTCAAAACTTTTCGAAAAACTGCTCATGTCAAAATTGTCCCCAATTCTAATTGGTAGTGGGTGCATCCCAGACCATCAGTTTGGTTTTAGAAGTCAGCATAGCACCATTGAACAAACGCATAGATTGGTTCAATGTATAAGAAGAACATTTGAAGAAAAGAAGTACTGTTCTGCACTGTTTATGGACGTTTCGCAGGCATTTGATAAAGTGTGGCATGAAGGTCTAATTTTAAAATTAAAATCATATCTACCAATAAATTTGGTGAATTTATTAGAAAGTTACATTACTACCCGGAAGTTCACGGTTGTGGAAGGAGAATTCATGAGTGTGCCCGAATCTATATCATCCGGTGTGCCACAGGGGAGCATACTGGGGCCAGTTTTGTATTTGATTTATACTTGTGATATGCCTTTGAGCAGTAATATCCACACATCTACGTTTGCCGATGATACAGCCTGCTTAAGTATGCACGAAAATCCTCATGATGCTTCGCGATATCTACAAGAACATATTACACAACTGGAACTATGGTTAAAATTATGGAGAATTAAGGTAAACGAGCAAAAGTGTGTTCAGGTAACATTTACCCTGCGAAGAGATACTTGTTCCCCAATTCGAATCAACAATCAAGTTGTTCCTCAGCATTCACATGTAAAATACCTTGGTATACACCTTGATCGACGACTTACATGGAAACACCATATTGACTCAAAGCTAATACAAATGAAACTTAAACTAATTCAGATATATTGGCTGATTGGTAGAAATTCAACACTCAGCCTAGACTGCAAACTTTTATTATACAAGTCGCTTTTGAAGCCAATATGGTGCTACGGAATTCAGTTATGGGGCACTGCTTCAGCTTCTAACGTCGAGAGAATCCAACGAAGGCAAAACAAAATTTCACGTTTGATAACATCGGCTCCATGGTACATTAAAAACTCAAATATACATCGTGATTTGAATATGCCACTAGTGATTGAAGAAATAGCAAAATACGCAGGCAAATATTTAACAAAACTCGAGTCACATCCTAATCCGCTTGCTCGTAATATCTTGAATTTTACTGGCCACATTCGCTTGAAAAAGAAGGACACAAGGGCTCTTATACTCAACACTCCAGATGGGATTGCTTGAAAATATTTGTTTTCTCTTTTTTTTTGATTATCACTACTTATGTATTATTTATAACTATCACTAAGTTTATGTCCGACAGTGGTCGGGTCTAATACTTATATTTTAGATTTAAGATTTGAATACTTATTGTTAGTTCATAATTGAAGATACAATAAATAAATAAATGTATTAAAAAAAAATTAAGTTATTGCTTAGAAAAAATAATATTTTTTATTAATATTTTAATTGAATATATGTTTATTTTAATTGAATTTACTGCTCTATCAAAAAAGTGTTATCAACAGAGTTTAACTCAGAATAGTATGATATGGTTAACAATTATTGTATGTATATGATATAATTTTTCTTTTTATGTGTAAAAATCGAGCTGTTTTTTATAGTATGCGACGTTGTTTTGAAAAAATATTTTCAATTAAATTACCCAATTAATCTTTTAATTGGTTTTGAACTAAAAACTAAAAAACTACTCAGCTTATATATTTTTTTGATTCATAGAAATTTTGACATGCGTGGAATAAATATAAAATATTTGAAAAAAAACAGAAATTCATTTTGTTCCCTTATTTCAAACTCGTCGTCCATACAGTGAAACATTTGCTGCAAAACATTTGAGTTTGTTGACGAGAGGGGAAAGAGGAATGGCAAAGCGTACTTTGTTTCATGTACACGAAGGTCTTGTTAAGTACGTCATTCTCGCCTCATTCTTATGAAAAATATATGAGAAAATGTATTAACCTGCAAAACAAAAACTTCACAATGTGGACACGAATGCAGTTTCAAAAGAGAAAACAAAAATGTTTTGCAGCAAATGTTTCACTGTATGTACGACGACTTAACAATCAGATCATAATAAGAAACACAAGCTTATAGAGTCCATAGAGTCTATAATATTGACCAAATGGGGTCCGATGCAAATGGTCTTGCGTAAGTATGTATGTATATGGAAAATATTGTAGCCTTTCTTTAAAATCCAATCACAAAATACACACACAATTCAAAGTACGGCTACGATATTCTGCATTTACCTTTACGCAAGACTCTCAAACAACGAATATGGCCATTGTACTTTTGTGCACCATTCGAAATTCAAAAGCCAGTTAGGTTTTCGGTACAATACACAAATACTTAAATTTTTTATACATACATACATACATACATATTTACATAACATAATTTTTTATAAATTTTTTTATACTATTTGATTTTTTCTATATGTCAATTACTATTTTAATAGAATCTTTAAAAAATTTTAAGTAGGTTTTTAATTCAATTTTTAAAATATTTCAATTAATTTTTTAATTAAATATTTAAAAATATCTCAATTAAATTTTAATTGATTCTTTAAAAAACTATCAATTAAATTTTTAGTTAATATAATATTTTTTTAATTGAAAAAATCCAAAAAAATTTCAATTAAAATGAATGAGTTAATACTACAATTTCCGTGATTGGTTGAAAACTAATTCATTTTTTAACTGAATCTTTGTTTTTTTTAATTGAATCTTGTTTTTACTTTTTTATGTGTATCCTACAATCATAATTAAAAAAAATCATGTTTTTCTACGAAATTGTCGACTTTGAGCCGCCGCCGCACAGTGGCTGAAAATCGTTTTTCATTGGCCAAAAGTCTAATTTTTTTTTGTCACCGATTTTTAAAATTTTTACGCCTTTTTGTAGCTAATATATCCAGATTAAGGTAGCCAAAAACTTAGGTTAAACTATTGATAATTGTGGGCGTGGCATGCTGTCAAACTCAACCGTTTTTTTAATTTCAGAAAAAGGTGTTTTTCTTTTGTTTTTTATCAAAAATAAATGGTTACTACTCGCAAGCTATCATCGATAACGGCCTGCGGTCTTTTTTATAATGTTGGTAGGACTATAGTCTTTAGTTGTTGTAAGTGGTCACAGCTCTAGCGTTTAATATTACGGGCGTTATGAAATATTTATGAAACTACTATATTTTTCTCAAATTTAAATTTTAGTGGAATAGAACTTCTAGGGAACAAAAGGGAACAAGAAACGTATACCACCAGGAGAAAGGTGAAAGTGTCCTCTTTAACGCTATATATACTTTTGCACCCGTGACGACCCGTGGGTACAACACTTTTTTCATTTTAATGAAATTACTCTAAAAAAAATTCAAATTAATTTAAACAGCCCTATAAGTACTCGTATACAATAGTGTCTTAAATTTTCACTTTTTTGCCTAAAAGTTTGTTTTTTCTTTACTTTAGACTACGTAAAACGAAAAAAATTAAATATAATACCTGCGAAAGGGTTTAATGGCTTTGTTTTGATCAGCAAAAAATAAGTCATAAAATTATCACAATAGGTTCTACAGTAAACATATGATCTCTTTCTGAATTTACCTGTTATCAAATGTTAGGGTCAACCAAAGTCATAAACATTTTTATAACAATAATGGCGACATTAAACCACTAAAGATAAAAAACAACCCCATATTGGCGAGATACTAATCAGTTTTACCTGATATTAAGGTCTGAATAACATGTGCAGTTTTGTTCAATTTAAGCACTACCTGCTATGAAATTGAAGATCAATGTGTGAATAACATGTATCTAAAAATGTATAAAACTACGGATTCCATAAGGGATTACTCATTAATAAGTTAATCCTTTAATTGTACGGATAAAATATAACAAATAAAAATATTCAGATAAATATGGATAGCTTCAGTTATAAAGAACTGGCCGAAGAGTATTTTAGAAACAAAAACCAGGAAGATGTTCTTAGTTACGTTAAAATAAAATTAAACTTAAATTCGTGTAGCACCGAAATGCAAGAGCAATTATCTAATTTCGTCAAAGCACTAAAAAAACGCTACAAAGAAGTTAGCTACAGTAAACAAAACTTTTATATAAAAAGTGCAAACTGGTTAGAAGGCCAACTTACTGTCGCTGCAGAAACAGCAAAGCAAGATAAGGCTGGAAGACCACGCAAATCATTAATGGGCAACTGCAGTGATAGATCTAAGAGGCGGAAACTTAAAGATTTTAACGATGCAATTGGTTGTACAAATATAAAAGAATCTTTCCTACATCAATTACGATCACAGAACCAATTATCAAAAGTGGATATCATTGAAAAAGTTGTTAAAGCTAGTCCAGTGAGAACAAAACGGATTCTTAAAAGTATACCAACTCCGAGTGATGCAATACAGTACACAAATGAGGAGGCATTAGCATTATTTCTGGATTTGAAATTAAGAAAACAGCAATATATTAAGCTCAGACTGCGTGCGATTGAAAAAGGGTCAAATATGTATCCAGCATATCATTACATAACCGCTGCTAAAATAGACTGTTTGCCATCAAAGGACACTATTACAATCACACCAATTTCGGCAGAGGTACAACTACAATCTCTACTTGATCACACAGCCGAACGCTTGCTACAATCAATAACAGGAAATGAGTTAAAGAAATATGGAAACACAAAGTTAATTCTTTTTTGTAAATGGGGATGTGATGGTTCCTCGGGACAAAAACAATACAAACAAGCTGTATGTGAAAATATTTCGGACTCAGATATGTTCATGGTATCATTTGTACCATTGCGATTGAAAAAGATTTTGGAAGATTCAGAGCCTTCGACTAGTACAACGCAAACAATGGATATTTGGAAAAATGAGACACCATCTTCTACGAAATACTGCAGGCCAATTAAATTTGAATTCAAAAAAGAAACTCATGATGCCATTAACAAAGAAGTTAGTGATATCAAGGCCCAAATTGCAACACTACAGCCATTACAATTACAGTTAGATGGGCAGCAAACTGAAGTAAGCTACCAATTAGTGCTGACAATGATAGATGGAAAAGTAGGTCAGGCTTTGACTAACACGAAGGCTGCATCCAGCTGCATTATATGCCAAGCAACATCAACCCAATTAAACCAAGTCCCGACAAAATCATTAGATAATACCGATGCATATGAATTTGGATTATCACCACTACATGCAAGAATACGACTTATGGAACACATACTAAAAATCAGTTATGATTTGGATTTCGGGTCTTCAGGATCAATAAGAAACAACGAAACCAACAAAGAGTTAAGAAGTTCAAAAAAGAAACATGTTCTAGATGAATATCGCAAATTAGGATTGATTATAGATCAGCCAAAACAAGGGTCAGGCAATACAAATGATGGCAATACCGCAAGAAGATTCTTTTCAGATCCAGAAACAGCATCTGAAATAACAGGAGTGGATTTAAACCTTATTTTCAGGTTTAAAATAATCCTAGAAGTACTTGCGTGCAATGAAGAAATTGACTCTAGAAAATTTGGAGATTATGCTAAGGAAACTGCAAAAATATATACAACCAACTACCCATGGAGAAATATGTCTGCAACAGTTCATAAAATCCTTTATCATGGAGAAGATATCATTAAATATCATTTGGTGCCACTTGGAGATCTATCAGAGGAGGCTCAGGAAAAAAGAAACAAGGATTACAGATTTTATAGAGAGCACAATACTAGAAAAATTTCACGAAATTCAACAAATGAAGATCTATTTAATATATTATTGGCAACGTCAGATCCGTTCATCTCCAGTATTCGAAATCAATGGAAAGTGGAACATCGGGATTTAGATGAAGAAGCCAAAAACTACTAAAGAACAGAAATAGCACAGAACAAAATATGGAATATTTACAATCAATATTTGAGTCAAATGAATAATAATCATAATTGCCTTTCATTGTTATTTAAGGTACGAAAAGCATACTATTAGTAAAAAATAATAATAAACAGAACCTACCATTGTTACAAATGCTATTAAAATTTATTGCAGTTTTTATTTTTAATATGTTTTTTAAAATGATCAAATTTGACAGCAAAAAATAATACATTTTTCTGTAGTAATAGCAATATTTTTAGATAATATTATTAAAGTTTTTTTTTAAGTGTAACTATTCTTTGAGTGTAAACAAAATTGCAAATTAGACAGCAAAAAATTTTTAATTTTTCTGTAATAATAGCAAAATCGTTGATTTTACTATTTTTTTTTAGTGTAAAATTTTTTTTGAGTGTAACATTAAATAAATTCCATTATTACAAAACATATTTATAATTATTACTAATTTCCATATATTAAATTTTTTAATAAATAAAAAAATAATAAACCCATATTTCACTCTAAAAGTTAAAAAAATTCAAAAGTTCAACTTTGAGCTAGAATTCCTTAAAAAGTCCTCAATCAATTTTAATGTAATTAAAACTGAGTCAAACTGAACTAAATATCTATCCACTAAAATAAAAATTACTTCAATATTTTGATCAGTTCAAAAGTTACAGAATTTTGGCCAATGAAAAACGATTTTCAGCCACTGTGTGCCGGTCAAATGTGTTAGTGACAAAATTTCGTTTGTGTTAGTTTCTGTCATTCATTTCTTGTAAGGTAATTTCGCTTTAATTTCATGTTTCAGTAAGTGTTGCCACACACAAAAAACGCTTAGGGCTTTTACACTGAAAAAAAAATACTTGAGAAAATTTAAAATAGTAAAAACTAATTTTATTGCAAAATATACAAATCGAAAAGTATTCGACTCAGCCGGTTTTTAAATTGTAAAAAATACCAGACTATTTGACATTCGAAAAATCAACATTTTGAAAAAACCGACAACCGTATTGTAAAAAAACGGGGTTTAAAACCGGTTGAAAAACCGAGTATATATCATATACTTATGTCATATTATTCCAAAATTAGCTTTGTTTTTCTATTTAGGTAGAACTTTAGATATCACATCATTTCTAAACAGCAAATGTGTGAATAAGTTAAACGCATTCTATACATTTTTTGAACTGTACCCTACAATCGGAATATCTCGAGAGTATTTAAATATATTGCTATAATTTTTTCTGGCGTAGTAAACAGACTCGTACAGAACTCAAAAATACCAATTTAGTAAAATATTTCATTTTATTATTTATTTATTTATATAAATTAATCGAGCCCAATGGGCCATATATGATTAATATTTTAAAATACAAGTAACAAAGATTATAGTAATTACTTCAAGTAATATTATAAAAAGAATATATAAAATATTTACAGTAGAAAGATATACAACATATTTGTATCAAAAGTAAATATAATATAGTCGCTTTAAGGCTTCACTTACTATGATTGCATGTTATTATATATGTTAAACAACATCTGCTTAAAACTTGTTACACTATGGTCAAAACTTCTGAGTTCAATAGGAAGAGAATTATAAAGTCTACAAACTCTTAACAGATAGGATTTTTCAAATGTAGCGTTAGCAATCCCTGGTATAACTAATTGAGGGTTTCTTGTGGATCTAGAAAATTTTAATAATTGGCTTAATCGGGAATTAGATGTAAAAATTATATAAAAACTAAGAAGCGTTTTTATCTTAATATCACAGCAAAAAATAAATGAACGCGTTCAAAATGAAGTAGTGTTTCATGATTTCTTGAGCATGTATTTCTTCGAACGCGTTCTGATCGCATGCGATGAACGTAGTGGTAGAGAGTATGCCTTAACAGTCAAAACAACACGGTTCGTATCCTGGCTGCGGAATTTTTTTTTACGTTTTGTATTAACGTGAAAAATCGTCATCGAATCATACGTTCTTGCATGGGTTCTAAGCAGTCATTCGAATGATGAGCATTCTTTCTAAATTTGAACCCATGCTCGTCAATGACACGCCTGTGTTAAAATGATGCGTTATGCACCTAAGTTGAACCAATACATTTGCAATAGAACCCATGCATTAACTATTTCTTTTGCCGGTCTTTTTTTGCTGGGATAGTCTAAAAAATTGCAATTTAAAAACTTTTTAACATGATTAGATACATGATCGGAAATGTTAAGACAAAATATGAATCGAATGCGATTAAATATAATCCTTAATCGAGAAAGATTAAAGGAAGAGCAACCACTATAGATTTCCAAACAATACTGAACATGAGTAAACAATAAGGATTGAGCTAATTTGAACTTTATGGCTCGTGGTAAATAGATATTATAGCTGTATAAAGACCTAAGTACATTATTAATTGTAGCAGAAACATTTGATATATGGAGGTCAAAAGATAACTTATGGTCAAGTGTTAGTCCCAAACATTTCATGGAGTCAAAAAAGGGTACATTAATACCATTAAAAATAATTTTGATACGGGAAGAATATGTAGGTCCAAAATTTAATGCCTTAGTTTTACTACGGTTAAAATAGATTTTATTACAAGCCACCCAATCGCTCACTAACGACAGTGTAAAGTTAATATTGGCCTCATGGCAATCAAGAAAATTATTGTGAAGTGAACAATAAATTAATGCCATCAGCAAAAAGCAAGGGAATACACTGGGTATCACAAACACAGGTAACAAAATCATTCATGAACATAAGGAAAAGAAGACAGGGGTCCACAGAGGCACTAAGACCACCCACACCAACATACAGTTTACGATCAGTCAAATACGAATATAGCAATTTGCATGAGGGTGAAGAGAATTTAAATTCAGTGGAAAGTTCATCAATTAGAATGGAATAGTTAACAGTATTAAATGCTTTTCTAAGGTCATGAGATACTAACGTTGAAACTCTTCCTTTATTGGAGTTATCCCAAATACTTTCAGTTAAATTTATAAATCTCATAAATCTGTTCCTTTAGTATAATTTCAAACACCTTAGATAGACCAGGCAGGATACTAATGGGACGAAAATAGTAATGATAATTAAGATGGCAACTCTGTTGAAGTGAACGGACGTGTTTTAATAAGCGCATAGAATACAAAAGGATAAATAAATAAAAAGTGCAAAGGAAAAGGAATTTTTTTTCTTTTTTGTCGTGGAAAATAAAATTAAAATTAAATACATATATATTTTCTTTAATTTTATTTAAAAATAATAAAAAAACACTCGGAATGCCTGACAGCAACAGGTGCAAATAAGCAATCCGTGGTGAAACAGGGATTCAATGTATGGGTGTATGTAATAAAGTGTTTCATACATCTAATAAGTGTTGTGGTATTGACCAATACTCATCAAGAATATTGGAAGAGAACAGTTTCATAAGATTTATTTGTGATGACTGTATGCAGTATATACAAAATGTTGATATGGTGGTAAAAGATATACAAGATGAAGTGCACAAAAACAAACAAAACTTGATGAAATATAAGCATGAATTTAAAGCGTCGCTTAAACACTATCGCTATTGAAAAAAGATACGAAGAAAGAATGAATGAAATGATTAAATATCAAAAATCCTGTGAGAATAATGTTGAAGAAATGAAAAAGTTGGTTAATAATATAAACGATGTAGAGAAAATCAACAAGAAGTTAAGTGAAACAATAGAAGAAAAAAATTAAATTATGTGTAAAGAAATAAACAATAGTAACAACATATGCAGAATCTGTTAAAAACAAAGTGTTGCCAGGTACAAGCAAAATAGTTCCCCTAATTGTGAAGCCAAAAGAAAAACAGTCAGCGGAGAAAACCAAAGAAGACTTAAACAAAGTTGATCTAGTCAACCTAAAAATAACAATTGTTGAAAGTAGAAGAAATGGAACAATAGTAATACAAAGTGAGAACGGCGAAGAAAGAGAATAGATTAAGAAGGCTATTCAGGACAAAATATTGAACGAGTATGAAATAAAAGTGCCCAACCCATTGGAATTAAAAATAAAAATTACTAGCATGTCTTTCGACCATGATGAAACAAAAATAATTGAAAAATTAAAAAAACAGAATCCAAGCTTATCAAATGCCAACATCAAATTTATTGAGAAATATAAAATGAAGAGCGGAAATAAAGCCACATCACATCAGCAAGTCCCACATGGCCTGTTTTAAGTTGGTTAAAAATGGTGTTGATTTATCTACATTGAAACGTGTTAACTTTATGATTGGTATTTCTGATGGACTGTATACCAAGATCCTAAAGCCTGAAATTTGGTCAGCTGATATCAAAGCTCGGCCTTTTGTAAATTTTCGAGATCAAACGCCGCGGTTGCAGCAACACTAGCTAATGGATGTAATGGTTTAAAGATCTATTTTCAAAATCTCTCTGGAATGCGATCCAAGTCCAAGATAGTATACGATTTTTCCTCGCTGAAGGAGGTGTTTTAGTTGCAGTAAAAACCCGATTTAAGTCCTCTCTGTGCTGTATTAATGATCTTAATGCTTTGGTGGATCAAATAATTGTATCCATATCTAATGTAAGCTGCTCTTTTCTGGTATGTGCATCTTATATTCCGCCTAATAGCTCTGATTGTTTATATGATGCTCATATTTATAACATATTATCTATAGGTGAGAACTTCACAGTAAATGACAGTCTTTGTGTACTTGGCGACTTTAATTTAAAAAATATCTCTTGGTCAATGTTATCTGACGGCTCATTACTAACGCCTTGCAACGTTAACCATAGTCATGAAATTAATCTTATTGATAGTTTATTTTCTCTTAATCTGCGTCAAGTTAATAATTTTTCCAATCTGTTAAATCGTTTTGTAGATCTTATATTTTTATCTGAATTTCTTAAATACAAAATTTATGTTCCTTTACTGTGGAATTCTCAACCTAATATTCATCACCAACCTCTGGTTATTGAAATTGATAACATAACATTTTTCAAATATTCTTAATCGGCGATTGCTAATGACTTTAACTTTAATTTATGTAATTTTGATGTGCTTAATTCCTTGTTCGAGGCTATTAACTGGACTGATTCGTTTGATAAGTTAAATACTAATGAATGTTATGATTTATTTTTACAGAAAGTGCGTGATATCTGCTGTAATAATATTTCAACTAAGAATATCAAGCCTTATAAACTACCATGGTACAAAAGGGGTCTCAAAAATCTAAAGAATTTGCGTAATAAATTTCATGGGAAATTTTTAGATATGGGTGATTCTGAGTCTGAAGTCAAGTTTCTTCACTATCGCTGTGAATTTAACTTCTTGAACAAATTTCTTTATAAAGAATTTCTCTTATCTAAGGAACAGGAGATAAAAAGTAACCCTAAGTCATTCTGGTCTTACGTAAAATCTAAGAAACAATCGTCTGATATTCCTTCGACGGTCCAGCTGGATGGGATAGTTTCTAACTCTTGCGAAGAGGCCGTTAATTTGTTTGCATCATTTTTTAAATCTAACTTCAAACCACCTCGAGATAACATTTCTACTTCAGGGACTCATACTAACTTAAACGTGGGTTTCTTCATTTTGTCTGAGGACGATGTATCTGAAGCAATCATTCAGGCTAAGATCTCGTTCAAATCTGATTTTGATGGCCTGTGTACTCATTTATTGAAGAAGGCTGCCTCGTCTTTTATTCCTGAATTGACTTTTATTTTCAACTTGTCACTTAAGGAGGGTGTATTTATTAATAGATGAAAGTATGCGACACTTACTCCTATTTTTAAGGATGGAAGGAGAGATGACGTTAGGTGTTATAGGCCGATTTCTAAATTAACTTGTGTCTCTAAAATTTTTGAGCACATCATTCATAAGAAACTGTTCTTCCTGACAAATAGTTGGATTTCGCCTTACCAGCATGGTTTCTATGCTGGAAGGTCTACTGTAACGAATCTGATGCTATTTAAGGAATACTGTTTAGAGGCCTTGGTTAACGGCGCCCAAGTTGAGGTGGTTTATACTGACTTTTCAAAAGCTTTTGATAAATTATCGCATTCAGTCTTATTATCTAAATTGAAGTTAATGGGATTCCATTCTAATTTCTTAACCTGGATTACGTCTTACTTGTCCAATAGAACTTGTTCCGTTAATATTGAAGGTTATAGTTCTGTGCCTTATCTGCAAATGTCGCGTGTTCCTCAGGGTAGTATACTCGGTCCTTTATTGTTCAACTTCTTTATTAACGATATCGGTAGTTGTTTCTTTAAATCAAATTATTTATTATATGCTGATGATTTAAAATTTTTCTTAAAATTAGACTCGGTTCATGATGCCCAAATTATGCAAACTGAGCTCTATAATCTTAGTGAGTGGTGTCGCCTAAATTGCTTAAGTCTGAACATTAATAAATGTGTGCATGTTTCCTTCTATAGGTCTGTTGCCCCCAGTGTTGTAGCCTCGTATATTGATGGTGTAGTGTTGAATACGTCTAATCTTAAACTTGACTTCGGCGTTATATTTGATAACTCCTTGTCGTTTAATGCTCATGTTGAGTATTTACTTCCTAAAGCATATAAAATAATGGGTTTTCTGAAGAGAACTTGTTCTGAGTTTGCTGATTCATACACTCTGAAGTATATCTATACGTCTTTTGTTAGGTCTAAATTAGAATATGCTGCTGTTATTTGGAATCCCCATATCTCTAATCGTATTGCTCGTATAGAGAGAGTTCAACGCATTTTCGTCAAATATGCTACGCGCTCGTTACTTTATTTATCATCCGTTCCATATGAATCTAAATGCTTGTTTATTGGTCTACGTACTTTGGCGTCTCGTAGAAAAATTCAATCTGCCTTGCTGCTATATGACGTTATTAATGGTTCTATTGATTGGCCTGATTTGCTTTATGCCATACGGTTTTATATACCTCCCAAGAATATGAGGTTCGCTAAACTTAAACTCGTAATGGCACCTTATCACGTACATTCTCTTTCTTGAATGAAATAAATTATAATATTCAAAAGGATTCACAATCTTTTATCGAGTTTAGCACTGAAAAATCAGAGTTTAAATTGTTACTTTTTAGCTTATTGAAATAACTGTGATCTCAAAACTATTTAATTATTTAATTTAATTGTAAACTTTTCAAAGTAATATTATATATGCTTATATATATATATATATATATATATATATATATATATATATATATATATATGTTTATCCTGATAGATTAAATTTTTTCTTTTTTAATACAAATTTTGTAAACAACCTTAGTATTAGTTCCTTATCTTTGAATGTTATCTTAGTCTGTAAGGATTATTTCTCCATTGACTGAACTACAATAAATAAATAAATACAATGTTAAATTAAAAATCGACAATGAAGCATATCGAAAAATCATGGAGGAGGCAAAAGTAAACATTGGGTGGGAAAGATGCAAAGTTTATGATGGAACAGAAGTAATACAATGTATGAAATGCAAAGGATATAACCATTTAGCAAAAGACTGTAAAAACCAGGAGGTGTGTCTGATATGCCATGGTCAACACAGTGCAAAAAATTGTGGAAGTAATGAAAAAATAGTGAAAGGTATTAACTGTGTAAAAGTAAATAGCAAACTAAATATGGGCCTAGATGAAAATCACCATACAAATGATAGGAAATGTCCGGTGTTTCAAAATAAATTAAATAACAAAATGAGAAGGATTGGTCTAACGGCCTAACAATTAAAGGATGTACGTGTTATATATACCAATGAGCAAGGAATAATTAACAATTACTGTCAAATTGGAATTACTACATTAACTGAAAGCCCTGATTTCCTCATTCTGTCCGAAACACATGCAACAAAAGATATAAATGATTTTGAAGTGATGTTACATGACTACGGCCATATTATGACACTATCAACATCCACAAGAACTGGTGGTGTCATGATATACTTTTAAAACCAAAATATTTGAAAAGGTCGATGATACAAAATATTGGATATTAGTTTGAAAAGCCACATATGAAAACTATACTTTTATAATTGGTGCAATATATAGATCGCCTAGTCATAGTGAGTATAAATTTTTTAACATATTTGAAGAAATAATGGAAGAAATCTGTGATAATAGCTGTGATATTTTAATTACCGGAGATTTTAATATAGACTGGTTAAGAAACTCCACATATAAAATTAGAATTAATTGTATATTAAATGATAATGGTACGAAACAAATAGTAAATGAATGCACCCGTGTAACAAAAACCTCTAGTACAATAATTGACTACGTAATAACAAATAATTATAATATATCAGTAAATAATAGTGTGACGAGTAAAATCGCCGATCACGAAACATTAAATATATCAATTCCAAATATAATTAATAGAAATGAAAAAGGAAGAAAGATTATAGAGATATTTAAATACAATAAATATATGTTTAATACAGAGCTAATCAATAATATGAAATTTGATGATATTAAAAATATTAATGAAATCGTAGTCCTATTTGATGCTTGTTTAAAGGAAACAATACAAAGATGTACTTAAAAAAATGATACATGAAAATAATAATGTAAATAAGTGGTTCAATGCAGAGTTACAAGCAATGAAAAGAGAAAAAATAATTAAATATTTGCAAGCTAAAACAGTAAACACAGATCAATCCTGGATAAACTACAAGATAATAAGAAACCTATATAAAGTACAAATTGAAAACAAAAAGAACAATTATATAAACAATATAATCAATAGCGCAGTTGATCAAAAACAAATGTGGAGGCAAATAAAAGAATTAGTACTTAATACAAATCAAAATGTGATAAAATCTGTGATATTTGACCAAAATGAATACAATGACAGCAATATATTAGCTAATAAGTTTAACACATATTTTGTAGATAGCATTAAAGATATAAGGGGCTCAATAGAGGAAGTGCAATATATAAACCAAATAACATTTAACATGACTAATGTGTTCAGATTTCGTGCAATAAATATTTTAGAACTTAAGAATATAATACAAAAAATTAAAAACAAAGCAGACCATGAAAAAATATCAAATAAAATTATTCTTGATAATTGGAATGTAGCAGGTAATACAATAATGAAAATAATAAATAAGTCAATAGAGACGGGGGTTTTTCCTGACAATTGGAAAGAAACAATGGTAACACCAATTGAAAAAGTACCAAGAACAAAAAAATGTGAGGAATATAGGTCAATTAATACATTGAAAACATGTGAGAAAATATTGGAAAAGGTTGTGAAAGAACAGCTGGAAAAATATATTGAGACACAAAATATATATATATATAGTATCAATCAGGATTTCTTAAAAAATACTCCTGAGAGACGGCAGTAAACTATGTACATATAAGCAAATGGAAGGGCATAGGAAATAATAAAAAAATAATGGCAATATTTCTCGATTTCAAGAGAGCGTTTGGAACAATAGTGTAGTGTAGCATCGTCTGAACGCACCTTTTTTTCTTTTGTTTCTTTTGCTTTTTAAAAGAAAAAACAAACGGAACAAAACGATCAATTTTCATTGATCGTACTGACACACTAACTTTTATTAATAAACTAACAAATACTTTGTAGCTTGAATATTTGGCAATTGCAATAAACTGCTGAATTAGTGAAAAGGGTTTTTGATGAATTAAATGTATGATTATGTAGGTTACTAGTTGTTTTAAAATATTTTTGTAAAATAGTATTTAAGGCAGTATAAGTCAAAAATAAAGAGAGAATTATTTTCATGCCTTAAATCGGCACATTGTTTTATTAAAATAAATGATTCTGAATCCTGGCCAGCGGCGCCTTAGCGCCGGCCATATAATATAACCAAATAAAGCAAAATATAAAATCAGTATAATAGACCGACAAATAATGCTCAGAAAGCTATATATATATATACATATATATATGGAATAAGGGGAAAAGAATTAGAATGGTTTCAATCATACTTGGAAAATAGAAAACAAAAACCAAAGTTAATGGTTCGATATCAGACGAAAAAGCAAATAATTTTGGTGTACCACAAGGTTCAATATTAGGCGCCCTCATGTTTATAATATATATATCAATGGCATGTCAAATATTCTGGAAAGATGCGAGATGGCCATGTATGCAGATGATACTCTGATATTTACTTCTGCTGATAATGATGAAGAATGTCGGACAAATATGACTAATGGTATTCATGCCATGGTAAGCAAATGGTTAAAAATGAATAAATTAAAACTAAATGAAAATAAGACGAAAACAATAGAAATAAACTTTAATATAATGAAATATTTAAAATTAATAACACGGTAATAGAAAAAGTTAAACATATAAAATATCTCGGATTTATAATAGACAAAAAATTAAGAAAAAAGTCTGTTTCCTTAAAGGAATAAGAAATAAAATATCAAAAAGTACAGCAATAAATATATATGTATACATATATAACATTATAATTAAGCCCCACTTTGAATTTGGATCAACAATTTTATATACATGCATCAACACAAGGCAATTAGAAAGAATGCAAAAACTACAAAACAAAGCTATGAGGATAATTTTAAAATGTGATCGATATACTCATATTAATACAATGCTAAATAATATGAGATGGATGACTGTTAAACTAAGATTGGAATTCAACACTTTAAAATTTATTAGAAAAATTAAGCAAGGGGATTCTCCGGAATATCTATGTGAACAAATAAAATATGTGGGTGAGAGCCAGCCATACAGTCTTAGCAATGCAGATGATTTTCGAATACAGAGGGTTACGTAAACACTAATGCAGAAAACATTATTTTACAAGGGGCTTCAACTATTTAATTCTTTGCTAAATAATATGAAAAATGAAAGAAATAATAATATTTTTATAAAAAAATGTGTAAATTTTGTGAGATTTAATCAACACTCATTTAATGTTAATTCATTGGAAAATAATTGAATATGTACAATATCTATGTATGTAAAATATAAAGTATTTTTAATACTAATAATAATAATAAAAAAATAATAGCTAGAAATATGAGGGTCTTGGCTTTTTTAGCGTATAAAGAAAATAGGAATGAGATTAATTGGAAAATATATTGTAGACACCGAAGTAAAGTAAAAAGCATATTAAGGAGATATAAATCTAAATTTTGGGAGAACAAATTTAAGAGCTGTGATAGTAAAAATGTGTGAAAATTATTAATAATCAAAGAAAAAACTGTTTTGACGCTCATGACCCTGATGCATTTAATAATCATTTTGTTTCATCTCAAGTCCCCTCGGATAATGCATATCTAAAATTTAATGAATACTCTTGCTTGGGACTTTCTTTTAGGAATATTACGGAAGATGAACTTATTCTGGCACTTACTCAAGTAAAATCCAACGCACTTGGTTATGGTAATATTCCACTTAAATTTATAAAAAAAATCTTCCCTTACATCAAAAGACTAATTCTTCACCTATTTAATTCGGCTATACTGACCTCCACCTATCCTACTCAATTCAAGATTTCCAGAGTTGTTCCTATTGAGAAAAAAGGACCAAGACACAGCTTAGAAAATTATCGGCCTATCAGTATTTTACCATGTTTATCTAAATTATTTGAAGTTATTTTGAAAAATCAACTACTAGAACACCTAAATTCAAATAATCTCCTCGATAATTGTTTGTATGGATTTCGAAGTGGTTGTAGCACATCTTCTCTGCTATTAAGCTTAACTGAAAGCATTCGTAATAATTCCAATAACAATAAAATATCTATTTTAATATCACTTGACCTTAGCAAGACTTTTGACACAGTCAACTACAATATTTTAATTCAAAAACTCTATTACCAGTTCAAATTATCTAGATCTGCATGCAAATTGTTGTACTCCTATCTAACAGACAGAAACCAATACGTTAGTAATGGTAAGCAGTAGGATCAGGAAACTGCAATCATACATCTATTAAAGTTATTTTTGATGGTGTCTGTGTACCTTTTGTAAGCGACATGAAATGTCTAGGTCTGACAATTGACAGTAATCTATCTTTTGAGAAACATATATCTAGTATTGCTTCTAAGGTATATTTTGCACTGAAATCGTTATATAGTCTCAATTGTCACTTACCTACAAAAATTAGGTGTAATTTAGCACAGCCTCTGTTAATGTCTCACATTACTTATTGCCTTGAAGTATTTAGTGGCTGCTCATCGTCAAATATGAATCGTTTGAAACTGATATTTAATCGTATTATAAGATATATTTTTAAGCTAAGAATTTTCCAACGCATATCTGATTACCCCAAAATATTTTTAAAATGTTCCTTCTCGAACTTTGTGGAAATAAGAACTATGATTGCTTTTTATCACATTATTAAAGCTAACTCAAACTCTAGTTTATCTGATATATTTCGTTTTTCAAGATCAATACGCAACCCCCAACTGACAATACCAATAATAAACAACTCAACAAGTATGTAAATATATTCAAAGATTGAGATAAACACTTATTTGTATTTTTTTTTTAATTAGTGAACGAACGAATTTTACCTAATTTTTTTTTAAGAACAAACACAACCCGCAAAGCGTTAGCTTGTCTGCAGAAAACACCCAGAGTCTATGGTGGGAATCGAACCCACGACCTCTGGACTGAGAGGATAGCATCGCTACCACTCAGCCACAGGGGCACTCTAATGTACATATAAATATATAATGTACATATATAAATATATAGAATATATAAATTGTTATATATTTTAATAAAGTTGACGAATGTATGTCTGTTCAATTCAATCACTATTTATTTAATAATTCATATATTATTAATTCTAATAAAGTAATAGTTTACAGGGTAAGTCTTATAAACTAACTTAAGTGTACACTGAGCGTAATAGCTCTACAACATAAATATAATAAGTTATAAATATTTTTTATATTAACTTTTACTTAAATAAATGTATCACGTACGCGATTAGAAATAAGTTCATCACTTTTTGTGCATTTTAATCATATATGGCTCTATGGGCTCGATTAATTAAATAAAATAAATTGAAATTGAAAATTGAAAATTCTCTAGAGACGTGCTATTGTCTTTTTTAGCGACAGGGACTACTCTGGAAGTTTTCCAATCTTTAGGATATGCAGATGTCATAATAATTAAGTTAAGTATATGTAAAAGCAATTTGCTTATATAGGGATAAATTATCTTGAGAAATTTAAATGGGTAATTATCAGATCTCAGCGCATTCGATTTAACTTTAGAAAGGCAATATAAAGTTCATCAGCACTAATAGGTCTGAAATTAAACCCGAAACGAGGAATAACATCAAAATTAGGAGCAATATTGTTTCCACCCACCTGTGAACTTATAAAGTATATATTAAATATCTATGGATCATGAGCATCAAAGCATTTTGTATAAGACCTTTTCTTTTCGTTTATAATTTTCCAGAAATCCGTGATACCACAGTTGCTATACTTACTTTCATAAAATTTAATTTTATACTTAAAACATTTTTAACTCTATTTCTAGATTTACAGTAAATCCTCCAATTTCCATCACTCCTATTTTCCCTATAAGCCATAAAAGCCAAATCTTTCATGTTACGAGCAAGTTTCACTTCTTTTATATCCATTAAAGTCCTATTACTATTTACAGGCTTTTTGAACTTTTTAATAGGACCACTTTCAAGTAGTTTATTTAATAGTTCATAAAGTGTGTTCAATTGAAGATTAACTTTACTGGTGAGGTAAATAGTTTCCCAATTGTTGCCACAGACAATATCATGATACCAGTTTACCTTAGTTTATATTATTATAATCCCTGTGTGAAGATAAATTTCTCTATGAAAAACGCAAATGTTAAGGGTTTTGACATCAGGGTATCATAAAACGTCACAAAAGACATAAATTCCAACAAAATTTAGCCGCCCAGGTATGTTCGTTCTCCAGGAATTCCAAATTTCCATAAAAGAAACTTAATTTACTTTGATATTAAAAAAATTATAGGTTTCTTTGAAATTTTTTATGACCTTTTTTGTTTTTATAAAGAAGAATTTAATGTTTCGATTTTTTTAGCTCATTTTGTTGAAAAATAGGGCCAGGATTCCATTTGGAGTAGACAATTCCAAGATTTTCATGTGTAACAGGGCTCTGTTATCAGGTTAACATAGCTCTGTAAATGCAACTGGTTTCCGTCTTGGGTTTTTCGAAATTTCGAAATTTATCTTCACACACGTTGATTTTTTAAGTACTTTTTGTCAATGTTGAAAATTTTACCCTGATAATCTTCCACTTACTCAGACCCTGACAATTTTGCATTATTTGTGCAAAATAATTTTCTATGTGGTTGTTGTTATATTTTTTTTAAATTTTGCAATTTTGCTTTTTCGCATCAGTGCAACTTTTGACGTGAATACCTTTGGTGATTTCTTTTCTGAAGAAAATATTTTACACTATATATACATATATATATGTATATGTATGTGTAACATTTTTAAATGTTACCTAAAATCACTCAAAGTGCTACATATTCTGTTACTACAATCGAACAAAGTAAGCTGCTTTTATTCACAAGGGTTACATTTTTATCATTAATGTACTTCATTAGCGATTTTTAAGGCTATTTGAGAGGTTTGTTGTATTTCTTGTACAAACGAACACAAAGATGTAAAACATGTAACATATATGCAACATATTTGTCAGAAAAGAAATCGCTACTAAATATACACTTGAATACATACATATTGTTATGGTTTAAGTTCAAAAACAAATTAATTATAAAAATAATCAAAGAATTTATTTTAAGTTTTAAATAAGTTCAAATCAAGACTGAAAGAAAAGTATGATTTTTTTTACAATCTGGAATTAATATTTCAATGCAATATTGTTTCTTTAATTATGTATAAAACTAAGTATAATATTTTAAAGTGTTTTAACTACAATATCTCCCTTTGTTTAAGTAACACTGTAGCCTTTCATCCATCCAGGAGGTTTGCGGTTTCTTTTGATTGTGGAAGGTTCGAAAGTGCTAGTCGAAGGTGATGACATTACATCATTTTCAATTAAATCCGACGTCGAGTGAAACGATGAGTCTACTTCAGGTTGAACATTTGAATCAAAAGCAGTTTCTGCTTCACATTCATTGTCTAGATCAGCTTCTAAAAGCGGCTGATCAGGTGTTTCTAAGATTTGATCAGATTGCAATGTAGGAACGATATCTGATTTTTTATGTAGATCAAACATTTCCAATAATACATTTGTTGAGATTGTTCCTTCATCCGTCTCAAATCTTCTCTTAATTTGATTTGCATGAGAACGAATAAGTTTTTGCTTGTTTTCGTGGTTAACCAATACATTGTAATTAACAGTTCCCACGCGTTCTATTATTGAACCAGCTACCCATATATACTTCTTATTCCTGAAAATTTGAGCGTATACTTTTTCATTAGACTTAAAACTTTTCTCTTTTGCTCCATGCTTTCTATTGAAAATTACATCTTGTTGGATATTTCTTTTAATGTGTGATTGTTCTTGTGGTTTGAGTAAATCTAAATTGATTTTAATTTTTCGATTTAGAAATAGTTCCGCTGGTGACTTCATTTGCAATCTGGGTGTTGATCTATAAGTATAAAGAAAAGTTTCCAAGTTCTCTTTACTTGTACCATCATGTTTCAGTTTTTCAAGAGCACGTTTTAACGTTTGAACAAAACGTTCAGCTTGCCCGTTTGATTGTGGGTGATATGGCGCCGTCTTGATATGTTTTATTCCTCTATCTATTGCAAATTTGTTGAATTGAGCACTTACAAATTGTGTGCCATTATCTGAAACAATGGTATCAGGGTTTCCATATCTAGCAAACATTTCAGTGAGTTTTAAAATAATAGTAAGTGATGAAATGTTTGAAATTTCGAAGATTTCAGGCCACTTTGAATAAGCATCAATAATAACAAAATAATATAAACCATTACAGGGACCAGCAATATCTATGTGAATGCGTTCCATAGGTTTATTTGCTACAGGCCATGATTGTAGAGTATGTTTAACTGGTGCAGAGCAAATTATAGCACATTGATGACAATTACGAACATAAGTAAGGATATCTTCATCAATACCAGGCCAATAAACATGGCTTCTTGCTAAAGATTTCATTCGTTCCTTACCCGGATGCCCTCGATGAAGTTCTTTTAAAATGCAAGATCGAAATTTGTTTGGTATTATAATTCTATCGTTAAACATTAGACATCCTTGAACTACACTTAGTTGATCTTTTCTCGCATAATATGGAGTAAGTGTTGACGGTAATTTGTGGTTCCATCCACTATTAATTGCTGATATTACTGACTGAAGTGTTTTACATTTATTTGTTGCATGTAAAACCATATTAAACGTTATTGGTAGTGAATTAAAATGATCGGTTAACATTTCTGAACAATCTTCTTCCAATGTAGCACAGGCAATGATGATATCTTCATCAGGTTTTATGTTGGAATCTATGAGCCTCGATAAAACATCTACACAACCAAAATCTTTGGTGTTGACGTATTCGATTTTGAAATCATACATCATAAGTGTTAATGCCCAACGCTGCAATCTATTTGCTGCATAAGCTGGAATACCAGATTTTCTACCAAAAATCGACAAAAGGGGTTTGTGATCAGTACACAATATGAACTGTCGACCATATACAGTGACTCCAACACATAATCGGACAAAACTGTGGCTGATGTAAATGTGCTCGAAACAAAAACAAAATGTACTTAAGGTTGTTTTTTTTTTAATTTTACTTACACTTCACATACCTACATCTGTGGATAATAACAAAAAACAAGAACTTTTCAAACGATAAGTATACAGTTAACTAAAAAAACAAAAATAACTCAAATTCTATCGCTCAACGAATAATCGGACAAAACATTTAAAATACAAAAATCAAACAATTAATACTTTGTTGCATATCCTTTGCTGTCCAGAACGGCCTGTAAGCGTTTGGGAATTGACTTCACCAAGTTTTGGCATATTTCCGGCTCTATTGAGCTCCAAGCTTCTAACAAGCCCTCCTTCAGCTGGGCTAATGAGTTGTAGTTTTTTTGATACACTCTTCTGCCTAATTCCTCCCAAAGGTGCTCAATTACATTGAGGTCAGGGCTCTGCGCAGGTGTTTCAATAAGTTTGGGACAGTTATGAATTAACCAAAGCTTTGCAACTCCTGATGTGTGCTTTGGGTCGTTGTCTTGGTAAAAAGCAAAGTTGTTCGCAATGCCCAATTTCTCCGCACTTTGCTTTACATTTTGCTTCAAAATGTTGAGATAGACAAATTTGTCCATTTTACCGTCTATAAAATGCAAGTTGCCTACTCCAGCACTAGACATGCAGCCCCAAACCATTACAGAGCCTCCTCCATGCTTCACAGTAGCTTTTGTATTTTTATGGTTAAATTCGGTATTTGGTTTACGCCACACAAATTGCCTGCCATCAGAACCATGCAAATTAAATTTGCTTTCGTCAGTGAACAATACCTTAAGATAATTGCAAACTTTCAATGAAAATTAATTTCAAAATGATTTTCCACCAAATTACCTGATTCCAAAAATCTGCAGTTTTCATTAAGTACTCTTTGGCAAATTTTACTCTACGGTATTTATTCTTAAGACTTATAAAAGGCTTTTTTCTGACAACTCTGCCATAATAATTGTACTTATGTAATGTATTACGAACTGTATTGAGACAAACATCTTTTCCAGTGCGAGATTTTAGTGATATTTTAAGATCGTTTGCGGTCTTAAAGGGATCTCCTTTAATTTCTTTCAAAATCGAACGTTCTTCTCTTTCATTTAATATTTTACCTTGACCTTCTCTGCTTTTATTGGTCGGTCTAAATTCATTGCGGAACCTTTTAATAACATCGTGGACAGTGGACTTGCTTTTTCCAACCAATTCGGCAATTTCTCTAACGGTTTTACCTTCCAAATTTAATTTAACTATTAATTGTCTTATTTCAACAGTCGTTTGTTTTCCACTTGGAGCCATTTTCACTTAGAATTAAAGTTATTACTACTTCTTACAATTTATAAATGCGAATGACAAAAAAAATTTTGTTTTCATTTTGTATGTGAAAAATAACGGCATTTTTAGATGTCTACTCTTCTTTGTCCGATTATTCGTTGAGCGCAAAAATTCTAGGTATTTTTGATTTTGTTAAAAAATGAATAGTCATACTACAGAAAAAAAAAATTTTTTGTGTTGTTGTAAGACTAAAGTACTTGAAATGTAAATAAAATAAAAGAAAACAATAGCTTAACCATATTTTATTTTTGTTTTGAGTAAATTTTCATCAGTCAAACTCTTGTCCGATTATGCGTTGGAGTCACTGTATGTAACGGTGAAACTTCTTTACGGCGAATATTAAAGCAAGTCCTTCTTTCTCAATTTGAGAATAGTTTTTCTCAGCTGCGGTGAGAGTACGTGAAGCATGAAATATAACTTTTTCCGATTTGTCTGGATATACATGACAAATGAACGCACCAATACCTTTACCTGATGCATCTGCTGCAACCTTTATTGGCAATGCTGGATTGTAATGTGTTAGTAATAAATCTGAACGCAATAGATTTTTGAATTGTTGAAATGACTTTTGGCATGCAGAGTTCCATTCAAATGTGACATTATCTTTCAATAGATTATCAAGTGGTGCCCTAAGATTAGTCATTTGATGAATATATTTACCATAATAGTTTATTGATCCTAGAAATGATCTGAGTTCTGATGTAGATGTTGGTGGTGGTAAGTCCAAAATAGTTTTTATCTTGTCAGGATCAGGTCGTAAACCACTTTCTGACATTATGTTACCAAGATATTTTACTTCTTTGGCGAAAAACTTGCATTTTTCATACTTGATATGAAAATTGAACTCACGTAGTTTTTGCAAAACATTTTTGACATTTTCTAAATGTTTTTCAACTGTAGAGCCACCAATAATTATATCGTCGATATAAGCTGCTGCGTCATCTATACCAATGAGCATTGTATCCATGATTTGTTGAAACGCGCCTGGAGCACTTTTTACACCAGGAGCTAGCCTATTAAAAGTAAAAAGCCCTTTATGTGTGTTTATTGTAAGAAGCTTGGCTGAATCTAATGTTACTTCTGTTTCAAGATAAGCATCAGAGAGATCAATATGAGTATACAAGCAACTGTTAGCTAATTTTGCATATAGATCTTCTGGACGATGAAGTGGGTATTTATGTGGTTCCAAACTGTCATTTAGTCCGGTTGAATAATCCCCACATATACGAATTTTTCCGTTCGGTTTCTTTACAGCTACAATTGGTGCTGCCCAGTCAGAGAAATCGACAGGCGAAATTATTCCCAATGACTGTAGGCGTGATATTTCATCTTCTATTAGAGCAAGCATTGCATATGCCACTGGCCGTTTAGCTCTAAATATTGGTTGAACGTCGGTCTTAAGGTGTAGTTGAACCTTTATTTGGTACATTTTGCTGGAATGTCTTGAAAAATATCAGCAAAATTCGTTCGTATTTCATTCAAAACATCTGCACCTACTTCAGCTTGCTTAATTTGGCAACAAATTTTACTTAATGGTTGGTCCCATATGCGAAAGATATCACACAAATCTGTACCAAATATTAAAAGCGTATCAATTTCTACAACAGAAAAACTGCATAATTGTACTTCACCTTTTAGCCTGACTTGACAATCAAACTCGGCTAAAAGTTTGATTTTGTTGTTGGATGCACTTGTTACAAAACGATTCTTGAAATGTTTTCCTGGTTTTCCCATTTTTATCCAAAGGGATTTTCCAATCATTGAGATGTCTGATGCTGTATCCACTTGAAGTTTGACATCAAAGCCGTGATGACATTGGTCAGAAGACAAAGACCTAATATTGACCATGACGTATTTGCGCCTGGATGCGTGCGAAATTTTGTTGATTTGAACAACATTTGATTGTGGAGAGCCTGATTTTCTCTTATAATTCTTGTTTTTCTTCTTATACGAACATTTGTTTTTAAATGAACTATTTTTACCTGGGCTTTTGCAGTATCCCTCTTTATGACCAATAACATTGCATTGACTACATTTATGACGCATGTATGTGCAATATTTTGAATAATGCATCAAGCCACAGTTCCAACATGGAGTCTTTGGTACTTTTTTATTGTCATCAGATTTGAAATTTGAATTTTTTTTAATGACGTTAACTGATGTTGTATTTTCCTCCACCATAGCGGTATCACGTTTTAGATTCATCATTTTCTGAGCCGTTGCAACTAATTTGTTGACTGTCTGAGTCGAGTCATCCTCAAGAATTGCTAAAGATTTCATACGAACCTCCATGTCTGAATGTGATTGTAGCCCACACACAAAAACAAGACATTTGAATTGGTCTGCGTTCATATCCGATAGACTGAACTGCTCACATGATTCATTAATACGAGCTGCGTAGGATACCAGATCTTCTTGAAGCGTTTTCACTGTTTGAAGACATTTATACCGCATGCCGAACAAGGATTCTTGCACACCAAACATGCTTTTTAAGATTTTGATTGTATCAGCAAACGATATATCTCTAACATTTTTCGGAAGAATGTAGGCAGCATATTTCCCATAAGCAATAGTATTCAACTTTCTCATCAAAAGTCTTACTCGTGCTGCATCGTCTAAGTTCTTACCATCTACCAAAAATGTATCTTCATGGCGGCTGTACCAAACGTTAAAAGTAATCGAATTTGTTGGGTCAAATATGAATTCAGAAATACAATTTGACAATTTATCCATTAATTGCTCTTGATTTGCTGAAGCACCCATGGTTAATTTAGCTAGGATTTCTCCCTGCTTCTGTAATAATTCTAAAATTTTAGGATCTGTTGCCATTATCCTCGTCGCCAAATATGTTATGGTTTAAGTTCAAAAACAAATTAATTATAAAAATAATCAAAGAATTTATTTTAAGTTTTAAATAAGTTCAAATCAAGACTGAAAGAAAAGTATGATTTTTTTTACAATCTGGAATTAATATTTCAATGCAATATTGTTTCTTTAATTATGTATAAAACTAAGTATAATATTTTAAAGTGTTTTAAATACAATACATATGTACATACATACATATGTATTTATGTATGTATTTGTAAGAACCTATTTTTCAACCCAAAAAAAAGATACGAATTGGATTATATACTTTGGCGTGAGTGTGCGTGATCGTGATAATTTGTAAACCACTCGTACGTGATTAGGAATATTTTATTCGTGAGCAATAAAAATTTGCAAAACCATTCGGACGTGAAAGTACGTGAGTAAAATATTATATATGCGTGTCGTGAGTCAAAAAACGCTCACGCGCAAATCTCTACTTTTAACTATTTCTTAAAAAAAATAAACCCATTTTTAGTATAAATTTTAGCACGCACTTACATATGTACATATGTATCCATATAAATATGTATTTTGTAAGACGAGATCTAAACGAATTTATCAATTTAAAATATTTAAACAATTTATTTTTCTGGATTAAAAAGCAATGAGTGCTATGAACTTATTATAAAAAAATCCCAAAAAATTTGTTCAGATAATATCCCAACTAAATGCAATAGACCATATAAGCTCCCTTGGTACACCAATGGATAAAGAAATCTAGAAAACTTGCGTAACAAATTCCATAAAAAGTTTTTGGATATGGGTGATTCCAAATCTCAAGCTAAATTTTTCCATTACAGTAGAGATTTTAACTTCTTGAATAAATTTCTGTATAAGCAGTTCCTCTTGTCGAAAAAACAGGAAATTATACATAGCTCAAAAGCGTTTTGGACTTTTGTTAAATCTAAAAGGAAATCATCAGACATTCCATCTATAGTCAATTTAGAGAGCAAAATGTGTAATTCTTGTGAGGAAGCGGTAGATATGTTTGGATCCTTTTTGGAAGAAATTAAGTTTAGTGACATAACTCCAAAATTAATAAAATTTTGTATCCGATAGAAAATTAAAAAATAAAAAGAAAAAGTGAAATAACAAAATTTGCGGCGAGCCTTAGTTTCCTAGTTATGGGTCTTTGAAGTTCTAGTATGAAATTGTGATTATATGGTGGATTTGGAACAAACCAAGCTAAGAGGCAATTATAAAAAAGCTATCCGATTGAAAATTAAAAAATAAGGAAATAAATAAAAATATTGTAAGTGAGGCTTAGTTTCTGAGTTATGGGCCTTAGAAATTGTAGTACAAAATTCTGATTACATGATATATTTTCCAACAAATGTTATCCAATATTGGTGTCATATAAAAACTTTTTAGCTAATCATTGGGCGCATTCATAAGACGTACCTGTTGAGCTCAACAGTTGTGAAACTGCTGGCAACTGTTGGCCCCAACAGCTACTTCTTAGAAACGGCTTGATGTAACCTAACAAAGAATAAAAAAGAAATAGCTCTATTTGACCAGCTGTTCAGGCTGATCAAAACGTGTTGACTATAGGTTGCGAAAAAATTTTATGATGGAAAATTACTCAACTGTTGAGTGGAGCTGAGATACTCAACTATGCGTTTCTAAGACAAACACTCAACGGTTGCGCAACAGTTATGCCTTATGAATGCGACCACAAAATTTTGGAATTGGGTTGTATTTACTAACACCTATGTATGTATGTAAGTATGTATATATGTGTATATATGTATGTGCGTGTTTGTAGCATTCATACATAAAGGATTTTCTCCACCATGGTATCTCCCTACACGGCGCAGCCAAATAAAGATTTTCTGCCTGGCAAAGTTTTTCTGTCTAATAATGATTTTATGTATAAATATAATTTCGTACTAAAACTTCAAAGGCCGATAACTAAGGCTCGAGCCAAATTTTTAACTATAAACTAATAATGTCACTAAACCTAATTTAAGCCTCTTCAATCTACGCCCTATTATCAAACGTCTGGTTTGCCTCAGGGGAGCATCATTGGCCCATTATTATTTAATTTATTTATTAATGATATTGGTTGCTGTTTTATTAAGTCTAGATATCTTCTATAGTCGCCGTCAGGGCACGAAGCCGACTTGGTTTGTCGACCGGCGGCGGCTGAAAGTCGACTCAAGCCGAAAAACGTCGGCTAAGAAATAAAAACAACGGCGGCGGCTTAATCGGCTGAAAAGGCGGCATTTAAAACAAATGCATATGTATGACCGGGTTTAAATCTGTGTGCCAAATGCCACACAAGCGTAAAAAAACGTAACCAACTAATTACTAATGAACAACTATTTGATTCAGACATGTATTTATTAAGTTAAACAGTTTCATACATAATTAATAGACAATTTTATAGAATCCAAGATGATTGCAATCTGTTTAAATCAATAAATATATTTCTGAATCAAACAGTTTTTTATTAGTAATTAGTTTGTTACTTTTTTTTAGGCAAATGACACACAAGAAATGCCAGATGTAAGCTCAGCCTATGTATCAAAGTAGTACATATCGTCGTTGTTTATGTATGTATGCATGTAAATGTGAGTCTACCGCACATAAAACAGATGAAATCAAAATTTAATGGCATGTTGTAGTAGTTTTTTTCATTTGAAAAGTTTTATTTCTGTAATGAATTAATTATTACTGAATATGAAGATATATTTCATGTGGCATCAACGGCAAAGTTTGTTCGAAATTCTTAAGATATACACTTCCAATTTGTTTTATACACTCGATAAATTTGGATGGCAGTAAATTTATTTGAAAAAAGCAAATGTAAGTATATTCTGCAATATAACAGTTTATAATAAGATGGATTTTAAATTTATGGAAAAAGTACCTTACAACAGATTTTAGTGCGATTAATATGGTTCAACTGTAGACCTATTTTTATGGATAAACAACTGTTTTTTTACAGTTTCGGGATTTAAACTACTTCTTATAGCGTTGACACAATTTTTTGATAAGCTAACAGCAGGTTTATCCTCATGGTAACTTTCAAAGTGAACTTTAGGCATTTTAATAGTCAAAAGTAGAAGGTATCTACACCAATGTTGCCACAATACATCATTTGCATTATTTATTTGATCGGATAGTTGTAATAATGAAAAAAATTAATGGTCACTTTAGCTAAAGTTAAGGTTAAATATTATGAACTTTATCTTTAGGTTGCAATAATGGCCCTTAATGTATTATTGTTATTTATTTATTGTAGTGCGCATGAAAAATGTAAGTTTAATAATTATAGAGCATTAATGTAATCAAAATAATACTTATAATTATAAATCTTAACAACTTCCCTAAATATGCGTATATGATGAACTCGGTAGCTCTATAAGCAAAAAGGTATCATTTATTTTACTTGAGTAAACAAATGTTCTAAAGTTTACTCTTCAGAAACATTTTTAACATTAACTTGCAATTGCATGTGAAATCAGTAAAGCAAATGGTAGGAGATTTGACTATTCCGAAAAATTTTTCGTTGATAATACGCATACAAAAATTGTATGTCACTTGTGGCGTGTGTAACTATAGCGTCAAACAAATAAATTAACAAAGATGTTATAACTTCAATGCATTAACTTCAGCAGCCTATGCTTAAGTTAATGTTACAGTTAGTCATTTTATATTAGGTGTAGGCTACAAGCAACGGAATTAAAAAAAATGTCTGCCCTTACTGTGCAGAATCGGCTCAGCCGGTGCCGTCGGCTGCAAATTTTAGCCGATAAAAGCCGGCTCTGAGCCAATCGGCTTCGCCCCCTGGTCGCCGTCCATACAGTGAAACATTTGCTGCAAAAAATTTGAGTTGTAGACGAGAGGGGAAAGTGGAATGACAAATGGTACTTTGTTTCATGTACACGAAGCTCTTCTTGAGTACGTCATTCTCTCCTCATTCTCATGAAAAATATATGAGAAAATATATTAACCAAGGCGAATTCACATAAGGTGATCTTAATTCGCCAGCTGACTTTATTTCCCTGCTGTCAAATGAATCAAAACGTTAAGAAATATTCTGACAGCAGGAAATTTTGCACTAACAAATATACAAGGCGAATACGCAGAGTTGCAAATTAAGACCACCTTATGTCAATTCGCCTTGGTATTAACCTGCAAAACAAAAACTTCACAATGTGTACACGAATGCAGTTTCTAAAGAGAAAACAAAAATGTTTTGCAGCAAATGTTTTACTGTATGGACGACGACATATGCCGATGATTTAAAATTTTTCATGAAATTTGATTCGATGAGCGATATGTACATTATGCAAAATGAGCGTAATAATTTGAGTAATCGCTGTCAACTGAATTGCTTGCATTTATTAAATATTAATAAATATTTACATGTTTCATTTCATAGATCCATGAATCCCATTGAATTGACATTATATATTAACGGTATTAAATTAAACACAGCAAATTCACGTCGATGACGACAACTGGAATAAGGGTGATTATAAAAATTGAACATTCCTTTTGTTTATTGTTAAGTTTTAACCCATCTATCTATATAATTAATAGGCAAACATGTTTTTTGTAATCTCTTTTACGCTGGTACTACTGCACCGATTTTAAAGAGATTTATATGGTTTTTAAGGCTTTTCGGTACAGATGTGCAGAATCTATATTTTATTGAAATTGGTTTAGTATTTTTGGAGCTATAAGCGTTTAAAGTTGCTACTTACAAGTAAACAAGAAACAAAACATGAATTTGTGTGTGTGTTTGAAGTATTTCTCTTGATCTAAATTTTTTTCTTATTTGTTATTGTATTAAAGCCATAATACTAAAGGAAGGGAGTTCAATAAATCGTATTAGCTTCCCTGCAGTCAGACTGGGGTCAAGTGTCTCTGTGTCAACACTAAAATTCTAGTAGTAGTTACGTTGTCTACAATTTATCTTCTATTCGTCACTACAAAATAAAGAGAGAAAACAGATGTGGTGTATTTCTTGTGGATTTTGCAACAACTTGTCAATATACATAAATTTTTATGAGCGTAAGGTATAGAAATATACCAGTAAATGTCTGGTTGGTATGTATCCATGTTCCCATAAGAACTATGTAGTCACTAACAAGCACTTGCTAAATGTCTATAACACAAAGTATTGTATGAGGAATAATTATAGAGTAGTACTGTTGACAAAGTCAAAAGTGACCCTGTACATTTTCACCATCGACATTTCCTTCAGGGTTAGTTAAAGGGATTTCGTTTGTGTTTTTAATTTCATGTATTATTTAATTATGAATTTTGTAAGTATGCGGGTGGCTGTGTTTTAATGAATTTTTTACGACTTAAATAAATTTTCTTTGAATCTTAATAAAATTATTTACATTTAGATTCTAGAATACGGACGATTGTGTCGTCCGTTGGTATACATACATATGCGTACGTTCTTATTTAATTAAATAAAGTATTAAACATATAAAAATAAAGAATTTGAACAATCGTACTGAAAAAAGTAAAATTTTTTTTTTAAAATTAGTAGGTACAATTTGTATATCTGATTTACAATTTGTAAATCTCATTTCGCATCTCTGCCCCTATTTGATTTGTTCCAAAAAATGTCACTTACCCTAAAGGCTTCATTATAATTGCTGTTTTTTTTTTGTATTTATCAATATTTCCTTTATCAATTATCATACACCTATATGTACATAAGTATATATGTGCAATCACGTACATAAAATATTACAAGCTTCACGGCACATGATAAACCGCCATTGAAAATAAAAGTGTCGGCAAGCAAATATTCAGTTTATTTGCAGGGTATATCAAGTGTCAAGGCACCCATTAAATAAACACAGACGCACTAATCATTGAGAATCATTTTGATAATTTACAGGCAAATTTTTATATTACCGTCAAAAGTAAAATTATTATTTTAAATTTAGATCTGTTCGATATACACCGCAGATATTTTTCAATAAATTTTTATTACTGTATTCCACTTTTCTTCACTTTACAAGATAACAAACACCATTTGAATTAAAAGTTTTTAGTATTTTTAATTTTTGCTAAAACTACAATGAAAATCTTCATTGCATAAATATTTATTTAACACATTTTGCGCAGAAATTAACCATCGTTTATATTATGTAACTATTGCATTTAACGTTGAACTATTGCAGATAATATTAATATTCACTTATAATTTGGAGAAATTATTATTTTTAAATTATATGAATATATGTATGTTATGTAGAAAAGAATGAGAAACTAAACAACCAGGGTGACCGATGCAATTTTTCAAAAAGTGGCACCAAAAGGGGATGTATATACCATAGACTACTAAATATTCATATTCTGTGATACATGCAAAAAGCCTATTTTTTCTCTCATGTAAATAATCGTGGTAAAGCAGCGAATTCAACACCAACCAGCTGTTATCACTATTTTCCTTAACTCAGAACTGGGAATTCTGGTTCATATTCTGTGGTATATACCTAAGTCAGACGAAGACTTTTATGAAGTCTATTTTTCGACGTCACTTTTGGTTTGATTAGCGAACGGGGTAGAAAAAATTACTCGTTATATTTTATTTCATATTTCTCTTTACATTGCTCTTGTTATTATTGTTGTTAAGTTTCAATGTTACTCTTCTTTCTTATTGTTATTTTTTATTGGTACTTTTCTAGCTCATTGGTTATATGGGTGGAGAGAATTAAAATTAGACGTCCAAAAATAACATCGTATGAATGCAAGGAGTTTTTTGTAAAAATAGACGTCCTAAATTTCAACGTGTGAATCAAGGTGAATTCAGTATCAGGTGACCTTATCAGTACAACAATTTTACAACAGAAAAAACAACATGCAGTTTGCTATACTAGAAAACCAATCTGTCAAAAGATTTCTGAGCAAATTTTGACGTTTTGGTTCAAATTGCTCAATTCCGCATCAACAGCTGATAAGGTCACCTGATACTGAATTCGCCTTGGTGTGAATTAGCACATAGAGTTCAAGGCACTCAAGGCATATAAAAAATAGGTACACGTATCAGGCATATTGCTCATACGCTGATTTTTTGTTTACAAGTTTATAACGAAGAATTCATTTGACAATTACATTTGTGCCTTGTTTGATGCATAAAATTTTTTTACAATTACCATGTAAAGCTATGTGAGAAGCAGAGAGTTTTGCTATTAATTTTTTTTGATATTAATTTGATTAACGCAAGTGAAGAAATCATACCGTAAAAACCGTTTTTACCCTCCTTTTTCGAACAGTTGAAAAAAGGAGTAGGAAAAAAAGTATTGAATTTTGCATAAAAATGAACCCAAATCCAATTTATTTCAACCCTGCTGAAATAAATCGTGGTGGAAAAGAGAAATTCGGTTGCATTCCAAACAGCGTGACCGTTTGACCGACTAAAGTGGCAAATTGCCACTTTTTCGACTGCCTTGCCACTTTTTCGAGTGCATTTGCCACTTTTGTTTTCATTTTTTAGAGTGAATTATATAAAAATGCATTAAAAATAAAAAGTTTAGTGTAGTTTTCTCGTTTTATTTAATTTTGCACCTTTTTTTTGATAAATCCCCTTTTTGGTGCCACTTTTTGAAAAATGTCATCGGTCACCCTGATTCCACATAATTTTTCATACAGTGTTGCATTTAAACTGTGGTGAGAAACTAGTAACTATCATATATGTCATACAATTATCTACACGATTAGAGAAAAATATTGTAATTATGAAAAGTGCGCTATTGAATAAAATCTGTGAATTTATAGTGCCCAAAGAAATAAGACCAGTTTTGAATAGGTGAAAGAGCCCTCTAACCGGGTATAGGAATGTCATTTCTGGTATTTTAGCCGTTTAGAGGGTATACCACACTTAGGTGAAATTTCATACTAGTTCAATATCAAAAGTACGCTATTGAATAAAATCTGTAAATTTATAGTGCCCAAAGAAATAAGACCAGTTTTGAATAGGTAAAAGAGCCCTCTAACCTGGTATATGAATGTCATTTCTGGCATTTTAGCCGTTTAGATGGTATACCACACTTGGGTGAAATTTCATACTAGGTCGTTTGACTGTACATTTGTATGCATTTAAAATGGTGTAGGCCTACTGGGGATCCAACCATTCATAATAAATGGCAACGCACTGAGTGTAGTACCTCAACGGTAGTGTGGAAACCTACATGAAAACCAAACTATACAATATTAAAAACAATACGATTTTAATAGAAATCCCACATTTACCTCTTCTACTTTGATTCCCCTTACCTTTTTCTAAAAAATACTTTTTCCAAAAGTACCTTTTTCTAAAAAGTACTTTTCCCAAAAACTATCTTTTTCTAAAATGTATTTTTCCCAAAAAGTCCTTTTTTCTAACAAATACTTTTCCCAAAAACTATCTTTTTCTAAAAAGTATTTTTCCCAAAAAGTACTTTTTTCTAACAAATACTTTTTCCAAAAACTATCTTTTTCTAATAAGTATTTTTCCCAAAAAGTACTTTTTTCTAACAAATACTTTTCCAAAAAAGTACCTTTTTCTAAAATGTAATTTTTCCAAAAAGCACTGTTTTCTAAAAATTACTTTTCCCTAAAATCTCATTTTTCTAAAAACTACTTTTCCCAAAAAGCACCTTTTTCTAAAAAGTACTTTTCCCAAAGAGCACATTTTTCTAAAAAGTACTTTTTCCAAAAGGTATCTTTTTCTAAAAGTACTTTTTAACAGTTTTTAATGCCAATGCTACATTCAATAATTTAAAAAATGTAACAAATGCAAAAAAGGTACCAAAATTCAGTTTTTAACCCCTAAAAGTACACATGTTAAAAAAGTACCAAGATTTGAGTCAATTTTTGGGGAAGGCACTTACGTTGCAGCCTTATTCCAAAAGCCAAATTTTCTTAATCTTTTCCATATGCAAGAAAAAAATTTGGAAATTGGTCCTAAAATGACAGTTATTTATTAATAAATTTTTTGGGAAGTCACTTTGTCCCCCCAACCAAAATCTCAAAAATTTTTAGTGGCCCTTTCCATATGCAAAAGGAATTTTTAAAATTGGTCCACAAATGACAAAAATATTTGGGAGTCTATTCTTATATCTACCTAAAAGAAAATGTTAAAATTCACTGCGCCAATAATCACTCGCATAACATACCTACACTCAAACCTTTTTTATGCGGTAGATGCGTTCTAAAAGAAACGGAATTAAAAACCCGCATAAAAAAGGCTACTACTTCTGTATAAAAGGGGTAGATACGTTCCTGCTTCAAAAACCGAATAGCTTCAAATCACACTGTAATACCAATATTGGTCATATTCGTTGAAAAACACCGTATAATCACAATATTGTACTAGAATTTCAGAGGTCTATACCTCGGAAACTAAGCCTCGCCGCCAACATTTTTATTTAATTTTTTTTATTTTTTTAATTTACTATAGATAGGATACTTTTTTTTCATTTTTGGGAGTTACCCCTAAACTAGATTTAAGCCATTGTTTGTAACGCTCATCCTTCGGATGAACAGCCACCACCGTATCACCCAACATGGTTTCAATGTACGTAGTGGCCACTATAGTCCAAGTCACCAAATTCAACCTTCTAATCATAGCCCGCAATGGAAAGTAATGTGCGACTGGGTGAGTATATAAATTTTATTCACTTCTATATCTTTTTTTTAGGTTTTAAATTTTAAGGAAAATACTTTTTTCACATATGTATATCTTTTTTTGTTTTAAATTTTAAAGAAAATACTTTTTTTACACAACTTATTGCCTTTGCATTAATTTTTTTTCTTTTTTTTTATTGTTTTGGGATTTACTCCGTGCCCTCTCGATTATCGAAAGATGGGAGGTTTATTTGGCTGGACCGTACGGTTAAAGCGCCACCATATTTTTATAGTTTTATCTCAGCCTCCTTTATGAAGTCTGTAATGGCCCTGTAGTTTTCTACTCTTTCTGATGTAAAGAATGAGACAACTTTGTCATATTGTTCTAATGCCGGGTACTTTGTCCGGATGTTGTTGTATCTTACACACCTGCAGATGATGTGAGTCCTCTTCAGTCTCCCCGCATAAATCACATGGGTCATTGTCCATGACCTTTCATCTTGTTAAGTTATAAGGACCCAACGAGTGGCCTTATATGATTCTGTTCAGCTGTCTGACTTGAATTGACTATGTTCATTGCCAAATTCGAAAACTAAGGTTTCCTATGTATATCTGGGGAAATCTTCGCATATTCTCGTCCCTTCGAGCGGCTTATCATACTATATTCCCTTCCCCATTCCTTCCATAGAATATTTTCCATCTGTCTGACTGCTTCTGCTCTTGTCCATTTGCATTCTACTAGTAGACCGTCGTCCAAAGCTCTGTTTGCCTCCATATCTACAATTTCGTTTTCTGCGATGCCCATGTGAGCAGGTATGTAGTGAATTTCTATGCATGCTACGTTCGTATTTTTGCTCAGCTTTTTATGTATCCTGGCGCAAATTTCATTAGGTTTGTTTCCTCTGAGTGCCATCGCCCCACTCTTGCTGTCTGTGAGTATAGCTATTTTGCAGAAACCGGATTCTATTCCAAACCTCATTGCCCCTTTCATCATCAACAGTTCTACTGTCATTGATTAGAATGTTTTTGACAGTCTGAACCTCTCAACTGTGCCGGATTTAGGGTGTATGAAAGCGTCCCCTGCTTGGTCCTCTCTAATGGAACCATCCGAGTAAATTATTTCACATCCTCTACTTGATATGTCATTAATTTTTTGCCGGTAAGTTTGAAGTAATATCTCGTTATTTATGTTTTTCTTCGAGTCTTGCTAGAACGTTTCAAATACTTTCAGTTTGTTCGATATTAATCTTTCCCCCGATATTTTATCCAAGTCATTAAGGATATATTGGAAATTTTTATAAGTTCTGCTGTAACTTGTGTTTATTTGGCCGTTTATTTCTCGCAGGGTGTCCGCCAGTGGCATATTTAGGTGAAATATCTTGATCAGGTCCTTTGCTGTCGCCAGCTGCAGTGTAAATTTTGGTGGCAATTCACCTGCCATATGATAAAGCACGTGGGTTGGTGTGGATTTCATCAGTCCTAAGGATCTCCTTACATGTCTGTTCGTTGTTACTTAGAATCTGGATAAAGCACCTTCCGATAGATTAGAGAAGTTTTACTCCTGTAAAACTGCATCGCTCTTAAGGGTTGCACACCGTATAGGCATCCACTTAATAGATTCAGAAAACCGCAAGTTTTATTTAGTTTTGTAATTGTTTGGTTTACGTGTGTCATTGCAGAGTTGTTTGTCGATATGAATCTCCCTAAGTACTTGATTTCTCTGACTTCACTCACTGTCCTGCCGTCTAGACTGATGTTTGCCCTGAATTTCCTTGTTCCAAAAGCTCTCACGGTTGTTTTGTTGGGATTCACCTTTAAATTAAGAGTTTTCCTATTCCCACAAATTCGTTTAGCTTATTCTGTAGGTGGTTTTGGGCCTCGTCCCATGTTGTGTCATACGCTAGAATGAAGAAGTCGTTCGCGAATTGGAATATGAGGGATCTATCACTCTCAATTTGATAGAGTGAAGTGGTATATAAATTAAACAGAATGGGGCTTATACAACTGCCTTGAGCCAAGCCCTTGCAGCAATTGCCTTTGCATTCTGTGTAGTGAAATAGAATAAATACTGACGCCATGATGAATTCTAGTGCTGCCACACGTTCTACTAAAAGAAAAATAATATACTATAATTATTTTGCTTATATATTGTAAATACATGTGCAAATATAAAACAATTATAATATAATTAAATGAATTTCATTATATAAAGTAAATATATTAAAAAACCTGCATTTGTTGGAAAGTTTTTGTTTTGCATAGTTTTTCACCTTATTGGTTGCAAATGTGCGTACTTGGTACATTTTCCCGATAAAAGAAAAAAAATATAGTACTTAGTACCAATATATGCAACTCTTCGTCCCGGTTAGATGTAAAAGTACGATTTCTTCACATCGATACTACAGGTACACGCATTAGAGAAAACACTGTGGCAACTCTGTGCTTCTCACAAAGTAATTGCTCACAAGTAATTGCTTTTACAAAGTAATTGTCAAAAATTTGTATGCATCAAACATGGCACATAAGTAATTGTCAAATGGTAACCTTATATATGTGTAAACAAAAAATCAGCGGATGAGCAATTTGCCTAATGCATGTACCTGCCTTGATCATAAAGTTACTGAAAAGAATATTTTCTTCAACAACTTTTTTGTTAAAATGCATGAAATTCATATGTAAAAACACCATTAAGATGCGTTGTTGTATAGCTGTGTTCTTTTTTATGTATAATTTTTTAAAAATTTTCTGCAAATCAGCAATAAATATTACTTTTATTATACGAAGTACTAAAAATGTATTAAAAACTCATTCTCGGTAGCACTGTTTCTTCATTTGTCATTTTACTTACAATAATTCATTTACAAGGAAATTGTGTTGTAACCCCCCGTTGTCACATGCCAGTAATCACTTGCAAGTAGTGTGTATGTATTACTAACAAAAATCAGGAGAAATGCCCAAAAACATAAATTTTTTTGTGGCTACACAGCACAGTGCAAGTTGTAGCAAAAATTGATTTACTTCAACTGCTACTACAGTGTTACCAAGTAGTTAATATTGATCTTCAATTGTGTTGTTAATATATTTCTTTTACTAAAACATAAAATTTATACTCGAACTTAACTCTAAAATGAGCCTTGGTGTCATTTACCAATATCATTTTTATATGTACCAAAAATCAGCTATAATATTAATTAAATTAATGAAATAACTCCGTGCTCGGCAACACTGTTTTTTGTTTTGTCACTTTACTCGCGACAAGTGTGAAAATTTACTTGCTTCAAAAATCCATTGCAAGCTGACTCGCAAGCGACAAAAATGTGGCTGTGTTAGTAAAAAATGTGAGTGTAATGAGTTTTTTTTCACTTGCACTTGCATGTGGCAACGGGGGGTAAGCTGAGCAGTAAGTAGAAAAATTTAATTGTGTTAGAATCAATGTAATAATATATGACAAATTACATTGCAAAAAGCGCAGAACGCTTACACGCGTTCAAAGCAAAAGTAGGTCAACTTTTTACTTTTGTATGCGCTACAAGCACCATGAAAGAAAGACAGCTGCTCTTGAAAGAAAAATATGTTAAATTATACTTTATTTATTATGTTATCGATAAATATTATTTTGCTGTAGATAATTTTTTTCTTATTTTCAATAAAAAAATTTCTTAACAAAAAAACGAATTCAAAACAAAAATAAAATTGCGCAGGAAAATCAGTGCATGTAACTCAACGCGAACAAAGTATGGAATAAAACAACAGGATGCAACGCGTGTAAAGCATAACGCCCAAAAAGCGAGTTATGGACCTCTACCTTAAGACTAAAACTGATCAGCCAAACCTGATGTGTGTGAATCATGCCTAATAGCGATTTCTTTTCTGACAAATATGTTACATATATGTTACATGTTTTACATTTCTGTGTTCGTTTGTACAAAAAATACAACTGTGGGGAAAATTTTCAATTTTTTTTCTGAATATGTTGCATGAAAAAGATGTAAATATGTTACATATTTTATGCGGCCCATACACTACAACAGCATGCATGCGCAATCAAGTGCTTGTGCCAGCGGTTGGGTTGTGTATGGGCATTTTGTGTGATTGTACGTTTTGCTGTAGTGATGTCAAATAGTTTAATATTTTCCTGATGGTACAAGCTTGCTGTTATCGTGTATAGTGAAGTTAGCTCAGTTGAGTAAACTTGTCAAGGAGTAAATATTCATTTAAAAATTCAAATGTGATCAGGCAGTCCTGACCACCACATGCATCACCAATAGCAAGTAAAAATACGGCAGAGTAAGCAGGTCAGCTATATATGTTTCATAGTAGACATTTTTAATTAGTTAGACAAAGATGCAAAATCACACGTACACAAAAGCTTACATCACTTTTTCCACATTGCCCTCAAAATACAGATAGAAACTTAGATAGATAAAGACATTACCACTCCCAGTCAAATGACCGGTCATTTGACTGGGAGTGTTCTTGCTGGGATGCTTATAATTTCGAGAAGGTTTCTTAAATAGAAAATATAAAAATTATTATTACAAAAATTAATATAAATAAATATTTATTTCAATATTGTGACTGTTTTGGTTTTTTTAAACATAATTAGTGATGTCAATGTGTGCTTATAAATCTTAATAGTGTGCGGAAAAACCTCTCAAATAGCCTTAAAAATCGCTATTGAAGTACATTAGTGATAAAATGTAACCTTTGTAAGTAAAATCAGATATTTTTGTTTGATTGTAGTAACAGAATATGAAGTACTTTGAGTGATTCTAGATAACATTTAAAAATGCTACACATATATAGTGTAACATATTTTCTTCAGAAAAGAAATCGCCATAAGTAACATTTAAAAATGCTACACATATATAATGTAACATATTTTCTTCAAAAAAGAAATCGCCATAACATTTACGGTTTACACAGTGATTTTGTTGTTAGCAACAGAATTTTACAATTGTCAACACAATAATTTCCAAACTTATGTCTCGTGTCACTGTTAACAGAATTGAACAATATTTATTATAATGCAGGTCATGAATTTTGACCGTGAACAATGAGCTTAATAGTGTGTTTACAACGACTTTGAATCAAGTAGGTTTAAGTAAATCACTTGAAAGTGTTTCCACCGAACTTATGAGTGATTTGTTGTTCGAATTTTTCAATTTACGCAATTTCCTTATAAGGTGGGCGCAGCAGCTGTTACGTGAATTGTATTCACATGTAGTTGACGATTAAATTTGATTTAATATTCCTTACGTCCCTTTTCACAATGTATGGTTAAGAGTCAACGTGAACTTTAACTGACGGTTCTTAATACAAGAATTGCCGTTAAAGTCCCTGTTATCTTTTAACCATACATTGTGAAAAGGTACGTTAATGTCATTTTTTTCAAAATTGTCAGTCACTATTGATAGATGACCCAGGAATGGATTTTGTAATTTTAAAAGCATACATAAATTGAGTTCGATAAATAGTATTTGCAACATTATTTAAAATAAATCAACTACTTTGAGGTGATTTATCCATATACAAGATGTATGGTAAATCATGTATAAATTAACATGATTTGCACACATCATCATCGCGCTAGATTTAGCGCGTTTTAACTACGACAAACGCGTATAAACGGAATAATAATAGAGGCGAATAGAGCTGATTTATTTCAGTATCAAAATTTTTTCAGTGCAGAGTGCAACCCTAAAGGCGATGTCACATACAACTTCGACGCTTTGCGTGACGTGAAAAAAGCATGTAGCATATGTTTATGCGCTAGCTTAGACTAGCGAGCATTTGGAAGGAAAACATCTGCAATTTTCTTTCGATGTTTCTCTCGCGTGCACACGGACGAAAATGTTGCTGTCCACATTCCAATATTATTGAATAATAGCAAGCATATTTGTATATGTAGCAACAAATATGGAAACAAAGCGTGTCGCCGCGTACCGAACACAAAAATGATTCTCTCTTTTCCACCCGTAAATTACAACAAACTAAATGTTTTCCTTCCATATGTTTGCGCGTCTAAATGCGGTAAATGGTACAATAAAAACTTTGACAACACTCACTGTTTGTTTCACTGTTTTGTCCTATGCATGAAACTAAGAAAAATTAGTTTACTCTGATGCAACTAACTCATTTTTTATGTAAATTTACCGATATATTAATAAAAATTTCATATCTCAATGCCAATTTGGTCAAACAAATTTAGAAAGGTATACCAACTGATATTCAAAGCACGCCAAAAGTTGAGACTTGCCTTACTTTTCGCTTCGCTTTGCGTTAAATGTATTTTAAGTGACGTTTCATTACGTTACGTCTCCACCTGATATGAAATTCTGCTGTAACATGAAGTTATAACTGAGTTGTTTAAACAAATGCACTAACAATAATGTTATATCTTAAAAAAGCATTAACTTGAGTAGTCTACACTTAACTTTAACTTGAAGTTAGAGCATGTACATCTCATATTATTTGTCAAAGCGAATCTTCAACGCAACGCGAAGCAAAAGTTTTATCTGACATGGTCTTAAGTTTAACGATTGAAATCAACTCTGTGTAGTTACACGCTGTCCGCCATTTTATTTTATGTTTTCGTTTTCATCGAATTTTCTTCATTCCTTTTCCGGCTGTCGATTTGGAGAGTTCATTGGTGAAGTGCATATCAGTCAGTCATTTTGTGAAGTTAATTTTTGAAAAACGTAGTTAAGAGAAAAAAAGATGGAAGGTGCAGTTAAGGCAGAAGTTAATGGTAGTGGCCCACTGCCGCAAAGACCTCAGAAAAGTCAAGGTGGTAAAAATTTTGTTAAACCACAAATGGATGGCGGTCCAGCTGAGAAGAAGCCACGTTTTAATCAAGGAAATGCTGGTGCAAATAACATCAATAACCAGAATAATAGAGGTGGATTTGGAAATAAAGGTTTTGGAAATAATCGTAACAATCGCAGTCGTGGGGGTGGTGGAGGAAATAATAGAGGAAATTTCCAGAATCAGCAGGTAAGTCGGTTTTGAAAATGATTTTGTCATAACGCCTGCATTATAGGTTGTGCAATGTTAAAATGCAACTTGCACTTAAATTCGTGTGTATAACAAAATGGCCGACATTAGTACTTAAGTCTCCTTTTTTTTTCGTGGAGACCTATATGTTTTGTGCACAGTGCTGCCAATCTTATAATTATAATCAGTGTACTCGGATGTTGGTATTTGTCCCCAATTTGGGAATTAAATGTTTATATTGTTAAGAAATTTGACAAACATTTACGGCCTGGCCCACGATGTCGACAAGAAATTATCTGTCGCTCAGTTATATTGAAAACAAAATAAGAAAATTTTTTGTTTTTAGTATAGAAAGACTATTTGGCAAAATTAAAAAAAAACGAGAAAACTACACTAAACTTTTTATTTTTAATGTAATTTTATATAATTCACCCTAAAAAAAAGGGAGACAAAAAGTGGCAAAAGCACTCGAAAAAGTGGAAATTCGCCACTTTAGTCGGTCAAAGGGTCACGCTGCCAGTAGCCCGTTTCTGGTTTTCTCGCATCGTAAAAGTTCTCACGAAGTGTGAAACAAAAAATTTTATCGTTTCTCGATATGAGAAAAAAGTGTTTCTGTATTTGAAAGCGAGAACAGACAAGACTGATTCTATTTTTATTGGCATATTTCCAGTAATCGAGTGTCAAATTATGACAGACTTGAATAACAATGGGCGCATTCATAAGAAGTAGCTGTTGAGCTCAACAGTTGTGAAACTGCTGTTAACTGTTGGCCCCAACAGCTACTTCTTAGAAACAGCTTGATGTATATAATGTAATTGTATATCTTTATTTCGTTACTTCATCGCATTTGTAATGCAAAACTTAACAGATATTTGTTGTTGCCACCTAACAAAGCATAGGTATAAAAGAAATAGCTCTATTTGACCAGCTGTTAATACTTTTACTTGAGAAATGTGCCACATGAAAAAAATTTACGATTGCCGTAAAACAGACTTTACAATGTTCAAAAATTGTGGAAATGATGCAAATTTTCACCTCTATATCTCCAGATATATTCAAGATATCGGAAAACTAATAACGAATTTGGAAAGAGGGCACATTATTTATATGTGTATAATAAATTTTGGAACAAATCTAGTTTAGGGGCACCTCCTAGAAATGAACAAAAAGTATCCTATCCTATAGTAAATTGAAAAATAAGAACAAAAAATTAAATAAAAATATTGGCGGCAAGGCTTAGTTTCCGAGTTATGGGCCTCTGAAATTTTAGTACAATATTTTAATTATACGGTGTTTTTCAACGAATATGACCAATATTGGTATCTCAAAAATTAAAAAAAAAATCCTATCCTATAGAAAATTTAAAAATAAGGAAAAAAAATTAAATAAAAAATTTGGCGACGAGTCCTAGTTACCGAGTTATGGGCTTCTGAAATTGTATACATTAATATAGAAATGATCAAACATGTAAACAAGTATTGAAAGAAGAAAAAAATAAACATTTTTTTATTTTAAAATGTATTACATACATATGTATATATATATATACAGTCGAACTTCCATAACTCGAACTTCTCTTACTCGAATTTTCTCTAACTCGAACTAATTTGGTTGGCAGTAGCGTTAAAAGAACAAATCACATACAATTTTCCCTCCGTAACTCGAACTTCCATAAGTCGAAGTTCTCCATAACTCGAACAAAAAACATACACATGAACTCTATAACTCGAAGAATTTTGCTTGTTCAAATGGTTTTTTGTTTTTGTTTTAGTTACGGTTTGTTTGTTTTACTCTCTTTTGTTGCTTGAGCTGGTTTGTATATTTTACATGCTAGTTTTGCTTATTTTTTCGGGGAATTACAAATTTGTTTCTTTTTGTTTGCGTATCAGTTCTATGCCATGAATCAGAGGATCAAATCCTAAGCGGAACGGAGAGTGATGTCGAGAGTTCAGTAGAAGAAATTACTCAAAAGATAACAAAAAGTGATGTATAAAGTTCTTTCCGAACATTAAATAATTATTTACAGACAAATGACGCAACAACTGATGAGCACAATAAAGCTTTAAGCACATTGGAGTTATTTTTTCTTGAAATAACAAAAAAAAAGTAAAATTTCAGCCACTTATTTCCAAATATTTTACTTAACTGTAATTTTTTAACTATATGAGTACATATGCTTGTTCTTTTATATTTTTAAGTATGTAGTTTTCCATTAGAGGCTATTTTAAATAAAAATACATCATACAAAAACCTTTTATTCTATTTTGACAAAAAATTCTGTAACTCGAAGTCTCCGTAAGTCGAAGTTTTTTTTGGGATAATGGTGATTCGAGTTATGGAAGTTCGACTGTATATATATATATAGTTCGGCCGGGCTTAAGGATTTGCTCCACCATGGTGTTTCCCGAGACGGCGCAGCCTAGTAATGATTTTCTGGATTGCAAGGTTTTATTGCTTAATAACATATTCTTGCATTGCCGGCCTTCGGCCGGGCTTAAGGATTTTTTCCACCATGATGTTTCCCGAGACGGCGCAGTCTAGTAATGATTTTCTGGATTGCAAAGTTTTCTTGCTTAATAACATTTTTCTGCATTGCCGGCCTTCGGCCGGGCTTAAGGATTTTCTCCACCATGGTGTTTCCTCAGACGGCGCAGCCTAGTAAAGATTTTCTGCCTTGCAAAGTTTTCTTGCTTAATAACATTTTTCTGCATTGCCGGCCTTCGAACGGGCTTAAGGATTTTTTCCACCATGATGTTTCCCCAGACGGCGCAGCCTAGTAAAGATTTTCTGCCTTGCAAAGTTTTCTTGCCTAATAGCGTATTTTTGCACTGCCGGCCTTCGGCCGGGCTTAAGAATTTTCTCCACCATGGTGTTTCCCGAGACGGCGCGGCCTAGTAATGATTTTCTAGATTGCAAAGTTTTCTTGCTTAATAACATTTTTCTGCATTGCCGGCCTTCGCCCGGGCTTAAGGATTTTCTCCACCATGGTGTTTCCCGAGACGGCGCAGCCTAGTAAAGATTTTCTGCCTTGCAAAGTTTTCTTGCCTAATAGCGTATTAATGCACTGCCGGTCTTCGGCCGGGCTTAAGGATTTTCTCCTCTATGATGTTTCCCGAGACGGCGCAGCCTGGTAAAGATTTTCTGCCTTGCAAAGTTTTATTGCTTAATATCGTTTTTTCAGGATTGTTTCCACCATAACAATATTTTCCTGCATTGCCGGCCTTCGGCCGGGCTTAAGGATTTTTACCACCATGGTGTTTCCCGAGACGGCGCAGCCTAGTAAAGATTTTCTGCCTTGCAAAGTTTTATTGCTTAATAACATTTTTCTGCATTGCCGGCCTTCGGCCACGCTTAAGGATTTTCTTTACCATTGTGTTTCCCGAGACGGCGCAACCAAGTAAAGTTTTCCTGCTTAATGACATTTTTTTTAAGGATTTTCTCCACCATGATAATTCCCGACAAGGAAAACAAAGTATAATCACAATATTATACTAGAATTTCAAAAGCCCATAACTCAAAAACTAAGCCCGCCACCAATTTTTTTACTTAATTTTTTTGTCTTATTTTTAAATTTTCTATAGGATAGAGTACTTTTTTTTAATTTTTGAGATACCAATATTAATTTTATTTGTTGAAAAACACTGTATAATAACAATATTGCACTAAAATTTCAGAAGCCCATAACTCGGTAACTAGGACTCGTCGCCAAATTTTTTATTTAATTTTTTTTCCTTATTTTTGAATTTTCTATAGGATAGGATTTTTTTTTAATTTTTGAGATACCAATATTGGTCATATTCGTTGAAAAACACCGTATAATTAAAATATTGTACTAAAATTTCAGAGGCCCATAACTCGGAAATTAAGCCTTGCCGCCAATATTTTTATTTAATTTTTTGTTCTTATTTTTCAATTTACTATAGGATAGGATACTTTTTGTTCCTTTCTGGGAGGTGCCCCTAAACTAGATTTAAGCCTAAATTTTTTTATTATTATTATTAGTATTAAAAATACTTTATATTTTACATACATAGCTATTGAACACATTCAATTATTTTCAAATGAATTAACATTAAATGAGTGTTGATTAAATCTCACAAAATTTACACATTTTTTTATAAAAATATTATTTCTTTCATTTTTCATATTATTTGGCAAATAATTAAATAGTTGAAGCCCCTTGTAAAATAATGTTTTCTGCATTAGTGTTGACGTAACCCTCTGTATCCGAAAATCATCTGCATTTCTAAGACTGTATGGCTGGCTCTCACCCATATATTTTATTTGTTCACACAGATATTCCGGAGAATCCCCTTGCTTAATTTTTCTAATAAACTTAAGTGTTTAATTCCAATCTTTGTTTAACAGTCATCCATTTCAGATTATTTAGCATTGTATTAATATATACATAGGTATATCGTATTAATATATATACATATATACAGTGATGTTCGATGAAATAGAGCCACCCTATTTCATATTTTTTCAAACTAAAAATAATGGTCAAAAAGTATAACAAAAGAATTTTTTATTTTGTTTTTCTTCTTTTCACATACAAATCAAAAATATTGCAGCGCACAATTGAAAATTTAAAACTTAAAAAAGTTCTCATACATAAACTTAAAAAAATTTCGATTTTCGGTGTGAATAAAAATAGAGCCATCGGTTTTCGTTATCTGAAATTGAAGTTTCGCAAGTTTATAAAACACACATATTTGTAAAATTCTCTTTGTTTACCTTAATATTTAGTAGAATAACCTTTATTCTTAATAACGGGTAAGCAACGCTTAGGCATTGACTCCACAAGTTTTTGGCAAGTACCGACTGGGATATTTTCCCACGCGTCTTGAATTAATGCCCAAAGTTGGTCTTTATTGGACGGATTTTTGCCTCGAAGTTTTAACTTAACAATTTGCCAAAGACATCAGGGGTCCTAATATTGAACCTTGTACACCAAAATTATTTGCTTTTTCGTCTGATATCTGATGATAAATCAATAACTCAATTTTATTAAAAATGTTCCATAAATCAAAACAAACAAACAAACCGACGATGTGCTACTTACAAATTCTCTTAGGTTCTCCTTATTTTCTTGAATTTCTGCGTTATATCTTATATGAATATATTTTTATATGAATTTACTCACAAATGTTATATGTACACTATATTTTCTTGACTTTCTAAGTATTTCTGGGAATCATTTTCGAGTCGATTAATCAATTTTTATCATCTAAGGACTCAGTTTGGTGAAACAATCTTCCACATGCTCATCAAATCAATATCAAATTTTCATTATAATTATATTTCCATTGTGAACGGTTGCCCAAAAAATCGGAATTAAAAGAAGAAAAACATAAATTTGACTGGTGAAGACAAAATAACCCTACAAGAACACTACCAGTCAATTGACTGCTCATTTGATCGATAGTCAGGCAGGATATATTCATCATTGCTTAGAACAAAGTTTCTATCACTTTATTAAGGGCAAAATGAAAAATGTGATGGAAACTTTTGTGTACGTGTGATCTTGCATCTCTCTCTAACTAACGAATATAACATATAGTTGAACTGCTCACTCCAGTGCTCTTTAATAGTCAATGAGAACATAAATATTCCTCAAGTTTGACTGATCATAATTGATTTATATTTCCTTCACAATTGAGTAATCATAAATGATTGATATACTGACAGAAAATATACTTTTTGTTTTATTTTATTTGCTTTTAAAATACAAAACTAAATATCATATTTAAAACAAATATACAAATTAAGAAAAACACCAAATAACTTAAACGGTAGCCAGACCTCTTCACACCTTTTCATCACCGTCACACCATGCTCTTTACAAATATCTAAAATTTTGAAAATAAATATACATATTAAATTAAACTTTGTGAATTTCTTTTACTCATTATTTTACTTATCTTTTTTAGCACTTTTGTAAACTTTAATTTTCACAGAATGAATTGTATTACCGCCTTCTTCAACCATCAACGAATCATCCCTTTCCAAATATCTAAATATTGAAAAAGAAACGAATACATACATACATATGTATATTTAATTAAACTGTATAAAATTTCTTTTGATCATTATTATTTTAATCTTACTTTTTCACAAACACTATAATTTTTTTACCACTTTTATGCATTTTAATTTTAAAAACCGAACGAACTAAAAATTATTTTCAGTAAAATTCAATATTTTAAAAATTTTGACATGTGTACATTAGATGTTCCACTCTAGCATATATGTTAGAGTAGAGCAACTATAATAACTGTTGAATTTAATGTAAAATTGTTGTAAATGTGTTAGTAAAAAATTGTTATTTGTGTTAGTTTCAGTCATTCATTTCTTGTAGGGAAGTGTTAGAACTTTCTTATTTTGCTTTGTTCTTTCTTTTCATAAGCAGTGCTGCCATTATTGCTATTGAATTTCTGTATATAAAAATGTTTGTATATTTTTTTAACCAAATGAACCACAAAATCAAAATAAAAATTAATGCTTGGTGGGCCATCAAGCATGGTAACATCAAGCCGACAAGCACACGTACACGAACTTGACAGCAAGCATTTTGATCGTGTCCAAAGCCCTTTAGCTTCCGAGTTATGGGCCTTTGAAGTTCTAGTATGAAATTGTGATTACATGGTGGAATTGGAACAAATCAAGCTAAGGGGCACTCTAAAAAATGCTATCCGATTGAGAATTAAAAAATAAGGAAAAAATATTAAACAAAAAATTGTAGGCGTGGCTTATGCACTAATTCTGTTCGACGATTGTGCCGTCTTGCCTATGATTGGCGTTTTTGCGGCGAAAGTCGGGCGTATTGTAATAGATTAAAGGAAAATGTAGCTTAATTTCTTTAATCAACTACAAATTGTCGAATTTGAAGTCGGAAAACGCCAACCACGATAGGGGGAAATATTTTTATTTTTCATTATCAAAGACAACTATTTTTGAAGAAAATAATTTACTGAATTCAAACACGAGAGATCTGAAGTATTTTTAAACAAAAACGTCCTAATTCTTCATACTGAATTAGGGGGATAGTTTCCGAGTTATTGGCCTTTGATATTGTAGAAAAAAATTCTGAAAACACTAAACTTGGAATTTGGTTTGTATTTTCTAATACCTGTGTATGTATGTGCGTATTTGTAATGGTAAAATGATGAAATCGTATCGTGCTGTTGCGTGTCAGCTGCTGACAAAATCCGTAACATTTAAGCCCCGTTCAGACTATGGCTGACTTCCTGAACGCAAGTTGCAATTCATATTTAAAATGCATACACTTCGTAAACGAATATGTAAACTTTCTGGCAATGTCCAATATTCCTAATCGTTTGGCAACCCATTTTAATGCTGCTATATGATGTTATTAATGGTTCTATTGATTGCCCTGATTTGCTTTATGCCATAAGGTTTTATATAGCTCCCAGGAATATGAGGTTCGCTAAACTTTTCGATGTTCCATTTCATCGTACAGATTACAATATGTGCAAAGATATATTGTACTCGTATGTTTTTTAATTGTTAAAAGAGTTTGTTTAAATGCTGAAACAAAGTCTTGGAACTTTGCTGATTAATTTTGTATTTAATTCACTAATAAAAATATCAATATTAATGGTCGCACTCATAAGACGTAACAGTTGCGCAACCGTTGAGTGTTTGTCTTAGAAACGCATAGTTGAGTATCTCCGCTCCACTCAACAGTTGAGTAATTTTCCATCATACAATTTTTTACCTATAGTCAACACGTTGTGCTCAGTCTGAACAGCTGTTCAAATAGAGCTATTTCTTTTATATGATTTGTTATAGGGTTGGACTCAAAAAGAACGAACTAGTTCAATTGAACTATTTCCATAAGTGAACGATGTGAACTAGTTGTTCAGACTAGTTGTTCCTTTTTGGTCTTTGTTGTTATTTTAGTATTTCTTGTTCTTTTGGTCTTTCTTATTCTCTTGGTACTTTTTGATATCTTGGTCTTGTTCGTTTTTTGTTCGTTCGTTAATTTTTGGTCTTTATTTTGTTTTGTTTATCTTATTCTCTGTTCCTGACCAAAGCACATGCAAAAGATTTCAAGTAAAATATAGTTTCTCGTTTGCATACTGTTAAAAATACACAAATGTAGTGTGCCTATTAAATTTTTAGCACAATAATCAAAACAAACAAAAGAAAATGTATACTTAGTGAAATATACAAGTGAGTTTTACAAAATTAATAGAAATAATCTGTAGTATTGAACTAATAGCGTAGACAGACGACATCGTTAATTTGCATTAAAAGCAAATTAAAAATTTACCCTGACAGACGACAATATTTGAATTAAGTAAACAACTAACAAAATTTGTACATGCCTTTCGTACACACACAATTCGATAATTTTCCTTGGAAATCTTAAAATGGAATAAATTTGTGTCGAACTTTTAATATTTCTTTTTCTAAAAATAATTAAAATAACTTATATTTCCTGATTTTGAATCCATTTTAATTTTGAAAATTGAAAATTAATTTAATTTTGATTGACTTTTGACGGTATTACCATATTGAAGTAACTTAATTCAGTATTAATTCAATTTCATTTACTGCATTTACGGTCAGTCTAATGCGCATTAGGATGGGGATAATTCACAAGTTAATTTGAATTAAGACAGTTAATGCAAATTATCGCTGTCGTCTGTCTATGCTATAAAAAACAGATTGTGAAAAAGAATATTAGAATTAAAAAAGTGATTATAATTTGTTTTAAACTGAAAACGGATTTCATTTTAAAAATTTCAAAAATATTAATTTTTACCTTTTACTTACTAAAAGCATACAACAAATAAGACTACAAAGCACAAATGAAAATACGTCTAAGCAAAGAAAATTTTTACTCAATTATAAGAAATAATTGTTGTGTCGAATATAAATCGGTAATAAAAAAGTGATTAAAATTTATTTTCAAATGATCAAACTTCATTCTAAGCATTTCCAATCAAAAATTATTAATTAAATAAGGTCGTTAAGAATGAAATGAAGTTACTTTAGAATATTAACACACGAATAAAACATTGTTTTTCACTGAACAACTGACCGAAAAGAACAACTGAACGAAAAGAACGAACTAGTTCTTTTTGTTGTTGGGAACAATAAGGAACAATCCGCAAAAGGAACAACTATGCCCAACTCTAATATGTTAGGTGGCAGCCAGTGCTGCCACAACCAAAAAATTTTTACAAACAAAATTCATTCATTTCATATCATTTCATTTCATTTCATTTATTATTTATTGTTTCAACCGAGCCCATAGGGCCATGTACGATTGAAGTAGTAGTACAAAAGAATAGATGTATGAAACATATATGCTAATAATATATATACAAAATGTAAGGTTGATATGTATAATATACAAAAATATAACAATGTTAATAAAAAGAAAAATATTTACAGATGCTATGCTAAATATCCTTAAATAATTAATTGAAAACAACGGTGAGTAACATGTGTTTAAAATTGCTCATTGAAAGTTCAAAATTTCTAAGGTTAATGGGTAATTCATTAAATAACCTACATGCTCTAACTAGAAACGATCTTTCAAAAACTGAATTGTTAATTTGTGGAATGATTAACTGTAAATTGCGAGTAGATCTTGAAAAACGTAACAGTTGTTGTAAACAGGGATTTGTGTTGTATTTGATAACATGGAAAAGTGTGCATAAGATTCGAATTTTGATAAAGTTCTGGAAGGAACAATTTAGGAATTTCTTAGCGAACTCAGAAACATGATCATAAATTCTAAATTTAAAAATGAATCTAATAATACGATTGAAAATAAGTTGAATTCGACGAAGATTGGAAGACAGGCAGCCACTAAAAATTTCAAGGCAATAGTATATATGGGTCATAAGAAGAGAGCGGGCCAGATTGGATTTGATTTTTAATGGTAAAGAGCAGTTAAAACTATACAACGATCTAAGTGTGCTATTGACTTTAGCTGAAACTTTGGAGATGTGATTTTCAAACGAAAGATGTTTGTCGATAGAAAGTCCTAAACAGTTTAAAGTGTCCACAAATGGTACATGAATTCCGTTGAAAAAAACAGATTGAAGAGCTGTCGTAGTTACTTGGGCCAAAACTGATTGCATTACATTTAGATGGGTTAAAGTTTAGTTTATTAATAACTAACTTCTAGAACGAATGAAGTTTTTAGGTATTGTTCTGGATACAAAACTAAATTTTGAGGCTCATATTGACCTAATGGTATGCAGAATATTGCAGACATTACGTAAACTTTATTCTACAAATATTTTGTTACCCATTCATATTAGACAGAAAATAGCTTATTCTCTTCTTTTGTATCAGGTTTTATATGGGCTTGAGGTTTTTTCGGGAACTCGTTCGGTGGGAGTTGCTAGAATAAACCGAATTGTTAACACTATTGTACGCTATGTTTTCAATATACGATACAGATAACATATTTCTGAATACGTTATTAAATTTCTTGGGTGCACTTTTTTAAACTTCGCTAAACTCCGCTGCTTGCTCATTTTTTACAAGACTCTAAGAACTGGCAAACCGTTATCGTTATATAAAAGATTTACTTTTAGCTATTTAAGAAGAAACCCCCAAATAGCTACTTATACCAAAAATTGCAAATTCTTTTTTTGAAAAGTCATTTTTAGTTAGAGTGGCTCGATGTTGGAATTACTTACCAATAGAATTACGTAACTTCTCGCAGTCGAACAATGCATTTAAGCTTAAACTTTTAAATTTTTTAAAATCTACTAGGTAATTAAATTTTTTTATTAAATTTGATTCATACTTATATGTATATTTGCCTACTTGTGAAAGCTGCCTAAATTGTAAATTATATGTACATGTGCACAAATTTATTTCCTATTTTGCTAGTGCTACTATATTAGTGGAACCATATAAAATCTTTAACTAAACTGCTTTAAATTTTTCTTTTATGCTAAACATTATGGTTGGGGAACCATGTTATAATCACTATACATATATAAAAATTAAAATGTATACATATATGTACATACATATATGTAAATAAATTTGTTGTAAACATTTATTTGTACAAGCTGTTATAGTAAGGTACTATTTTATGCTATGTAATATATTATTTGGCCTATAGGCTTTGTATTACTTTTATGAACTAATAAAAATAAATAAATAAATAAATAATAACTGACCAATTAGATGCTAGAGACAGAACATGATTGATCATAGCTTCGTGACAATCTAAGAAGGTCGTCTCTCCACTAAATAACAAATTAATGTCATCCGCAAAAAGGTAAGTTTTGCAAGAGGACCCAATATAACTCACAAAATCGTTCATATATATAAGAAACATCAAAGGACCGAGAATTGAACCTTGCGGGACACCACTCGAACACATCAAAATCGAGGAATTGTTATGACCCACACTGACAAATTGCTTTCTATTGTTGAAGTAGGAAAATAACAATTTACATGCTGTTGCTGAGAATTTAAATTCAAAAGAAAGTTTATTAATAAGGATATAATGATTCACCGTATCGAAGGCCTTGCTCAGATCGAGCGAAATTAATGTTGAAACTTTTTTAACAGACGTATGTTGTCCGTTAAGTTTATTAAAAGAGAGGAAGTGCTACCACCAGGTCGAAAGCCATAGTGGCAATTACTGAGAATGCTATTGGCCTTTAAATAGCACATAATCTGGTCTTTTAAAATAGCTTCAAAGATTTTAGACAAGCAAGGTAAAATACTAATGGGTCTAAAACTATCTAAACTGTGATGTCTTCCAAATATTCGGGTAGTGAGAGGTCATGATAATTGTATTAAAAATGTGGAGAAGTAGCTTGCTAATGAGAGGAAAAATAATTTTTATGAACTTCAGGGGAATGTTGTTAAAACCAGTTGCGTTTGATTTCATCTTAGAAAGGGCGAGGGCTACATCATCGACATTGATATAACTGAATTTAAAACCTGATTGAGTAAATTCGTTGAAATGAGGTGCAGGGTCATTAGACTGTGCTTGAGTTGAAATAAAATGACTATTGAATTCTTCAGGATCATAAGAATCAGATAAATTCGTTACGTTTCTTTTCTGGTTATTAATGATTTTCCAATTCGCTTTAAAAGTTACCACATGAGAAAAAATATTATCAAATTCCAATATGTAGTATTTTTATTAAATAACATCCAAGCAAAAAAAACAAGACACTCCAAAAAAGTTATGAAAATGTAGAATTTGCGATCTGGAAGTAGTGAAAATTTTGATGCGTTCTAATGATTTTTACTGTCATTTTTATTGTCATTGCAAGAAGTTCTCTTTTTCGGTGCCTGGTCACTGAATTGGAAGCGATATTAAGGAAAATTCCCTTTTTTGTGTTCTATAATAGGAAAAATGGTAAATAGTTACCTATTTCAACAATTCGTTTCTTTTTATACGAATTTAAATCCGAAACAGTGATTTCATGTAAATTTAAGCAAATAACTTTTAAACTTTAGACTAAAATTAGTTCATAAATTTCTTTAAGAAAATACATTTTTTTAATTCGGGTGAGTATTTTCTAACACTATGGAGGAGTTACAAAGTTTTGTATGACTAAAATAAGCTTCTACATGGTTGTTGCTCACTCTCGGAAAATTAAAAATATCAATTTTTTGGAAGCAATGAAAATGTAGTTCCACTAGAATGACTTCCATTTTTTTACTGGGATTTAAAATGCATACGTATTTATAATGTAACGCATGTGATTAATAATACAATAATAATACAGTTAATAATAATAACAACGAAACAAATATATGTAATTATTTTACCTACAGTATCGGCCAAAACCTAAGCACCCCATCAGTAAATTTTTTTAAAATGATAATTTTTTTAAGAAAACAAAGTTATTAAAATTTTTATTTTTATTTATTTATTTACTTATATCTTTATTATTGAAAAACACAAACTTAAGGAATTCAGAATTTAAACTAAAGCACCCCCAATTTAAGGTGCAAAAAAAAACTATTGAAATCAATATTTTTTTGCGAATCCTTTATTCTGGATGACACATGCACATCTTTCAGCCATAGAGGACATTAAAAAATATTAATTATATCAGGTGTTATTGCTTCCCAGGCTATTTTTGCCGCCTCAAATAAATTTTCTTTGGTTTTGCAAATTTTCTCTTGATGTTTGGATAATTGGTAAGGCGGCTTATCAAGACATGAATTGAATGCAAAATATTCCATCAACAGATCAATTATTTTTAGGCTAATTAAAAAGTTTTTGCAGACTGGTGGCACGTCTTCTAGCCATTCTGGAGGAAGGCCACGTGAAACTTCGCGACATGAAGACTTCTTAATCAAAACGACAATCCAAAATGATCCCAAAGCATCTTCTAGTCACATACGAAACCGCTTAGATTTAAAACTTAGTGAAAGAACGATTCGCAGAAGGGCGGTAGAGGCCGGATTATGCAGTCGGCGACGAGCCGACTATCGTCAAAAAATAAAAAAGCCAGACTTGATTTCGCCAAGGCCGATCTCAACTGGAATATCCAAAAATCTAAGACTGTGATGTTTTTTGACGAATCTAAGTTAAATTTAAAGGATTCAGATAGCATAAGGCAGAACAAATGAACAATGGTTGAATCCTAAATATTGCAAAGGCACTGTGAAGGATGGAGGCGACAACATAATGGTCTGGGGTTGTTTCTCTGGGCAAGGAATTGGAATTCATAAGATTGATGGAATTATGGATGGTTTCATGTATCGTAACATATTCAAAGACGTGATGTTGCCTTATGCTGAAGAAGAGATGTTACTTAAATGGACATTCCAGCAAGATCACGACCCAAAACATGCGTCAAAAGTGTAAAAAATTAGTTTTTCCAGAACAATTTAATATAAGTTATCCGTTGGCCTACCCAAAGTCATGATCTTAACCCAATCGAGAACTTGTGGGCGATCGTTAACTTAAAAATTAACCGAGAAAATTGCAAAACCAAAGAAAATTTATTTGAGGCCGCAAAAATTGCGTGGGAAGCAATAACACCTGATATAATTAATATTTTTTAATATCCTCCATGGCTGAAAGATGTGCATGTGTCATCCAGAATAAAGGATTCGGAAAGAAATATTGATTTCAATAGTTTTTTTTGCACCTTAAATTGGGGGTGCTTTAGTTTAGTCCGCTTATATTTGCGACTTAAAAGGTTTTTTGAATTTTAACTTTTTTTAAATTAAATTCTGAATTCCTTAAGTTTGTGTTTTTCAATAATAAAGATAAAGTAAATAAAAAAATAAAAATAAAAATTTTATTAACTTTGTTTTCTTAAAAAAAATCATCATTTTAAAAAAATGTACTGAGGGGGTGCTTAGGTTTTGGCCGATACTGTACATATTTATGTATGTAATAAGTTAATGCTTGTACATGAATGTATATAAAAAATAACAGTTTTGACATGAAAAATTAATGCAAATTTATAGATAAGGTGTTCCTTTATTAAAGCCCATAAATCTATTTCTGAAAAAAATGAATTTGAAGCAAATATCGTAAAGTTTTCAACTTGGAATTTTCTGAGGGTTACGAACTTTTCTTGGGAAGGAGGCGATGCGGGCGGACAAAAGTGGTCACCTATTATGGACCACATAATACTCTACAAACGTGCATACTCAGAATTACTGGAAGATAAAAGAAAAGAAAAGTATTGTAAACAAGTGAAGACATGACAGGTGGCTGCACTAGCGATTTCAGTCACAGCTGTTTTATTTTCAGTTGCCTTGGTAGCAATACTAAAAATTGAAGAATATAAAAGCTTAAAAAGTATAACATAAAAAATAAAAATAAAAAATATGTATATGTGTATCATTATTTTGGCAAAAAAAAAATAACCAAAATGAGAAAAATATTCACATCTCCACATTAAAGAAAAAAAATAACCATTTTGGTTAGAAATAACCAAAAACGGCAGCCCTGGTGGCAGCAACAAATATTTGTTAAGTTTCACATTACAAATGCGATGAAGTAACGAAATAAAGATATACAACTACATTATATACATCAAGCCGTTTCTAAGAAGTAGCTGTTGGGGCCAACAGTTGCCAGCAGTTTCACAACTGTTGAGCTCAACAGCTACTTCTTATGAATGCGCCCAATAATATTGGTATTATTTAACAAAATTCTAATAACAATTTAAGCCATACATAGGTCTTTTGAATATAGCAAAATTATGTATTTGTGATCTTAAAATCAAATTTAAAGATTTCTTTACAATTTCTAGCCAAGAATTCTTTAAAAAAATTATAATTTTTCAATTACTTTATTTGTACCGAAAACGTCTTCAACCACTTGTTTTTTTTTCATTTAAAAGAAATACATTTAGGTATTTCTGCGTTGTAATTTGATGTATGGTTGATTTTTTAAGTACATTTTGCAATTTTTTTTGGATTGGCAATGCCATAAAAAGTTGCACAACTTTGCAAAATTTACCCTGATAATCTTTCACTTACTCAGGCCCTGACAATTTTGCATCATTTGTGCAAAATAATTTTCTTTACTTTACTTTATTATTAAGAATTACAGAATAACCGAGCTCATAGAGCCATATATGGTTAATAATTCAACTCAAAAAAAATAATTTTCTATGTGGTTGTTGTTATATATTTTGAAAATGTTGCAATTTTGCTTTTTTGCACCAGTGCAACTTTTGACGTGAATACATTTAATATAAATTTTTTTGCATATTTTTATGCAAAAAATAACCCATTATATTTTGAATACTTTTATGCAACCAGTAATCTATTAACTTTTGGATGTTTGTAGGCAAAAAGTATAGGGTACTGCATACTTTTTGAACTTCTCAAACAAAAATAATGTGTTATTCAGTCAAATTGTAAGTTCTTACGACTGGAGAGTACATATACTTTTTTGCATTCTAGTAGGCAAACTTTTTTGCTGGGAAAACACAACTGAAAAGTCAACTGTTAATTTAGTGGAGAATGGCTATGCCAATTCATCAATCCCAACCAAACTATTTTAAAAGTTAAAAACCGCGGTGAGGGCATAAAATACTTCCTTAGCAAAAGTTTACTGACTTTTTTTGATCTCTTAATTTTCTGAAATTAGGGCCGTAGGCACTGAGATCTGGTGGGTAACCACTTCGATAATTTTGAGTTGTGACGGTTTATGATTTAGTGTGCGATATGTACTTTGTAGTAATATTATAAATGGTTAAAAACTGATATTATAACTTTCAGCAAAATCAACAGCAACAAAATCAGCAACAGCCATTATTGGATGATAAAGAAGCTGATGTAGTGATAGTAGAAGATACTGCGGAAAGTAGCGACGCAAAAAATGTTACGCCACAACAACCGCAACAGCAGCAGCAACAACAACAGAAGCAACAACAGCCACAACAAAATCAACAGAATCAAAATCCTAATAATATGAATAAACAAGGTGGTGGCGGTAATCGAGATCACATGGGCGGAGGTGGCGGTAACCGTGACCATAGTGGTGGAGGTAATCGTGACCACACTGGTGGCGGAAATCGTGACCATAGTGTTGGTGGCGGTAATCGTGACCACATGGGAGGTGGTGGTGGTAATCGTGACCACATGGGAGGTGGTGGTGGTAATCGTGACCACATGGGAAGTGGTGGCGGTAATCGTGATCACATGGGAGGTGGTGGTAATCGTGACCACCGTGATCGTGGTCAAAAGCGTGATCGTAATTTTGATGGTCCTCGGGGAGGCCGCGATGGGCATAGAGGCGGAATGGGTGGTGGCGACCGTGGTGGAATCGGTCGTAATGACGAGTTTTTCATAAATCAACGTTTACGTTCCATATCTGGGCCGACCCATGACCTCCCTCCAGTTGAAAATATGGAAGAAACCAAATTTTCTGGTCGTAATCGTCTCTACGTGGGAAATTTAACCAACGATGTTACTGAAGAAGACTTGCGGGAACTTTTTAAGCCATTCGGGGAAATTGGAGAAGTGTTCAGTAACCCAGAAAAGAATTTTGCTTTTCTTAAAATGGATTTCCATGCAAACGCTGAGCGTGCAAAGCGTGAGTTGGATGGTACCATGCGTAAGGGACGCATGTTACGCGTTCGTTATGCTCCAAATGCAACTATTTTACGTGTCAGTAATCTCACTTCGTTTGTATCTAATGAACTGTTGTACAAGTCTTTCGAAGTTTTTGGACCAGTGGAGAAGGCCAGCGTTAACGTGGATGATCGCGGAAAATCTACTGGGGAAGGTATCGTCGAATTTGCCAAAAAATCTTCAGCAAATATTTGCTTGCGTTTCTGCAGCGAGAAGTGTTACTTCCTCACCGCTTCTCTGAGGCCATGCGTGGTTGAACCTTTTGATATTAATGAGGATACAGACGGTCTGCCAGAGAAGTCACTTAATAAAAAATCACCAGAATTCAATCATGAACGCAATGCAGGTCCTCGTTTTGCAGATGTTGGTAGCTTTGAACACGAGTACGGCACCAGGTGGAAGCAATTGCACGAGTTGTTCAAGACTAAACAAGAGGCGTTGAAACGAGAATTGAAAATGGAAGAAGAAAAACTGGAAGCTCAAATGGAGTATGCCCGCTATGAGCATGAAACAGAACTTCTAAGACAAGGTATGTTGTTTAAGTTATTCTTGTTATTCTTTCTTTATTATCGTAAAATACTTAATACAAATATACAGAATTACGTAAGCGTGAATCTGACAATGAACGCAAAAAAATGGAATGGGAAATGCGCGAAAAGCAAGCTGAAGAATTGCGCAAGCGTGATGAGGAACAGATGCGTCGTCAAGAAAATGAAATGCAATCACGTATGATGCGTCAAGAAGAGGAAATGCGTCGCCGGCAACAAGAAAATACATTGTTTATGCAAGCTCAGCAGTTAAATTCATTGTTAGACCAACAAGAGGGTGGCTTTAGTGGAAATTGCAGTAATTTTGATAATTTTACTGCTGGTAATAATAATTCGCCATTTGATTTCCGTGGTAAGTTAAAATAAATATGAATTTTGTTAATTGAGAATTTTCTACAATATTTATCCAAATGCATAAAAAATTTCATAGTGCGTATTTTAATATAAAGTAAGCATGTATGTATGTAAGTGCATATTCTTATAAGTAATACTCAGTGGTATAAGGGACTAGCTCCGTACGTCCGGCTTCGCTAGCTTTTTTTGCACCACCTCTAGCCCCGCTACATTCTACTTCACATGCAATTTAGTACAGCCGTGCCAATAGAGGTGGCGATTGACCCTCTACATAACCCAAAAGGGTTACCTACAAGTTTCTGTATAAAACACCAGTCCTAAGTAGCAAGTCTTACACACGACCAAAGTAAATTTATATCAAGTATATGCAAGTACTCAGGTGATTAATTTTTTTTATCGTGTAGTGTTAATGCATGAATGTCAAAAGTTGTTTCCAATTTTCGTACGCTATTTTGTTTTGTTTTGCTACACAAATGTGTGCAGTCAAAACGCATGTGAAAAAATTTAAGTAAATATTTACTTAAAAAATTTGTTACAAAACACTTAAAATAATTATATTTAAATATTAAAATACATACAATCTTTTATTATACTTATTTCAAGTATTAAAGTTTAAGTCCCAATCACGGTTCTCCACTAAATTCAGTTTGGTCGCCTAAGAGCTTGTTTTTAACTTAAAGATAAACTCTACGTGTCATTTAACTGTAGTTTAAACTTAAAATATTGTTTTTCAGATAAAGATTATCTAGTTAATAATCTAGGTTTAACCGAGCAACATTGCTCAGTTAACCCCAAGTTGGAACTGTCAAATGATAAATATTAGTGATCTGCACGAGTATGATTGAAACACATTCTCAAATTTTCAAACAGTCTTCCTATTCTCATTTGTAAAAGCGATACGAGCAATGGAACTGAAAAAATGTGTGTTGCTATTAGAGAATGGAAACATGAGAGAATGGAAACATAATAGAATGGAGACATTAGAGTAATGAAACATGAGAGTTCGAATTGAATATAACATTATTCTAGTAGTCGTTTGTTTCGTTCAAAAAAAGCGAAACAAACGAAACACTCATTCTCACACATTTACTCACATCTTTCCAAATTATTATGGAAACATTCCAATGTTTTGTTTTAAAAAGCGAAACAAAGGAAACATGCACATCTGTTTGGAAATAAATGCGGTAGTTTGTGTGATTTTAATCTTGAATAAAATCTAATTTTAAAATTACACCTTTTTAAAAGTGAAAATCTAAGAAACCCCGTTTTTCACTACATTTACCGTTATAAAATTCACTATGAATTGACATAAAAAACCAACTGTATTTTTGTCATCCATGGACTCCAACAAAATATAATTGGTACATTAGAATCCCTGAATATTTTTTGCGTATCACAGTGTTATTATAAGATAAATCGATAATTAAAATCCATATTAAGCATCTATTAAAATTATTATTTTCCTTTACTATATTCTTCCAATTTTATTTAAAAAAAGTCGTAATATCTCAAAAATTTCATTACGATTGGTACAAATATTTTTCATTCGGTTGGCAGATAGCTGCAGTTTGCTTATCTTGTCACCTCGTATTGTTACAAAATATATAGAAATACTAAAAAATATATATAATTATAATTGATGAATTAACAACTTCGTATAAAAAAGGGTATAAAATAGACTGTTTTTATATGAACTTGTTCATTCATTATGATATAAATTCATCAGGTGTGTATACAAAATTAAATAAAAAATAAATTAAGAAAGTAGAAATACATACATATACTTCGTCCTAGAAAAGTTGCTTATCAAAAGATTGACTTAACACAATTCGTAACACTAATAGAAAATTAACGATCTAATTTTAAGATCAAGAATCTTGAATTTAGATTGTAGAAATTTGAAAATTTCAATCTTGAAATTTGTTCAGTGAGATTGACGTTCTCAAATTTAAGTATTAATTCTTAATTTATAGAATGAATTCTTAAAATCACAAACTTGATCTTAATTTTAAGATTATATTCTTAAATTTTTAAGAATATGATATTAATTTAAGATTTTTATTACGAACTAAATCTTGAATTCGATCTTAAAATTAGATTTTATTCAATATTAAAATCACACAGACTACCGCATTTACTCCAAACAGATGTGCATGTTTCATTTGCTTCGCTTTTTAAAACAAAACTTTCGAATGTTTCCATAATAATTTGGAATGATGAAAGTAAATGTGTGCTTCGATTGTCATTCTCGCAAAGCCATGCATGTTTCGTTTGTTTCGCTTTTTTTTTAAAGAAAGAAACGACCAGTAGATTGATGTACTATTCTATTCGAACTCTCATCTCATTACTCTCATGTCTCCATTCTCTCATGGTTCCATGTGTTATACGTTTCGTTTCGAATATGAATGTATTCGTATTCGCTAAATTCAGAAGGATGTGAATACGAATGTATCCGTATTCGCCAAACCGCCGACCTTATTTTTGAGCTCGAGCCGCCGCCGAATTGGACGGCTTGCATCGGCTAATAATTGCAGCCGATTAACAAGTGAAAGTCGACTAATATTTCCAGCCGACTAATATTTTCCGTGCACTTTTAAAACTCGCTGATATTTTACAGAAAGAAAATAATTTTTTTCGGTGATGTGTTAGTGTTTCTTGTATGGATTTGATATTTGCTGTTATTTTGAGTTGTGTGTGTATTGGTTTTGTGCTGCTGATGCGGGGTTGTAATTGGTTGAAAAGTTATGCCAACCACAAAACCATTCTCTTTGCCTCTCTCACCTACAATCTAGCATTTATGCCAGCACAATTTTTCTTGTGTATGACAGGCCATTAGTCCGAACTTTAACAAAATCTTGTAGAACACACCTTTAGAAAAGCGTTGTATAGAAAAAATTGAGTAGCATAAACCCCGCAAGCATTTTTCCAAATTTTTTAATCGGATTTGCTGGATATTATATAATTTTTTACTTCCCATATGCAACTCCAATCTATCGACCATGTCACAGAGTTCAATTCCGTTCGGAAACATAAGATGTCGAGCCCTAGCCGCAGTAACTCAGCATTTGTTATGCTGCCTTCGTGGTCTACAGTGGAACCCATTAGATCTTCCGTCATATTCTAGCCGTCTTGCTCTAATCAAATTTTTAAATTTAATTAATGGTGATATTCGTTCTGATTTCCTGCTCGATAACATTTCATTAAATGTTCCTAATCGTCCATATCGACACTGAATTGCTATCAGTTAAATATTTCAGATCTAATTACGCAAATGCTGATCCATTTAGAAAGATGTGCAGTCAATTTAATCTATATTATATAGTTATAGATTTTTCTTTAAATGTAAATGACATTAAATTTAAAATTATCGTCTTGTTAAAACCTCAATAATAAAACTCTTTAAGACCATGTTGAAATTGTTTTGGTTTTTTGCACTGTTGGGAAGACATTTGTTTCAGTTGTTTGACTTGCCAACAGTGTTGTTTAGCGTTTGGTTTAGAATATTTGGCTGTAGTAAAGCATTTGAAAAATCTCTCATGTCTGTAAAGGTCTTATAAATGGTCTTGTGCAGGACATTAGTATGTATACATATCCTACAATCATAATTGAAAAAATTATGTTTTTCTACGAAATTGTCGGCCGCCGCCGGTAATTTTTAGCCTAGCCGGAGCCGCCGAAAATTTTAGAACGACTTGGAGCTCTGATCAGAACACGCCCAAATCATTTTTAACACATTGAAATTTTTTAATATAAACTTAAAGAATTGTCATATCGCGTTTCAAGTGTTGTCCTATTTATATGAAATATTTTCAAGAATGCCATATCTATATTGAAGACAAAGTATGGCATTTCTAGCTAAATTGACAACTGTTAATCCATCACTGAAAAACATAACTGAATTCCGTAGCACCATATTGGCTTCAAAAGCGACTTGTATAGTAAAAGTTTGCAGTCTAGGCTGAGGCTTGAATTTCTGTCAATCAACCAATATATTTGAGTTAACTTAAGTTTCATCTGTCGATACGACGATACTTCTTGAATTTTATTTAGAGTTGTTTTGAAAGAAATAACATAACATAATAAAAGCAGAATATAAAGTGAAAATAGAATAACGAAATTGTTTCATTTGTGTTGCTTTGTACCATAGTAGTAAAATGTTGTGTATGTTCGTAAAAGCATCACTTCCCTGCATGATACGAGCAAACTTTTATTTAAAAAGCAATACAAGTTCGCTAATAATCTTTTTCATTAGTAGCCATGTTTGTACGTCATATTTGACATATTTTGTGTATTACGTATGTATTTTAGTTAAGGAATTTAGGACATTTCAATTTCCATTTGCAGCGTAGTGATGCATTTACGAACAGGTGCGTTTTATGATTTCTTTCAAAGCGCATTAATACAAGTGCTAGTAATTCTATAACAGCCCTAGTAAGATTTCCTAATATTTCTAGGGACGCAGATCATCTTGATTAATGGCGTAATGACATATCCTACCCAAACTTAAAGAAACTTGTGCAGAAATACTTAAGTTTTGAAATGAGTTCTGTCGCACAGTTTTCTACTGCATGCCTATTTCAAAATGAATTGTGAAAACATCTATCCGCAAAATTTTAGAAGACTTTTTTAACTAAAATCTTATTAATATAAATTTTAAATACTAATCTCTTACAATGTATTTTTTGTTTATAAAAAAATAATTATTTTTTGTGAATTTTACCATGATCTCAAATTCAATTCGTAATTCGTATTGGGGAAAGCCAATCGATACAATAATGTTTGGATACTACAGCACATATCGAAAATTTTGTATGCTAGTGCGTATTGATACCCATTCATTCTCATACTTGCGTATACCCCTGCGCACTTTATAGTTTTATGTATCGATAGGCATTCTTCGTTATATTGCGCATATCTACGCATATCAATCGACATACCCATGACTTGCAACACATTCGATATTTTAAATATTTTTGTTTGATAAGTGTTGCCGGAAATACTAGTTTGCAGTTGTTGAAGTATTAACACTTTTTTTCAAAATAATTTAACACAAAATTCAATAAAACTGTTTTACCTACACCACTTTCTTCGTCTTCCCTATACCTATGCCCTGTTAAATATTTCGCATTCCTTATACCTAAGCCCTATTAAATATTTACGGAAGTAATCGTGAGTGTGAAAACACGCTACATTTTACATATATCTGAGCTAATAACCGACTTAGTGGAAGAATGGCGATTCAATACAATTTCAGCTATTTTTAACAAATTTTAGCACTTGTTAGCAATTTTGCAATTTGTCTAAATTTTCGTAATAAAAGTAACTTTTTAGCCAAATCTTGACTTTTTTTTATACCAATTTTGTATCCATCTACTTATGTATCTATATGATGTTAGCGAATTTGAGCAAATTTTCGTTATTTTGACATTCCTTAGATCTTTAGGTATTTGGAAGTTATTTTAGGGCCTGTTTACAATTTATCGCTAATTTTTTGGTTTTTTTTTTCAATAAAAGTGAATCTGAATTTTTTACATTTTTAAAGATTTTTAATCAGTATCAGACTGATATCTTTCTAGCAAATTGTTCCAAGTTCTTGACATTCCTTACAATTTTAGCGTTTTCTAATAAATTTTGAAGTTTTTTTTCAATTAAGAAATTATTCCCGAATTTTCGCAACTTTTTATGCATTGATTATTTTTGATAATTTAAATCTACTGAGTGTTTTCGTTTAAATTTTTTTTTCGCATTTTAAAAAGTTTATGCGATTAATTGTTGCTTTTTTTGCGGTTTATATAATCAGCTTTAAAAATTTTTTTCTACTGTTATAATCCTTGCGATCCTTGAATTGGCAAAAAGTTTCGTAAAAAAGACTTCATGAATAAATGCATTATATAAATTAGGTATTTGTTAAGGGGCCCATACACACATACTGCTTGCAGCTACTGCCGATGAACCCTTGGTGGTATACATGTGTGATTGATATTTTACCATCAATCATACCAATCACCATTTAAAATAAAATTTTATAAAATAAACATGCGTTTGACAACAAAAAAATTATTTAGTCATCGTCCATACAGTGAAACATTTGCTGCAAAACATTTGAGTTTGTTGATGAGAGGGGAAAGAGGAATGGCAAAGGGTACTTTGCTTCATGTACACGAAGTTCTTGTTGAGTACGTCATTCTCGCCTCATTCTTATGAAAAAATATATCAGAAAGTGTATTAACCTGCAAAACAAAAACTTTACAGTGTGGACACGAATGCAGTTTCAAAAGAGAAATCAAAAATGTTTCGTAGCAAATGTTTCACTGTATGGACGATGACTTATAGAATTGAAATTAATTAAAAAAGTATTTTCTTTACACATTATTTTTTCAGAACTTATTTTTTGTTTGTTTTATTTCCTTTTTTGTTTGTTTTACTTTCTTTTTTTCAGTGAAACTTCAAATTTAAAAAAAATACATATCAGAAAAATGAATAAATTACTTTTTTGTTCATTTGAAAAACTCAGCAGTATGAGTTCATTTCAAAATCAAAACTATTTTGATTTTTCATACTGCATTGTCTGTGTGACAAACACATTAACAAAAATTGAAAATTTACCAATACATGCTTATCGCATGAGCATGAGCAGTATGGGCCCCTTTAAATTTATACCCAATGATTCTTTTATGAACATACATATTTGTTAACATTGTTCATATAGTCATAATCGTCATTACATGCATGTGCGCACACGTATTGATACGAATATCTATAGCACATTGTTTTGATCGAACTAGCACCTATCGATATGAGCACTTATTTGTGGTGTTAGAATATATATGTATGCCTGTATGTAAGCATGCTTGTTGAAGCGAGTGTGCTATCATACTCTATAGTCGATGGAGTATCGATATGTATTGAGCAGTCAAAAAGTAACTTTTTGGCTTTCTCTGATTCGTATAAGTTATTAAATTATTTATTGTTTCATTTGAGTACTTGACTACAACTTAAGTCAAATGTGTACAAAATTCTTTATTATAAAATAAATTCATAAAACTGAGCGGCAATGTCTATTATAAGTTATAGCTTAGTTTAAAAATATTGCTATTCGAGATTACGATATATTCAGGTACATATGTGATGGAAAGAGATCGTTTTCAAAACTATTTCAAACCGATCGTTTTGAAAAGGTGTGATGAATTCCTATCGATTTTGAGTATAATTTTTGAGCCAATTTTAAACTACTGACTTATAAACAGCACACGAGAGGATAAAATATAAACCATATAATAAATAGGGCTGTGAAAAGAAATTTCTCAAATATTGTGGAAAAACTATTAAAAACAAATTTTAAAATTATCGGCAAAACGACTATTGAAAACATTTAGGGCGACTTTTTGAGTTCAAGATTAGAGATTAAATTATCCTTATTTACTTGCCAGTTTAAGCGGCCAATCGTGGTGGTTTAATCTTACTTTAGTATTGACCACAAACACTTGTGAAACATACATTTTTGTAAAAATTGTATGATAAAATAATTTAAAACACATAAATATACATATATATTTTATATTATTTATATATTTCCTTCAACGCGCGAAATATTTAATTGTAAATAATAAAATATGACAGTTTCTTCTTCCAACAAAAAAATCAAAGTGTGTTGATAACATGTATGACTTTTGCACAGAAATTGTTGCCACAATTTTGTTTCTCAGTATGGTAATACTACACATAACAAGAAGTTTAAGCTACCACTCAAAAACATAAAACTCAATTACGTGAGATTAAGTTAATTTTCGGATTAGCTAATCAGAGAAATAAACTAATTTTAATCTCGAACCCAAAAAGTCGTCCTTATTTATTTATTTATTTATAAGATATCTTAATATACTTAGGATACATTATATATATATAGCAATGGCAACAGGGGCCTTCAGCTAGTTGGAATTACAACAGCCTTTCACTTACTAACTAATATTATTTAAATTTTCTTTTGTTTAATTTTAATAAATCTTTGCTTTACATATACATTTTTGTGGTAAAACATATATTTTAAATATCTTGGAAAATTTTGTTTCTTTTTAAGAATTTTATTACGGTTAGTATATTGTTTATAGTAGGGTTGGAAAGGTAGGAAATAGGATTCATATGAAATAGATTGTTTCGATTATTAGTAAACTTTGAGCAGTGTATCAGGATGTGTTTACAGAAATTGTTTCACAATAAGGTCATAGATTGGAAGAGTCTGGGAATAAGATTTTTGTGATTAGCGTATGACCAAGTCTTAGTCTTATAAATTTCTGACTGTCTCTAGCACTAACTCTGGTGGTTATGTTGGTCTTTAGGTAATTGTCTATTTTAACTTTGTTGTGATTAATTTCTTTATACCAATCCGATGAGGTCGTCCATAAGTCTTCAATATGAGTAAAATTTTTAATATTTTTAGTTATGTCCTTAGTGTTGACGTTTGCGGTTAGATAGGATGGGGAGTTGAGGGTAGCTTTTGCCGTAGCATCAGCGAATTTATTACCTTGAATAGCGGAATGACCTGGGACCCATAAGATAATAACTTGTGGGAAATTGTTAATTAAACAGTTCCTAATAAAGTTTACATAGTAATTATGGTTGTGGAAATATTTTATAGCGCTGATGGAAGAAAGAGAATCAGTGCATATTAGTATTTTGTCAGTCGAATTTAATGCGTAGTTGATGGCTTCAAATATGGCAATTATCTCCGCAGAGAAAACCGAGGTGAATGGTGGGAGTAACGCGGTTTTTATTATGGTGTTATTGGTTGTTACACTATAAGATACGTTTTGGTCATTTTTAGACCCATCCGTATAAAGTATGGTGTAATTGTGGTAAATTTGAGTTGCTTGTAGAAATAATTGATTATAGATGTCCGGTGGAGTGTTGACCTTTAAATGTTGGTTTAATGAGGTATTTAGACTGTCTGTGTTGATAGCCAATAAAGCCAATAGCCAATAGCCAATAAACCCCCCTGTTATTGGCTATTGGAAAGTTTATAATCGGTTCTATTATGAGGTTGTTTTGTTTGGAAAAGTTAATGATTTTGGTTAGTATAGAATCCTTCAAGTTAGAGTTCATGGGGTATAAATCGTTATGGATTTCGAAAATTGGTGAGTTCGTGCTGTTAATCACGTTGCGTAAAAGTCTAAATGTTAAAAAGTTTATTCTCATTTCGAGAGTTGGGATATTGGCTTCGTATAACATGTTATGTATGGGCGTTGTTCTGAAAGCTCCCAAACATATTCTAATTGCAGAATTAACGATTGTTTTTATTTTTCTGAGTGATGAGTTGGCCGACCAGCCATATAAATATAGGCCAAAGTCAATTTTAGCTAACATGATTGCTTTCGTTGCTGAAATAATGGAATATATGTTGCAGTTGTGTTTTTTATTGGCAATGCATTTAATTATGTTTAATCTTTGGGTTAGGCTATGCTCAATGTAATTTATGTGATCTTTCCAGTTATATTTGGTATTAAAAATTAGGCCTAGTATCTTAAGGGAGTAGTCGTTTTGTATGTTGAATGAGCCATTTGATACTATTGTGTGACAATTTCTTTTCCTACAGATATGTAGATGTTTACATTTCGTTATAGACAATTGCGCTCCTGAGTAGTTAGACCATTGGTTTGTATACGTGATCACAGATTGTACATCAATAGTTTGGGATTTTTCTTGGTTGAGTTCCTTGATTAGATAAAAATCGTCAGCATATGCGCAGAATTTAAAATCATTAAGTTCAGTTAAGTATTTACTTAACTTGTTATGTGAGATTAAGAAAATGATAACCGATAAGGGGGTGACCCTTGGGGTATACCGTTAAATAACGGGTTAGTGTTCGAGTATATTTTGTTTATTTTTATTCTAATTTTTCTATTTGTTAGGAAATTCCTGATGTATCTTGTAATATTGGGTCCTATGCCCCATTCGGTTACCTGGTGAATAATAGTATGCAGACCGATTTTTTGGAATGCTTTAGAAAAATCCAAGGAAATTTAGAGATTTTGTAATTAAGTGGTCCATATAAAGATGCGCATCCGATACCGACTTGCCTTGCCTGAACCCTATTTGATGTGTACTAATAAGGTTTTTTGACGTGATAAACCACCACAGGCGGTTAGCAATTATTTTGTCTAAGAGTTAGCAAATATTCAAGGAAATAGGTCTGTAGGATGTTATTGTCGTTTTGTCTTCGTTAGGTTTTTGTGATGGGGGAAATAGTCCTTATTTTATAAAAATTGGGGATATAGTTATTTAAAATTAAATTGTATAGGTGAATAAGTCTTTGTTTAGAATAGCTGCTAAGATTGTGGATCATTGGATACGAAATTCTATCGAATCCATGGGTTTTACCTTTTAACCTGCTGAGAGCAAATTCCATTTCGTATAATTCTATACTTCCCTCAATAACTTTTGCCATGTTAATTGAAATGGTTAGTGTACTTAAGTTATGTAAGGAGTATTTCTTGCTTGTGAATTCGTGCGAAAAACTGCTGTCGTGTGATTGGGAAGACCAAAATTTGCCAAATTCTTCAGAAATAGCCCGTTTGTCTGTCAAAAATGCGTTGGTGTCGGAGGGAGATTGGATTGTGTGGATAGATTGTGGCAAACTGAAAACATATTACACCTTTTATCGTTTTCAAATTGGTTTTCTAAATCTTTTTTCATCACATAGCAGATTGTTTTTTTGGTATAAAAAATTATACTCTGACTTAATTAATGGGGAAACTATGGAATGTATCCCAAAATTTAGTTTGTTGTTGTTAGGGCAAATAAATCAGTCATTGATTGTATGTATTTTATTTTTAAATCTGATTTAAACACAAAATTTTGTTTTTCACCACAAAATTAAATGAATCTTAAATAGCCAACATTGTGCATTTAAGCGTTTAAGTTTTACAAACATATCATGTGTCTTGTGCATGTGTGTGTTTTTTGAATGCATGTACATAAACATCATGAGGTCATATTTGTTTAATTTTCGGAAACATACAACAAAAGTAACACATATTTTCATTTCATTAAATATATAAATAGAAAAATGCATTCCGATGCTCTTTTTGTATAATAAAATGTATTTTTGCTATTTAATTTTTCTGCAATTTGATAAATCAACTTTCTTATTTATATTAAACAGCTGTTCTTTGGAAAGCTTTCCGTAATATTTAAAAATATTGTAGTGCTTTCAACGTAACTTGATATTAACTTTAATTTTTTGTGAAAATTAACTTAAACTATGTTTAAACATTCAGTGATTTATTAGCTATTAACATTATATCATTTATAGTATATATATTTTGAGTAGTATGATGTGACCGAATATGGCCCATAGGCTAGGTATACATAATGAATAAATAAATGAAAATGAAATGAATGAACGTTTGTATGTAGTGGTGCCTTAAACTGTTTGTACCATTTTTTCAATTTCTGTATACATATGTATGTACATAGTAGAGTAAGCGTCTACAAAAGTATTTAAGCCAAATAAAAATTTATTTTTCAACTCTATATTTCACATATGTTTTGTCTTTTTTATAGCAATAAAAAGTGCTGTTATAAAAAGATTTAAATTCGATAATTTATTTATATAAATAATATAGAAACAAAAAATTAAATAATTTTGGTGGTGTTTGAGTATTTTCGGTGTATGTTGTTCATAAAAAATATGTCAAGCATCTGCTCTTTTTGTTTGTTTTATGCTCTTGCTTTAGATTTTTGCTAGTAGTTTTTTACAATGCTTTTGTATTGTTCTTTAACATCAATAATGATATTGCTTGCACTGTTGCCTCTCTACCAACTGACTGTCTTTAACTCACTCTTTTTTTGGTGCTGTTAGTAAAAATCAATAAAAGTTTACTGTTGTTTGATTGTTTTTTGTAACTCACAAAAGCATGTTGACTAGATGAAGTCTTAAGTTAATAAAACATGGCGTATTAATTAATATTTTTTCTCGTATTAAAACAATTTATAAAATAAAATAGGGCTAGCTATTTTATTTTATAATATTACATGAAACTATGTTTGTCAGAAGGGGTTTTAAGAAGTATTCAAAACAATCATACTGATTCATTGCTTTAGTGAATCATATGAATGAATAGAGATTGCAAGCAGTGGAATTCATTTATTAACAACAGTCATTGATATGAATCATGCAATAGCATCATTCATTATTTTAATGTTAAGTGCTAGCTCAATATTCATTTTAGAAAATGCAATATTATGCTGTTTGATTCGTAATCATGCAGGTCACTGGTTTGTATAGCCAAAACAAATATACCATGGTATGTACCATATAGTTGTAGTGTGAGCGACAGAACTACCCTATCGGAGAATGTGTAGTTAACTACAAAAATAGTTAACTTATAGTTAACTTTTCTTAGACTGACTAAAAGCTAACTGCAATGTAATCCAGAACAAACCCAAAATTAATTCTTAAGTTGAGTACGTAGTCGAATTTGATGAGAGCCAGCAAACTTATTCTCAGCTACTTTGAAACTCATTTCAGTTTTATGTTAACATTTTGCTGTTGTTATTTTAGATGGTAGATGATATATGTGCGAACCCCACAAATTTTTTTAATTTACTGACTACAAGTTGGGTTAAAAAAGTCAACTTTAAGTTAGCTGAAAGTAATGCAGAGTGAGCCAATTGACTACCGCCTTGGACATCGCAATGTTAAAGTAGTCAGTTCATTACATTGCGAAGTAATCCAAGTGTAGTCAGTACTACTTGCGAAATAGTTAGCTAAAATTTAGTTTAAAGTTAGCCAAATTTCCGACAGGGTAGTATAAGAGTTATTGTGTGTGCGTTCTTTTCCAACCCTGCAGTCAGACTGGGGCCAAGTGTCTCTATGTCAACACTAAAATTCTAGTAGTAGTAGTTACATTGTCTACAATTTCGCTTGTATTAGTCAGTATAAAAGAAATAGGGAAAATAGATGTGGTGTATTTATGATGGATTTTGCAACAACTTGTCAACATACATAAATTTGTATGTACGTAAGGTACAGAAATGTACCAGTAAACGTCTGGTTGGTATGTCTCCATGTTCCCATAAAAACTATGAATTCACTACATGGTTAATTGTTTTAGAGTTACTACAAGAACATGCTAAATGTCTATGGCACGAAGTATTGTATGGGAGATAATTGTAGAGTAGTAGTACTGCTGACAAAGTCAAAAGAGACTCAGTACACTTCCACCATCGACATTTCCTTCAGGGAAATTACAATACTATTAAAAAGAAATAACAATTGCTTATTGTATTGCTGCTGAGGAACTGTTTGTATCTGTTTTTGCTCAAAAATAGTAGTTGTAACACAAATATATGAAAAAACCACTGTTGAAACAAATACATGATAAGCAGATGTCCGTGCGCACGTTTGTAAAGTTTTTTTGTGGCGCAGACAAGGCACACATTCGTGTTGTGTGTAATTTTTTTCTGTATTTGTTGCCCGTATGTTTCGTTTATCATTTACTTGCATACATAAGTATGTATGTATGTATGTGAAATTTTACTTTTATTCATTCATTCGTCAGCCACGTAATTTTTTTTTTCAACATACCATAATGTACTTAGGGTAGAAGCAGTTTTATGTATCTTCTTTGTTTTAGAAAAACTAATACAAACAAATGTGTTGTTCTCATTTGCTCTTTGACCAACCATAAAATAATTTCTTTAAAAAATCAACATTAACAACTAGTAACAGAAACGCTAAATAACATATTTGTTCATAAAAGAACCAAAAACATGCAAAACTGGTGCAAACAGTTCCATCTGTGCAATGTTATACTGTGTACTAGTGATGCATTTTCGGCAATTTTAAGGCGGGCGCGAATGCGAATGTATTCGTATTCGCCAAATTCAGGCGAATACGAATACAAATATTTTTCCAAAGAAATTAAATAAATAAATGCATAAATCATAAACGAAATTTAAATAAATTACTAAAAATTTTAGTTTGTACAAATACATTTATTTTTTATAGAAATTTGTACTTTGTACCATTTTCAAATATTATTTAATGACGATCATTAAAATTTTGGGTACTTTTTATTAACTTTAAAGTATGCCAACAAGAGTGTGAAGTCATTTTTCATAACAATTTTTTAATATTTCATATTGCATATAATATTCGTATTCGTATTCGCGTATATCGTTTGAAATATTCGTATTCGCGAATATCAAAAATTGACATTCGTTACATCACTACTGTGTACGTATGCAAAGCAGAATGTTGCCAGATCTCTCAGGGCGATGGGATGGTGTACTACGGTATAAATGCATTTGTTTTTAGTATTTAAGAAAACAAATAAAAACATACATAAATAGAAAAGTTCTAAAAAGAGCAACTGTGCATGGTGCATCTCAATTGTAAAACCATATAACATTTTAAAATTTTATAAATATGCAAACACAACTTACATTAATTTATTCAAAAAGATATGTCAACATCCATCACAAGTTTTTCTTCTTTTTAACAACTTAAAATATATAAGAGCTGCTTCCTTAAGCAAAGTACGATTATATAGATTTTTTTTAAACGCCAATACATATTCAGTTTATTAAAACTACAATACACATTTACGCCACCGAAACGTTTATTCAGAAACGACACAAAGCAAAACATGTAAAAAAGAGACTCGATTGTGAAATTGCAAAGTACTGAGAGCGTTAATACACCCTGAGTGCTGTGTTCGCTCTCATCGCATTTTTGCAATCGCTGCTTGCATACTGTGTCTCTGACACAGACGAATAATGGAAAGTACAATTGTCATCGCATAAAGATATTTGCAAAATAATGTTGAGTAAAACACACACAGCACAGTTTTCGTTGAGGTGTAAGAGATGCAGTTGTCAACGATAGACTTAGTGTTAGAACTGTGTACTTATTGTTGCGGTGTATCGCTGCAGTTGTCTGTTGCTTAGTCCGAATTTACACTATGTAAGTTTTATTGCTAAGTTGATTAGTTTGTTAGGAGAGAGAGAGAGGGAAGGAGAACAGAAAAGTTTATTTTTTCCTCGTTTCTCTCATAACAAACTAATCAGCTTAGCAATAAGACTTGCATAGTGTAAATTCGGAAATTTGAGTTCAGTTGCTCACACGCAAATATATTGAAATTATTATTTTTTATTGTTTATGTATTTTGACTTACTTATTACTATTATTTATTAACTCAATTGCTTATAACTGGTTGGTCATAGTTCCTACGTAAAAAAATCATCTTTACGTACATGAACAGAAGCCACACGTTTTTTTATTTATTTATTTATTTATTTGATTAGATTAAACCGAGCCCTTATGGGCCATATTTTTGAACGGTCATTTAAAAGAGTCTGCAGGACTTGGAATAGCTTACCATCACCTTTGAAACTATTCTCATATTCAATTTTTATCTATAAAAAAAATGCTTTTGAACTGGTTTTCCTCCCGAATATAATATGATTGTATGACATTTAACACATTGGCGGCATTTTTTTGGATCTTATTTTACTATTATTTAAAATTTAATTCCTTCTTACTAATTTTGTGCGGCTGGGGAGTCACTGACACTGAGACTTCTTCATTTAATTAATTTATAATTTTTTATTATTTTTTTTATATAACTTAAGTATATAGCTTTAAGTGACTATTAATATAATTCTATAGGTACATGTATAATTGCCCTTTTAGGCTTCCTATGTATCGGATTGAAATAAATAAATAAATATGGTTAATAGTATTACAACTAGTAATGTGCATAATTCATGAATTAGAGAAAATACATTATAACATTCAAATGAATAAGAAATTAATTTTAGAATTAATCATGATAAATTCTCATTAGTCTATAGTAATATACAATATGATGCAAGAATACAATTAACAATAATGAGTATAACAAGGAACATTAAAATTGAGATGAAAAGAACATACGAAAAACGCGCTTTGCTTTAAATAGTGAAAAGGAGAAAACCTTGAGGTTGTTGGGAAGGAAATTCCAAATGCGTGCAATCCTGACAACAAAGGAGCGCTCATAAGAAGCGTAACTGATTTTATCAATTACAATTTGCGGAGATCGAGTTGAGCGCGAAAAATTAAAACTATTAACCCATTAACGCCCAATTTTTGTTTTAAAACAGGGTTTATTTTCCGAATATACATATAATCGTAGTTAATAGAAAAAAACAAGTTTAAATTTTTTTTAAAACTTTCATTTCCTTTTTATTACAATTTTTAATTTGTTCCCAAATGGGAACATTGGGCATTAATTAAATAAATCATATTATTGTAGATATGGCACTCTTTCATGACACATATTATAAATAACATATGAGTTGTACATACAAATATCTAAGCAGTTTGTAAATAGCCTAAATTACCACTTCTTTGCTTTTATTTTAATTGGATATTTGTTTGCGTGCCAGTCTAATTTATCTACACCTCCCATATACTTGTTATATTGAGATATCGCGTATGGCTGAAATATTTCAACGTATTTTTTATCCTTTTTGCTATATCTTTGCACAGTCTGCATTGGATGTACAGTTAAGTGGTTACTAAGTAGTTTCACACACCTGTTATCATTCCAGGAAATAACTAGTATTTCATTGATTTTATAGAATCTGTAATCTGTTGTTGCGCGAGGCTCCTTTTTCATGGTATCGTCGGTTTTTATTGGACATTTATTGATTCGATTAAATCTTGCTGTGCCAGTAGCACGCATATTCTTCTGACTTAGAACTGTCACAAGCCGGAAGCTTGAAAAAAAGTTGTCAAAGTAGAGCTCATGGTCTTCTGGGTAGGTAAGAAGTTTAACCATTGATGTAATTACTTTTTCGCCTAATGTTGTTAAATCCTTGTCGATGGAATCTTTTTTACCCTTGTAAAGCTCCATTTTGTAACAAAAACCAGTTTCACCGCAGGACATAACCCACTGTTTCAAACCAAATCGGATTGGTTTTCCTCTTATAAATTGCTTTAGAAAATGTCCTCCGTAATAACGTACCATCTGCTCATCTACTGACAAGTGTTTTGAAAAAACATTTAGTTTCAAAAAGTTTTCATTGAGCTTTTCAAACAGCGGTTTAATTTTAAAATCTTTATCCGGAACACGGTCTCGTATGAATCCGTTGTTGTTAAAGTGAAGGAACCTTTTAATTTCAAGATATCTGTTTCGAGGCATACAACTTCTTACTATTTGAATATCAATGTCATCGTCTGTGGACCAATACATCCTTTCACTCGGTAGGCTATGGTACGACGTAAAAAATAAGACTCCAATAAACTTCCGGAAACAGTTAGGAGAAAAAACAAAGTTATGAAAATTATTCTGGTGAGCGTAACGAATACTTTCTTCGACTATGTGTTGTACAAGTGAATTATCAAAGAAAAACTCAAAAATATCAAAAGCCTCTGTATTTTGAAACTTTTCCTGAATTGTTTCTTTATATTCTGCGCACCGTTGGGAAGATGCAAAAGATTGAATATAGCTTGCATCTACATGAAGCCAGCGTGATGATGGCGATTCATTGTCAAGCTTTTGTCTTTTTGATGATGTCGTCGTTTGACACTCTTTATGGTCTTCATTTTCAGTGAAGTGGATTTCTACTTCACCAGGTACATCTCTCAACTCTGCAACTTCGTCAAGGGCATCTTCATCAATGTCTTCACAATCAGTCAAACTATCTGGTTCGGGGGGCAATTGCACTATATCAATAGCACTTTCATCAGCCAGATCTTCATTCTCGAGGAGTTCCTCTAAAATACCTTCGTTTTCAGGAAGTCTCAAAGCGCGCTTACTAAGCATGGCTTATATGAAATGTCACAACATATGTACATATGCATTTATAACACGTAAAAATGTTTATCATCAAATGCCCATTGTTCCCATTTGGGAACAGGAAAAACTTACCTGTTTTAGAAAAGTGAAGAAGCTTAGCACACAGTCAACTAAATATTTCATACACTTACGTAGCAGAAAATCATATAAAAGTAAAAAATACTTTAAGTTTAAAAGCTACAATAACTAAAACCATCAACGAACTTTGAAGATTGCAAAAATGTGTGACTTCTTCAAATGTTTACCGTATACTGAGAATACAAACAACCAATATGACAAAAATTGATTTCATTGTATACAAAGGAATCTTAATGCCGTTACTTTGTTATTCGGAATTTGATTTGTTGTTGATTTAAGCTGGTACGCAATTAAATGTGTTTGTTCCCATATGGGAACATCGGATGCTAATGGGTTAAATAAGTATACAGGTTGTCTCAGAAAAATAACTTTATAAAAGCTCAAAATTAGTCTCAATATAGTTAGCGAAGGATAGGCCAAGAAATCGCTCAACATGGGGGAGACATAGTCTCGTATTCTTAAGTTAAAGACATATCTAACAATTCTATTAATAATTTTATTAACTTCTTTTAGAGTTGTGCGGTTAGTACATGAGTAAACTTCAATGCCATAGTTGACTATTAGGAGAAGTAAGGATTTCGCAAGCAAAATTTTGGCGCCAGTTGGAAGATAGCAGCCAAGGCTGTACAGTTTTCGTAATACAATGCATACTTTAGATTTGATACCGTTAACATGTCTCACAAAATTAAATTTGTCATCCAAAACAATGCCCAAGCAACGCATATTAGGTTTGTTTCTTTACTCTACATTGGGATCCCGCGGGATCCCAATTTGCACGAAAAGCGTTCCCGTACTCGAAAATTGGGTAAATGAGAGAGGTTTGCTGAGAGTAATGTTCTTATTAAATGTTCTTATGAAATTATAGTTTCCTCTCATTTTACCGAACTTTACCCAAAAATTAAAGAAACAAACCTATTATCAACTAATTCAATAACGGTATCACTCATATTAAGTTTGAGAAGAGATTTATTTGGAATGCCAAAACGCATAGCTTTGGTTTTGTTCGCATTGACTTGCCGTCGTTAATTTTTTAACGACTTGTACTTTTCTGTCGGCATAGAATCCCTGTAAAATATGCAACCTTAATCTATTTCTAATCATAGATAGTATTGCCATTTATAGATGACTGTCAACATATATTTGGTATTCTGTAGGAACAATTTATGTTGATGTTGCCGTTCATTTTGTCGTCAGTGTTTTTGATGTCGTGTTCTGTTGTGTGTACACTTCAACGAATTTGTAAAATAATTTAAATAGTAAAAAAGTGAAATATAAAGCTAAGTCTAGACGATATGTTGAATCAGCAAATATGTATATGCTTCCATTCATATGCTTAAAAATAACAAATCCTTCTGTCAGCATATACATACATATACAGATATGTTAGTCGTCTACACATTATGCTGCAATTACTAAATTTTTTAAAGTCAACAGATGATAATACAACATATGAGCTGGCATACAATTTTTGTGTCCACACGATATGTTCAACTTCGTATGCAGATATATATGCTTAGTCATGTGAACATTTGCTTAAATATAAAATAATTTTGACAATTCTCTTTCATTATTTTTAATTTATGTATGTGTATATCGTTTTAGTGAAAAAAATTTATATTTGTGCAATTATACATGTATATAATGAAAAAAAATTGGCTAAATGACGGATACTGGCAAAAAGCTGCAACAGCAGGATGACAAAGTCTAAAAATGTTTTTAACTCTTTAAAACTGATAAAACTGGTAAAAAAAAAAACACAAAAGGCCGTTTTTTGCGAACTTTGCCAAAATTCGCGAAAATTGGCAAAATTTTAAACAAGCCATAAATAATATGAATTAAAAATCGCTAAAACTGTAAGGAATGCAAAAAAATTCGGCAAAACTCGCGAAAATTACGGAAATTTGCAAAAATTTATTAACAGCGGGATGATAACAAAGTTTAATACTTTTTTATGATCGACAGAACTGCCAAGAAGCTGAAGACATGTAAAAAGTTGTTTTTATCGTGAACTTCGCAAAAAATCGCACAATTTTGAAACAGCCATAATATTGATTAAAAATCGACCAAAATGTAAGGAATGCAAAAATTCAATAAAAATCGCGAAAATTCGCAAAAACTTACTATCAGCGGGATGATGACCAATTCTTTAATTTTTTTAAAATCGGCAAAACAGTTTGGAGGATGAAAGCATGCAAAAAGTCGCTTTTATTGCGCAGTTTGCAAAAATTCGCGAAAAGTTGCAAAATTGGAAGGAAGCTGGAATAACAGTGATTATTTTCTTCAGAATCGCCGGAATTTTTTTTATGAAATTGTAATTTCGCTTATTTTTAACTCACCCGAGTCCACAATTAACATTTCTGCAGTATATTTTTCACATTTACCCTTTCGTTTTAATCAATGGTACCATAGGTTTAATATGTAGTAAATTGCCGAATTTATGAGAACAAATTCCAAATCAGGTAACACTACATGAGCAGAGTTAAAGTATCAATTTTATATGCTATCAAATTTGCCGTATGCTGAAAAGCTTAAATAGGCTTTTCAACAAATAACATGTCCGACAACATATACATAGCAAATTTGTTACAAAGTAAACATGAACATACGTTTGTTGACAACTTTAACAAATGCCCTTCATATGTAGTTAAGCATACGTATATTGAAAAAATTTTGTGTCTACACGATTAAGAAATTCCAAATATGTATGTTCATATTTATTTAAAAAAAATTTTTTAAAAAAGTGAAAAATATAATATGGACAAAATTAAAATTACCAACCCCAATTTGAAAAACTTGTGGAAGAGTTGAAAAATCATTCTTTAAGCCAGAGGATTCCGCAAGGGCAGTGTTCCTAATAATTTCAGGGCACAGTGCGAAAGTGTTGTGACTGCACTAAATTCCCTCTGTCCACCAAATAGAACTAGTGGTGGATGGCAAAACGTGAGGTAAATAGCGTGTTGGGAAAGTGTACTCTATGACATAATTATTTTTACAGATCTGTCACAGTTGTGATTAGTAATTTTTCAATCGCTGTGAAAAAATAACAGGTTTCAAAATATCGTTCAACTCTAATATGTACATACAATTGTATGTATATTACATGGGATTTTAACATTTCTCTTTGCTCGTTTTGGAACACCCTTTAATTTTTAATTCTCATGTATTTGTTGTTGTAGCGGCCAAGGTTCTACATACTTTGTCCAACTTTCAGGTCCGTAGCTCCTACGGTTCCTGAGAAAATACCGTGTGACGGACAGACGGACAGCGTAGCGAAAACAATAGGATTCCTTTTTTCACCTTTGGTGTACGGAACCCTAAAAAACAATGCTGTGTGAAAGCAACTTGAGGCAGCAATCTTCAATAAACGTTGATCTGATACCCTTTTGTTTCCAAAATCAGGTGCTATTGTATCCAATCCCTGCAAGAACGGTACGGGTTAAATAACGCGTTACATAACCAGTACTCATAACCAAAGTATATGTTAGAAATTCATAAATTTTCACTTATTTTGCACAGGGCCTTGGCAAAATTCTAACCTATTCTCTTCTGTACGTGTGAGTTTTTCCCCTTTCTATAGCATTATTGTTTAGTACATAAAACAGTATAGTGCTCTCGCTCGCGTGCATCAGTACTAACGTGTATATAACTGGATATGTAACGGTATCAGTACCGGTAGTATTATATCTGTGGCAATATGGAATAAAATCTTAAGTCGACTTAAGCAAAGCAGTGCATTTCGGAAGTTTTTACGCTTTCACTAAGAGATTAGAAGGCTCTAATGCATGATTCTACTTTCTTGTGATTCTTTCTTTCCATATGTAAAATTTTCACCTATGCAAATTCCAACTGGAACGTAATACAACACAAATATGCTTAACTTTCTTAAGTCTACTTAAGCTACTATTCCATATTTCCACAGATATTATAAATAACTTGTTAGTTAACTGATACACATATAAGTTATTACTACTTAATAATACCAGTTATTGTATCCGTATAAGTAACTCGTTAATTAACCGTTATTTTCATTGGTTAGTGATACTCAATACTAACAATTATTGGTTTGCTATAAATAACTCGTTAATTAACTGTTATTTATATCTCTTAGGGCCAATTTCACCAACCCTATTTAAATATCAATTCATATTTAAATGTCGATTTTCATTAATTTTTGTATGGAAAAATTACTTTTAAATATGAATTGATGTTTAAATAAGTTGGTGAAATTGGCCCTTAGTCTTACTGAATACTTATTTCTAATAAAAACTTTTTTTTTTTTTTCAATAAAATGTTATTTTAATGAAAATAAGCAGAAAATATATAAACAAAAATTGTTCTTCATATTATAAAAAAAATTGAAAATTGATCTTTCATTAATTTTTTAAAATCGTCATCCACTGATCCTCTGCCACCTTTGAGGTGGAACAGATATGACTTCTGTAACATCAGATAAATGCATATTTTTATTAAATTACAAATATGGTATTAAATATATTTTAAAGTACCATTGCCTCGAGGTATCCTGGCTTCTCCAACTTATCCTCAACATCCGGTGCCGCATCAATGGATGACAATGGCAATGTACCCGTAATTTCTGTCCTCAGCTCATTTTTGTCCGGTTAAGGGGATTATTGATTTATTGATCTTTTTCGGAATCACTTTACACTCTCTGATAGCGGAGGGACAGCTTTCTAGGCCTGCAGGCAGAGCAATTGCACTACCAACAATTGCAAATTTACTTATATCCCTAATATTTTTCCACTTTTTACAATTTTTTCCCACTTTAAAGCATTTTTTGATTTTTTATTCATTTTATATTAATTACTTTAGTTTTACGTATCTTTGTTGAATTCTTTTCACGCGTATGTATGTATGTATATGCGCATCAATTTATTTTTTCTTTTTAACAAATTTTAATTTTTTGTCGCTCATATGTATTACTGTTACCATACTAAAGAGTAAGAGTAAGGTATAACAAACATCTTTAATTAAAAGGCTATTTATTTTTAACCTTAGGTGGTTATTGAAGATTAGTATGCGTTTGTATTTGTTAAAATTTAAAAATCTTTCAATGTGTTGGGGTATCGGTTAGACATGTTTGGCAGAGATGCATGCTTAAATGATGTTTTATTCAGCCAAAAAGAACTTTAAAATATTAAAACGATGAACAGTACTCATTATTTTCCAAAAATATGTCGGAATTTGTTACTTACTTTTCATTGGCTAACCGAAAAATGCAAGAATTTTGTCTGATAAATCTTCTTTTCACTAATAAGTTTTTTATTTTCTTCGTCCCGATACGAAAGAAAAACATTTTATTTTAATTTATTTACAAACCTTTTCTTTTACTTATTCAAAAACAATTCCATCAAAAATAGTAAACAAAATGAATCAGCTGACTCAAATATTGGATATGTGTATTGTATTTATCGATAAACAGGCAACGTCGTCTTAAAATTGTTATTATTATTACTTATTTATTAGTTCTATTTAGAATACTTTATATTAAACTAGTTTACATACATATATGTAAGTGTTTACGTTACATATTAATATCATTAAAAGCTTTGATAAAAATTATTTTTTGCTCACAATTAAACAATTTCGTTTAAAAATTGATAAAGGTATTCACGTCAAAAGTTGCTATGGTGCGAAAAAGCAAAATTGCAAAATTTTTAAAAAATCTAACAACAACCACATAGAAAATTATTTTGCACAAATGATGCAAAATTGTCAGGGTCCAATATATATATGGAATGGAATATTCGGCCATTTTCAGAATACGAATGTATTCGTATTCGGCAAATTTAAGCGAATACAATACGAATACGAATATTTTTCAAAAGAAATTAAATAAATAAATGCATAAATCCTAAATAAAATTTAAATAAATGACTAAAAATTTTAGTTTCTACAAATACATTAATTTTTTATAGAAATTTGTACTTTCCCTGCTAGTATTTTTGGAAATTTTTAATTAAATTTGATTCTTTTTTAATACTTTCAAGTGATCAAAAAACAAGAATATGCGCTCGTTTTCTGAGCATAAAAGATAGTTTTGTCGGGAGAAAATGGTACCCTGCATGCCACTCTTCTTGAGGAGTCTTTTATTACACGCTTTTCTGATCAGTTTCGACTCATTTATGACTCATATATTTTAAAATAAATAAATAAATTACTTTTAAAGCATAAGCACGACTCATTTTCGAGTATTTTTTCAAGCGCGCAAGTGTTTAATCAGTTTTTAATCGTCAAAAGTGCTCGAGGAAGACTTAGTTAGGTGATTTTTGATAAAACAATCTTCCAAATGCTAGCAGGGTTGTATCATTTTAAAATATTATTCAATTACGATCATTAAAATTTTGGATACTCTTTATTAACTTTAAAGTACGGCAACAAGAGTGTGCAGTCCTTTTTCATAATAATTTTTTAATATTTCATATTGCAAATAATATTCGTATTCGCGAATATCAAAAATTGACATTCGTTACATCACTAGTACATACTATGGTATATTTGTTTTGGCTATTCAAACAAGTATACAAATGCAACCCTTTAGTACGTATGTATGTTGGCATTTGTAGTATTTTTTTTTACTAATGTGCAAAAAGACCAAAAAGGTATGAAAGCTTGTTTCGGTATATAAAAAAATATAATTCATATGAATGCTTTCGTTGTGGTTACGTAATTCGATCAGGATCTAAGAAGATGCATGGCCTATTTCCCTGATGCATGATAAACAGGTTGCAAGTAAATAAAGTTTTCCGTGCTTTGATATACATATTATATTTTTTTAATTGATACCTCCTTGGATTGGCCAAAGTGCCACAACACCTTTTAAGGAAAGGAATTGCAATTATAATGAAATAGATTTGGTATTTGTGTGTGGATATAATTGTAATTGAATTTTTATTTCAAATAAAACTTGGAATGTTAACCATAGAAAAATTAAAGGAAAGAAGGTATATATTATATATATATTTTAAAAATATATATATATATATATATATATATATATTTTAAAAATCCGCATATACATGTTTATATACATATATATATTAATGTATTACCTTGACGAGATTTTAATTCAATGCAAAAAATTGTGCATTAAAAATATTTAGTTTAGTGTTAATTCAACAAACGCTAAACAACTGTGTTAGCAAGACAAACCACTGAAAAATATGTCTTGCCAACAATGTTGTTTAGCGTTTGTTTTAGAATATTTCGCTTTAGTAAAGCATTTGAAAAATCTCTCATGTCTTGAAATGTCTTATAAATGGTCTTGTGCAGGTCACTAATACATACATACATGTGCATAATGTAAATTTTTTATATTCGAGAATTCGAATTTGAATATTTAAAATGATATCCGCGAATACGCATATTTAAAACGACTAGGATCGTCCGGTGGTCTAAATTAGAACATCTGTATGTTTTTATTTATCATAAACACGTGTGCACTTGTGTGTTTGCATGTATAAAACAAAAAAAAAACATAATTTTGTTGTGTTATATAATAATATATAGCTGAATATTAGCCCTACCATCTTTTATGTAAATAAAAATGCAAATATTTATTCCATATTTCCCGACGCTTCGTGAATTGTATGCTCACTTTTTCAAGGGGTGTCGTCTATTTAATTAAATAAAGAAAACAAAAACAATATTCTGAATATATGTACATGAAATTTTTTTAACAAATATAAAAAACTTATAGCTGAATTACACAGCTTTACAAATTTTTAATTTGGAAAAATATCAAGAACGCCACATGCCTAGATCAGTTAATTCGGACCTCCTGAATAGGAAAAACGCTGTAATTTTTTTCCAAGTACCTTTTTTACATAACGGTAGTTTTGTGTTTTTCGTTTATTTTTTTTACCAAATAGTTTATTTAATTACCAACATTTTAGGCGTAATTTAAAAAAAAATGATGCGAAATAAGGGTTTTGTTAAAGATTTTGTGGAACGACAATATTTTAACTTTCATTGGTCACACACTATATTCGGTGTAAATTTAAACAATTTAAATTAAAATGACGAGCGACTTGAACTTTTGTGTTTTTTTTTTGTGATGGATCTTCGCCAATGAGGAGCCAACAATAGTCCGCCATCATTTGTTCATCCCACCAGCCTTTGTAACGTATTTCGATTTCTTCCATTTCTTGGTGAAATCTTTCACCTTGTTCATCACTTTCGGAGCCAAGTTGGTGGGGAAAATATCAAAATGGCTAAATAAGAAGTGTAATTTAGATGTCATATTTTAACCAAGGTTTGCAAACGGTATAGTAAAAATACCGATACCGATTCAAATACCGCTAAAATTAGATACCGAACCGATTTCGGTTAGAAAATACCGGTATCCAGAATACAGTTTACGTCTATACCGGTATACCGATTCCCACCAAAATTAAAATTTCAAACATTTATTTCAATTAACTTTCTTTTACACATTCTTACGAAACGTATCTCTAGACATATAAATGTTTTAAATTGGTGAAAAGAGCAAAGGCACTGTAAGCGAGAGTTATTGTATATGAAATCGCGAAAATTAGTATATTGGCTGTTATCGATACACAAGCTAATGCGAAGATTTAAAGTTTTGAAGAGTGCTTTTTTTTTCTTTAATTGATATACTGCATATGTGCTCTTTATAAAATATGAGGTTTGCTGCCATAAATGCCTAGTGGGGCCTAAAGTACCCGATACACAGTGAGGATTTTGTAAAAAAAATTGGAAATAAATGTCTAAATTAGCTGTTCTATTATTATGAAATCTTACACAGCATTGAGGAAGGTGTCACACAGAGTTTAAGTCTGGAATTTAGACTATATATCCTTAAAGGGGGCAGAGCCACAAAGCACCAAAGTTGGCAACCTTGGGTTAATGAAAAATTAAAATCCATGCCAAGCTCCTGTTTTTGATCAGATAAAAAGGATTTTTGCAAGTGTTTTTTTATCCAAGAGCTAAAAAAAGTCTACTACATTTATGGGTTTTCGCTTACAGTTTAGAAAATATTAGAAAAAATATTAAAATTTTGACTTTTTACCAACCTTTCTTTGTCCCCTGTTCTGCTAATGGAGAAGTCAAATGTTGTTAGATTAAAAAGCTAAACTCATTATGAATAAGGTTGTCAAAATCACAATTAAGTAAAAAGTTATACTCAATTTAAACTAAAATTTTGAACAAAAGTCGATTTTCGCCGTTTTTTGAAGAAACAAGTGGGTTAATTATTTCGCTATTATAAAAGAGTTTCGCCAATCAATATTTTCGTCTCTTAGGTAGAAAATTATGCAATCAATATGCAGTTTGCTTTTGAGTTCCCGGCAATTTCCAAAAAAATTAAATTAAAAATGGGACTTTTCAGTATTTTTGCAGTATTCGCTGGTTAGATTTTTGGATATTCATATTTAAAAACAAATCTTGTTTTAAAGTGGCGTAATAATTATATGTTAATGTAAAAATACTCATTTTTCGAAGTAATTTAATAAAAAAAGAGATTTTTTTCTATATCCACTGTCTGAACTAATAATTTAGCAGTCATATCGGTATACCGGTATTATAAACTCAATAACGGTATGTACCGGTAATACCGATACCGAAATAAAAAAATACCGATACCGTTACCGATACCAAAATTTAAAAAATAGTTGTACCGGTATCAATACCGATACCGTTATTTGTTTCGGTTGCCAACCTTGATTTTAACCTAAAAGTTAAAAAGAATAAATTTTCAAATGACAACGGCCTTTTTGATATACATGCTTTCACTCAACGCTTACCAATGGCATTGAAGTTTTGCAGTTATTTCAATTTACAATGTAAATTTTACAAAAACGCGAGCAAACATATGTACAAAGATATCTACATATAGAGTAAGAACCTATTTTTCAACCCAAAACACATGCAAATTATATTATACATACTAGATATACCAACGGACGACACAATCGCCCGCCCGTATTCTAGAATCTAAATGTAAATAATTTTATTAAGATTGAAAGAAAATTTATGTAAACTTTACTACAGTGAAATCTTCTGAAACAAACGCTAAACAACGTCTTCGGCAATACATTTGTTTAACTTATTGCAGGTATAAGAGTAAAGAAGAAAATAGTTCGTGACTGAAGAATTTGTGGTGATTGTGCTTTTTTCTCTCATTGACGCGTATACTAACGTCATGCATGTACATACATACCTAAATGATTTTTGTATGCTCTCTTATTTTTCTGCGCACATACAAACGCACACATGCATTTACATGAGTTGTATGCGCTTGCTTTAAAAAACCTCCCTTAAACACAAACATAATAGCTTACCATCTAAATCTTACACACACACACACACCGAAACGTACAATATGCAAAATAACAAGCATACATGTATAAACAGTACTTACTTTCATTGTTTGTTTGAACAAGACGTCTTGGCGACATCCATCGTGCTTCGTTTATACTACGACAGCATTTATTATTGGCTTAGTATAATACATGCCACGAGAATACATTAAAAAAACACGACGTATTTACATTTCAAGACTGCTTACGCAGGTCACTAGTACATATGCATAATTAAATAATACATGAAATTAAAAACACAAACGAAGTCCCTTTAACTAAGCTAATTCAGTTAATTGAACTCTCTTCCTTTAAGTATTATGGCTTTCATACAATAACAAATAAGAGAAAAAAAATGTTAGAACAAGAGAAATACTACTAACACACACAATCTCATGTTTTGTTTCTTGTTTACTTGTAAGCTAATAAATGCGTGTGTAATATATGTGCATGTAGTAGTAGCAACTTTAAACGCTTATAGCTCCTAAAATACTGAACCGATTTTGCACATCTGTACAAAAAACCCTTTAAAACCATATAAATCTTTTTAAAATCGGTGCAGTAGTGCCAGTGTAAAAAGGGATTCCAAAAAAGAAGTTTGCCTATTAATTATATAGATGCTTTTTCGTGAAAGTGCGTGATTGTGATAAGTTGTAAACTATTAGTGCGTGATTAAAAATATTTTATTCGTGAGCTGCGTGATCGTAAAACGTTCAATATCATTCGTGCGTGAAAGTGCGTGAGTAAAATATTTTTCTGCGTGAGCGTGCGTGTCGTGAGTCAGAAAACACTCACGTGCACATCTCTAATACATACATATATATGTTAGTAAATGATACACGAAACACACGAGCTGCAAATACAAAAACAAAATTACACACAATACGAATGTGTGCCTTGTATGTGCCACAAAAAAACTTTACGAACGTGCGCACGACATCTGCTTATCATGTATTTGTTTCAGCAGTGGTGGCATTCATAAGACGTAACAGTTGCGCAACCGTTGATTGTTTGTCTTAGAAACGCATAGTTTAGTATCTCCGCTCCACTCAACAGTTGAATAATTTTCCATCATAAAATTTTTTCGCTACCTATAGTCAACACGTTGTGTTCAGCCTGAACAGCTGGTCAAATAGAGCTATTTCAAGCCGTTTCTAAGTAGTGGCCCCAACGGCCAACAGTTGCCAGCAGTTTCACAACTGTTGATCTCAACAGCTAGGTCTTATGAATGTGCCCAGTGTTTTTTTTTCATATATTTGTGTTACAACTAGTATTTTTGAGCAAAACAGATACAAACAGTTCCTCAGCAGCAATACAATAAGCAATTGTTATTTGTTTTTTTAATTGTATTGTAATTTGGAAAAGCACGCACACACAATAACTCTTATACAGGGTGGCCCAGAAAGACCGAAGTGGTGTAAATTCCTTATAACTTTTTATTTAAGACATATTTTTTTAATTTTTTGTTTTTTAAATACAGTAAATTTATAGGGAATATTTTTAGATTAGTTGTTAAAAATGATATCCCGCAAGTGGAGGCCATTTTCTGCATCGCACAAATGATCTCTTTTCAACACATTTTCCATGACCTTTCGCAAAACTTCCGGTGTTATGTTGTTAATTTCGTCTGGAATATTGGTTTTTAATTCCTCAATAGTCCTAGGCTTATTAACATAAACTTTCCCTTTTAAATAACTCCAAAGGAAACAGTCTGGAGCGGTTAAATCCGGGGAACGCGGAGGCCAATTAAAATTGCTTCTACGCGAATTTATTCTTTCCCCAAAGATGTCGCGTAAAATAGCCATTGTGGCCCTCGGAGTGTGCGCTGTGGCTCCATCCTGTTGGAACCATATTTGCGGATGGTATTCCACGGCTGGCCTTACAAAATTTTCCAACATGGCCCGATATCGATCACCATTGATGGAAATGGCGACATCTCTTTCATTTTCCAAAAAATATGGGCCAATGATCCTTTCTGAAGAAACACCGCACCAAACAGTACACTTAACTGGGTGTAATTGTCGTTGATGAAGTACTCTCGGGTTTTCCTTAGCCCATATCCTAAAGTTTTGCTTGTTAACAAACCCATTTAATTGGAAATGGGCTTCTCACTCATAAAGAAGTTATGAATAATGGAAATGGAAAGAGCACATTTGTGCGAAGCAGAAAATGGCCACCACTTGCGGGATACAATTTTTAATAACTAATCTAAAAATATTCCCTATAAATTTACTGTATTTAAAAAACAAAAAATTAAAAAAATATGTCTTAAATAAAAAGTTATAAGGAATTCACACCACTTCGGTCTTTCTGGGCCACCCTGTACTAGTTCTGTTGCTCACACTATAATTATATGGTACCTTCCATTGTATATTTGTTTTGGTTATACAAACAGTTATACAAATGCAACACATACATACATACATAGTAATGTATGTATTTACAAAGCTAAAATTGTAATTTAAAAAAAAACTAGAAATTATATAACTCCCTTGCGAATACAAATTTATATAATGCATACCATATTGCAGTGATAGGTATTGTACCAAATACTAACTTGGTCAAAATTTTTATCTCACTACTTTTGATGGCCGAAATTTTTAAAAGGAACTTGGCCTTTCTTCACATTTATGTTTTTGTGAGGATATAATTTACATACATATGTACATAGTATACATTTCAATAAAAATGAACTACACGATTTTAAATATTAAACATACTTATGTACATATGTATATGAATTTTTACGTGTGACATCTAATAACTCGCAATTTTAAATAAAAAATGCGTGTTTGCTGGGCACAAAGTAATTATCATGCATGCATGTGTGCACAGAGAAAACACATGACACGTTTTTAGGCATTCTATAATCGCACAAACGTTTAAATTTACATCACATTTAACATTTACCTTACATCTGCGATTTCTTAAACATCCCCGGCAGAAATTGTGACTGCCCAAAAAACATGTACCACCAAAACACTGTAAATACAAAATTACGACTCTTCCAAAATTTTTGTACCAACACAGTACTGTAAACACAAAATATGACAACGTTTACAAATACCGCGTTCTTAGTAATGATTTATTACTACAATACTGTATATACAAAGATTCGACGTTACTTTCCCAATACCCGTTTACAATAATTCAATACCGCTACAACACCGTAAATACAAAAATTTGACTTTAGTTCCCCAAATACCCCGTTTACAATAATTCTATACCGCTTCAAAACCTTAAATACAAAAATTTGACTTAAGTTGGGAAATTTACATTGTGACGACCTTATATATTCGTATTTAGAGTATTGTGACAACATTGAAAACAAGAGTCGGAGGACGGTCGTTCGGCGTTATCATTTTAATGTTATGAGTACATTAAAATTTTGGTAAACGAATGTTGTACTGATGTTAGTTGTACCCGCAGATAATCGTAGCAACGTCGTGCTGATTGTCTTTTTAAGCCTGGAATACTAGTAAAAAATTTAGCTAATAAAAATAAATATAAATCTTCCATTTTTTATTTAAACATCATTAAAAGACCTCCATTTTGTTGTGCAGTGTTATTTTAATATTTACATATAACAAATATGTAGTATACATAGGGCCTAATTTTGTAAAACGCAACGCTTGGCGTTGATAAATTTTGTGTGTATTTTGTTCTTTTAATTTACATTTTTTTCTATATAAAATTTTACAACGCTTGGCGTTGTCCATAATTATAATTACATATTATAACTTAAATTATGTTATGTACTATAATTATTATAATTAACATAACTAATATTATGCATTATTATTACAACTATTATTACATTTTGCAGGCAACAACAATGCTCCTGGCAATAATGGTCCCACTGGACCCAACGTCCAACAGGTACGTTCATTTTTTAATACGTTCCAGACGCAATAAAAATAAAAAAATATAAGATTTTTAAAAAGTCATTCTGATATTCAAAAATCGGAGAAACTTCATATATATTATATATAAAAAATTTCAGGCAACTGCCTCTTAAAGTATTGAAAAAAGAAAACCATTGACTATTTTAAAATATATTGTATGTATTCATTTATTCTTCAAATAATTCTATACAAATGTGAAATTAACGTTAGATTTTTCTGTGCTCGTTGTTTTTAATATACTACGTAAAATTCTTTTGATTATGTATATAGTTAGGCCTCGATTATCCGTAATGGTCGGGACCGGTAGCATTCTGGATAATCGATTTTCCCTGTTAATGGAGTAGGAGCTCTTATTGGTTTTATTTATATTTTTTATGCTTGTGTTAAATAAAAAAATTCATAAATATGTCTTATAAGGGAAACCACATTTTTGCTGAAAACAGTTGCTTGCTTGCAATCCCGGATAATAGAGGTAATCACGGTTGATCGACGATGCAAAAAAAAATGAAATGGATGGACAAAAGGAAAACTATTACAATATTTCTTTCCGGTATAATAGACGTTGCCGGTTAATCGAATCACGGATAATCGATGCCTTACTGTAATATATGTATATATACGAGTATGTACATATATATATACATATATATATATATACATATATATATATATATATATACATAATATGTGTATATAGTTTATTTTTTAAGCAGAACAAAATAAGAATTCGTATATGTTTGACGATAATTATGTTTTATACAAAAAAGTTTATAACACTATAATTGCACATTATGTGTGTAATAAATAAACATTCAGTCTATTAAAAGAAATTAGACCACCTGCCTGCAGTATATGAATAGATATAAATAATGTTAGTTTATTCTGTTGTCATTTATCTGTTACCAGACATAAATGTCTCCAAATTATGAAAGGTGAAGACGAATTTTATTATTTTTGGCCATTGATAAAATTTGTTTATATGTGTTCGCCAGCAAAACTCTTACGATTTAACATTCATTAAAAAATTAAGATGATGACAACGTTCCGTGGTGGTTTGATTGTTACTTTGGCTTATGCCTGTGTTTTATTCATATGAGGTCATACCGCCAAAGACTCCTTTTGTGCTTTTATTTTTTACTTACATCTGAATTTTAATGGAAATTGTATTGTACTAGCAAAATTATTAAAACTTGAAAATATTTGACTCTTCAAAATGTTTTATTGATTTTTTTTGTCTTGGGTATATGGGTACTTGCGATAACTGATGAAAATATTTAAAACCACCTAAATTATTAAATACATCCCTATAAGAATTTAATGATTGAAACTAGGGATGTAACGAATACCGATTCCGATATATCGGTGATATTTCTGATTTTGCGATATATTGATATCGGCGATATTTTACTGTCGATACGGCGATACTTCTTGAATTTTTTTAGAGCTGTTTTGAACAAACAATTCAATTTTCAACGATTTTTTTTCATAAAAACTAAGAGAAATAATGGGGGCAAAACGCGTCGAAGAAGTAAAACTACATTAAAACAAAAACAAATTTTCAAAAATTGTTTTTGTTTGCCACGCGCATATCATGAAGTAAACGTGAGCATTTCAACGCGTTTCTCTTTCTTTTATAAAAGGTTAATTTTGTATGAGAAACAAAAAAAAATATTTTACATTTACACATTTTTGTTTTTGTTTTCCATGTAACTTTCACCAAGTCGACCTGTATTTCAAAATAGACACCAATAAATATATTAAAAGCATTATGTTCTGCTTTTCTATACCGAAAAATTAAACGTGTTTTGCTTTGCGCCATGAAATGTTCTCTCAATGCTAAATCATGTATGTATTTAAAAATTTTTTTTATGTTAATTTCAGAATGAATTCAAATATCAATTTTAATTTTTTTTTTTGTTTGTTAATTTTGGCTTGAGTTCAGTTTTAATATGCGTATCGCTATCGGCGATATTTCTTTTTGAGTATCGGATTGGCAAAACGGCGTATCGTTACATCCCTAATTCAAACTAACACAAACAAATTTTTTCACTAAGGCATTTAAAACAATTTTACATTGAATTCAATAATGACAGTAATTTGATCGGAAGTGAGATGGAACTTCACACATAAACCAAAATTTCCATCACATTTTTCATTTTGCCTTTAATAATGTGATAGAAACTTTGTTCTACGCAATGATGAATATATCCTGCATGACAATCGATCAAATGAGCAGTCAATTGACTAGTAGTGTTCTTGTGGGGATGTTTTGTGAGATTTCTCTATAGTATAAAGAAAAACAAAACTGAAAAAATTGATTTTGCTTAATTCATTTAAATATATTTTTTAAGTACATATCGCTCATTTGCTTCAATAGTGGCACAACTCAAAAAAACCAGTTTTGCAGAAAACGCGTTTTAAGTTTTCAATTTGCATACAACTCAATGGAGAAATGAAAAAAAAAATCTTCTCTCAGGAGGTGATGGTACAAGCTATTTGCATGAAATTTTTACACAAGATAAAATACAAAATGCCGAATCTTTCTGCATTATTAACTCAAAAAACCCATTTTTTGAGTTATGCCACTATTGAAGTAAATGAGCGATATGTATGTACATAGCAATATTTTGTTTGATTTAAATAATATGGTAAAAGCAGAATTATTCGGTATTATATGGGTCATGCTAAAGATTTATTATTGAAAGAAGTTTATGTATGCTTTCCCTTTGTATTGGGATTAATAAATTTTATTCTTCGAATTGTGCTTGGGGAAGTGGGGAAATACTGTTGTTTTTGGATTTTTTTTTAAATTTATATGAATGCGAAATATGTGAATACACAAATAAATCTTCTGGTTTAATGTTTGACTAGAGTTTACTCTTGGGGACAATTTGTGAGTACAGTGCCTATGTTCTGTAACTTTGGTGAGAACTTTTCCCAACGAAAAGTTTGTTGTCATTCTGTGAAACACAGGATGACTAACAAAAAACTTAGTTCCTTGGTCATGTTTCTTGTAAGCTTATTTCAGGTTGTATGTGAATCAACCTGTGAAAAACAGGGCAACCAATATAATTGCTTGATTTTTCTCGACGCGAAAACTTCTCGCAAGTTACAGAACACAGGTACAGGATTAAAGTTATTTTTTCTCTGTAATGCTGAAATTAATTGAATTCGGTGTAGAATTCTTTTGGAACTTTGTGCCAATGTCATGTCAAGCTTTGAAGGGAGGGGAATACTTGAGAAAAGTTTCTGTTTTGCGACGGAAGATGTTTGCCATTGGAGAGCCCTTCGTCCTTGGACAATCGAAATAATTTATTAGGCTGTCAAGGAACGGAACAAGCTTCATTGAATATGGATACATTTAAGATCCTCCGCTTAGCGGTGTTTTAGGCCTTTCAGTATTTTATTTTATTTTTTTTTTTGCTTTAAAGATTTGATTGAAGTTTTTGTCATTTATAATAGAATCAGCAGTTATTTTGTTGGGAATAAAAAATGGTATGTATTACGTTTGGCATCACCGCATTACGAAGCAAATATCTATTAGCTGCTTGAAATATTTGTGCATAAAGTATGTAATATCTTTTCATCATCATCGTCCGCTAGCATAATTTCTACTAATTCTGCATATTGTAGCATTATTTTTTTCATTCTTCAAAAATGTGAGTGAGTCTGAAAAGACCATTATGGAGAGTATACACGTTACTAAAAATCGCACGATAAATCGTACAAGTATGAAATTAGTAACGTGTATCATGCTGTCGTGTTTATAAAGTATACTTTGTAGTATGAAAATAAAAAAAGTTTTGATTTTAAGGGCCACTCAGACTGTAATACAAGTATTAATACTTTTGACGAAAATGCATCCCTGGTCTTATATTTGTTTCAAAAATTTCAAAAAACAATAACAACTCAACATGTCCAGAGCTGCATTTTCCACAACAGTATTAATACTTGTATAATAGTCTGAACGGCGTTTTAGTGGGCAGAGCTTCCATAAGTACGATAATAAGTATCGTGTATCATGTTGGTGGACATTAAAGACCTGTACAAGACCTCTTATAAGAGCTTTTAAGACATAAGGTAAATTTTAAACGCTTTACTACTTGCTTTTTTCCTACACATTGGCACATATACAAACGTGATGCATGTACATACAACATATAAACCTACATAGTTTCCCAGTGGGAATTTGAGTTAACTCAGAGCTGGTTAATTATCAGCCAAAAATTAGTCAGAGGTGGTTAAAATCAGCACTCATTCTGCATGTTAAAAGTGATCAGATTTAACATTGAGTTACCGCAGGATGAGTGCATCAGTTTTGAACTAACCATGAGTTAGCTCAATACGCCAAATAACAAAAATAAAAAGCAAGTGTTATCTTAAGTTAATTATGATTCAGCTTATTATTTATTAACATTTTTTAGTAAACTTAAAGTTTAAACAATTTGAAATTATTTTTTTAAGAATCGAGAACGTGTATCGAACCGTGACCACTTTGTTTGTCAGCCATCATACTTAACACTTTACCATCGTGCCATATAAAATATAAATGGCACAGAGTTATTATAAACATGCATTTTATGCTGACATCTTCTCTCTGAACTTTGACTGTATCAGTTTTGAATTAAGTAAAAGTTAGCTCAAAACTTATCGAAGAAGTTAGTTGTGCAAAAACAATTCACTAATCAGTTTTGACTTGACTTAAAGTTAGTTCTGTACTTATCGGAAAGAAGACAGTTTTGCAAAAACAACTGACTCAAATTTGTATCATTTATGAATTAGTTCAGCAGCTAGTTGTAAATAAGTTATCAAAAAGTCGCCATATTTTGAGCTAGCTAATAGAAATCCGACTGGGTTGTGTATGCTCTCTTATTTTTCTGCGCATATACAAACGCACACATGCATTTACAAGAATTGTCTGCGCTTGCTCAAAAAACCTCCCTTTAAAGGCCGGGGCACAATGAATCCGTCATACGTTAAACGTCGCCTTTTTCAACTGACAGGTAAGTTGAAGTACATGGTTTCTTATGAGATCTGTTACATTCAGTACGTGTCCGTCAACGCAAAGTACAAAAATTTTTCAACTTTTAACTTTTTGCGTACGTTGAGTAGTTTGACAGATATTGGTTGTTGTTTTTGGTAAGCTCTTAAGCTTAAGTTCTCTTTTCGAGACCCTTCTTAACATTAAGACTTTTGTAGCAATAGTCAGGCGACTTTTTGATATTAATTTGATCAATGCTTTTTATTCTTTCATTCGTAGCAGTGTTGCCGTACAGGAACTAATTATTAGTTTGGGAAATGTAGAATTAGTATGTCCATATATATTTTTTTAAATTTACTACCAAAATGTAATAATTCCCTTGCTTTATTTGTTTATAATTTTGTATTATAACGATTTATTTCATGCATGTTATAAAAAAATTGTATAACTGGCAACACTGCTTGTACTACATAACATACAAAAAATACGAGAAAAAGAAATATTTGAGAGAGAATAACTTAATTTTGTCGCTTCAATTCCCAGTACGTGCGACTTTTGCTACCCCGCCACCTTCTCACTTCTCGCATACAAACACGACTCGTAGGCGACGTGTCGCAGCGAGGCCACACTTCATCTAAACGGCCTCTTAACAGTCATCATATACACGTACACCAATACATATATCGTGCTTCGTTTATAATACGACAGCATTTATTATTACCTTACCATAATACATGCCACAAGAATACATTTTTAAAACGACGTATTTACATTTCAAGACTGTTTACGCAGGTTTCTAGTGGACATACATTTTTTTTATGATTAGATGGTTTAGAAAACGCAGTGTTCTGTAACTCAATTTTAAAACTAGCTTTATGTAGCGGATATTTTAATTTAAAAAGAAAATAAAACATTATTTTAACCATTCTCTACAACATGACCCTTATCCGTTTGCATTATTTTTTTTTTATTTTTATTTTTTTCATTATTTCTACTGCAGTTCACTTTTAATTAATAAATCCACCACATTATTCATTTATCCGCGTGGATAATGAATTAGCATGATTTGAAGTAACGTGTATTTTAAAAAGCGTACTACGCCAAGTACGAAATTAAGTATCGTGTATACCCTGCATTAAAAAGTTAATACAAAATGATTTTTTGTTTGAAATTGAAATTATTACACTGTAAGATGGTTCTTTGTATCCCATCCTATAGGAAAAGTTAAATACGTTTTTATTTATTTTTATTTATTTATTTATCTGCAATACAAAGAAGCCTTTAAGGCCAACATACTTCATAATAATTTAAATTATAACGAAGAAAAAAATTAAAAAATTAAAAAAAAAAATTAAATATAAAAAGCGTTACTGAGTATTTTATTATTTTTATTTCTTTGGAAGATATACGATGAATTAAAACAACTATTTTAGATATATTCCCTCAACCGAGATAATGTTTTGACTTTTGAAAATAATGGGAATAATATTTTAATTTAAAGCAGGAAGAAATCATGGTTTTGAAAAAAGTAAATGAAACTTTTTTTAAAGTTTCTTTGTATGATTATTATTAATATATTACTGTTAAATTGGAAGTATTTGAGTGAACAATAAACATTTTGAATTGGGTTAACATTTTCAAGTATTTGTTTGGTATTGATACAATTTCTAACCTTTTTTCTCCAAGTTTTCACAATTTATTTACATACATAAGTGTTCTAATATGAAAGAAACTAGTTTGTTTAGACACTGAAAAAGAAAGCAGATTTTAATATTGTTTATTTTTTTTTATTTATTATAATTTCGAATTCATATTGATAATTTGAAATAAAAATAAATGTATACGTATATTTTACAACATCAAACCAAACTTTAAATTTGCATCCTCCATATAGGATTTCGGATTTGAATTCGGCAGTGGCAACCAAAACCAAGGTGGTCCTGATGGCAATCGTGCTGGCAACCAACGAGGTGGAAATAATAGTAACAATAATAATAATGGTGGTGGTAACAACAATCCATGGGAACGACGAAGACGTTTCTGAGATGAAATGAACAATGAACCACAAATGTTGTTAAAATAATGGAAAATTGAATTAAAGACACTAGCAATGAATGAAATGAACCTATTTAACATGAACAAACAAACCATATTTTGGGGACATATGATCTTATAAGAACATTGACTTAAAATTTTTTAATTTTAAAACCACAAATTCAACATTAAACTAACAAACTTATTTCACAAATTTCAATAACAACAAAAATCGTTCTATTACCTGCTACCAGTCTCTCGGGGAAAAAGTTAACAACAGGAAGATTTTAAATTCTGGGTGCTGGTTATGGGTATTGGAATTAGTATCAAGTGAATTATGTTTCACTCTTGCATACGTACTATAGGCCTGCACAGATATAACTGTTTGCACCAGGTTTACGTGTGTTAGTTCTGGTATGTACAGATACTGTATGTTATTGAGAGTTTCTGTTACATGTCATGTTTTAGACTCGATTGTTTTTCTTGAATTAAGTCGTGAGTTTATGAAAGAAAGAGCAAAAAAGAAAAAGAATAGTGGTACTGATTTGCTTGCACCCATAAGTTATGACTAGTAACAGAAACGCTGAATAACATGTGCATATGTATATAAGTGTACATACCAGAACCAAAACACGTAAAGCAGTTATTTCTGTGCATATCTATAATACATACATACATATGTATTTGCATATAAATTTGATTCAAAATAATTATGTATAGTATTTTAGTATTTAGGATATTTTATTATTAGATTATTTCAAAATATTCAGTTTCATTAATTATTTTTTTCACGGGTGGTGCGACCGGCTACTGTTGATATGCTTCAATTTCTTCTTTCTAATGTGTACAAAAGCATAGAAAAGAAATAAAATCACCACTAGCACCTTGTATTAATTTTTTTCGTAAAGAATTTTTAGACTTCCATTGCATATTTACATATATAGCTTGACCATTTGGATCAGAATGATAGAAAATTTATCATTACATTACGTACATATATTGAAATTCAATATTAATAAAATTTGAAAAAGAACGTTAGGATGGATTTCCGCAATAATTCTCATTAACCAACTAAAATATAATTTTTACAAAAACAATATATGCCTAAAACGTGTATAAAATATTTAATAAGGTTGACACTTCAAAATAACATTTTAAATCTCTAGTTTTTAAGTATTAAAAAAAAAATCCAAAAGTGGAGAAAAGAAAATAGAAAAGTGTTTACTACTTGTCTGAAAATCGAACAACAATATGTTGGCTATGAATTTGTTTTCTTTTTTATATACAGCCTTATTACGGTTGTTGAGTCCCAAATCGAGAATTGTAACAAGGCTGATTAAAACACTATTCTTGTGCATCATACATAGCTTGCTGCCTTGATTGTGTTAATATTTTCTCTTTCTGTATTCTTTGGACTATATACTTTTTTAAGAACACTTATAATTTGTTTAACATTTTAATATTAATCAGTAGACATAACTTTTAAAATATGTCCTAGTTGTAAACAAAATATTTATATTAATACATAAATTACTCTAAATTATGAGTATTAAATAAATAATACAATATTTGTTTCTATTATGCATTAGTTCACCGGAAATAAATTATATTTAATTTGTCCATCCCTGATAGCATTTTTGGAAATTTTTAATTAAATTTGATTCTTTTTTAATACTTTCAAGTGATCAAAAAACAAGAATATGCGCTCGTTTTCAGAGCATAAAAGATAGTTTTGTCGGGAGAAAGTGGTACCCTACATGCGACTCTTCTTGAGGAGTCTTTTATTATCCGCTTTTCTGATCAGTTTCGACTCATTTATGACTCATATATTTTAAAATAAATAAATAAATTACTTTTAAAACATAAGCACGACTCATTTTCGAGTATTTTTTCAAGCGCGCAAGTGTTTAATCAGTTTTTAATCGCCAAAAGTACTCGAGGAAGACTTAGTTAGGTGATTTTTGATAAAACAATCTTCCAAATGCTAGCAGGGATACATGGTATTAAATATTTTATAAATGTATGTGTCGTGTGGTTGATGTGTGTGTTTGTAACAATAAAAATCATGTTTGTGGTGCTATTAAAATCCCAAATTTGGATGAGAAAATAATTCACAAAAGTAGTAGTGCTTTATATTAAGTGATTAAAATCACTTGTATATGCCCAGGCAGAAATTGTGACTGTCCAAATAATATGTACCAACACCACACTGTAAATAAAAAATTACGACTCTTCCAAAACTTTTGTACCAGCACAGTACTGAAAACACAAAAACGTGACAACGTTTACAACGTTAGTTTCCCAATACACCGTTTATAGCAATTCTATAATGCTACAACACCGTAAATACAAAAATTTTACTTCAGTTGAGATATTTCCATTGTGACGACCTTATAAAATTGTATTAGAGTATTGTGACAACATTGAAAACAAGAGTCGGAGGACGGTCATTCGGCGTTATCATTTTAATGCCAGGCTGCCCAGAGAAGCGCCAGAGTGACGAATATCAATCGGCTTTTTGCACAAATAAATACACATACGCTTATACATTTCTCTGAGTTCTCTTCTGTGGGCACCTACGCAGAAAAATACAGTTGGCAAAGCGTTTCCTAAGGTGGTTCAAACGCTGGCAAAACATCAGAAGTTCTACTTTTGGAATGTGGTGCCAACACACAAATGATAACCTCATGATGGGGTTGGCCAACTATTGTTTACGTCGTTGGCTAAACACTATTAAAACGACAATTTGAGTGCTTTCCCAAAATACTTTTCTCGTTAAGTGTAATATATTCCCAATACTTCAAAAAATTACTACAAAAGCTAATTGCAAGGAATTCATTCTCTTATATTTCACAAAAAAATGCATCAGCGCTTCAACAAAAGCTACTAATGGTATCTAAAAATTTACCTTTTGAGTTTCGAAGAAAATCATACGATTCCGTTTCTTGTTGCTATATTGCTGGTGCTTTAATTACTTTAAGAAATGTATTAGATGTTGAAATGTACAAACATTTTTTAATTTTATTAACTTTGTCGTATTTTGTCGTCAAGCAAGTTAGCCACATTAAAATCAAAATACGTTCAAGAATTGTTAAAACATTTGTTGAACTTATGCCTCGATATTATGGCCCTAATTTTCAAACTATGAATATACATAATCTAATTCATATACCAGATGATGTAATTAGCATAGGAGCTCCTATATCACAATTTTCAGCTTTTGTCTTTGAAAATAGTTTGGGGTATTTTAAGTCAATTGTTAAATCAACTACAAATGCAATAGCGCAAATTCAAAGGAAATTGCACATTTTCCATACCAACAGTTTCTCAAATAATATACCATTAGTATTTCCTCTTGTTAAAAATAGAAAATATTTACTGGGAAAAATAGACACTGAATCGAAAACACTAAAGGTATTCATTTAAGTTGTTTTCCTCGTTGGAAAAATGAAAAAATGTGATTTTTTTACAAAAAACCAAAAAATTTTAAATTTTATACAACAGAAAAAAATTAGAAAACAAATTTTTGAATTTTTTTTCCTGTGTTGTCCAAAAAAAACATTTTTCCATTTTTCAAACGAGAAAAACCTGAAATATGAATACCTTTACTATTTTCTTTTGTCAACATATATGGATATAAAATTACAACGGATCCTCCTGATAATACCTGTTTACTAAGTAATGGAAATGTCGTGGTTATATCAGAAATTTTTAGTAGCAAACTTTCTGTATACAAATGTGATAATATTTACTTAAAAGGCAATATATTTAACGAAACTCTAAATTTTTGACGTATCTACTATCATTCAGGGATGTAGGTTTCTATGTATGTCGTTAAAGATTTAGACCAGACAAAAATTGAATAGAAAGTATGGTAGATCTTAATTGTATTCTTAGCAAATGCCAAAATGAAACGGTTGCTATTACTCTTTTACATAAAGATTAATGTATGTACATTAATAAAGGTATTCATTTCAGATTTTTCTCGTTGAAAAAATTGAAAAATATAATTTTTTTTTGACAACAGGAAAAAAATTTTAAATTTTTTTTAATTTTTTCTTGTGTTGTAAAAAATTACATTTTTCCATTTTTTTAACGAGAAAAAAACTGAAATGAATACCTTTATTATAAAAATAAATAACGAAAATAAATAAAAAATAAAAATTTATTATTTATTAATTGTTTGCCAATAATTTTTCAGATTGTAAACCGTGTCGTTGGCAAACCGCTTTGGTTTCTTGCGTAAAAGTGCTTTGGTTTCTTGCGTAAAAGTGCTTTGCCAGTGCGACAATTTGTGTAGGGTTGGCAATTTCTGCCTGGGCAACTCTGTTTTAATGTTATGAACAGGGATCTCAAATAACGATTATTTTCCAAATTTAAACTGAAAAAATCGCACTAATAGAGAAGTCCTACGTACAAAAGGAATACACCAAGGTACTCCATGTTACATGGACTACCTATAAATGCAATGATTTTTATTTATTTTGTGGCTCGATTATGGATGACAACCGAACTGTAGTTGCGTTGCTAGTTGCCGAAACGGTATTACGGATGGCAACTTGAAACTAACAGTTGGTAATATCAGTTGCCATATTGGCAACCACAAATTTGTAGTTGCTGCATAGTAAAAAGTTAAAAAATTAAAAATTAAGTGCTATACTATTTTTATTTTCGAGATTCTTTGCAAATCAAAAAGAAAATATGATTTAAAGTTAAAAGAGATTGTTAATACCTATTTTAGGCCGTCTAAGAGATTTCACATTTCGCATTTCCTTCTCTTCATCAGCAATTAATTCCACTTAACTAATAATTTTCAAGTTAAGTATTATTTTAAGAATTTTACTTAATGAATTTTGTTTTAAGCACTTGTATTTCTCATATTTTGCATTTTTTCACATTATTTTCAGTTGCCAATCTGTCATAATCGCATTTTCGATAGCTTTTTGGCAATTGGAGGAAGTTGCCATACATAATACGAATTTTAGTTTCAGTTGCGTTGCTAGTTAACTCGGCAACTGAAGTTCGGTTGCCATCCGAAAATTTCCTCGTTGGAAAAATGAAAAAATTTAATTTTTGACAACAAACACAAGGAAAAAAATTCAAAATTTTTTTTCAAATTTTTTTCCCCTGTGTTTGTTGTAAAAAATTACATTTTCCATTTTTCCAACGAGGAAAAAAACTGAAATGAATACCCTCATTAATTATAATAATTGCATCAAATAAAAAATAAGTTAAAAAAATCAAACAAAAAGTATTCGACATAGGTAATATTCTTAAAATATAAAATTTGTACAGTTGTTTTGGAAGCAAATTGCTTTTCCTTGGCGACGTATGACTTCTTTTAAACGATCCTGGCATAGATTTTTCCAGGATTTCGGTATACACTGGACCGATTTTTCGTCTCTCCTCTGAGATGACTTTTTCATATTCACCCTTATATTAGGCGTCGGCAACATCGTCGTCAATTTTGAAACAACATCAATTTAACACAACATCAATGCTAATTTTGTATTCCCTAACAGTGTTACGACTACGTTGCCTGATTATCGATAAATACAATACGCATATCCGATATTTAAGTCAGCTGATTCATTTTGTTTACTATTTTTGGTAAGTGTTTTTGAATAAGTAAAAGAAAAGGTTTGTAAATAAATTAAAATAAAATTTTTTTCTTTCGTATCGTGACGAAGAAAATAAAAAATTTATTAGTGAAAAAGGATTTCTCAGACAAAAGTCACGCATTTTCAGTTACCCAATGCAAAGTAAGTGATAAATTCCGAGATATTTTTGGAAAATAACGAGTAATGTTCATCGTTTTAATAGCGGTATTCACGGTTGGTTATTGTAGATCTTTTACATATTGTAGCTTTGATAAATCGTAGTAAATTTAAAACACGACAACAACAAACTGCATACATTTTTAATTAACTATGCCTACACCAGCTACTATACTAAAAACTAGATATGTGTTCGTGATCGGTTTTTGACTCACGCGGAAAAATATTTTAATCACGCACGAATGATATTGAAAATTTTCACGATCACGCACGCTCACGAATAAAATGTTCTTAACCACACACGCTCACGAAAAAGAATATAAACAAGTTTGTATGGTTTTGGGGGTTGAAAAATAGGGTTTTACACATACATATCTATGTATGTATACATGTATGCACGTGTATATGTATGTATGTAAAATTTACATTGCACAGTGGGGACTTTTATAAAATAAATGGTAATAAATCTGTAATTTTTAAACTATTGATCGGATTTATATGAAACTTATAATACATGTCATGACATCCTTTTGGCTTGAGCTGGAGAGGAGTTAAATTGGGACAAAGTTGACCACGTGGGACTAAAAAAACTTCAGAGGCCTGTAACTTTTTTAAAAATTATCCGATTTTTATCGGATGAAGCATTTTGAGCTAAGCTTAAAATAAATAATTTCCTAAGATGTTTTTCCGTATCTCTTATAACTTAGAAGATATTTTACTGAAGACAAAAAAAATTTGCCTTGACTTTTTTATTATTTCGCCTATAATTTTTTAATTAATTGCTGGATAAATAAGTAAAAAAAAATGAAATCAAAAAATCAAAATTTTAAAATTTCCCTGAAAAAGACATGTTTGATTTAAGTATCTTCATAATTTTAAATTTTGTAAAAAACTTTGTTTAATACATTCACTTTCTAACTACATAGCGCTAAATGAATTAAGAATGTGCCTAGAGCCTATTATTTTGTATTTTGGACATGTACCCTACATTGAGCAATGTCCCAAAATAGTCTATTCTAAAAACTTTTTTGTGTTTAATCTCTTATAAAAAGTTGTGACGGTAGATTTTGAAAATTTCAACTACCATATTTTATTATGATAGTTTTAAAAATTTTTAACCAAAACTTAAAAGTGCCCTTTCGTAAATGCGGATATACGCGCACATTTTCAGAAAAAAGTTAAACTTTAGGGAAAATATAGTTGTGTACCATAAAAAAATATATTAAAACAATTTTATTTTCCTAAATTGGTATTTTTGGTTGGTTACGCAAATGACAAATGACACACAAGAAATGCCAGATGTAAACTCAGCCTAAGTTTCTAAGTCTACTACGCTTATTTTGCTTTTATGATTTGTGAATTCTCAAACAGTTTTTGAAATTCTGTGCATAAGGTAATAGGTTCGTGACTGTTCAAAATACGTGGTTGAAGTCTGCTGACGATTTGTTAAACCAACAATGAAATGCATATCGATTTCTTAATATAAGAAAGGCAGAACTCGAATTTTAAAAATTTTATAGGAGAAGCAAAAAACTGAAGAAAAACTTAAACATTTACATGCATAAATAATTTTTTAAGTTGCCATAAGTCCTTGATTTTGAACTGAAACGTACTACCAGAAAACGTTAAAAACGCGATTTCGAAAACAATTTAGATACGCCCTTTTTATATTAAGCAATCGATATAGACAATACTTAACCACCAGCAAATAAATTTCAAACTAAAACAAGTATTTATTATTATAAAATAATTTATTTCAAAAGATTCAATACAGTTACATACATACATTTGTACCTATGCAGGAATGATATCTCGTGAGGGCGTGAGAATTCGTGCGTGATTCTTAAAAATTTCTCACGCACGAGTAATTTATTTCAGGTCACGCACTCACGCGTGATTAATTATAAATTTCATCACGATCATGCATGATTCACGCGTGACACGATAAAATCACGACATTTGTACATCTCTACTAAAAACTGTAGTAGATGTTGTAGTTGAATTTATTTACCAGAGTTTGTACAAAAGAAGAACAAGCTACATACATATCCTCTCAGAGAGTGTTTGAATTGGACAATAAACGTTTTTTACAATACAGAAGAAAAAAGCGGTCACGCTTGGACGTTTAAAATCATGGTATATTAAAAAAGGGTTTTAAATTTAATACGAACAGTGAATTCCGCTAATATTTTAAAGTTATTTTCGGCTGAATAATACATCAAATGTATTCATTTCAGTTTTCTTTTGTTGGAAAAGTAAAAAAATTTAATTTTTGTTACAACAAATGCAAAAAAAATTAGAAATAATTTTTGAATTTTTTTCGTGTTTGTTGTCAAAAAATTACATTTTTACATTTTTCCCAACGAAAAAAAAAACCTGAAATGAATACCTTTATAATTTAAGCATGTATTGGATACAATAGGACCTGATTTTAGAAACAAAAAGGATCAGATCAACGTTTATTGGAGATTGGAGCTTCCTCCAAAGGGGCTTAGTGCTAATTGTTTATATACGCTGCCTCAAGTTGCTTTTACTCTCAGCATTGTTTGCAAAATTTTTTAAAATAATTCTTTCATACAATATACTATGAGCGTCAAATGAAAGTAAACACCACATGTAGTTTGAAAAAAATATTTATTACTTATAAATAAACATTGATATAAAAAAAATTGTATTATGTTATTCTTTAGTAATGAAAGTAAAACAAACTACATATGTATATTAAAACGAGTAAACAAAACAAAGGGACATAAAAAAGAAATTCAGATTTAATTATATTATAACTATTTTACGCGTCAAATGAAAGTAAACAGTTTCAACTTCAAAGAAGATACATTTTTGTTTAATTCTAAGTATAACGGGAAAGTACTTTTTTAAATATTATCATCTTTCAAAGTCTATGTAGAATTAAAGAAAACTTTTAGTGCAAAATAGTCAAAAATATACAATGGGAAAGCAAACTTCAAGTGATTCTCGCGAAATCATAATAGAGTTGCATAAAAAGGGAAAATCACTGCGAGAAATACGTTATCTTGTTGGAAGAGGAACCATTGTACTATAAAAAAATTATAGATAAATACGATAAATGAGGGCAGTAAAGGATTTGGCACGTGCAAGACCCCCAAACCGTCCTATAGACAGAAGTTAGGACTGTTGTTAGAGAAGTGAAAGCAAATCCAGCTTGTAATATTGTAAAAATAGTAGAAAATATACAACAAAATTGTTAGAAATCAGTAAGTGCTAGCATCGTTAGAAGATGCCTACACAAAAATGGTCTACATGGTAGAGTTACCTCGTCATAGCCTTACGTGTCGAAGGCCAATCAAATCATAAAAATATATATAAATATAAAAATATAGAAACCATCCTTTGACATTTTGGGAGAATATTGTTTTAACAAGTTTGAAATATTTGGTGCCAAAAAAAAGAAAAAAAACCACCGAAGACACGTAGAAGTGCACATGAAGCATTTAATGATAAGTGTGTGGTTAAAACTGTAAAACATTGTGGAGGATCCGTACTGGTCTGGGGATGCATGCATGGTGGTACGGCCAACAAAATATTAAAAATCAACTTTTATCTAACATTTATACTTCTGTTTACTTTCATTTGACGCGTAAAATAGTTATAATATAATTAAATCTGAATTTCTTTTTTATGTCCCTTTGTTTTGTTTACTCGTTTTAATATACATATGTATTTTGTTTTACTTTCATTACTAAAGAATTATCTAATATAATTTTTTATATCAATGTTTATTTATAAGTAATAAAATTTTTTTTTCAAACTACATGTGGTGTTTACTTTCATTTGACGCTCACAGTACAATCCCAACATACTATTTACTTTTCCTTTTTCCATCCGCCACTAGTTCTAATTGGTGGACCGAGGGAATTTAGTGCAGTCGCAACACTTTCCCACTGTACCTTGAAGTTATTTGAAACACTGCCCCTGCGGAATCCTTTAGCTTAAAGGACTTTTTTCAACTCTTCCAAAAGCTCTTATATTGACCTACTAAAGCAAAAATTTGCAGAAAAGCATAGAAAAATTACGACTGTCGGACAGATTTCATTTTTATAAAGGCAAGGATCCTAAGCATTGCGCTACCAATACAAGGTGTTGGCTTATATGTATATACTGCCCTAAAATAATAAAAACTCCACCACAGTACCCAGATCTTAATCCTATTCAATACCTCTGGGGTCATTTCGAAAAAAAAAAAAGAAAGTGACTACAAGAAAAAATAATATGAAAAAGTCCTCTTGAGAGAGTGACGAAAAATCGGTCCAGAAAATACTCAAATCCTGGACAAATCTATACCATATCGTTTAAAAGAATTCATACGTCGCCAAGGAAAAGCAATCTGCTTCTAAAACAACTCTACATACCTTATATTTCAACTGCCTCATTCATAAAAAATATTTCTGTTTAATAAGAGGTTTATGAAACAAAATCTCTATGGATATTTGATTAATAAACCTTTTATAAAATCAAAATATTTTTTTATGAATTAGGCCCCAATAAATAATATTACCAATGTCGAATACTTTTTTGTTTGAATTTTTCAACTTATTTGTTATTTGATGAAATTTTTATATTATATACTTTAATAATCAAATTATTTTTGATTGAATGTAATTTCAAGTTCCTCAATAAAACGGATTTTAAGTTCTTTTTGTAAAATTATACAGTAATTAATTTTTTATTGATGGAAACAAAAAATATGGTATATGTCATACATATTTAATTATCAAGTCAAAAAATGGCGATAAGAATATTTATTTTGCATTTTTGTTTACTTTTAGGGAATTCACAATGAGTATATTAAAATTTTAATATGGCAATATTGCGCCATCTTTATTTTTCATTGTGAGCAGGTAACGATATATATACGCATTCTTTGTATATCAAAGTCAGATGTGCAATCGCTTTCCGTGAGTACCTGCCTTTTCGGCCTTACCTCACGGATGCCAAAGCACCGGGTGCTAGGTCAGACGCCAGACCAACGCCCCCATGCACCCTTTTTAGAATGAACCTATGTCCACTCGATAAAGGTACATAGGTTGCAATCTTTGTATATATTTATCCCTGTACTATATTCAAGTACCTTGCTTAGGTACTTTGAGCTATCTAAACTCTACTGCTATGTCGAAGTCATAGCTGCTACTATGTCCGTGCCGGCAGAGCTACCACTCATCCGAAATGAACGCATGCCTGTGTCGCCAAATATCCAGTGCCTACTCCAAACTTACCAAAATCATCCCTTAAACCCCGTGGGGTAGGACGAACTCGGCATTTTAGCAAACGACTCTGACGACCGCTACATGCACTCAAAACTTCAGAGCAGCGAGAACCACTCACGCGAGAAGAACGCAAGCTCGCCGCCAAGATCTTGTGCCTACTACGATCGATCATGTTTGATAAACGCACCTTGACCTAACAGGGTAGTATCGAAGTACCACCCCAGGTAGTAACGCACAACCATTTCAGCACGAATCTTGACAACCGCAATGCATTTATCTCAGCAGCTCAGCTGTCTGGCAACCGGCACCCATGGCACCAGAAGTAGGCTCTGGTGAGACCTCGAAGTTCCACCACAAGGGCTTCACCTCTATCGCCTTTTGAACTCAGGGGCAGTTCTAGGTGACGCTGCACCTATCTGACAAAAACGGGCGTACCATAATTGTTTTCCTTTTATAAATATGTGCACATCCTTTGCTCTGTTATTCCAGAGATCGGATAGTAACATATAAGTTTTACGGGTAATGAGCCAAAGGTCCGTCAGCGGAAAAAGCCACTTTAACCTTAGCTGGGGAACCGCGAATTCAACACCCGTAGTCTAAATAAATAGACTCCCCTGGGGGTTATATCAAAGTCATGCAAACACACATACATCTTAATATTATTTATATATTAGTGTATTACATGAGAAAGAGAGACTATTTTTCACCAACTTCAGCTGCGCCGACAGTTTAACATTATCATATTGCCACATTGAAAATGACATGCGTTTTATACTTTTAAATTTGCCACCTGGTAATTAATTTGATTTACATACAAAAAAACAAAAACAACGAACTTTCCATACCATATTAATGTATTAAAATTGAAACGTTGCAAATATTAAGACATTTTAAAATGCTATTGTGAACTCTCTAATTATTTTCAGTTGCCTATCTTTCATAATTGTATTTTCGATAACTTGGCAAGTTGCCATACATAATACCAATTTTGGTTTTCGTTGCGTTGCTAGTTAACTCTGTTACTGAAATTCGGTTGCCATCCATATTCGAGACATTGGACTTCAAAGGCGACAGAAGAAAATTTTACAAGTACTCAGTGAACATGAATTTGGTTGGAACCACTGTAATAACACCCCAAGCAACCTTTTTAATGATATTGACTTTTTTATTATTTCAATATTGGATGGTATTGATTCCGCACGGAAAAGATAAAACTTGCTCTAAATAATGCGGCGAGAGCACAAAGCAGTTTATCAATGAACCTTTGCAAAAGTGCTGGAAATGTACCATCCCCGCCAGGAGCATTAAAAGGCTGAAAAGAGACAATAGCCCATTTTATCCTATCCGGATTAAAGATGACTTTAGACAATTTGAGAGCTGTTCTGTATGAAACGGGAGCAAATCATCAGTTCATCACCACTTTGAACCTTGGGAATCGACTCAGGAAAATAAACACTAAATATATGTTCCAGCGTTTCTCTTTGGTTCTTGGTGTAATTGCCATCAGTTTTCCTTGGATGGCTGACTTTAGAGCAGGAGAGATCCTTATGCAATCTCGCTGCTGTTGGGGTATTCTCGATATCCTCGCAAAATTTTCTCTAGGACTGGACTCCCTTTTGGATTTCCTAATTTCTTTTTTGTATTTGGTTAGGTACCTTATTTACACTTCCCAATTACCTGAACGCTTTGCGTAATTAAATAGTTTTCTAACTTCTTTGCGCATATCATCAAGAAGGTCACTCAGACCTTCTTAGACTGCAACTATCAAGATATAAGGAAATAACGACCTGATTAAGCTGATCTGCTGCTACCTCTAGTTCTTCCACAGAAGAAATATTGGAAGTTAGCAGACTCGCTCTCGAGTCCACCATTTCTTTAGAAGCAGCCTAGTTAAAATGTTTGCGACTCGTTAATTGTTAGGTAACGGACATGTCTCCTGGAAAATCAAACCTTTGTACCGATGATCTGACCGGGAGACATCGTCAGAGACCCTCCAATTGGATATGTAGTTAGAAATGAATGAGCTAGGTAAGGTGAGGTATAATACCTCTTCCCTGATGGAATTAACAATAGTTGGCTCTGCGCCTCTATTCAAAACTTCTATACCCTCTAAAAGAGTCTCACCTCTTCCATCAACGTCACTACTACCCCATACTGTGTGATGAGGATTAGCATCACAGCCAATTATGAACTGAAATGATTCCCATGACAGTAACTTACCAGTTCCCTCACCCCAATGGGTGGTATAGGTAAGTCAACTGCGAAATATGCTGACGCACAGACTACTTGTCTAGTCCCTTGTTTCGTTGGGATTTCCAAAATGGCCGCCTATGAATTCAGGAATAGAAATTTAATTAATATACTTATTTATTAGCATTGTCGCTCTAGGAGCACAATTTCCTTTATGAAATATTAACCTACCCGGTTCTTGTTGAAGGCCTAAAATTGAGCCAATGGTTCCTACAAAAGAACCAAGTCTATCCGTTTTTTGGCGAAAACCTTGCACAATGTGCACGACGCACCTTTAGCGTGGTGCAAGTTCGCCTGTAGCACCCGTATGGTGCTCACACTTCCTCAGAGGATGCAGCAGCTATCCTTTGTAGCTGCGCTCTTCTTGGCCCTTTATTTGCTCTGAACGGGGGTATTATTTTTGCTAGGCCCGCTTGACCTACTAGTGGTCTTAGCGGCTATTATAGCTGCAGACTTGCCGGCGGATGGTCCAACATCCCCAGAAAGTGGTGTTTCTCCGTCGGTTCTTTCCGTCGGCTCTGACGCGATTCGAAGTCTCGCTAATGGACTATTGAGTCACACCTGGCTTTGGGGTTTTTTTTTTTGCCAGCATTCCTTTTACCTTTGTTATTATTAGCACCCTCCTTTTGTATGTCCTTAATTGAACGATTCGAGTGGGTGAAGCGTTAGGCAATCCGAAAATTAGACTACGAGTTTGGCCCAGGAGTTGTCATCTACAACCATTATAAAATGAAGGAGTGGACCATCGTTCTTCCTCATCGTTACCTTCCAAAGGTTTGCAGTCAGGTTATTCTGAGCAGCGGTGATAGCCAAAATCTTCTCGTTGATTATATCCTGGTTCTGCGGAAAATAACAACGCACTTAGTGAGACCTGGGAAAATTAGGCTCTTCCACTAATCGTACCCCGAAGTTACATTTATTGGCAATAGCAGTTTTCCTGTTTGTGCAGGTGACCATAAGCCAACCTGTTCTTGGGGCACATCCATCGAATTCAGGGCGAACGTCTCCCAGTTCAATTGTGTCAATTATAGCCTCTTTCCGTTTTACCATTTGCTCGGATGTCTAGAGGATTTGCCGTTGTGTAATTCGTGACGAAACCAACCCTAACCAATCAAACGATATGGATGTAAGCAGGCTTCGGACGAACTTGGGGCTGCTGTATTGTGCGTGCAGGAACGTGGCTACTCGCAGATTCTAGTCTCTTCCGAGATCTGTACCTCGTTAGATAGCGCACGTTTTGTTGCTGCTTTTGCAATTTTCGAAGCGTCGTTTCTCCGATGCTGAAAACTTGACAAATGGGGATCTCCAAGTTTGGGTCTTCACATATTCCAGACCTTTGCCTATTGTTGTAGCACCGGATCTGTCCGAACTTAGACTAGGATGACTCGATATTTCCCTCCTGTGGGTCCTCAGTTTCGGACACTTGTAGTCCCTGGCATTCGCAATAAGCTCCATATCCACAACCTGCGCTTCCAGCAGCACACTCCAGCAGCTTTTCCTTCGGTTGATACTATTGTATCGGGGGTTTTATTTTTGTTTTTTATATATTTTTGCATGAAATATTGTTTTTATTTGGGGAATGGACATAACACTTCTAGCAGAGCCCTTTGCTAGAGTGGGTATTATGTAAAACTGGAGTTCACAGGTCCAGAGTCCGCATACAAACGAGTAATTTCCCTATTAGCCACGAATTCCTTGGCATATGCTGTTCCACCGTGGATTAGAGGTACCAGCTTTAAGAGTAGATACCAGATCTCCGCCTACCTACAATTAAACTGGAAGCTACAGCAGAGACATGACCGTATTGAGCTCCTGTTCCCGAACTTCTTCCAACCACCAAAATGGAGAGAGGATGTAAGTACACTATCATCAGTGAATGAAGATACGGCACTCCTAAGAGCGTAGATCCCCCAACATGACTTCTGGCTGGTCGGGACATATCTTCTTCCCATGATTCAGACGCCCATCCACCTATTGCTCCACTAGGACAGTACAGATAGACAGATGAATATCTAGAACCTTAGCCAATCACCGTCCTGGGTATGCAGGTCAAAAATAGGACGAAACTGTGATGCTTGTTACCAGCCGACACCCACGTGGAGGGTTAGGAGAAGGAATTTGTGCCGGCCTCTTTTTGTTCTTAGTGAATGTATATATAGCACCCTTGATGAACCGTAAGAAAGTATGTATGTAGTTAATTTATTTTGCTCTTGGTAATTTATAATAGTCTCCTGCACAAGACCATTTATAAGACCTTTCAAGACAACAGATTTTGCATATGCTTTACTACAGCGAAATATTCTAAAACAACACTGTTGGCAAGAATTGAAGAATTGAAACAAATGTCTTGCCAACAGTGTTGTTTAGCGTTTGCTTTAGAATTCGCTGAAGTAACGCATTTGAAAAATCTCCCATGTCTTGAAAGGTCTTATCAATGGTCTTCTGCAGGACTTTAATTTATAAGAAATTTGTTACGAATAGTCATTAAATTGTTAAAACTGCACGTATTGTATTAAAAAAATACCACAAAATCAACGAAATTTTGAATTTATAAATAGTTTTTTATATAAAAATTGCTAAGAAATCCCGTTTGGCGCATCCCTAGTATCTACACACATATGTATATTTCGTTTTATAATTATTTTTTGAACAATAATATGGATTTCGAGTTGTGTCCAAGCTGCTGATATTGGTTAAGAAGTGGAGTTTTTAAATCATACATAATTTCATATATAAACAACAAAGTGTATTTATGAGGGTAAGGATTTGCATATCATTTTGTAAAGGATTATGGATGCTCCAGCATATATTTTTTATAACGAAATTACGATATTTGATGGTTTTCTAAATATTGTATTGTAAATAAACTCTGATGACAACTACAACAATACTAGAAGTACAACTTGCTAAATGTCAAAAAAAATTTATTTGAATTTGAGGTAAGATAATACAAAAACTGTTTTAACGCTACGAGCTTTTTGTAATTATAATTATTTGACTTTATCTGCAGCCTTTGAACGTTAATAATTTACATTCGAATATAAAAAAAACTTAAAAGTTCACATGTTTTACTTTAAACATGGGTAATATATTATTTATTTATTTATTTTATTTAAATTCAGTATTTATCAGTTCATATATGTACATATATTAAGACTTAATTTATATCACTTAATTCTACTTATGAATTATCCCCCGCATTTTATATCTATACAAACTCTGCAATGATAATTAACAAAGTTAAACATTTTATGACAAAAACTAAGGAACGGTAGTTTCTCAAAATAGTGCTTGTTGAATGTGGCAATAATACATGAGCTATGTTTGGATTAGGGACGTAACGATACGCCGTTTTGCCGATCCGATACCGATCCTCAAAAGAAATATCGACGATACCGATACGCATATTGAACTTAAGTTAAAATTAAAAAACCTTTTATTATACAAAATTATAGTGTAAGAGATTATTAATATTTAAAATTGATATTTGAATTCATTCTTAACAAAAAATAAATTATTTTGTTAGTACATACATACATGATTTAGCATTGAGAGAACATTTCGCTATGATGCAAAGCAAAACAAAAGAAACGTTTAATTTTTCTGTTTAGGATTTATGTTCTGCTTTTACTATGTTAATATGTTATTTCTCTTAGTTTTTATGCAAAAAAATCGTTGAAAATTGAATTTTTTGTTCAAAACAGCTTTAAAAAATTCGCCGTATCGACAGTAAAATATCGCCGATATCGATATATCGGCATATCAGAAATATCGCCGATATATCTGTATTCGTATTCGTTACATCCCTAGTTTAGATATTTGCTATGAACCTATTTTTAAACTGCGAAATGGTTTGCGAGAATCTCCTTTCACTATAAGGAATAATTGAGTTCCATAAACTTGAATCTTTTACTACTTACGACCTGTGCATAACAAGAGTAGTGTGTATTGGATAAACAATTGTACCAGATCGTATTGAGTTTCCAAAAACAAACTTAACCGGCAATTGACCTTTATAATTTTAAAAAATAAGATCATTTGACGAGCGCTAATAAAATTATCAAACTCATATCCCGGCATATACATATGTACATTTTAAAAGCCGATACATGTCTTAGTTTAATACTAAAAACGTATCTAACTACCCTGTTCAAACTCAATTTATTTGTTGTCAAATTATTGCTGGAGTTGCAACTATACATTTCCATACCATATAAAAACATGGGAAGACATAAGACCACTGCCACTTGTCTAGCAGCTAGTGGCAAGTAAAAACCCAAGTTATATAGCTTTCTCAAAGTCCAAGTTTAGATATATGTAATTCAACTAATATGGTGGGGAAAATCCAATTTGCAATCAATGCAAAAACCAAGAGTCTTGTGAGTATTAACTAACTCAATTCTAACCCCATTAAGAAAAATATTTAGTGGATACCCTGCATTCACTAAAAAAACGTTGCCTTGCCTTTAGTAGGATTAATTTCGAAAGACCTCAGGTTATCCATTCGTGAGCTGGCTAAAAGCTGTATATCGTCTGCATAAGAAGTGTAACACTTAAAAATAGAAAAGGTCGAAAAGATATCATTGACGTATAATAAGCAAAGCAGTGGTCCTAAAATTGACCCCTGTGGTACGCCTCTGTGTAGATTTAAAAAATTTTGGGCAGCAAATTCCTATTTTGGCAAATTGACTTCGGTCTTTTAAAAAGGAGAACAAGAGCTTACTGGATGTCGTACTAAACCCGAATTGTTCAATTAATTTTTTGGCTAATAATTCGTGACAGAGTCAAAGGCCTTGTGGAAATCTAAAAGCACTAAAAGACTAACTAAACGTCTATCCAGTTGTATTCTAAAATATTCAACGATATCTAACATCAAGGTCGATGTATTAAACCCTTTTCGATGGAATGGGCTTATCATATCAGTCTGATCTGAATACGATTCCATTTGGTCCTTCAAAAGAATTTCAAAAATCTTTGAGCAGCAAGACAAAATAGTTAGGACGAAAGTCTGCTACCAGACTCGGATTCCTTACCTTTGGCACTGGAACAATTCTACCAGTTTTCCAAATCGAGGGGAAATAAGATCTTGTAATACACGAGTTAATAATGTAAGTGCCATGTGATATACAGGCCTGTCACACAAACTAAATTCGACCGAAATGATTTCAATTCCGTAATTAGGTTCTTCAGAAAAAGAAAAACGAAGAATTTGCTCGAAATGAAACCACTTTAATTTTAGTGCTCGGAATTCTAATTTTCTTCATGTGAAAGTACAAAAATCTGTTTCAAAGAACTTTATTTCAATAAGGAAAAACCATTTATTTAAAATATGTTTGTATTATTTAATTTTTTTACATATTTAAGATATTTTCTCAAGTCTTTAAGAAAAAATGCATGATCATAAGAAGTGAAATATTGATTTCTGTCACATCAAATTAAATAAAACTTTAACACATACTCGTATACTACGTTTGGATATGTAAATGGATCAGAGCCAATTTTGCAGCAAAATTTTGACGGCTCTGGGCGTCTAAAACTGCAGTTATTGCAATTACAGACATTTAATGTGTAATTTATTAAATTTGGTTCACTTCAATAAAAAAAAATTGATACTTTAGTAAAATTTTTTGTCTTCTAATACGTGTAACTAAGTGTTTTTTGTTTTGTGTTGCCCAATATTGCCACATTTAAATTGAAAACAATCGAATTGACGCTTTTTCGGAATGAACAAATCGATCGAAATCTGGAGAAGTTAAAACAAAATCGATCGAAATGAAAATTCGGAATCAAAACAATTTCGATCGATTTCTGTGACAGGTCTGATAATTTCGGGGAGTATTAAAAATTTTTATATCAAGTCTGCACCCAATGCATTTGATTTAGTCCTTAAAAGTGCACTACTCACTTCGACTTCATTAACATTTCGGAATGAAAACCCTTGAGGAACCATGTAGACTTCGATCAAATGATATTGGAGGTCTTTGTACTTGCGGCATTCTTACATACTCATTGAAAGAGTCTGTATCAATATCAGAGCTATTTGAGTTATCTTCCAATGCTCCTATTGCTCTCAATCTTTTCAATATTTGTTCCCGATTGCAATTGGAAAGAAAACTTATATGTGATTTCCGCCTTATTTTACGAATTATAGATTTAAGCTTATAAAGCTTGAAAGCCCTATCTATATTTTCCATAGCTACTTTAATTTCTGGGTGGTTTATTCAGTTATTAGGATTCTTTCTTATTAAGGCCGGGCTTACATCTGTGTGCCAAATGCCACACAAGCGGTAAAAATAACGTAACCTAATTACTAATGAAAAACTGTTTGATTCAGACATGTATTTATTAAGTAAAACAGTTTCATACATAATTAATAGAAAATTTTATAGAATCCAAAATTATTGTAAACTGTTTAAATCAATAAATACATGTCTGAATCAAACAGTTTTTCATTAGTAATTAGTTGGCTACGATTTTTTGGACAAATGACACACAAGAAATGCTAGATGTAAACTCAGCCAGCCTAACTGTCGTAACGCAATGTGATTATCATACAAGTTATAAATTATAGAATTAAAGAAATATATTTGTACATCAGGCATATGATTTTGATATATGTGATATATCTTATATCTGATATGCATTGATTAAGATTAAAGAATTTGTAGTCCCTATAGAATATCCGTTTGTTTTCTGTATTAGTTTCTAAATTTACTGGAATGCATATTATAGCATGGTTAGAATTTAAGGCAGGCAGTTGAAATTGTCCTTTGTGTCTCACATCTTCAATCTTTGATACAATGAAATAATCTATAAGTGATGTACCTATGTACGTCTAACATCACAGTAATGAGTTGGTAGTGAGTTATGAACTATAGACAAAGAAGAGTGATTACAAAAACTGCGTACTTCTTCTGATCAAGTAAACAGAAAAAAGTAAAAACAAGATTCAATTAAAAAATACAAAGATTCAGTTAAAAACTTAATTAGTTTTCAACCAATCACAGAAATTGTAGTATTAACTCATTCATTTTAATTGAAAATTTTTTTGATTTTTTCATTTAAAAAAATATTACATTAACTAAAAATTTAATTGATGGTTTTTTAAAGATCCAATTAAAATTTAATTGAAATATTTTTAAAGGTTCATTTAAAAAATTAATCGAAATATTTTTGACGATTCATTTAAAAAAATAAGTAAAAAATTTTAAAGATTCAGGGAAAATAGTAATTGAAATATAGAAAAAATTTAAATAATGATGTTATGTATGTATAAATAATTTCCAAAAATGGAAACGTACCATAAACCTAACTCATGCGCCGTATGGTTTTTCAAGTTCGAATGGTGCACGAAAGTACGTCCAATGACCGTATATGGCGTTTGATAGTGTTCCGTAAGTGTAAATGTAGAATATCGCAGCTTTTCTTTGAATTTTGTGTGTATTTTGTGATTGGATTTTAAAGAAAGGCTACGATATTTTCCACAACATATACATACTCACCAAGACCATTTGCATCGAACCATAAATACCGGCAATGTACGAACTTTACTATTCATATTTGGTCTATCAGCTTGTATTTATTTTTATTATATGCTTTTTTTCTCAAGAAAAGAGAAGAAAATTAATTTTTTTTTTCATTCTATATTTTATTTTACTCCACACAAGTCAAAATTACTATGAATCAAAAAAATAAAAAATTAAGCTGACTAGTTGTTTTTCTCCCACATAAAATATCAAAACCAATTAAAAGATTAATTGGGTATTTTAATTGAAAATTTTTTTTTCAAAACAATGTGGCATACTATAAAAACAGCTCGATTTTCATATATAAAAACAAAAGTTTCATTATTTACTTACAATTTATATGTAATAATTGTTAACCATTTCATATTATTCTGAGTTAAGTTCTGTTGATAACACTTTTTTGATAAAGCAGTAAATTCAATTAAAACTAACATATATTCAATTAAAGTATTAATAAAAAATATAATTTTTTCTAAGCAAACACTTAATTGAAAAAAATGCAACAATAATTTTTTCTGTGAAGACATCAACGTTAAAATGTGTCATTTTAATTACAGTAATTTTGACTTGGCTGAACAATCAACTTTGCACGACTTTTTGTGCAGATAAAGTCAAAAATGCTGTTATCTTAAATGCACTTACCTTCCTAAAGGCTTCATTAGTCTTTACTTTCTGTTGCTGTTCTGTGCCGTTCTTCTCCGTATAAAATATTTTGCAATTACTTTTTCTGTGAAAAAATCAGCTGGCAACCTATAGAATTGATTACACTTGTACACAAAGTATCACAACACACTAATACATACACACTTTTGGCTGTCACTTAACGTTGAATTCTATTTTCTGCAGATCTGTCCGCAACAGAACAGAACGAAAAAGGAAAAACTAACAACACATACAGATTTTCAACTAAACAGAAACTAAACAGCTGATTCAGAACAGAACAGCACGTACAAACTAATTCTGCCTTAAATGTGCAGGGTTACAATTTTTGACTTCAGTTTTATAAACATTCATAGTTGCATATTTATGTAGCCACATTTTTTTTTAATGTGTGCAGCTAACTTAAATTTTTTATATGAGAATAATATAAAACTGCCTAAAAATATGTTAAATGCGCAGGATACAAAGTGCACTTAAAGGATTTTGAACAATAATTACAGAAAATATATATTTTGTGCAGTTAAGTCAATGTTAATTAACATTAATTTTTTGAATGAAAATATTCTAAAATTACCAAATTTTTGGGGCACTTATCTTAAATGTGCAGGTATAGAAAGTGCACTTAAAAAACGAATTTGTATAGGATTTTAAAGAATAGTGACAGAAATGTATCATTTTAGGCAGTTACGTCCTAAGTGCACTTAAACAAAAGGCAGCTAAACCAAAACTACTGTACATTTTTATACTAATCTGTTATATCACAAAGCTCAACTTCGCAGGTATTAAAATTTCGAAGCGGCAAGCAGACAACACCGATCAAAAATTTTTGGTTAAAACCGACCATTACTTCCATAATTATGCATTCAAAAGCATTTTCATTCGTTGTCTTATAACTACCCGACTGCGTATTTCACGGTCATTTCTATAAATATAACCTGGAATATTAACTGGCTTATCAGTAATATTTTTGGTATACCGCGTTTTAGATACTCAATTATATATATAACACTGTCCTGAAATAAATACTTTATGTGCCCACGATTACTTAAGTGAAACATTTGTAAATTTTAATTGAGCTTTAGTGATTTTTAATCAGAAATAATTTTTAGTCAGGCTTAAGTTCAGTAATTTCAATTCTTATTGAATGAAATATTTTTATTAATTAATGTGAGTTTCTAAAGAAGAGAAGAAAAATTAAACTTAGACTTTAAGCTGGGGGAAATACCGATACTTTTCTGTGCAGCCACGTACTTCATCAGCACCCTAATCTATCTACTTGGGTAGAGATTCTTGTTAACATCAGCTATTTAACTTAAATTTTCAATGAAACGGAATATGGGAAACGATTTTTGTGTATACAAATTATTTACCTTTGGTAAACGGTTCCCAAAAGTTCTTCATGGAGTAAACACTAAGCCACATATGCAAAAAAATTAAAGTTGCTTGAAGTGTACGTTAAGATAAAATTTCCATACAAAACAGGTTTAACGTAAACTTGAAGCATACGTTAATTGTTTGCATATGGGGGTAATACATTTAAGGAAAAGCTAATTTTTATTCAATAATTCTTGTTTTCAAAACCAATACATACAAAGAAAAAAAAGGGTTGTTGCTTTGCACTTGCGTGTATATATGTCCATACATACGTAACGCTCTAGGGGTGTTCAAGTTTTGTTACGATTTGTTATGAAAATGTGGAGGGGGTGTTTGAAAATGTTACGTAACAGAAAAAATTACTAATTTCGTGCAAAAATACGTATGTTTTTCTCATTTATTTATCTAATTGGTCATACGTGTTACCTAAATATATTGGTGTCTAAACTGAAATTCGCGTCGACTTGGTGAAAGTTATATGGAAAACAAAAACAAAAATGTTTAAATGTAACAAATTTGTTCTTGTTTCTCGTACAAAAGAGAGAGAAACACGTTGAAATTCTTGCGTTTATTTTATTTTAGAAATGTATAGCAAAAAAAAAAAAACAATTTTTGAAAATTGGTTTTTGTTTTAACGTAAAGTTTCATTTCTTCGACGCGTTTTCCAGAATAACCACCATTATGTATGTATTAGTGATATAAGGACTGTAAAATTTTAATATTCGCGAATACGAATATTAAACGTTAAATTTATAGACATGAAATTGGTGTTCTGTTTACGCATGCAAAATGAAATATGAAAAAATTGTTATGATAAAGAACTTCATACTCGTGTTGGTGTACTTTAAAGTTAATAAAAACTACCCAAAATTTTAATGGTCGTCATCAAATAATATTTAAAAATTTTTAAAAGCACAAATTTTTATAAAAGATTTAATAAAAATTTATTTATTTGCAATTTATTTAAATTTCGTTTAGGATTAATGCATTTATTTATTTAATTTTGTTGGACAAATATTCGTGTTCGCATTTGCCTGAATTTCGCGAATACGAATATTTAATAAAATTGGCCGAATATTCGCAATTCGAATACGAAAACGAATATTTAATAAAATTGGCCGAATATTCGCAATTCGAATACGAAAACGAATATTCGTGCATCACTAGTATTGTATGTATACATATGTACATGTGCCGAATGTCAATTTTTGATAATCGAGTATTTAAAATGATATTCGTGAATACGAATATATATTGCATGTTAGATTTATAGACATTTACAATTAAAAATTTTTTTATGGAAAATAAGTTCATTCTCCTGTCACCGTACATTAAAGTTTATGAAAACTATCCAAAAATTTAATGGTTGTTAAATAACGTTTGAAAATGATACAAAATTGTTATAATAAATTAAATAAATTGTAGTCGAACTGGGGTGAAATCACGGCATTCGAAATCGAGTGCACGTTCGTGTAGAAAATTATTTCGATGGCTGCAATTTTTTGGATCACGGTATTCGATCGTATTTTATGTTACCTACTACTATTTTTTACATTGCTGTTAGCATATGACAATAAGAAAAACAAAACGAAACGGGATGTTCCATCATAAATTGCTCCAAAACTTCTTTTTGTTTCCCATTTACTTTATTTGTATTTGTTCTGGAAACGATTTTTCCCTTATTTATTTTTTTGCACTGCCTATTGCACAATTTTTGTATTGATATTCAATTTCCTTAAAAACAATTAAAATTATATTTTCTAAACTAATTGTTCGAAAATATCCGGAAAATGTTTATATATTTATTACTTCTTTCTTTTTTCTTTGTTTTGTTTCTTTGGTTTGTTTCGCGGCAAAAAGCTAAGAGTTTATTTGTTTTCGATAGTAGACTACCAATCGAGTGCAACTTCGAGTAGATACGTTTCATTCACGATTGCCGTGATCCACGTTAACAACATTTCGAAGACAAAGTACACGATTTCGAATGCGGTTATTTGCCCCCTGGTTAGTTACATTGTTCTCAATTCCTCATCTTCATCCATTTACATTTTTAAATATTTTTCATTCGTGTACATACATATGTAGATAAAACTTCTTTCCATATCAAACTGCAACATATATTAACATTAAATCCACCAAATACACAGAAGGAAATGCTATTTGCAGAAGTTTACTAAAACATATCTAGCAATTCTCATAGAAGAAAGTGTCCTTTCAACACATATTCTTCCATATATGTAAATACATATGTGCATGACATTATCAAATTATCAAGTTTTAAAATTTTTGTAGGTCAACTTGAGGCTACAATGTTTAAGTCTGAGAGATGTGTTAATGGAAACTTGCATACATAGACGTATTTTCATAAGGTTATTATTTTAATTTTTATACAACCGAACAAGAAAAAAATGTTTAGAAAACAACAGTGTCTAGGACCTAGATTGTTTGCCCTCTAATTTTAAGGTATTTTTAAGGAATATTTCTTGAAATGAGCCAATATTCTAAAAAAAATTTAATGTTGCAGAAAGTACTAAAATTAAGAAAAGAAATATTACATATCTTTCGTAATGGACATCATTTTGAGTCATTTGACAACAAATGTGTATGTTAAAAGCCCTCCCGCTAAGTGCACAGGTTAAATAATGTTGTCTTTTAGATAATGAAAAAGTTTTCACCACGGCACGGCAACCTTTATTGATCCAAGATATTTTTTGTTTTTTAGATTTATTTCAAGATGGCCAAACGGAGTATCTTCAAGATCTTTGAAATCCACGACGACTTCACTTATAGACACTAGTGAAAGCGCCCGTGAGGCTAATGCCAATTCCCATCTTGGTGTTTCAAATATTGCTCAGTCATCAATGCGGAATATTTGGCACAAAAAACGGATAGCAAAAATATAGAAATAAGGCCGACTTCCTAAACGCAAGTTGCAATTCAAATTTACAATGCATAGACTTCGTAAAAGCATATGTAAACTTTCTGGCAATGTCCAATGTTCCTAATCGTTTAGCAACTCATTTTAATGAGTGTCAGTTGTCAAAATCGCTCATCATTTTTTATTTTGTAGGCAAACATATGTGTGAGTTGCATAGCGACGTTCCTAAATGCCGATAAAATGCAAAAAAATGTCTCCGCAACGCAAGTTTGGTCTGAATACATGCTTAGCATTGCACACGCATTTCATTAAATTGTGCATTGCAACTTGCGTTTAGGAAGTCGGCCTAAATTTCTTTTTTTTTTAATTAGGTCTGTTCATTTACTTTCCCAGCAAAAACTAGAAACGAGAGAGTAAATCAGAAATTTACAAAATTACTCCCCTAACTATGAAAAAGTAAATGAACGTTTTAGAGTCTAAACACAATGTTTGCGGTGCGGTGCGATTTCTCGTTGCGGGAGAGAAAAATAAACATAATACAACGGAAGACTGCGCCGGCAATACTTGTCATTGTTTGTTTAAATTTTCGTTGATTTTTTTTTATACATTCGTAGATATATTTGATATATTTTTTAAACTTTTATAATCTATGACAAAAATGTTTGAACTTGTTTTTTTTTTACAAAAATGTGAACACAGCCAATTATTTAAAAACTACGGCAACGTCATCAAGAGAGAGAGTATCAAAAATTTAGAGAATAAGAAACTCCGCAATGAAAATAAAATAGATTTTAATTTTATTCCGTTCCGCACTGCGGTTTTTTACTTCAAAATCGTATAGAAAACCGCACCGCAATAAATAATCGTTACATTGTGTTCAGACTCTTACTTGTAAAAACTTGCAAGAAAATGTTATTGGCCGACTTCCTAAACGCAAGTTGCAATTCATATTTACAATGCATACACTTCATAAACGCATATGTAAACTTTCTGGCAACGTCCAATGTTCCTAATCGTTTGGCAACTCATTTTAATGAGTATCAGTTTTCAAAATCGCGCATCATTTTTATTTTGTGGGCAAACATATGTATAAGATGCATAGCGACGTTCCTAAATGCCGATAAAATTCAAAAAATGTCTCCACAACGCAAAGTTGCTCTTAATACATGCTTAGCATTGCACACGCATTTTATTAAATTGTGCATTGCAACTTGCGTTTAGGAAGTCGGCCATTCATATCAGAAGAATGGATGGAAATCATAATACAATTGTACTTTTTCCGATGTATTTTGTTTAATAATGAGGGTATTCATTTCAGTTTTTTTCCTCGTTGAAAAAATTTGAAAAATTTAATTTTTTACAACAAACACGGACACAAATTTAAAAAAAAAATTTTAATTTTTTTTTTCCTTGTGTTGATTGTCAAAAATTACATTTTTCCATTTTTCCAACGAGGAAAAAAACTGAAATGAATACCCCATGATACAATAATATAAAGGTAAAACCACATTTGACGTTTAAAATTAATTATGACTTTTACCCAAATTATTTCAATACAGTTTTTTTGTAAACAGAGAGGAAAACGTTGCCACATACATATAATGGTAACTTTTATTTAGGAATGCTTTTTGAAATGTGTAATTTGAGTTTAGAAATTATAGTTTAATACATATTTTTTTAATTGTTGTGTCAATTGGACATGCGGATAACGAAATTTGCGTGTAATATGACCTACAAAAGTAAGCAAATATTTGATTTTTTTTATTTAATTCAGCTGATAATAAAAAAAGCATCACTAGGCTAGGGATGCAATATCATTCTTAAAAACATTGATGTTTGAAAATATCAAAAATTCGGCAAAAGAAACGAAAAAATGAGCAACAATTTGCTAAATGCACCATAACATAATATGTAATATGCAACATTGCAAATTCACGAGAATTTGCAAAATCGGAAACAAGCCTTAAAAACTATTAAAAATCGCATATGCTACAAACCAATAATGGGCTGCCAAACTGTTAAAAAAATCGACTTTCGTGCAATGTACTGATGGTGTGTATTTTTATATACGCAAATGTGTTTATTTCCTACGACGAATATTCGTAAAGAATAGGGATGAAACGATACCAGTAAGGCATCGATACTTTTACTTGATACGGCATCGGTTCAGAAGTATCGATACATACTCAGTATCGAATAAAAAGCATCGATACTTACTTGTATCGGTCAAGCTTTTCACATGATTTAAAGTAGTGAAAACAAAACTAAATACCCACCAAATCAAATGCTCTTAATTCGTAAAGAATTCTTAATGACTAGTCGACAAAATCTTCCGATTTCGGAAGCGATTAATATAAGAATAAACTAATTGTTTAAATTTCTTGCAGACGAAATAATAATAAATAAATTTTTCTGAATAGGAAAAATTTTTAAGTTCAATTTTGTTAAAAACATACCATAAAAATCGCCGATAAATTCATTTATCGCCAGCAAAATCGACATGTCGCCAAATCAACAAGTTAGATGCCAAACAAAGTGGAAAAATCGCTAGGTTTGGGCTGGACTGGAGCATAAGATATAGTCGAGACGACATTTTAAATGTTTGTGCAAATTCGTTTTGTTTCCGCAATAACGCACGCTTTAAAAAAATTGTTTGCAGCTCGCAATTTTATCGTCTTTTTTTAATGAAATATTTGATATGGGTGGTCCCATTTTCACGAACTTACTCTAATATACATACATATATTCTAAATATAAATTTACATTTAACACGAACAAATAAAATTGTGTAGAACTGGTTAAACTGTGTTAAACTGGTTAAGCATGTTCAGCTTTTTTGTAGCCAATAAGAAATGAGTATATTTGACCGATACCTACTTGGTACTCGGTAGTAGAGTATCGATACCAAAAATACTTGGTTTCTAAGAAGAAGTATCGAGTATTTACTTGTATTTACTCGTATCGTTTCATCCCTAGTAAAGAAAAATTCGTCGTTGGTCCCAGTTGTGTTTACAGCAAACTTAACTAGGTTTTAAAATTATGCAGCCGTTGCGTTTGAGCGCCTAACGTCAAGATTTTCATCGTCAACGTCTTACACAAACAGTCTGTTAGTTTTTCTTAATAATTTTGTATGTACTTGACGGTTACCATCAAAATTTTGTTTGCAAACATAGGGCCATGTTGCAATTATTCAATTTCTCTTAAAAAAGGACCACGTAGTCCAATAATATTTGGAGGGATGCTACAACCAATACAAATCTGATAATAATGCAAGGCATGGTATGGAAGCACCAACCACACATACTCTGACATTTGGATTTCATTTGAAATAGTTTTGAAAGCCCTTAAATTTTTTCTTGGTTGGCTGTTGCGAAAAAAAGTTAAAAAATTAATCAAAAGCTCGGATTTCATAAATTAATAAGGTAGCATTAATTCTGAGAGTAAAAAATAATTGGGACAAACGTCAGAAGGTTAATATGGCGACGAAAAGAGAGAACGGTTTTACCTTTATATTATTGTATCATGGAATACCCTCAATATTTGAAATTGCAATTTTTTAGAAATTGACATTTAATATAATATATAATTTTTTTTAATTTTATTATTTATTATTATTATTATTTATTATATTATTATTTCCATCTCTGATCATATATGAGAAACAAACAAAATTATTTGCCATTAAAATTTAATTTATGTGGCTTAATAAAATAAAAACAATAAACTTAGAAAATATGCTTTCTTTCTTCATACGTGTACATGTTTTTTAACAAAGAAATTAAATTTTTTTTAGTTTTCCTTTTTCAAATACTTTTTTAAATAATTTATTTGACAACAAAACACACAACAGGTGGTTAGATAATTCTTGAAGTAAAAATTTTACTAGTAATAATTTGTAGAATTTTTTTGTTTCTCAATTTTTTTCTCTCTTTTGACACTCTCTCCTTGCAAACTTTTTGAGTTAATGAAGACTTTCCAGTTAAAATTATTACAAATTCGTACAATTTTTACTAAATGAACAAACCTATTATAAAACTTTATGGAATAACAAATGTCATTATACAACGTTGCCACTACGTTTATTTTTATAATTTACCGCGCAAATACCTTTTGTGGATATTTATTTGGAATTTAATTCCATTTTTCACAAAAACGTTCCATACTGAACAGCCATGTTCCAAAAAAAGTAAACGTAAATTATTTTTAATTTTTAGATCGCTGTTCATTTAATTATTAATTTAATTTGTTAATGACCAATTATTATTGTTATTATTATTATTATTATTATTATTATTATTATTATTATTATTATTATTATTATTATTATTATTATTATTATTATTATTATTATTATTATTATTATTATTATTATTATTATTATTATTATTATTATTATTATTATTATTATTATTATTATTATTATTATTATTATTATTATTATTATTATTATTATTATTATTATTATTATTATTATTATTATTATTATTATTATTATTATTATTATTATTATTATTATTATTATTATTATTATTATTATTATTATTATTATTATTATTATTATTATTATTATTATTATTATTATTATTATTATTATTATTATTATTGTTATTTTTAATGTTAATGTTAATGTTAATGTTAATGTTAATGTTAATGTTAATGTTAATGTTAATGTTAATGTTAATGTTAATGTTAATGTTAATGTTAATGTTAATGTTAATGTTAATGTTAATGTTAATGTTAATGTTATTGTTATTGTTAAAGCAATTGCTTGGCAACTACTATGAACTTTAAAACTAAAGTAAAATATTTTTTTGCATAATGGGGTAAGAAAATAGACGAAGGGTAACAACACCATTTGCGCACATATCTTATTTATTATGTTTAATGTTATTTATGTGTTTTATTACAACTACAGATTGGAAAATGTCGAGATTTTCCTGAATCACGCAGATTAACACTTCTTAATTTTATTACTTGTTTGATTTTTAAATGCAACAGTTGAATCAGGTATACATTCATACTATTGTGTTCGATATTTACAATAATTTGATTATTATCTGGTATTTTAAAGTTATTAAATATCACATAGAGCTTAAAAAATATAGTGTAAAGATGGAAGAAATACAAAAGACAGTTTGTAAATTAAATACTGGAACAGTAACTGATTAACGGTTAACCGATTGAATACCCTAATATACAGTGGCGAGCAGACATGGATACATGTTTTAAATATATGACTTACAAACCCGCTAAAACTCACATAATTTCAAAAATAGCAAAGATTTTTTATTTAAACTGTTTAATGAAATAATAATTAAAGAAAACAAATTGAAATTCATTAATAAGAACACTTAATGTAAAGTTTTATGCAAATTTATCTAAAAAGGCAATGTATCCACTTTTGCACGTTCTTAAAAAATTGGAATTCTCAGTACTTTGTCCAAAGACCTTTTGCCTTAATAACGCTATTTATCCGCCGTGGCATACTTTCGACCAAAGTCTCGATAGTACGATGAGGAATATTAGTCCATTCCGTTTGAACCCTTAACAAAAGGTCATTCAAATTCGTTGGCGGATCTTCGTATTGCGCAAGACGCTTTTTTAACAAAGCCCACAAATTTTCAATGGGATTGAGGTCCGGGCTTTGCGCTGGCCATTGCATCGTTCGAAAGTTTTGCTCGGAAAGCCATTCCTTTACGATTTTTGCCGTATGCTTCGGATCCCCATCCTGCTGAAATATGACCTCTTCCTCTGGGTAAGCGCTTTCTTCAACAAAATCGGGAATATTACATTGTAATATCCGCAAATAATCTTCCTTTTTCATAATACCGTCTATTTTTACTAATGGACCGAGGTGCCACCAAGTAAAACATGCCCACACCATCAAACTTCCGCCACCATGTTTCATCGTTTCTTTAACTTGGTGTTTTTTTAAGCTTTCATAGGGGCGATGCCAGTAATACTCTTTGCCGTCAGACTGGAAACGGTTTATTTTGGTTTCGTCGGACCAAATAACCCTCTTGCAATCTTCCACGGTAAAATTTTTGTGCTCTTTACAAAATTTGAGGCGAGCTTTCATATTTTTTTCAGATAATGCTGGATTTTTCTGTTTAATAGCTGATATAAGGCCAATTCTACGAAGAGCCCTCCGTGCTGTCCATTCGCTTACAGGTTTGTTTATGGCGGCTGCGGCCTGTTTGGGTGTTTTTACCTGCTTGGAAATTAATAATAGCTCCATGGCCCTGGCATCTCGGCGCGAAAGCAGACAAGGTCGTGATTTTTTTACAGCGTTTGGGCTTACGTTTTTCCTTTTTCTCACTTGCAGCACTGTTCGATGGCAAATTCCCAACTTTTTAGCAATTTCGCGGGCTGAATAACTATTCTCTGTCATTTCAATAACTTGCTGTTCTACTACCTCGGATATTTTCCTCATTTTAACTTTAAAGCAAACGATTGGCGAAAAAATTTAAAATATTTGCGTACAACTTTTGTTATGAACGTTAAATTGACTGATTAAAAAAATCAAACAACGGTGCTTAAATTCAACGCCACTTATTTGTGCTGCCAGATTGAAACGAAACGTGCAAAAGTGGATACATTGCCTTTTTAGATAAATTTGCATAAGACTTTACATTAAGTGTTTCTCATTAATGGATTTCCATTTATTTCTTTTATTATTATTTCATTAAACAGTTTAAATAAAAAATCTTTACTGTTTTTTAAATTATGTGAGTTTTAGCGGGTTTGTAAGTCATATTTTTAAAACATGTATCCATGTCTGCTCTCCACTGTATATACAAAGACAAAATCAAGTTTAAAATAATACTTCGTTTATAAATCTGAAAAGTTTGAACACTATTACCTGATTTACATTAAGCATTTTTTTTCATGAAATTAGTTGCATGAACATTTTTTATTTTTGAATACGAGGCCTGGAAGATAAACTTATATCAAAAGCGTTGCCAAGAATGCATCAGAGATTCATTATCCGTCTCTCCTTTATATCGCTACAATTAGCCAATAGAAAAAGTTGCGTGCAACAAAATTCATGAACAAGCTTAATGTAAATCAGGTATATTTCTCAAACCAAATGGTGGCAATCTAACAAACTCAAATAATCCAAATCATGAACATATTCGTGAGCAACTGGAATTTGATAATGTGCTCTTACTAAATCAATTTTTGAAAAAAAATTTTGCCATGCATATTATAATTAAAATCTAGGTAAGGGATATCTATCCGGAATGTTTTACACAATTTAACCTGCGATAGTCGCCGCATGGTCTCCAATCATTTAGTCCTTTTTTAGGTACTAAATGCAGTGGCAAAGCAACAAATGCACTCTTATTCCAGTTGTCGTCATCGACGCCCATTCAACACAATACCAAAAAATTGGGACTTGACTCGCTCTCGAGAACAATTTTGCGCAACTGGCAATCTATTTCCGTTCCCTAAGTTCTAGAAAATACCATAAACCTGCCAACAGGAATCAGTTGTTTTCGACAACGGATATACCAACACCAATTTTTTGGTGTTGTGTTAAATTGACGTCGATGGCGACAACTGGAATAAGGGTGATAAACTTGAAGGACAACAAACGCCAATTTTAAGTAAGTATTCAAATTCTCTTTTCTACGGCTAATTTAATATGATCTAAACGTCTTGATTTTGAAAAATTAATAACCCTGTTAAGCCGGGCTTACATCTGTGCGTCATGTGCCCCACAAGCGAAAAAAAGCGTAATTACTAATCAAAAACTGCTTCAATAATTGAAGTGATGGGTGTGTTCGTAAATGCATCACTGTGCTGCAAATGAAAATTTAACTGTTTTAAACTAGTTCACTGAAGTAGATAAGGCATAAATAAATGTCAAATATGTTGTACAAACATGATTACTACTAAAAAAGATTATCAGCGATCTTATATTGCACTTTAAATAAAAGTTTGCACATATGATGCAGAGCAGTGATGCATTTACGAACACACCCACTAATATCAGCTAATATAAAAGAAAAGCTAAAATCTCTTTAAACCAGGGAAGCCCAACAATGTTTGCAGCTGTATTGGTGAGATAATTTGAAGTGCAGTGATACGAAAAAGTAATCACATAAATTTTAATTAAAATTTAATCACAAGAAATTGTTTTGGTTACAAAAAGGTAACAGTGCAGTTCACACTGAATTTGGTATTTGTTGACTTGGTAAAATTCTAAAGTTTTCACTACATTTTGCTGTTTTAAAATTAAATGAATTCAAAATTTTCCCACTTTATCTAAATAAAATTTTATTATCCGTCTTACGTTTGAAAACATACTCGTGAAAGACATTGGGCGTTATCAAATGCATTGTATACCGAAAAGTATTTTCTTAATTCCATAATATTTTTACGCACTGTATTTGAAATATATCAATACAGCCGCTACGCATATTCACTCATTGATGTCTCATGTAAGACCAAATTAATTTAGATGTGACTAAAATATAATTGAGACTCACCATTAGGGGTTTTTCCCGGGATTTCCCTTCCCGGGAATTCTCCTTTTAAATATTTCCCGATTTCCCGGGATTTTTTCTGCGGGATTCCGGGAAGTAATAAAACAAATAATTGACAACTTTAAATACAGAAAACAACTGCTTTCACTTTGGTATTTGTCAAAATTTATTGCGAGCAGAGTTTTTGCTCACAAATTTTATATTTAAAGATGTATCTTGTCACATACATTGATGTTTTAAGCAGGAACATAGCACTTATAAGAGAAATGACGAAAGTTTTTATAACCATTTATTGAATTTAAATAATGTTTATAATCGTAACCAATATAAGTGAGATATTTTTTCTGTTATAAATGCATATTGTCGGGCCTGTTCTGCAAATCACGACATGCCAAATTACGATGATTTCAAAAAATTAATAAAAGGTAAATCATTGGAAGTTGGAAGAAAATATTCTATTATAAATGCAAAAAACTTAAACCGCAATAAAAACCCACTATGCAGTCAGCTATTAATAGTTTACTTTTGAAATCACCGTGATTTTCAGAACAGGCCCGTATAACAACCAAAATTTTTTTTTTTTTTGGTTACCAATGACCATTGTCGAAAGTAATTTTATTTTTCGGCTATCGCTACAAGAAAACTCATCGTATCTAGGCGCACGGCAGTGAACTAACCTGGTCAAAATTTTTATCTCACTACTTTAGATGGTCGAAATTTTGGAAAGGAACTTGGCCTTTTTATTTTAATTTATGTTTATGTGAGAATTTTAGATTTAATTGATGCATTTCTAGGGCAAGATATTGGAATGTCTTTGGAAAAGTTAACAAAACGGTCATAATAATATATGGATATATCACGATAAAGTAGATAATGTTTATTTTCTAGTAATATTTTATTGAGAAAGAAAATAATTAATTTTCGGTCCTTGGTTTTAAAGCAATTTATTGAAATCGTTGATTCTTCTTTTTTTGTTTTTAATAAAATTGCTTTACATTGAAAAGTAAATCGTATGGACGTTTTTAAAAAACAAATCTACTGATCTGTTTTATTTTATTTTATGTTTGTTTTTATTAACTATTATGTTATTACCAGGGAAACCACAAATATGCAATTGCATGTTTTTTCTTGTCTGATATATCAATGGGGAAAGATATTTATCCGTTTCAGAACTTTTTATGAGTTTTGGCATCGATTTGTTAGTGCATATTTTCGCATATTTTACCCTTTCAGGCATGTTTTTGCATATTTCAGTCTAAAACGCATATTTTCAGCATTTTTCGAATTTTCAGAGCATATTTGGCGTTTTTAGGGCATATTTTGGTACCTTAAACAATTTTTTTTTCATATTTAAAAAAATTTTTTGGAAAAGAAAAACGAAACAAGACAATTAAAAAAAATTTAAATCCTCCATTTTCAATTTTTTTCTACTAAATTTTAATGCTGGAATAAATACTATTTATTTGCATTTTCCAAATTTCAACTTAAACAGGTGTAACATGTTTTTTAACATTCTCACTGAACGTTAATTTCAATAAAAATTTGGTTTGGCAATTGTGACGAACGGTGCCCCGATTACATCAATTGAGGTTCAAAAAGAACATTTTCAATGTATGTGTAAAAGTTTCTTTAGATGCTGCGATCTTTATTTAAAAAGCTAAGTGAATAGTTTTTGTTTATTGTAATAACAATCATAAATAAAATACTTGTTTTTTTCCTCAAAATACAGTTGAAAAGTTTTAATTCTGATATCGTGATCGCTTTTGAAGTAAAAGTGCAAGTTTTGATCTTAATTAATTTTTTATAGTTTCCTTCTTCTATTTATTTTATTTTTGTCTTATTTTATATGAAAATTTTATTGAATTACTGAATTAAATTTAGATTTTCATATCCTTATAATCCAATTTATGTTATTTATAAGAGCATATTTTTTGAGTTTTTAGTGCATATTTCGAAGTTTTTAGTGCATATTGAATGCGCATAAAACACTTTTTTGGAGCATATTTCTGGTTTCCCTGGTTATTACTTATAAGTTTACTTTTTTACTTTACTTTTTTTCCTAATGGAAAACCCCTTTAAGGAATTTAAAAACTAAAAGTTGAAAACAAAATAAAGTTCTTGTTCTAAAACCCAAATTGAATTAACATTCGAATATTTATGTGTGATAAGATGTGTTTTAGTGAGTGTTTTAAGCTTTCTAATCAAACTTGTGTTAATGCCTGGAAAATTTAATGTTTATTATTTCTATGTACCGGGATCCCGGGATATATAAAAAAATTTCAAGCTTTCTCGGGAAGTGAAAAATTTCGGGAATAAAAAAACTCACCATACCATGTTCTTTACAGTATTTTTCGTTTATAGCGAACCCGCTTAAAAAGAACTTTCGCCTAAAACGAACCATTTTCGAAAGTACAAACTTTTATTTCTATAAAACCATGAACATTTTTTCACTTATAACGAACCCGCTTAAAGCGAACTTTCGGTTATAACAAACTTTTTTTGCATGTAAATTTTTTTTTGTTTTTTTTTTCGCTTAAAACGAACCAAGAAGTGTGTTGCCATAAACAAAAAATTATATTTATATATTAATGTGTAGAGTAAGCTGTGTAAGAAATTTTCTTCAGTCTCGCGACACTCCACAACAAATTCTTGGCCACTTGGCACAAGTGGAAGTGTACACAGATGGACAAAAGTCACCGTCATTTGGTATCTAAAAAAATTATAACGGCTCCCATGCCCAGAAAATAATGGAAGCATATAAAGTAGTATATTTCACAAAAACTACGATTTATTTAATTTATATTTCAGGTTAAGCTTCGGTTTTTAATTAGGTTTATTTTTATAAACATGTTACATAATATGTTTTGTGTACATTTTTGGAGGACAAAAGTCACCGTCACTTCAGGTCAGCTTGCCTGTTAAAATAATTTAAAAAAAAATTAACCAATCTGGCTTCTTTTATCAGTGAGTTCGCTTAGTATGGCAGCTTAAAGACTGATCTGTGTACATTTTATAACGGAAATTAAAAAAAAAATTTACTGACGCCGCGTTTTTGTTAAAAATTAATCATAAACGGAAAGAAACCACAATTGAAGAAAGAATAATTATTTTAAATGCGTACAACCAAAACAAGACTATTCTAGAGATATGCTCCTTAGTTAATCGTCCATGCACCACTATTACTGGAATAATAAACAGATTTAAAGATGAACCAGAATGCAAATATCTGCCAAGGAGTGGACGACCGCCGGCACAATCTGTACGCGAAAAGCGTGAAATAATAAAAATATTTAAAAAGGAGCCCAAAACCCCGTATACAGAAATTGCTGCAGCGATAAAGGAAAGCACTGGTACAGTTGTTCACCCACGTACTGTGCGCAGAGCGCTGAATTCCTTTGGTTATAGTGCCAGAGTATGAAGAAAAAAACCACAGATCAGCAAGGTCAACCAAACGAAGCGTCACTCCTTCGCAAAGGAGCATTTAAGCAAGGATATAGATTTCTGGGAAAAAGTTATCTTCTCTGATGAGAGCAAATTTTTTATATAAGTATATGTAAATCGGACGGACGTGTTTTAACGTGGAGAAAGCCGTGCGAAGCATTAGCAGAGAAGCATATACAAAAAACTGTGAAACACGGTGATGCTGGAGTCATGGTATGGGGATGCATGTCGGCCGCTGGTGTTGGAGAGCTCGTCTTTATAGATGAAATAATGGACAGAGGACTTTATTTAAATATCCTTAAAGAAATTCTACAGAAAAGTGCTCAAAAGCTTGGCATTGAATCAGACTACTACTTTCAACATGAGAATGACCCCAAGCACAGCGCAGAAATAGTTCGCTTGTGGGTCTTGTATAACACTTGTACAGTCACCCGATCTGAATCCAATAGAACATTTATGGGACCATTTGGATCGGCGGATTCGGGAGCATCACATTACCTCCAAAAATATGCTTAAGCAAACACTGCTGGAGGAATGGCATAAAATAAGCTCAGATGTTACAAAAAAATTTACTCATTCGATGCAGAAACGTTTGCAAGCTGTCATCAAAAACAATGGCAAACACACTTGATACTAAAATAATTTTTGTCCTTTAATTGGTTAAGTACTTTATTATATGACGGTGACTTTTGTCCACCAAAAATGCACACAGCTACCATTATATGATTTTTTTTTTATAAATAACGCTTGAAGTAGCTTTATGTTTAAATTGAAATAAAATTTGAATAAATAATAGTTTTTGTTAAATATACATCTTCTTATGTTTCCATTATTTTCTGGGCATGGGAGGCGTTATAATTTTTTAGATACCAAACGATGGTGACTTTTGTCCATCTGTGTATATAAATGAAGCCAATATTAATACTAAGCAAACTAAAATAACTGATTTTTAAAAAACTAAATAAACTTATTTTTTAAAGACTACAATGTTCTAAAATTGTTTTAATAAGTAAATAAATAGCCAAAGTGTTAAAAAAAAGACATGTGCACACATTTCTCGTTGTACCTTCATAGTGAATAGTCGATTAGCGGAATTTTTCTTACATTCTTATTAAACAAACAAAAAATTATACAAAAAAAAAAAATATTCGTAGTGCATATTATTCGTAATAGGTACATACTGACTTTAATAAATAAGCTTTATTGCTTTGATAATATTTTTACATAGTGGAAATAACAAAAAAAAACCGTAAACAAAAAAAACACAAACAGTGACATTGAGGAATACTCTATACGAGTAACTCAAAAACAAATAAACAATCATAAATTACAAAAACAAAAAAAAAAAGTAAGCAAAAAAAACACAAAAAGTACCCTTGAGGAATACTCTATATGAGTACCTCAAATACAAAAAATTATGAAGTGGGTTCTAACGGCAGAAATGCCTATTTTACTGTGAGTTCTGAAGCTCTCAATGAAAATAATAAAAATAATAAATCCAATGAAAGTATTTTTTTAACGACAAATCCAATTTTTCGTCAGCGATCAACTTCGCTTTGTCCAATGCCAAATAGTAGTGATTCATTAACATTACAGTTGCCTAGTACTTCTTCATATAAGTCAGTAATATCATCTCCTTCAGGCTCGTGTTCATCACTTAATAAAGTTATCACTACAGATAAAAGTAGCTCAAAACCCAAGGTACAAGTCGGAATGGACAGATACATAACAGTGGTAAAGCGTGGGCGAAGCCCAAATTCTTCAAAAATTTCATCTGCTGCAAAGATGTCTAGGGATAATAGCGCTTCATCTACCAATCGTCAAAATCGTTTTTCATTATTGCAAGTCACCGACGACAAGCCCGCTGCATCGTCGCAAAAATCTTTTAAGCCACCACCTACATATATATTTGAGAGAGAAAAATTCTAACGCCCTAATTAAAAAATTAGTCTCGGCCATTGGTGAAAACGCATTTCATGTTATTCCAATAAAGCGTGGTAATATTGACGAAACTAAAATTCAAATATACGAAGAAAAAAAATTCCGTAAAATAGTGACTGAATTTGAAAAAAATGAAACAAGTTTTTATACGTACCAGCTTAAGAGTTCCAAAGGTATGCAGATCGTATTGAAGGGTATTGACTCTTATGTTAATCCCGAAGAAGTAAAAGATGCACTCATGATACAAGGATTTAAGGTAAAAAATGTTACCAACATAATCAATAGGGAGAAGATCCCCCAGCCTCTATTTCGTGTTGAATTGGAGCCGAATGATATACAGCTGAAAAAAAACGAGACACACCCAATTTATAGCCTAAAATACCTCTTATACCGATAAATCACAGTTGAAGAGCCACATAAGCGATCAGGTCCCGTACAGTGCCATAATTGCCAAGAATATGGCCACACAAAAACTTACTGTAAATTACCCACTGTTTGTGTTGTGTGCGGCGAATTACACGGCACTGCTAGTTGCAATAAGCCAAAAGATCAAAGTGATAAAAAATGCAGTAATTGTGGAGGTAATCACACCGCTAACTACAGAGGTTGTCCTGAGTACTCTTTTTTGAAACAGACTATGGTGCAAAAACCCAAATTAGCTCCATCTCAATCAGGAAACGCTTACTCCGCCACTTTTGTGCAAATGAGCCAACCAGTTACTTCCCGTGTATCGTATGCCGATGCTGCTAAAAAAAATTCTATTCCCCCACAAAATGTTCCACCTCCAAATAATTCAACGAATGCAAACTCAAGCTTTAACTTTAGTCGCCTTGAAGCTACTATTGACAATTTGGTGCAAACTATAAATAATTTTACAACAAATATGACTACCATGATGCAAGAAATGCTGAGAATGCAGAATACTCTGCTTCAAGCATTAATTAACAAGCCATGAACACGTTAAAAATATGTTTCTGGAACGCAAACGGCATTCGCCAACATAAAAATGAACTTGAGCACTTCCTTACGGAAAAAAATATTGATATAATGTTGGTCTCTGAGACACATTTGACACATATGTATGATACAAAGGACCCTAGAGGGAGAGCATGCGGTGGATCTGCAATTCTAATTAAGTCAAGACTCAAGCACTATATTCTTGACAACGTTAGTGAAGAATATATGCAAGCTACGAATATTTTTGTAGAAATATTTTGTTCTAATTTCGTAATATCATCAATTTACTCACCTCCCAGATTTTCAGTTACCGAAGATCAGTATGAGAAGTTCTACAAATCGCTTGGATCTTGTTTCGTGGCAGGTGGAGACTACAATGGAAAACATACGTACTGGGGATCGCGCCTTTTAACACCTAGAGGTCGAGCTTTGTTTAATACAATTTCAAAAATGGGCTTAGATGTTATTTCGAGTGGGGAGCCCACTTATTGGCCTACTGACGTACGAAAAATTCCAGACGTTATTGATTTTGGCGTAATGAAAAATATTTCTAGGGATTTAATTAGTGTTGAAACTTCTCTAGATCTCTCCTCCGATCACTCCCCCACTATCGTTACAATTTGTAACCCAATAAGAAGTGACTTACCTCACCCATATATGAAGATGACCAATTATGTTAATTGGCTGGGATTCAAAAAATATCTTAGTAGTCATTGCACGGAAAATATTACGTTAAGAACACCCAGTGACATTGAAACTAACATTGACAATCTTAACGAAATTATTAAACAGGCTGCTGAACATGCCACTACCACCCATCCGCAGTCTGGGTTTAATAAAATTTATTCCAGTGATATTGAACATCTCGTATGTGAAAAAAGAAGAGCTAGAAGGTAATGGCAACAGCACAGATAACCACAACATAAACTCAGACTTAAAGAATGTTCTAAACGACTTCAAGAGTTGCTTGCATCTGAAAAAACTGCATCTCTTAAAAATTATTTGGAAGGTCTTGATGTCACACCGACATCTAATTACTCTTTGTGGCACGCTGCTAGAAAGGTTAAAACACCCGTTGAGTTTAAGCCACCTCTGCGCACATCTACCGGAGATTGGGCAAGAAGCGATACGGAAAAATGTAAAATATTTGCTGAGCATTTAAAATCCGTATTTACCCCAAATACATGTACTGGTGTTGCTGATTTGCCGAGTGTAGTTGCTCTACCACCTCGAGCCTTAAAGTTTAAGATGCGTGATGTGCATAAAGTAATTGCTGAACTCAAGCCAAAGAAAGCTCCAGGTATTGATGGAATTAGTAACAAGATGCTGATGAACTTGCCGCATATTGCAATAAGAATCTTGCTGTTTATTTCTAATGCCATATTACGACTGGAGTATTATCCACAACTCTGGAAGCTTGCAAAAATCAAAATGATTCCAAAGCCGGGCAAAGATCTTACTAAAGCTGAGTCATATAGGCCAATAAGTTTGCTGTCAACGTCAAAACTCTTCGAAAAACTGCTCATGACAAAATTGTCCCCAACCTTAACTGATAGTGGGTGCATCCCAGACCATCAATTTGGTTTTAGAAGTCAGCATAGCACCATTGAACAAACTCATAGATTGGTTCAATTTATAAGACAAACATTTGAGGAAAAGAAGTATTGTTCTGCCCTGTTTATTGACGTTTCTCAGGCATTTGATAAAGTGTGGCATGAAGGTCTAATTCTAAAATTAAAATCATATCTACCAATAAATTTAGTTAATTTATTAGAAAGTTACATTACTACCCGGAAGTTCACGGTTGTGGAAGGAGAATTCATGAGTGTGCCCGAATCTATATCATCCGGTGTGCCACAGGGGAGCATACTGGGGCCAGTTTTGTATTTGATCTATACTTGTGATATGCCTTTGAGCAGCAATATCCACACATCTACGTTTGCCGATGATACAGCCTGCCTTAGTATGCATGAAAACCCTCACGGGGCTTCCCGGTATTTACAGGAACATATTACACAATTGGAAATGTGGTTGAACTTATGGAGAATTAAGGTAAATGAACAAAAGTGTGTCCATATAACGTTTACCCTAAGAAGAGATACTTGTTCCCCAATTCGAATCAATAATCAAAATATTCCTCAACATTCCCAAGTGAAATACCTTGGTATACACCTTGATCGAAGGCTTACGTGGAAACATCATATTGACTTTAAGCTAACACAGATGAAACTTAAGTTATCTCAAATACACTGGTTGATTGGCAGAAATTCAGCATTTAGCCTGGACTGTAAACTTTTATTATACAAGTCGCTTTTAAAGCCAATATGGTGTTACGGTATTCAGTTATGGGGCACTGCTTCAGCTTCCAATGTAGAGAGAATCCAACGAAGGCAAAACAAAATTTTACGGTTAATAACATCGGCACCATGGTACATCAAAAATTCTAATATACATCGTGATTTAAATATGCCACTAGTGATTGAAGAAATTGCAAAATACGCAGGCAAATATTTAACAAAACTCGAGTCACATCCTAATCCGCTTGCTCGTAATATTTTGAACTTTACTGGACACATCCGCTTAAAAAAGAGGGACACAAGGGCTCTATTACTCAACACGCCAGATGGGATTTCTTGAAAATACTTTTTTTATACTTTTTTATAAATATTTTTTCTTTTTTGATTATCACTACTTATGTATTATTTATAACTATTAACAAGTTTATGTCCGACAGTGGTCGGTCCTAATAATTATATTTTTAGATTTAAGATTTGAATACTTATTGTTGGTTCATATTTGAAGATACAATAAATAAATACATGTATTAAAAAAAAAGAAAAAAAAAATGTGCACACACAATAATGGTTTCTTGATGTCTTCACTTAAAACGAACTTCGCTTAAAACGAACAAATTTGATCAGTCCCTTGAAGTTCGCTTTAAGCGAAAAGCACTGTATTTTAATAATATTGTTAAATACGACAACATTATTATTTAATATAATAATATTTTGTTGTTCAATCATGTATTTATTGGTAGATCTATTGTTTAAAACAGCTGTGCGTTATTAAATCCGAAATAAAAATAAATTAATATTGTTGATATAAAATATATGTATGTATAGAAATATGTATGTATATATGTACTTACATATGTGTGTATACTCGAAATACAGACACGTCTTTATAAAGAGATAAACATACATATGTACGTATGCATATGTTTTTATTTATCTACCCTTTTGTTTGTTTGTACTATATTTATTTACTTAACACGACGCGTGCAATAGATGTTCCTGAAAAAGATTTTTTTTTAAACTAATCAGTATAATTTTGGATAACATTATCAGGCCTGTCACAGAAACCAAATTCGACCGAAATGCTTTCAATTCCGTAATTAGGTTCTTCAGAAAACGAAAAACGCAGAATTTGCTCGAAATGAAACCACTTTAATTTTAGTGCTCGGAATTCTAATTTTCTGCATGTGAAAGTACAAAAAATCTGTTTGAAAGAACTTTATTTCAATAAGGAAAAACCATTTATTTAAAATATGTTTGTATTATTTAATTTTTTTACATATTTAAGATATTTTCTCAAGTCTTTAAGAAAAAATGCATGATCATAAGAAGTGAAATATTCATTTCTGTCACATCAAAATAAATAAAACTTTAACACATACTCGTATACTACGTTTGGATATGTAAATGGATCAGAGCCAATTTTGCAGCAAAATTTTGACGGCTAAAACTGCAGTTATTGCAATTACAGACATGTAATTTATAATTTATTAAATTTGTTCACTTCAATAAAAACAAATTGATACTTTAGTAATTTTTTGCTCTTCTAATACGTGTAACTAAGTGTTTTTTGTTTTGTGTTGCCCAATATTTTCACATTTAAATTGAAAACAATCGAATTGACGCTTTTTCGGAATGAACAAATCGATCGAAATCTGGAGAAGGTAAAACAAAATTGATCGAAATGAAAATTCGGAATCAAAACAATTTCGATCGATTTCTGTGACAGGCCTGTATTTAGTTATTTACATTATATTATTTTTAAATAATAACAAAAATTATGTTGCAGTCATAAATTTTTCACAAAACTATATTGTTAAGCTGTAACCATATCAAACTTTTTTATAAATATAATAATGTAATTATTAAATTCAAACATTAATTTTTTTACCGTAACAAAATTAATGTTAAAAAAAAAATGAATTTTTTATCTTTTATATTAAAAATACAAACAATACAATGAAAAACATAGTTTCACTAAATAAATAGCTATTTAATTACGGGTGAAAACCATTATTTTTTAACCTAATTACAACTTTTATTAAAAACATTAATGTACTTACGGCTTTTTGGTTTCAGAAAAATCGATTCCAAAAGGCCGTAAGCACCATTACTAAAAAACTACTATTATTTTATAAGTTTTCTTTAATAAACCAAATCCGTATTAATTTTTTTAATGACGATTCTGAAATTTGGCACCTAACAATTAAATAGTCAGTAATTTATAAAGTTTTTTGCTTCTCAAAACACTACACTATCTCAAAATCTAGTACTTACGAGATTTTGAGGTAAATCTAGCTGCATTGTACTAGATTTCCCATACAAAACAAAATCTAGTTTGTGAGAAGATTTGTAGGAAATCTACACAAAATCAAATATTTTTATTTTATTTTTACTACACATTAGACCATATGTGTATGTGTATCTAAATTAAGAATTTTACTACTGAATGTCTTAATACTTAAACCGTTTGCAGCAGATAAAAATAGTTTAGAATCGTTTTTAAAATCCTTTAATTGTGAAACAGGTATAACAGATACAAATGCGTCTGTATCAGCTAAAAAATTAATTTTATTCGGCCCTGTTCTGTAAATCAAATTTGAGCAAATTTCTCGTTTTTAAAACGAGAAATAAGTTTTTGGTCGAAAGTAAATCGAATGTGGTATTATTCCAATAAATCATTGATGAAACAATCAAAAAACAATTAGCATTAACAATTTAAGGTCTATAATATCAATTATAACCAATCACATGCAGTTTGATACATTTAAATGTACAAAATTCGACGTTTGTTTCCAGTTTTTCTGCAATAATGAAGAAAAATCATTTGTATTTTCTGTCAAATATTTAGAGCCTGCCATTTTCAATGCTTATTTTTTATTTAGTATGTGATTTTTTTTATTAACTGACTGACGTTCATATATTTTATTCAACTTAATTTAGAAAAACACCAAATCGAGTAATTTGTAGAAAAAAAAATAAAAATTTACTCGTTTTTGAAAAATTTTCGTTTTGGAAAACGATCCGGTTTACAGAACAGATCCGATTATTTCTATCTTTAGTAAATAGGCGACGAGAGAGCATACAGCTTGTCATATCATCCGTCACCATATACTAGTTTAAATTATCTGAATTCGAGCTATTCGATTGAAATTTACAAGGCGGGATGCATTTGTGTGCTCTACAACCATACTTGAAATGATACCAATATTTATCAAATCTAACAAGCGATTTGCTTCTAGAGCTTCGACGATAATTTGAACTGGTTCTATCATTTTATCTAGAGTCTCAGAGTTCAGAATATTTTCAATTTTGGGAAATAGACGTCATTTTGGAAAAATGTGTAATTATGTCCTGATTAATGCTGAAAATTTCATTGTTAGGACGAATTAGTGATACTCTCAAATTTTGTCAGCAAGGCTTAGTTTGTCCTCTATTTTCTAAATTAGATGAAGTTAGATGAATTCGAAGCTCCTTCGGAAGTTTGCGTAGCTCGATGCCTATCATAGAGACTGAGCCAGATATACAGATATACATATCTCTATAAAACTAATGGTTTTCGCTCACAAAATGTCTCTGTATGAAAAAAAAATATTTTCCAATCTTTTCTCTTCAGTAAGAGAAAATCTTTCACACAAATTTTGAAGAAATTCATATTTCTTTGTTGAAGGTGGCTTTTCTAAAATATCTAAAACTCATAATGACTGCCTGAGGAAGAGAGGCAACAACGTGCTGTTATTCATCTACATCATCAGTTATTTGTTTTAAATGAAACTGAATTTCTGTCTGTATAAACCAGGCTTCTGAACAGGATTACCAAAATAAGGGCAATTTAATGGAGGTGCGAAATATAAGACAAAATGAAAAATTAACCCAAACTTAGGGTTAATAGGGTTAGGGTTAATAATTATTATTATTGAAAAAGTAGTTTTCTTTCAACAATAATTTCAGAAACTAATATGATATAAAAGATATAATATAATAAAGTCCCTACACAATTAAAATACAACCATGTGACTTACATAACACCTAGATTTTGTAAGCCATAATTGTAAACCGTAATCGGGGCATAAATATCGTGGGAATTTTGCTTAAATAAAATAATACAAATTTTAAGAATTCCCGACATACAGACCAAACGACTGAAAAAATTTTCTTCAAGTTTAGGCGAGAAGATATTAGATCAAGTCCACCATTGAAACATAAAAAACAAAATTAAAATCGGACTACCCGTTTCGGGGATACGGTGTCAAAGACACAGATTTAATTGAATATATCTAGAAAATATGTGATATCTTGTAAACGGCTGGACCGATTTTCTTCAAACTTAGCTAAGAACACTTGCTCAAGTCGTATATCAAATATTAAAAACAAAATGATACATTTTTAAAAATAATTTTAAAAAATGAATATGTTTCTTATAATATTAATATGTACAATTATTATTTGTATAACAAAGCAGTTTTAAAATTAAAATGTGTGTTTTTATTTCAAAAATTCAATGAACTTAGTTCTATTTCATAAATAATTCGTTTCAAAATGAAATTTTTTTCCTTTTAATTTTAAAACTTTTTTTTGGGTGTCCTTGTCCACGGAAAAAATACACAGACACACTACAAATTTATAACACCCCTTCTTTGGTCGGGGGTTAAAGAAAATCAAGATTGTAAATAATAGGTACTTGTTGCCGAACTGTTCTACTGTAAAGAATCCTGCCGCGCCTAGTAATTACGAGTGTCGTATTTCGACTACGACGATTTCGTACTAGATTAAAGAAAACAATTTTCAATATTCTTTAGTCTTCTACAAAACCGTCGTAGTCGAAGTCGTAATACGACTAGGGTATTCATTTAATCGGGGTTTTGCTTTAATCGGTTAATCGTTCGATTAATTAATCGATGTTTTTGCTTAATCGGTTAATTTTGGTATTGACTGGTTAACCGATTAATAAAGTTTTTCCATAAATCAAGTGTTTTCAACCAATAAAAGTGCATAAATTACTTATTAATTTGACTTTATTAGTAAAGCCAAAAACACACAATAATTCTTAAACTAATTCGGTTAATTTTTTTTAGAACATTTCTTGTAATACTATCGATAGTTCCTTCTGTTGGTGGGTCATCATCTGACTCATAATGACAGAGCACAGCAACTAATATTCTGGAAAAAAGTTAATTTGTTAACTTTTTGGCTTTCATTTTTTTACTGTCTCTCAATCCTTAATCGCTGACAAAAGTGCTATTGGCTTTTATTAAATTATTAAATAAAAACTTAATAATTCCCTCTAGTTAGAGTACCGGTCTCTAGTTAAACTCTTTTATAGCCATGTCCAAAGGTTTTGAAGTTTTACTTAAGTTAGGATCACTAAACATTCTTCTTTTTTTGTATGAAAAATAATTTCTAAACACTCACCTTTTGTAAATGAGACGAAACAAATAATTACTCACACAAAAAATAAGTTGTAATACTAAAAAAATATGAAAAAATTTGTTACGTCAGTTAATCGGAAATTAACATATAACCGAAAAAAATCCGATTTTAAATTAACCCATCAGATATTTTAATGTTTTATACGTACATACATATGTAATTGGTGCACAAAAATAAAGCTCCTTTGTTTTAATTTTATAGAGAAATGGAATCGATAACAGCGGCGTTTTTAGTGGAAGAGTGTTGTTGTTTTCAAACTGCAATAAAAAAGAGAAAAAAACAAATCATGTATTTAGAATATTATTGAAGCTTTTCTACAGCATTTATGTTATAATTAAATTTTTGGAATTATACTTCTTGAATTAAAACAAACCAAAACCGAAGAAACTCCGTCATTAAATGATCAGCTTACACAAACGAAGCTATGCTCGTAATGCGTAAAGAAAATTTCAATTCGAGTTGCCCATAGGGGGTGATTACATAGTCTCAAATTGAACGTTGCAATTTGTTTCATTTAAAGCTCAAATGCTTGCGTTTAATGTCTTAATCTATGTACAGACGGTAGTCAGATCTTACAATATTGTCAGTAAAATGTGATCAAAATTTCTTACAACCGTGTGAATTGGCAATTTTTGTCAGACGTTGGCAGAAAAATCATTGTCAGTCCATTGCAAGACTAGCAGCTCACAACAAATTGTCAGACATCTTACAATCGTGTGAATACATTGTAAAATTATTACCAGATATTTGTCAGACATTTTAATATTGTCAGATGTGCGAAATTCATGCATCTGACAATTGCGTCATTGTAAGAGAATTCTTTCGCTGGGCAACACTGCACACGCTTGATTTTAAATAGAAAATATATGTATAATAAAATACATGCAGATAGATAAAATCATTACAATTGCTTTTTTATGGTCCATAATATTTTATATTTTAATTTTTTACATATAACAACCGCAAACGATTGATATTTAACAACTTCTAGCAAATGTTTTGAGTCTGACAATGCATAACACATCTGCCCATTTTTGCATATGACAATCGTGTGAACTGACGATTTTGTCAGATGAATTTATTGTCATACAACAATCTGGCAGTAAATTGTGTGATTTTCTGACAACCGTGTGAATTGACAACATTCCTTGTGCTGGCAATCTTCGATTGCTAGTACATTGTCAGCACACTGCCAGATCTGACAATCGTCTGAACATAGCTTTACTGTTTTCAAAATCGATTTTCATAATATATGTGCTACTACGTTTATACGCACGGCTTATTTGCAAATAAAACTGTAAATTGTTGCCATATTATTGTTTTTATTGCGACTTACTAATTTAGAAAACTATTCACGTTTAACGCACTATTTGCAAATAAAATGCTTGAGGTTGCCACACTTACAAATTTTTGCTAATAAAAAACTATAAATTGAGAAAATAATGCACAAAAAACATTGATAGAAGAAAAATTACCATAAACACAAATTATTATTTTTTATTTTACACATTTACACAATTTTTTTTTTGCAAAAATAAGTAACATTTCCATGGAAGTGCTACCAAGTTTTTATACATTTAAAATGCCGTATAAACTGTGAGTTAATTTGTTTGCAAATAGTGCGCGCATAAACGTAGTATGTCTTGATGGTTACTCTTTTCGAAACAAAATTAAATGCTGAAATAACACAATAAAATTTCTTCCTTATCGTGGTTGGCGTATTTCAAATACGACAGTTTCGTAATAAATTAAAGAAAAACTGTTAAAGTCTCCTTTATTCTACTACAAAATAGTCGTAGTCGAAATACGCCAATCACTAAGGCGGATTATGAAATTGGAAAGGAATTATGTACATAGTACATACGTGTGTATGTATTTATATGTATTAAAACATTTTTGCAATTGAAAAAAGTACTAAAATGTCAAACTGCTCTTAAAAGAGGAAAAAATATTTAGTTGTACTAAGTTCCTATCTTTCATTTTGTAAAAAAAAACTCATGATAATAGCCGGCCAATATTGTCTCCATTCTCTTTCTCAGATATGTCACTTGTTTGATTTAAACATCCTTATTCCAGTTGTCGTCATCGACGTCACTTTAACACAACATCAAAAAATTTGGTGCTCGTGTATCCGTTATCGAAAACAACTGACTCCTGTTTGCAGGTTTATGCTATTTTCTAGACCTTAGGGAACGGAAATAGATTGTCAGTTGCGCAAAATTTTTCTCGAGAGCGAGTAAACAAGTCCCAATTTTTTGGTGTTATATTAAAGTGACGTCGATGACGACAACTGGAATAAGGGTGATTAAATTTATGTACATACATATGTATGTACATTCATATATGAATGAATTTGTGTATAAACATTTATACTGTTTGATAATATAAGGCACAATTGAGTTTTGTGTATTTTTATACGGGGTGTTCTGTATTTCAAGAGAAATTAAAGTATACGGTATTGCCATAGCCCAGAAAATAATAGACACTTATAAGCAATAAAAGTTGTTCGAAGTAATACATTGCATCTCTAGAAGCACTAAACTATGTTCTACGATAGTACATGAACAGTACACAATTATATACATATTTATTTATGCACATATCCATACATACCGTTTAGTGGATTATTTATTGCTATTGCTTCTGATCACGAACAAAAATAAGCATTATAAAGGCTCAGTTAGTCGACTGTAATGGAATGTAACTGCAACAGTAGAAAACTGCTGATCGATATTATTATTATTATTATGCGAAAAGTGTTGAAAATGGTTATAAAGATTTAATGTAACGTAACCTTCAACATAAAAATATCGATCAGCTGTTTTCTACGTTGCACTTACATTCCACTAAGGCTCAGTTAGCCGACTGTAATGTAACTCCAACGTAGGACACAGCAGATCGATATTATTATATGAAAAGTAGGTTACATTACATTTAATTTATAGCTTATAGTCAAAGTAGCTAGTGCTATTTAAATATTATATTAGCCTTATATTTATATAAGTTTAATATCATGTAAATAAATAATAATATCCCAATAAGCAATTTTGCTTGAAATCAAGTGTAAAGCAATTGTTATTCAAGTCACATATTAATTGTCAAGGATTGAATTATGCTTATTTAAACTTTATTTCAATAGCATTATCCAGTGCAATGGGAACCAGAGTAGCAAGCCGTACCGGCGCGGCTGGCGGCTAGCCAGTCAGCCGTTTTTTTTACACAAGCCGAGCCGCCGCCGAACCACTCGGCTTATCGGCGGCTTATACTCAGCCGTTATTTTGTTTTTTATTTTTTATAATTTTTTAAATTTCGTATTTAATATGATAGCGAGCGTCCCGGAAATATAGTTGTTTTTGCTTCCACATAAAAAGAAAATGTTTATGTGAATGGTAACGTAGCTGCGACAACACTTACGTTCTCTTTTGGAGTCCGTTCTTAAATACATGGACGTTTACATTGACTTTTTTGTTTAAGCAGTCAGGCGACTTTTTGATAATTAATTGTTCAAAGCTTTTTGTTTGTTGATCCGTAGCAGTGTTCCAATAAAGTAATTAATTTTTAATTCAATCCGAAAACTTAAATAAAATTTATGTAGAAGGCAATCATGAATAAAATTCCGAGAGAAAATTTTCCAGGGGAAAAATTCCAACAATAGCAACTAATAGGGAAAGAAATTCTAATTTGAAAAATTAGAAATTTCTCGCGAAATTTTATTCATAATTGCCCTGATAATCTAGAATATGTTTCTATGATTTAACAAATAATTTACGAAGCTATTTTTTAAGATATCAATTACTGCAATATTCAAACTATTGCAAAATAAATAATGTTACAATGTGGTGATTCAATAATTCACGTATTTTTCTAAAAACAGACTGGGTTAAAAATTTTTTTCAAATGGTTAAACAAATCGGCGTTAAGCCGTTCAGCCGCCGCCGCCGAAAATATTTGTCTTTCAGCTTGCTACTCTGATGGGAACTTGTATTCAATTCGAATATTTCAATTGTATTACAGCTCAATTCAAACCTTGAATTATACTGTAATTCAACCTTGTATTACAATTGAATTCAAGTATATTAGAAGCAATAATAATAATGCTTTTAAAATAGAAAGGAAAATTTAATAGACAAGTTTTCTTATAATTACTTTCTGCATATTTACGTTTGGTATTGTTTTCACGATTTTGAGCACCTTTTGTTTTTTAAAAAACCACATTTTTATATATCTTTCATATATTTCACAATTTAAATTTTATTAAAAAATAAATGACTTATTTGACAAGGTTTGAACATGCTGTATGTTGTTTCATTTTTTATTTCAATATATTTTCAAACCTGAATATTATTTGAAAAATTATTTGAATTCAACTTTGTTTCCAGTTAAATTCAAGTGCTTGAATTTTAATTCTTTGAGTGCTTATTGGGATGGATCAACTGTTACATTAAATCTATATAACCATTTTCTTTACTTCTCACTTAACAATATCGATGAGCTGTTTTCTACTGTACCAGTTACATTCCATTGTAGTCGGCTAACTGAGCCTTAAGAGTACAATTGCAAGTGATTCCGTTTCGTTGTCTCCCTTACAAAAATTCTTCCAGCAGCAAATATATTTGTTGGGAGAATTTTTGGAAATATTTATTCGTAATAATGTTATGGCAATTGTGAACAATGTAATACATGTGGAATATAGAACATACCCGATACTGATGTTTAAAAATGATGATGTTTTGAACTTATGGAGACACTTGTAATACTATTCAAAACTTAATGAATCACCCATATTGCGTATGTCAAGTCGAATATTCGACTACGACAATTTTGTCCTAGATTAAACAAACATTTTACATGTTTCCTTTAGTCGAATAGGAAATTCTCGTAGACGAATATTCGACGTGACATACGCAATACAAGTGATTATATATATGTAATTATCACAAAAAAGTGTATGTAAATTGAATTTTCGACACATTGGCGCATACTCATAATCATAAACAAAGTACCTATGTATGTATACTTTATGAGTGTAAAGCAGTATTACCATGCAAAATACTGGTTTTAAATTCTTAAAGTACTTTATTTTGGCTATGAGTATGTGCCATTATCTATCTTGTTCCATTATAAAAAGTAAAAGCCCGTCCTTCTGGATAGTTTGGGTTCTAATTAAAAATACTGTTATCTCTATATAAAAATATTACAATTTTATTTTCAAAATAAAAACTAAAATTCGCAAAAAAAAGATGGAACAAAATTGTTTCCAAATTTTAAAACTTGAATAGTATGCAAAATGTGTAGACCAAACTTATAAATTTTAATTGTATTAACCATTAAAATAATTAATGTATTTTATAATTTTCAGTGGGTTATTGAAAAAAGCAAGGCTAGAAGGTGACACTCGTAACCAATAAAAAACTACATGAATTTTCATATAAAAGGTAAATAAAGCACGTATAAAAATGATTTTTATTAATAACATTTCCTTTTTTATAATGATTATAAACAACGGATCTAATTACTGAATTACCTTTCCTTACAAATTACAAATATCTGTGTTTGATTAAATTTTTTATGACTAAAAAATACTATTAAACAATGTTTGTATATGTTTGTATGCTTATGAAACGAACGTCTTTATTATACTCGTAGCTACCATCATAACTATGAGAAACTTCTGTTCTGTGCTACTTACGTATCCTTTTACGGAGGCCGTTCCAATTACAATTACTACAACTAGTATTTAAATGAAAGGTGAGTGTTAAAAACAAACAAACAAAAATTTAATGTACATCCCACCCTTGTCAGTAATAACATTTCTCTAAAATCAAGAACAATTTCTTAATCGGGCTTAACATAGCGTCTACAATCAGGGTGACCGATGACATTTTTCAAAAAGTGGCACCAAAAGGGGATTTATAAAAAATAAGGGGCAAAATTAATATAAAACGAGAAAACTACACAAAATTTTTTATTTTTAATGTATTTTTATATAATTCACTATAAAAAAAGGGAGACAAAAAGTGCCAAAACAGATGAAAAAGTGGCAAGGCAGTCAAAAAGTGGCAATTTGCCACTTCAGTCGGTCAAACGGTCACGCTGTCTACAATGACAACCATTGAGAAAACACTATTTTGAAGTCTACACGTAACATAACCATGACCATCTTATCTTACAAATTATGTTAGGTGTAGACCCTATGTTAGGTTCAGTATTTTCAGTTATTATAGAATGAAATACTTTTACTATTTTTCTTCTTTTTCGAAAATCACAAACCAATCTTTCGGTACTTTATAAGGCCCAATTCATACATGTATTTAAAAATCTTGTTTTATATTTAATTGTATTTAAAAGTTGCTTCTAAAAACATTTTACATTCATACGATAATTTTTTCATGTTTCTAGTCTTGATTTTTTTTCTTCCAAAAATTGCATCAGTGTTGCCAGTAGATTTTTAAAAATTTGTTTTTCTTACATGTTAAAATAAATTCAGTGAAGTGCGACTTTGACCCGCGCACGAAGGGTTCCGTACGGGCACGAGATATGTAATTCAATACGAACAATATAAACTATAATTTTGGGATTTTTTCGTTTTTGGGTTTTTTCGATTTTAAGCGTTTTTTTTAGTTTGGGGGTTTTCTGAGTTTTGGCACTTTTTTTCACGTTTTGGCGATTTTTTTTTTGGTTTTTGAAGTTTTTTTTAATTTTGGCAATTTTTATTATTTTGGCGTTTTTTTATTTTGGCGATTTTTTTATTTTGGCGATTTCTTTTGATTTTGGCGTTTTTTCATATAGGTGTTTTTTTGGTTTTGGCGATTTTTTTTAGTTTTGGTACTTTTTTTTCGTTTTGGGGACTTTTTTCGGTTCTTGGCGTTTATTTGAAATTTTTGCGATTTTTTCGTTTTGGCGATTTTTTTTAAATTTGGCGATTTCTTTTTTAATTTTTGGCGATTTTTTTTTTCATTTTGGCGATTTTTTTTTTCACATAAACAATTATTTTGGTTTTCGCGTTTTGGCGATTTTTTTCGGTTTTTGGCGTTTTTTTCATATTGGCGATTTTTTTTCATATAAACGATTTTTTCGAATTTGGCGATTTATTTTAGTGCTAGATTTTTTTTAAATTTTGTCGATTTTTTTCGATTTGGCGATTTGTTTAAAATTTTTGGCGATTTTTTCAGGTTTTGGCGATTTTTTTCGGCTTGGCAATTTTATAATTTTCGGATTTTTTAGTTTTACCGTTTTTGAAAATTTCAAGAGTTTACCTCTTACGGTCTGCAAGATAAAGCAATTTGTCAAAATTACATAGTCAAAATTGCATTAACTGATGGACCACCCTTTAATTTAAATTTTTTAATATTTTAATGTTTATTGTGTAGTCTATATAAAAATACTCTAATTTTACAAATTTCAAGTGTCAATATACATATGTACATACAAATGTATGTATATTACATGAAATTTTAACATTTTTCGTCGCTCGTTTTGGAGCACCCTTTATTTTCTAATTCTCATGTATTTGTTGTTGTAGATATGATAATTCAATACGAACAATATAAACTATAATTTTGGGATTTTTTCGTTTTTGGGTTTTTTCGATTTTAAGCGTTTTTTTTAGTTTGGGGGTTTTCTGAGTCTTGGCACTTTTTTTCACGTTTTGGCGATTTTTTTTTGGTTTTTGAAGTTTTTTTAATTTTGGCAATTTTTATTATTTTGGCGTTTTTTTTATTTTGGCGATTTTTTTATTTTGGCGATTTCTTTTAATTTTGGCGTTTTTTTCATATAGGTGTTTTTTTGGTTTTGGCGATTTTTTTTAGTTTTGGTACTTTTTTTCGTTTTGGGGACTTTTTCGGTTCTTGGCGTTTATTTGAAATTTTTGCGATTTTTTTCGTTTTGGCGATTTTTTTTAAATTTGGCGATTTCTTTTTTAATTTTTGGCGATTTTTTTTTCATTTTGGCGATTTTTTTTTCACATAAACAATTATTTTGGTTTTGGCGCATTTTTCGCGTTTTGGCGATTTTTTTCGGTTTTTGGAATTTTTTTCATATTGGCGATTTTTTTTTCATATAAACGATTTTTTCGAATTTGGCGATTTATTTTAGTGCTAGATTTTTTTTAAATTTTGTCGATTTTTTTCGATTTGGCGATTTGTTTAAAATTTTTGGCGATTTTTTCAGGTTTTGGCGATTTTTTTCGGCTTGGCAATTTTATAATTTTCGGATTTTTTAGTTTTACCGTTTTTGAAAATTTCAAGAGTTTACCTCTTACGGTCTGCAAGATAAAGCAATTTGTCAAAATTACATAGTCAAAATTGCATTAACTGATGGACCACCCTTTAATTTAAATTTTTTAATATTTTAATGTTTATTGTGTAGTCTATATAAAAATACTCTAATTTTACAAATTTCAAGTGTCAATATACATATGTACATACAAATGTATGTATATTACATGAAATTTTAACATTTTTCGTCGCTCGTTTTGGAGCACCCTTTATTTTCTAATTCTCATGTATTTGTTGTTGTAGATATGATAATTCAATACGAACAATATAAACTATAATTTTGGGATTTTTTCGTTTTTGGGTTTTTTCGATTTTAAGCGTTTTTTTTAGTTTGGGGGTTTTCTGAGTCTTGGCACTTTTTTTCACGTTTTGGCGATTTTTTTTTGGTTTTTGAAGTTTTTTTAATTTTGGCAATTTTTATTATTTTGGCGTTTTTTTTATTTTGGCGATTTTTTTATTTTGGCGATTTCTTTTAATTTTGGCGTTTTTTTCATATAGGTGTTTTTTTGGTTTTGGCGATTTTTTTTAGTTTTGGTACTTTTTTTCGTTTTGGGGACTTTTTCGGTTCTTGGCGTTTATTTGAAATTTTTGCGATTTTTTTCGTTTTGGCGATTTTTTTTAAATTTGGCGATTTCTTTTTTAATTTTTGGCGATTTTTTTTTCATTTTGGCGATTTTTTTTTCACATAAACAATTATTTTGGTTTTGGCGCATTTTTCGCGTTTTGGCGATTTTTTTCGGTTTTTGGCGTTTTTTTCATATTGGCGATTTTTTTTTCATATAAACGATTTTTTCGAATTTGGCGAGTTATTTTAGTGCTAGATTTTTTTTAAATTTTGTCAATTTTTTTCGATTTGGCGATTTGTTTAAAATTTTTGGCGATTTTTTCAGGTTTTGGCGATTTTTTTCGGCTTGGCAATTTTATAATTTTCGGATTTTTTAGTTTTACCGTTTTTGAAAATTTCAAGAGTTTACCTCTTACGGTCTGCAAGATAAAGCAATTTGTCAAAATTACATAGTCAAAATTGCATTAACTGATGGACCACCCTTTAATTTAAATTTTTTAATATTTTAATGTTTATTGTTGTAGTCTATATAAAAATACTCTAATTTTACAAATTTCAAGTGTCAATATACATATGTACATACAAATGTATGTATATTACATGAAATTTTAACATTTTTCGTCGCTCGTTTTGGAGCACCCTTTATTTTCTAATTCTCATGTATTTGTTGTTGTAGTAGCCAAGGTTCTACGTACTCTGTCCAAATTTCAGGTCCGTAGCTCTTACGGTTCCTGAGAAAATACCGTGTGACGGACAGCGTAGCGAAAACAATAGGGTTCCATTTTTAACCTTTGGTGAACGGAACCCTAAAAATTACCCTATACGAAAATCTACAAATTTTAGTAATTTAATTTAAAGATAAATTAAAAAATGCCTAATTCAGAAAAAAATAAGGTTGTATGTATGTAATTCTTCTTTATTAAATTATTTAAAGTGAGTACTTCTGCATTCGACATTAATGCATACTTTTCTACAGTTTTTCAGAAATTATCTTATAATACAAATTCAACACACAGCTGTATTTGGGTTTTCTCCACTCATGGAGTTTATGTATTAAGATTTAAGCTAAATACAGTGGAATCTCTGTTGAGCGCACACCGAAGGGACCATTGAAATGTGTCCGCACAAGGGGACTGTCTGGTCAAGAGAAAGCAATGCTTTGCTTATGGAGCTGTCGGGACCTGTCAAAAGTGTCCGTCTAAAGGTGGTGTCCGCCTATAGGAAGTTTCCGTTAAGGGAGATTCCACTGTATTTGTATTCAGGGGCCATAGCGGTTATAGGCAGCGTGACCGTTTGACCGACTAAAGTGGCAAATTGCCACTTTTTATATTGCCTTTCCACTTTCTCGACTGCCTTGCCTCTTTTTGTCCCCCTTTTTTTTTAGGGCGAATTATATGAAAATACATTAAAAATAAAAAGTTTAGTGTAGTTTTCTCGTTTTTTTTTGTAATTTTGCCCCCTTTTTTAATAAATCCCCTATTTGGTGCCACTTTTTGAAACATGTCATCGTTCACCCTGGTTATAGGGATGAAACGATACCAATGAAACCATACTCAGTATCGAATAAAAAGCATCGATACTTGTACCGGTAAAGCTTTTCACATGATTTAAAGCATTGCTGCCCAGAGTGCCGAATATCTCTTGGCTTTTTATACAAATGAATACACATACGCTTATATATTACTCTCGGTTCTCTCTCTGTGGGCAGGTCTGATTTAAAGTAGTGAAAACAAAATTAAATATCCACCAAACGAAATGATCCTAGTTCGTAAAGAATTCTTAACGACTAGTCGACAAAATCTTCCGATATAGGAAGCGATTAATATAAGAAAAAACTAACGGCCTGGCCCACGATTTCGACAAGAAATTATCTGTCGCTTAGTTGTATTGAAAACAAAAACAAATTTTCTTGTTTCGACAGATAATTTCTTGTCGACATCGTGGGGCAGGCCGTAATTGTATAAATTTATTGCAGACGAGTTGTGGTAAAATTTATTTTAGAAAATACTCCTTCAACAAACTAATTTTCCTAAATTACAAAAATTTTGAAGTTCAATTTAGTTAAAAACATATCCATAAAAATCGCAAATAAATGCATTTATCGCCAGCAAAATCGACATGTCGCCAAATCAAAAACTTAGACGCAAACAAACTGGACAAATCGGCACGTTTGAGCTGGACTGTAGCAGAAAATATAGTCGAGATGACGTTTAAAATGTTTGTGCAAATACGTTTTGTTCCCGCAATAACGCACGATTTTAAACCAATTTTTGCAGCTCGCAATTTTATCGTATTTTTTTCATAAAATATTTGATTTGGGTGGTCCCATTTTCACGAACTTACTCTAATATACATATAATCTAGATATAAATTTACATTTAACACGAACAAACAAAATTGTGTTAAGCTAAGCCTAGACGATATGTTGAATTAGCATATTTATAGTGGAAAATATGTTACCAGTGCCAACATATCGTGTAGACACAAAATTTTTTCAATATACGTATGGTTAACAACATTAAAGTTGCCAACAAATGTTTGTTCAAGATTTTAGCATACCTTGTAGACACCATATTTTTGCTTTGTAACAAATTTGCTATGTATGCTTCATATATGTTCTTTGTTGAAAAGCCTATTTAAGCTTTTCAGCATACGTCAAATTTTATAGCAAACAGAGTGTTGCCTGATTTGCAATTTTTCTATTAAATTCGGCAACTTACTGCATATTAAACCCATGGCACCATTGATTAAAACGAAACGGTAAATGTGAAAAATATACTGCAGAAATGTTAATTGTGTACTCGTGTGAGTAAAAAAAAGGGAAATTACAATTTCATAAAAAAATTAAGGGATTCTGAAGAAGATAATCTCTTACTCTTACTCCAACTTCCTTCCGATTGTGTAACTTCTTGCGAATTTTTGCAAACTTCGCAATAAAAGCGACTTGCATGCTTCAGCCTAAGAGTTTTGCCGATTTAAAAAAAATTAAGGAATTGGTCATCATCCCTCTTATAGTAAGTTTTTGGGAATCTTTGTCATTTTCGCGATTTTTTTGCATTACTTACAGCTTTGACGAAATTATGCAACTTCTCGCATTTGTATTGCAAAGTTTGCGATAAAAGCGACTTTTTACATGTATTCAGCTTCTTGGCAATTTTGTCGATTTAAAAAAAAAGTATTACACTTTGTTATCATCTCGCTGTTAATAAATTTTTGCAAATTTACATAATGTTCGCAATTTTTACTGAATTTTTTTCATTCCTTACAGTTTTAGCGATTTTTAATTTATATTATGGCTTGTTTAAAATTTTGCCAATTTTCGCGAATTTTTGCAAATTTCGCAATAAAAGCGGACTTTTGTGTGGTTCTTAACAGTTTTTGAAGAGTTTAAAACATTTTAAACTTGTCATCCTGCTGTTGCAGCTTTTTGCCAATTTCCGTCACTTCGTCAATTTCTTTTTCATTATATATATGTATGTATAATTGCAAAAATATAAATTTTTTCACAAACAGCGATATACACATGACTCATCAGAATACGAGCTCTTACTTAGACTACCGTTTGAATACCCCAATTATGTGCCGATTTTTAATGTCAAATTGTATGGATGATCTCGTTAACACATACACACATAGTTCAATTTTATCACTTATGCTAACTTCATGTCGGTTTTTCATAATGTATTTTACAGAGGCATTGTCAGTTGTGCGATCTATGTATCTGTAATTAAGCTTGTCTGTCAAAATTAGCAATTTACAGATGGTTTTTAGTTTTTGCGTTCACACTTACATATAATTTTTTTAAACATTGTTTTTAAACAATATGTAAAAAAATAAATGCATAGATTTAAATAAATATGTATGTATTTGCCGCGGCAAACAGCTGATGTCAAAATAGAACACGATTTAATAAAAAAAATACAATGTAAAAACTAGCTGACGTACATAATTTTTTGCATTAATATTTTAATTTCTCTTAATATAATTTATTTGAGCTTGAATCAGTGTGACTGTTCAGAAACAAATTTAAACGGGGTTTATCCGCCCATGCTATTTCTCAGTGATTGCTTAACAGTTGTCAATTTAGGTAGAAATGTCATACTTTGTTTTCAATATAGATGTGGTATTCCTGAAAATAGTTTACGTAAATAGGGCAACACTTAAAGAGCGATGTGACAATTCTTTAAATTTATTTTAAAAAAAAACTTCAATAACCTACCATTTACACATGCAAGTATTTGCAAGAAAGTAGCAATAGAATAATTTTTTTGTTTTCAGAAAGTAAAATGGAAAAAAGATTTTTTAAAGATTTTTTACAAATATACGGGATTGTGGCAAATAGTTACTTCCATTTACTGCCATTTATTTATTCATATATTTGACTATCCCAACAAAAAGATGTATGTATATCTTATATTAAAGCATGGGAATTAAAGTTCTGCACAAGACCATTTTAAGACATTTCAGGACATGGGAGATTTTTCAAATGCTTTACTACAGCGAAATATTCTAAAACAAACGCTAAACAACACTGTTGGCAAGACATTTGTTTCAGTTGTTTGTCTTGCCAACTGTTGTTCAGCGTTTGCTTTAGAATATTTCGCTGTAGTAAGGCATTTGAAAACTCTCATGTCTAGAAAGGTCTTATAAATGGTGTTGAGCAGGACACTTGATTCAGCTCAGCTGCAAAAATAAAGTGAACAAAACCAAGGGGATTTAAAAAAAGGGGAAGCATTTCTAGGGAAAATTTATTCACTATTGCAAATTGGTATAAAGGAGAAATATTTCGAGAAAAAAATTTCACGATAGGGGTGTTAATAGAGACACATGTTTCTTAAAAGTTGAGAACATAAACAATTTTTAAAACATGACAATCAGCCTTATCGGGAATAAGAGACGAACATTATGTTCACGTGAAGTATTTTCCATAAACAAAAATGGTGAAGAAAATTAGACTTAACAACAACGTAAAAATTGGCGATTACAATTTTAGGGAAAGGGAACACATTTCACGTGAACTTTTATTCTCGATGAAGGTTAATGTTGCTTTAAATCGTTTTTTTTACTAAAATTTCAAATGAAGAAAAAAGTTACCGTACGATTCAATAATGATTATAAAATTTCGGCTGCACATTATTGTGTTCTGATTAAGTTTATTTAATTAATTTGTTTTATCTTGGTCATGTATTAAAAATAAATTATTTTATATTTCAGATAAAAAATCAGTGCCGATGTAATTATAAAAGGTATGTTTATTTACAGCTTTGTTCTGTAATCTTTCTTTTAATTTTTGAAAGAAGTATTTTATGATGATATTAATTGGTCCGTGTTTATGAATTTATGTTGATTTTTAACCTTCCAATTACTGAAGATATCGAGTAACTGCTGGTTAAAAACAAAATTATTTCCGGGTATAACGGATGTTATTTTAAAAATCTTTAGTATAAATAAAAAATTTAATTGAATGTTATCCCGTTTATACGCACTTCTTATTTGCAAATAAAAGTCGAAAGCGTTCCGTATAACTTTTTTATTGTAAGTTAATAACTCACGAAAGCTATTTGCAAATAACGCCACTATTTGCAAATAAGGTGTAAAATGTGGCCAATTATTTTTGTTTTGTAGGAAATGTAATACAAATTTAACAATGTGGCAATATATTTCACAAAAATAATGTATTATATCTACGTATAAACGGTGTTCAGTGTTTGCAAATAAGATTTGCGTATAAACGAGGTATGTTAGAATATATGTAAGAATTAAAAATAATTAACTGATTTCTTTTAAAAAATAAACAAACATATTTCTATATATTTTAAGGCAACGAAGCAGCTTTTCTTCCTTCACGTGAAGAGCTTGGAATTTCTTTTGTTAATGTAAGTTACTTTAATAAAATTTAAAAAGAAAAACAAATACATATTATATATACTCGAATAAATATCTACTTCTTCACACTATCAGGGGGCAAATTACGGCACTCGTTATCGAACGAAATTACGAAATATTTCAATAGAGTTTATATGGAAATATTTTAAAATTTGGAATCGTTTCGAATGCCGTAATTTGCCCCTAGCCTTATTATGCACAATGAAAAACTGGCATAAGGCTAGCAAAAGTAGCAAAATTGAACATAGTCCTTAACGAGTTCTGCCATAAAATTTTACATTAAAAATCGCGATAGGATTTAATAGTGGGTTAAAATCACATGTGGGGTGTTCAAACGGTAGTCGTAAGCGTCATAATGTCTTAACATTTTTTAACTAGTTTAACATCATTTTTAATTTCTTTCGCATAAAAGGTGTAAAGTACTAATACAATTTTTCAACCTATGTCTATATTATTGTCATAACTACTTTGCCTTTGCTTTTAACTTCTTTTTCGACAAAATGTCCAATGATGTTTAAATAAGTGGCGGGTTTCTTTAGTAAATTTCTACTAAAAACGTTATTTGTTGCAAAAAGCACAAATTCGCAAGGGATTAAAATAACGTTAAACAAATATAACAAATCATGCTAAAAAACACCGCAAAAAAGAACAATAACTCGAGAATAGGCTTACATCATATAAATCGCGAAAAAAATTTCACAAATTTGAATATCTTTACCAAATCCCAAAGCCGCAAAAACTGTAAACGAACAAACTAAGTAGATTTTAACAATCAAAAACAATCTCATTTGCAAGAAATTGTTTGTATAAATTCGCGAATAACTTCATCATTGAAAAAAGCCTTGAAATTTATTAAACAACCTTAAAATTGTAAGCAATGTCAAAAACTTGAAAAAATTTGCGGCAGTGCACAATGGTCAAATATCCATTTTTTCTGGCCACAATTATTTATATAAAATATAATACATTATTTTTTTTTTAATAAATAAGTTATTGTTTATTAATATAACAGTTCTTTATCGAATATATGAAATTTCGGGATTAAATAGACAAATCTGTGTCAATAAGGAAAAAGTGCTTAAGTCATATTTTACTGTTTTGCAGGAGAGCAAATTTTAAGCGTTCAATTCGATTTTCAGAAATTTATTTCTTTTACAGTTAAATTGGGAAATTCTCTGTGAACGATTTTTTTAAGCAAACATCGCTCTACACAATATAAGTAATACATTTAAGTTTAAATATACCAAAGTATAATCTCAATTAAGCTATAAGTCCAAATTAGGATAGAAGAAGTTAAACAAGATAAGCTGCAAGTAATTTTACTATAACTTCTTTAAAAATCTTATAAATTAATTGAGATTTTGACCAGGGATACTTTCAAATATGCAGATTACGGAGGTAGCAATGACTCAAAATCAGCTTGTCTCGACTTAAGCACTTATTACTTTTAACCACAGAAATAATTTACAAAGGTAATTGTAATTGTTGATATTAAATAAACATACAAATATGTATGTTTTTTATCAATACAATGTATAAAATTCCAAAATTACTTATATTGATTAAATCATTAGCAATTATGTTATGTTGAGTTCATTATCTAACGTAAAATTATCTTCTTCAAATGCAGATCATATTTGTTTACAAGAATCTCCGTAAGATAATAATTTAATAACTTCTTTGTATATTTTCCATGCGAATATTATGGCATTGCTTTTTTGAGAAATTGTTTTCAATAATAAATGCACTAGCTCCCGCGTCAGTAAATTTGAGAGACTCTTAAAAATTTTCATAGCATATCTTTCTGATTATAGCTGAAAGAGTTGGACTTTTCATTGCGTTTTTTAAAACAACATCTAAGTCCATCTCTTCCTTTTTTCGGACTGAGCTCTGAGCGTTTAGCAGTCGTAACCGACCAGACCCTGAACGACTTGGGATTTTTTTTTACGTTTTATTTGTTTTGAACATTACTTCAGACGTGAGCCAGTTTCCATTTAATCGACTGTGGCTTTCCCGCCACACCCACATCAACACCCGTCCCACCATGAACAAAAAATTCGTATTTTTTCTTCTAAATATTTAGCGTAAGGTTCAAAAGGGTTTTCTCTGTTTATTTTATTAATATGAGTTAAAACAGGTTCCTTTTTCTCCTCTTTGAAATAATTTTGCAGCCATATTTAAAAAAGATCGCAGTTTTTTATTCCAAGGTCACCTAACAAAATTTCGATTATTTTAAAAAATTGGAAAAAATTGTAGCAAATATTTCAAGAACTATTTTAGACTTTTTTGTTTCTCGCCGGAAAAACTCGGACATTTTTTTATAAGTTCGGGAAAAAAATATTTAGAAAATTTTTTATATGCTCTTAGAAAATGCAAAGTTGCTAAATCTATTTATTATTCTTTTAAAATTTCACACGACATATAACAAACATTTACCTTCAACTTGATTATCTATAAAAATTTAAATTAAATTACTTTTTTTTAACTGCTATAATACTGTTTAACCAAACACTTAAAATGGACTGCTTGCGCTCAATTCTTACAATATTATAAAGTTTTATGTTTGTTGCTATACACATTAACAATAAATAATGGCATATAAAAACAAAAAATTTTGTTTGTTGTTTTGAAGTGTTTTTAATCTCCTTACAAAATAAAATGTACGAAAAAACAAAGTAAAAAAAATACATTTTGGCCAGAAAAAAATGCAATTTTGACCAATGTGCAGTGATGAAAAAGATATCAAAGTCTGATACTTATGTATGTATTAAATTTCGTTAAAACTGCAAAAAACAAAGAGTTGGGAACAATCACTTTCATTGCGAAATTAGAGAAAATTCGCGATAAATTGCAAAATTACAAACAAACACTTGAGATACTACATATAAGAAATTCCAAAAAAATTGGAAAAATGGCGAGAATTTGTACAAAATTGCTGAAATCAAACAAATAGGTAGATTAAAAATCGGTAAAAAGGTAAAAAAAAAATTTACAACAAATTGCAAATTGTTAAAATTATTCACAAGAGCAATAAGTTTTTATTAAAAATTACCTGATTCTCAAAACTTACTAAAACTCGCTAATAAATTCTAAAGACTTGAAATTTTAAGAATAAAGTTGGTTTTGCATATTGCAAAAATTATAAAAACTGTCAAATAATTTTCGGCACAAGATAGAAGATGTTTTCTCATAATTTTGCATTTTCGTACCAAATATTAATGGTGTTCACAGTTATAAGTGGACGTAATTGCTTTAGTAAATTATTGCTTTGCCATAAATTTACACCAAGATTTATCAAAGCTACAAGGTCAACTGTAAATTCCGCTTTTATTTTATTTTTGTATATATTTTTCTAATTTTTTTGCATCATCTTGTTTATGTTTTAAATAACACACTAAAATATGAGGGGTTGCTCAGGGTGGTCATATTTTAAACTAGTTTAAAATTTTAGGATATTATGACACTTAGGGCCAAATTTACAGTCATTAGTTAACTAATAACAATGGTTTAACCAATAATATTTGATTCACAGCTCTTTGTTTACCATTAGTTAAACTGCCAAATGTCATTGGTTAACAAATATTTAGACAACAGCTGATTCATTTTAAACTTTATTAGTATTGTTGTGTTGTGAAAATTTGTATGCACATTTCACACATACGTTATCAAGCATCTTCTTTGGTTCTTCCGAACCAATTTCAGTAATAATTCAATATTTTGCACGGTAAAGTTAGATGAGCGCGAAATAATACAGCAAATGTAAAAAAACCATATGCTTAGCAGAGCTGTCGATAGTGAAACTTTATTGTTTGATAGGGTTACCATTATTTGCTCATATTAAGAATTTTAGTTAAACAACGCACTGTGAATATGAAGTATTAGTTAAACAATAGTTATCATATTAGTTTACTAATAATTAACTAATGACTGTAAATTTGGCCTTTAAGGATAGTTTCTTACTAATTAGTTAAACTTAGTTTAGCAGCAAGAAACAAATTTAAACGGGGTTTAACCGCCAATGCTGTTTTTCAGTGATGGATTAACAGTTGTCAATTTAGGTAGAAATGCCATACTTTGTTTTCAATATAGATGTGGTATTCCTGAAAATAGTTTACGTAAATAGGGCAACACTTAAAGAGCGATGTGACAATTCTTTAAATTTATTAAAAAAAAAAACTTCAATAACCTACCATTTACACATGCAACTATTTGCAAGAAAGTAGCAATACAATACATTTTTTTACTACCACACTCACATTGGCAGTATTCGATGTTCAATGCCAAATGGTCTTGGGTAAGTGTAAAAGCAAAATATCGTAGCTTTTCTTTAAAATCCAACAACAAATATACACACAATCCAAAGAAAAGGTACGATTTTGCATTTGCACTTACGCATTACAGTTTGCATCAAACATCGAATACCGCCATTTTTTTTTAATTTCCACTCAGCTTTCAACGATATTTTCACAAAAGATAATTTGTGATGCTTTCAGAAAGTAAAATGGAAAAAGCTTAACAGTGTTACCCCCTTTAAAGATTTTTTACAAATATACGGGATTGTGGCAAATAAAATTTCAAATGAAGAAAAAAGTTACCGTACGATTCAGTAATGATTATAAAATTTCGGCTGCACATTATTGTGTTCTGATTAAGTTTATTTAATTAATTTTTTTTTATCTTGGTCATGTATTAAAAATAAATTATTTTATATTTCAGATAAAAAATCAGTGCCGATGTAATTATAAAAGGTATGTTTATTTACAGCTTTGTTCTGTGATTTTTCTTTTAATTTTTGAAAGAAGTATTTTATGATGATATTAATTGGTCCGTGTTTATGAATTTATGTTGATTTTTAACCTTCCAATTACTGAAGATATCGAGTAACTGCTCGTTAAAAACAAAATTATTTCCGGGTATAACGGATGTTATTTTAAAAATCTTTAGTATAAATAAAAAATTTAATTGAATGTTATCCCGTTTATACGCACTTCTTATTTGCAAATAAAAGTCGAAAGCGTTGCCGTATAACTTTTTTATTGTAAGTTAATAACTCACGAAAGCTATTTGCAAATAACGCCACTATTTGCAAATAAGATGTAAAAGGTTCCCAATTATTTTTGTTTTGTAGGAAATGTAATACAAATTTAACAATGTGTGGCAATATATTTCACAAAAGTAATGTATTATATCTACGTATAAATGGTGAGTTCAGTGTTTGCAAATAAGATTTGCGTATAAACGAGGTATGTTAGAATATATGTAAGAATTAAAAATAATTAACTGATTTCTTTTAAAAAATAAACAAACATATTTCTATATATTTTAAGGCAACGAAGCAGCCTTTCTTCTTTCACGTGAAGAGCTTGGAATTTCTTTTGTTAATGTAAGTTACTTTAATAAAATTTAAAAAGAAAAACAAATACATCTTATATATACTCGAATAAATATCTACTTCTATACACTATCAGGGGGCAAATTACGGCACTCGTTATCGAACGAAATTACGAAATATTTCAATAGAGTTTATATGGAAATATTTTAAAATTTCGAATCGTTTCGAATGCCGTAATTTGCCCCCAGCCTTATTATGCACAATGAAAAACTGGCATAAGGCTAGCAAAAGTAGCAAAATTGAACATAGTCCTTAACGAGTTCTGCCATAAAATTTTACATTAAAAATCGCGATAGGATTTAATAGTGGGTTAAAATCACATGTGGGGTGTTCAAACGGTAGTCGTAAGCGTCATAATGTCAACATTTTTTAACTAGTTTAACATCATTTTTATTTTCTTTCGTATAAAAGGTGTAATGTACTAATACAATTTTTCAACCTATGTCTATATTATTGTCATAACTACTTTGCCTTTGCTTTTAACTTCTTTTTCGACAAAATGTCCAATGGTGTTTAAATAAGTGGCGGGTTTCTTTAGTAAATTTCTACTAAAAACGTTATTTGTTGCAAAAAGCAGAAATTCGCAAGGGATTAAAATAACGTTAAACAAATATAACAAATCATGCTAAAAAACACCGCAAAAAAGAACAATAACTCGAGAATAGGCTTACATCATATAAATCGCGAAAAAAATTTCACAAATTTGAATATCTTTACCAAATCCCAAAGCCGCAAAAACTGTAAACGAACAAACTAAGTAGATTTTAACAATCAAAAACAATCTCATTTGCAAGAAATTGTTTGTATAAATTCGCGAATAATTTCATCATTGAAAAAAGCCTTGAAATTTATTAAACAACCTTAAAATTGTAAGCAATGTCAAAAACTTGAAAAAATTTGCGACAGTGCACAATGGTCAAATATCCATTTTTTCTGGCCACAATTATTTTTTTTTTAATAAATAAGTTATTGTTTATTAATATAACAGTTCTTTATCGAATATATGAAATTTCGGGATTAAATAGAAAAATCTGTGTCAATAAGGAAAAAGTGCTTAAGTCATATTTTACTGTTTTGCAGGAGAGCAAATTTTAAGCGTTCAATTCGATTTTCAGAAATTTATTTCTTTTACAGTTAAATTGGGAAATTCTCTGTGAACGATTTTTTTTAAGCAAACATCGCTCTACACAATATAAGTAATACATTTAAGTTTAAATATACCAAAGTATAACCTCAATTAAGCTATAAGTCCAAATTAGGATAGAAGAAGTTAAACAAGATAAGCTGCAAGTAATTTTACTATAACTTCTTTAAAAATCTTATAAATTAATTGAGATTTTGACCAGGGATACTTTCAAATATGCAGATTACGGAGGTAGCAATGACTCAAAATCAGCTTGTCTCGACTTAAGCACTTATTACTTTTAACCACAGAAATAATTTACAAAGGTAATTGTAATTGTTAGTATTAAATAAACATACAAATATGTATGTTTTTTATCAATACAATGCATAAAATTCCAAAATTACTTATATTGATTAAATCATTAGCAATTATGTTATGTTGAGTTCATTATCTAACGTAAAATTATCTTCTTCAAATGCAGATCATATTTGTTTACAAGAATCTCCGTAAGATAATAATTTAATAACTTCTTTGTATATTTTCCATGAGAATATTATGGCATTGCTTTTTTGAGAAATTGTTTTCAATAATAAATGCACTAGCTCCCGCGTCAGTAAATTTAAGAGACTTTAAAATCATAGCATATCTTTCTGATCGGTCTCGTTTTGCCTGCATGATGATAGATCTGCTGATTCCCTTCGTGTTGATGTCTTCAGAAATTTCAGAGCGTTTAGCAGTCGTAACCGACCAGACCCTTGAACGACTTGGGATTTTTTTTGCGTTTTATTTGTTTTGAACATTACTTCAGACGTGAGCCACTTTCCATTTAATCAACTGTGGCTTTCCCGCCACACCCACATCAACACCCGTCCCACCATGAACAAAAAAGTCGTATTTTTTCTTCTAAATATTTAGCGTAAGGTTCAAAAGGGTTTTCTCTGTTTATTTTATTAATATGAGTTAAAACAGGTTCCTTTTTCTCCTCTTTGAAATAATTTTGCAGCCATATTTAAAAAAGATCGCAGTTTTTTATTCCAAGGTCACCTAACATCATTTCGATTATTTTAAAAAACTGGAAAAAATTGTAGCAAATATTTCAAGAATATAGACTATAACTATTTTAGACTTTTTTGTTTCTCGCGGGAAAAACTCGGACATTTTTTTATAAGTTCGGGAAAAAAATATTTAGAAAATTTTTTATATGCTCTTAGAAAATGCAAAGTTGCTAAATCTATTTATTATTCTTTTAAAATTTCACACGACATATAACAAACATTTACCTTCAACTTGATTATCTATAAAAATTTAAATTAAATTACTTTTTTTAACTGCTATAATACTGTTTAACCAAACACTTAAAATGGACTGCTTGCGCTCAATTCTTACAATATTATAAAGTTTTATGTTTGTTGCTATACACATTAACAATAAATAATGGCATATAAAAACAAAAAATTTTGTTTGTTGTTTTGAAGTGTTTTTAATCTCCTTACAAAATAAAAAGTACGAAAAAACAAAGTAAAAAAAATACATTTTGGCCAGAAAAAATGCAATTTTGACCAATGTGCAGTGATGAAAAAGATATCAAAGTCTGATACTTATGTATGTATTAAATTTCGTTAAAACTGCAAAAAACAAAGAGTTGGGAACAATCACTTTCATTGCGAAATTAGAGAAAATTCGCGATAAATTGCAAAATTACAAACAAACACTTGAGATACTACATATAAGAAATTCCAAAAAAATTGGAAAAATGGCGAGAATTTGTACAAAATTGCTGAAATCAAACAAATAGGTAGATTAAAAATCGGTAAAAAGGTAAAAAAAAAATTTACAACAAATTGCAAATTGTTAAAATTATTCACAAGAGCAATAAGTTTTTATTAAAAATTACCTGATTCTCAAAACTTACTAAAACTCGCTAATAAATTCTAAAGCCTTGAAATTTTAAGAATAAAGTTGGTTTTGCATATTGCAAAAATTATAAAAACTGTCAAATAATTTTCGGCACAAGATAGAAGATGTTTTCTCATAATTTTGCATTTTCGTACCAAATATTAGTGGTGTTCACAGTTATAACTGGACGTAATTGCTTTAGTAAATTGTTGCTTTGCCATAAATTTACACCAAGATTTATCAAAGCTACAAGGTCAACTGAAAATTCCGCTTTTATTTTATTTTTGTATATATTTTTCTAATTTTTTTGCATCATCTTGTTTATGTTTTAAATAACACACTAAAATATGAGGGGTTGCTCAGAGTGGTCATATTTTAAACTAGTTTAAAACTTTAGGATATTATGACACTTAGGGCCAAATTTACAGTCATTAGTTAACTAATAACAATGGTTTAACCAATAATATTTGATTCACAGCTCTTTGTTTACCATTAGTTAAACTGCCAAATGTCATTGGTTAACAAATATTTAGACAACAGCTGATTCATTTTAAACTTTATTAGTATTGTTGTGTTGTGAAAATTTTTATGCACATTTCACACATACGTTATCAAGCATCTTCTTTGGTTCTTCCGAACCAATTTCAGTAATAATTCAATATTTTGCACGGTAAAGTTAGATGAGCGCGAAATAATACAGCAAATGTAAAAAAAACCATATACTATAGCAGAGCTGTCGATAGTGAAACTTACTTGTTTGATAGGGTTACCATTATTTGCTCATATTAAGAACTTTATGTAAACAACGCACTGTGAATATGAAGTATTAGTTAAACAATAGTTATCATATTAGTTTACTAATAATTAACTAATGACTGTAAATTTGGCCTTTAAGGATAGTTTCTTACTAATTAGTTAAACTTAGTTTAGCAGCAAGAAACAAATTTAAACGGGGTTTAACCGCCAATGCTGTTTTTCAGTGATGGATTAACAGTTGTCAATTTAGGTAGAAATGCCATACTTTGTTTTCAATATAGATGTGGTATTCCTGAAAATAGTTTACGTAAATAGGGCAACACTTAAAGAGCGATGTGACAATTCTTTAAATTTATTAAAAAAAAAACTTCAATAACCTACCATTTACACATGCAACTATTTGCAAGAAAGTAGCAATACAATACATTTTTTTACTACCACACTCACATTGGCAGTATTCGATGTTCAATGCCAAATGGTCTTGGGTAAGTGTAAAAGCAAAATATCGTAGCTTTTCTTTAAAATCCAACAACAAATATACACACAATCCAAAGAAAAGGTACGATTTTGCATTTGCACTTACGCATTACAGTTTGCATCAAACATCGAATACCGCCATTTTTTTTTAATTTCCACTCAGCTTTCAACGATATTTTCACAAAAGATAATTTGTGATGCTTTCAGAAAGTAAAATGGAAAAAGCTTAACAGTGTTACCCCCTTTAAAGATTTTTTACAAATATACGGGATTGTGGCAAATAAAATTTCAAATGAAGAAAAAAGTTACCGTACGATTCAGTAATGATTATAAAATTTCGGCTGCACATTATTGTGTTCTGATTAAGTTTATTTAATTAATTTTTTTTTATCTTGGTCATGTATTAAAAATAAATTATTTTATATTTCAGATAAAAAATCAGTGCCGATGTAATTATAAAAGGTATGTTTATTTACAGCTTTGTTCTGTGATTTTTCTTTTAATTTTTGAAAGAAGTATTTTATGATGATATTAATTGGTCCGTGTTTATGAATTTATGTTGATTTTTAACCTTCCAATTACTGAAGATATCGAGTAACTGCTCGTTAAAAACAAAATTATTTCCGGGTATAACGGATGTTATTTTAAAAATCTTTAGTATAAATAAAAAATTTAATTGAATGTTATCCCGTTTATACGCACTTCTTATTTGCAAATAAAAGTCGAAAGCGTTGCCGTATAACTTTTTTATTGTAAGTTAATAACTCACGAAAGCTATTTGCAAATAACGCCACTATTTGCAAATAAGATGTAAAAGGTTCCCAATTATTTTTGTTTTGTAGGAAATGTAATACAAATTTAACAATGTGTGGCAATATATTTCACAAAAGTAATGTATTATATCTACGTATAAACGGTGAGTTCAGTGTTTGCAAATAAGATTTGCGTATAAACGAGGTATGTTAGAATATATGTAAGAATTAAAAATAATTAACTGATTTCTTTTAAAAAATAAACAAACATATTTCTATATATTTTAAGGCAACGAAGCAGCCTTTCTTCTTTCACGTGAAGAGCTTGGAATTTCTTTTGTTAATGTAAGTTACTTTAATAAAATTTAAAAAGAAAAACAAATACATCTTATATATACTCGAATAAATATCTACTTCTATACACTATCAGGGGGCAAATTACGGCACTCGTTATCGAACGAAATTACGAAATATTTCAATAGAGTTTATATGGAAATATTTTAAAATTTCGAATCGTTTCGAATGCCGTAATTTGCCCCCAGCCTTATTATGCACAATGAAAAACTGGCATAAGGCTAGCAAAAGTAGCAAAATTGAACATAGTCCTTAACGAGTTCTGCCATAAAATTTTACATTAAAAATCGCGATAGGATTTAATAGTGGGTTAAAATCACATGTGGGGTGTTCAAACGGTAGTCGTAAGCGTCATAATGTCAACATTTTTTAACTAGTTTAACATCATTTTTATTTTCTTTCGTATAAAAGGTGTAATGTACTAATACAATTTTTCAACCTATGTCTATATTATTGTCATAACTACTTTGCCTTTGCTTTTAACTTCTTTTTCGACAAAATGTCCAATGGTGTTTAAATAAGTGGCGGGTTTCTTTAGTAAATTTCTACTAAAAACGTTATTTGTTGCAAAAAGCACAAATTCGCAAGGGATTAAAATAACATTAAAAAAATCCAACAAATCATGCTAAAAAACACCGCAAAAAAGAACAATAACTCGAGAATAGGCTTACATCATATAAATCGCGAAAAAAATTTCACAAATTTGAATATCTTTACCAAATCCCAAAGCCGCAAAAACTGTAAACGAACAAACTAAGTAGATTTTAACAATCAAAAACAATCTCATTTGCAAGAAATTGTTTGTATAAATTCGCGAATAACTTCATCATTGAAAAAAGCCTTGAAATTTATTAAACAACCTTAAAATTGTAAGCAATGTCAAAAACTTGAAAAAATTTGCGGCAGTGCACAATGGTCAAATATCCATTTTTTCTGGCCACAATTATTTATATAAAATATAATACATTATTTTTTTTTTAATAAATAAGTTATTGTTTATTAATATAACAGTTCTTTATCGAATATATGAAATTTCGGGATTAAATAGAAAAATCTGTGTCAATAAGGAAAAAGTGCTTAAGTCATATTTTACTGTTTTGCAGGAGAGCAAATTTTAAGCGTTCAATTCGATTTTCAGAAATTTATTTCTTTTACAGTTAAATTGGGAAATTCTCTGTGAACGATTTTTTTTTAAGCAAACATCGCTCTACACAATATAAGTAATACATTTAAGTTTAAATATACCAAAGTATAACCTCAATTAAGCTATAAGTCCAAATTAGGATAGAAGAAGTTAAACAAGATAAGCTGCAAGTAATTTTACTATAACTTCTTTAAAAATCTTACAAATTAATTGAGATTTTGACCAGGGATACTTTCAAATATGCAGATTACGGAGGTAGCAATGACTCAAAATCAGCTTGTCTCGACTTAAGCACTTATTACTTTTAACCACAGAAATAATTTACAAAGGTAATTGTAATTGTTGGTATTAAATAAACATACAAATATGTATGTTTTTTATCAATACAATGCATAAAATTCCAAAATTACTTATATTGATTAAATCATTAGCAATTATGTTATGTTGAGTTCATTATCTAACGTAAAATTATCTTCTTCAAATGCAGATCATATTTGTTTACAAGAATCTCCGTAAGATAATAATTTAATAACTTCTTTGTATATTTTCCATGAGAATATTATGGCATTGCTTTTTTGAGAAATTGTTTTCAATAATAAATGCACTAGCTCCCTCGTCAGTAAATTTAAGAGACTTTAAAATTTTCATAGCATATCTTTCTGATCGGTCTCGTTTTGCCTGCATGATGATAGATCTGCTGATTCCCTTCGTGTTGATGTCTTCAGAAATTTCAGAGCGTTTAGCAGTCGTAACCGACCAGACCCTTGAACGACTTGGGATTTTTTTTGCGTTTTATTTGTTTTGAACATTACTTCAGACGTGAGCCACTTTCCATTTAATCAACTGTGGCTTTCCCGCCACACCCACATCAACACCCGTCCCACCATGAACAAAAAAGTCGTATTTTTTCTTCTAAATATTTAGCGTAAGGTTCAAAAGGGTTTTCTCTGTTTATTTTATTAATATGAGTTAAAACAGGTTCCTTTTTCTCCTCTTTGAAATAATTTTGCAGCCATATTTAAAAAAGATCGCAGTTTTTTATTCCAAGGTCACCTAACAACATTTCGATTATTTTAAAAAATTGGAAAAAATTGTAGCAAATATTTCAAGAATATAGACTATAACTATTTTAGACTTTTTTGTTTCTCGCGGGAAAAACTCGGACATTTTTTTATAAGTTCGGGAAAAAAATATTTAGAAAATTTTTTATATGCTCTTAGAAAATGCAAAGTTGCTAAATCTATTTATTATTCTTTTAAAATTTCACACGACATATAACAAACATTTACCTTCAACTTGATTATCTATAAAAATTTAAATTAAATTACTTTTTTTTAACTGCTATAATACTGTTTAACCAAACACTTAAAATGGACTGCTTGCGCTCAATTCTTACAATATTATAAAGTTTTATGTTTGTTGCTATACACATTAACAATAAATAATGGCATATAAAAACAAAAAATTTTGTTTGTTGTTTTGAAGTGTTTTTAATCTCCTTACAAAATAAAAAGTACGAAAAAACAAAGTAAAAAAAATACATTTTGGCCAGAAAAAATGCAATTTTGACCAATGTGCAGTGATGAAAAAGATATCAAAGTCTGATACTTATGTATGTATTAAATTTCGTTAAAACTGCAAAAAACAAAGAGTTGGGAACAATCACTTTCATTGCGAAATTAGAGAAAATTCGCGATAAATTGCAAAATTACAAACAAACACTTGAGATACTACATATAAGAAATTCCAAAAAAATTGGAAAAATGGCGAGAATTTGTACAAAATTGCTGAAATCAAACAAATAGGTAGATTAAAAATCGGTAAAAAGGTAAAAAAAAAATTTACAACAAATTGCAAATTGTTAAAATTATTCACAAGAACAATAAGTTTTTATTAAAAATTACCTGATTCTCAAAACTTACTAAAACTCGCTAATAAATTCTAAAGCCTTGAAATTTTAAGAATAAAGTTGGTTTTGCATATTGCAAAAATTATAAAAACTGTCAAATAATTTTCGGCACAAGATAGAAGATGTTTTCTCATAATTTTGCATTTTCGTACCAAATATTAGTGGTGTTCACAGTTATAACTGGACGTAATTGCTTTAGTAAATTATTGCTTTGCCATAAATTTACACCAAGATTTACCAAAGCTACAAGGTCAACTGTAAATTTCGCTATTATTTTATTTTTGTATATTTTTTTTCAAATTTTTTTGCATCATCTTGTTTATGTTTCAAATAACACACTAAAATATGAGGGGTTGCTCAGAGTGGTCATATTTTAAACTAGTTTAAAATTTTAGGATATTATGACACTTAGGGCCAAATTTACAGTCATTAGTTAACTAATAACAATGGTTTAACCAATAATATTTGATTCACAGCTCTTTGTTTACCATTAGTTAAACTGGCAAATGTCATTGGTTAACAAATATTTAGACAACAGCTGATTCATTTTAAACTTTATTAGTATTGTTGTGTTGTGAAAATTTTTATGCACATTTCACACATACGTTATCAAGCATCTTCTTTGGTTCTTCCGAACCAATTTCAGTAATAATTCAATATTTTGCACGGTAAAGTTAGATGAGCGCGAAATAATACAGCAAATGTAAAAAAAACCATATACTATAGCAGAGCTGTCGATAGTGAAACTTACTTGTTTGATAGGGTTACCATTATTTCCTCATATTAAGAACTTTAGTTAAACAACGCACTGTGAATATGAAGTATTAGTTAAACAATAGTTATCATATTAGTTTACTAATAATTAACTAATGACTGTAAATTTGGCCTTTAAGGATAGTTTCTTACTAATTAGTTAAACTTAGTTTAGCAGCAAGAAACAAATTTAAACGGGGTTTAACCGCCAATGCTGTTTTTCAGTGATGGATTAACAGTTGTCAATTTAGGTAGAAATGCCATACTTTGTTTTCAATATAGATGTGGTATTCCTGAAAATAGTTTACGTAAATAGGGCAACACTTAAAGAGCGACGTGACAATTCTTTAAATTTATTAAAAAAAAAACTTCAATAACCTACCATTTACACATGCAACTATTTGCAAGAAAGTAGCAATACAATACATTTTTTTACTACCACACTCACATTGGCAGTATTCGATGTTCAATGCCAAATGGTCTTGGGTAAGTGTAAAAGCAAAATATCGTAGCTTTTCTTTAAAATCCAACAACAAATATACACACAATCCAAAGAAAAGGTACGATTTTGCATTTGCACTTACGCATTACAGTTTGCATCAAACATCGAATACCGCCATTTTTTTTTAATTTCCACTCAGCTTTCAACGATATTTTCACAAAAGATAATTTGTGATGCTTTCAGAAAGTAAAATGGAAAAAGCTTAACAGTGTTACCCCCTTTAAAGATTTTTTACAAATATACGGGATTGTGGCAAATAAAATTTCAAATGAAGAAAAAAGTTACCGTACGATTCAGTAATGATTATAAAATTTCGGCTGCACATTATTGTGTTCTGATTAAGTTTATTTAATTAATTTTTTTTATCTTGGTCATGTATTAAAAATAAATTATTTTATATTTCAGATAAAAAATCAGTGCCGATGTAATTATAAAAGGTATGTTTATTTACAGCTTTGTTCTGTGATTTTTCTTTTAATTTTTGAAAGAAGTATTTTATGATGATATTAATTGGTCCGTGTTTATGAATTTATGTTGATTTTTAACCTTCCAATTACTGAAGATATCGAGTAACTGCTGGTTAAAAACAAAATTATTTCCGGGTATAACGGATGTTATTTTAAAAATCTTTAGTATAAATAAAAAATTTAATTGAATGTTATCCCGTTTATACGCACTTCTTATTTGCAAATAAAAGTCGAAAGCGTTGCCGTATAACTTTTTTATTGTAAGTTAATAACTCACGAAAGCTATTTGCAAATAACGCCACTATTTGCAAATAAGATGTAAAAGGTTCCCAATTATTTTTGTTTTGTAGGAAATGTAATACAAATTTAACAATGTGTGGCAATATATTTCACAAAAGTAATGTATTATATCTACGTATAAACGGTGAGTTCAGTGTTTGCAAATAAGATTTGCGTATAAACGAGGTATGTTAGAATATATGTAAGAATTAAAAATAATTAACTGATTTCTTTTAATAAATAAACAAACATATTTCTATATATTTTAAGGCAACGAAGCAGCTTTTCTTCCTTCACGTGAAGAGCTTGGAATTTCTTTTGTTAATGTAAGTTACTTTAATAAAATTTAAAAAGAAAAACAAATACATATTATATATACTCGAATAAATATCTACTTCTACACACTATCAGGGGGCAAATTACGGCACTCGTTATCGAACGAAATTACGAAATATTTCAATAGAGTTTATATGGAAATATTTTAAAATTTCGAATCGTTTCGAATGCCGTAATTTGCCCCCAGCCTTATTATGCACAATGAAAAACTGGCATAAGGCTAGCAAAAGTAGCAAAATTGAACATAGTCCTTAACGAGTTCTGACATAAAATTTTACATTAACAATCGCGATAGGATTAAATAGTGGGTTAAAATCACATGTGGGGTGTTCAAACGGTAGTCGTAAGCGTCATAATGTCTTAACATTTTTTAACTAGTTTAACATCATTTTTAATTTCTTTCGCATAAAAGGTGTAAAGTACTAATACAATTTTTCAACCTATGTCTATATTATTGTCATAACTACTTTGCCTTTGCTTTTAACTTCTTTTTCGACAAAATGTCCAATGATGTTTAAATAAGTGGCGGGTTTCTTTAGTAAATTTCTACTAAAAACGTTATTTGTTGCAAAAAGCACAAATTCGCAAGGGATTAAAATAACATTAAACAAATATAACAAATCATGCTAAAAAACACCGCAAAAAAGAACAATAACTCGAGAATAAACTTACATCATATAAATCGCGAAAAAAATTCACAAATTTGAATATCTTTACCAAATCCCAAAGCCGCAAAAACTGTAAACAAACAAACTAAGTAGATTTTAACAATCAAAAACAATCTCATTTGCAAGAAATTGTTTGTATAAATTCGCGAATAATTTCATCATTGAAAAAAGCCTTGAAATTTATTAAACAACCTTAAAATTGTAAGCAATGTCAAAAACTTGAAAAAATTTGCGACAGTGCACAATGGTCAAATATCCATTTTTTCTGGCCACAATTATTTTTTTTTTAATAAATAAGTTATTGTTTATTAATATAACAGTTCTTTATCGAATATATGAAATTTCGGGATTAAATAGAAAAATCTGTGTCAATAAGGAAAAAGTGCTTAAGTCATATTTTACTGTTTTGCAGGAGAGCAAATTTTAAGCGTTCAATTCGATTTTCAGAAATTTATTTCTTTTACAGTTAAATTGGGAAATTCTCTGTGAACGATTTTTTTTTAAGCAAACATCGCTCTACACAATATAAGTAATACATTTAAGTTTAAATATACCAAAGTATAACCTCAATTAAGCTATAAGTCCAAATTAGGATAGAAGAAGTTAAACAAGATAAGCTGCAAGTAATTTTACTATAACTTCTTTAAAAATCTTACAAATTAATTGAGATTTTGACCAGGGATACTTTCAAATATGCAGATTACGGAGGTAGCAATGACTCAAAATCAGCTTGTCTCGACTTAAGCACTTATTACTTTTAACCACAGAAATAATTTACAAAGGTAATTGTAATTGTTGGTATTAAATAAACATACAAATATGTATGTTTTTTATCAATACAATGCATAAAATTCCAAAATTACTTATATTGATTAAATCATTAGCAATTATGTTATGTTGAGTTCATTATCTAACGTAAAATTATCTTCTTCAAATGCAGATCATATTTGTTTACAAGAATCTCCGTAAGATAATAATTTAATAACTTCTTTGTATATTTTCCATGAGAATATTATGGCATTGCTTTTTTGAGAAATTGTTTTCAATAATAAATGCACTAGCTCCCTCGTCAGTAAATTTAAGAGACTTTAAAATTTTCATAGCATATCTTTCTGATCGGTCTCGTTTTGCCTGCATGATGATAGATCTGCTGATTCCCTTCGTGTTGATGTCTTCAGAAATTTCAGAGCGTTTAGCAGTCGTAACCGACCAGACCCTTGAACGACTTGGGATTTTTTTTGCGTTTTATTTGTTTTGAACATTACTTCAGACGTGAGCCACTTTCCATTTAATCAACTGTGGCTTTCCCGCCACACCCACATCAACACCCGTCCCACCATGAACAAAAAAGTCGTATTTTTTCTTCTAAATATTTAGCGTAAGGCTCAAAAGGGTTTTCTCTGTTTATTTTATTAATATGAGTTAAAACAGGTTCCTTTTTCTCCTCTTTGAAATAATTTTGCAGCCATATTTAAAAAAGATCGCAGTTTTTTATTCCAAGGTCACCTAACATCATTTCGATTATTTTAAAAAACTGGAAAAAATTGTAGCAAATATTTCAAGAATATAGACTATAACTATTTTAGACTTTTTTGTTTCTCGCGGGAAAAACTCGGAAATTTTTTTATAAGTTCGGGAAAAAAATATTTAGAAAATTTTTTATATGCTCTTAGAAAATGCAAAGTTGCTAAATCTATTTATTATTCTTTTAAAATTTCACACGACATATAACAAACATTTACCTTCAACTTGATTATCTATAAAAATTTAAATTAAATTACTTTTTTTTAACTGCTATAATACTGTTTAACCAAACACTTAAAATGGACTGCTTGCGCTCAATTCTTACAATATTATAAAGTTTTATGTTTGTTGCTATACACATTAACAATAAATAATGGCATATAAAAACAAAAAATTTTGTTTGTTGTTTTGAAGTGTTTTTAATCTCCTTACAAAATAAAAAGTACGAAAAAACAAAGTAAAAAAAATACATTTTGGCCAGAAAAAATGCAATTTTGACCAATGTGCAGTGATGAAAAAGATATCAAAGTCTGATACTTATGTATGTATTAAATTTCGTTAAAACTGCAAAAAACAAAGAGTTGGGAACAATCACTTTCATTGCGAAATTAGAGAAAATTCGCGATAAATTGCAAAATTACAAACAAACACTTGAGATACTACATATAAGAAATTCCAAAAAAATTGGAAAAATGGCGAGAATTTGTACAAAATTGCTGAAATCAAACAAATAGGTAGATTAAAAATCGGTAAAAAGGTAAAAAAAAATTTACAACAAATTGCAAATTGTTAAAATTATTCACAAGAGCAATAAGTTTTTATTAAAAATTACCTGATTCTCAAAACTTACTAAAACTCGCTAATAAATTCTAAAGCCTTGAAATTTTAAGAATAAAGTTGGTTTTGTATATTGCAAAAATTATAAAAACTGTCAAATAATTTGCGGCACAAGATAGAAGATGTTTTCTCATAATTTTGCATTTTCGTACCAAATATTAGTGGTGTTCACAGTTATAACTGGACGTAATTGCTTTAGTAAATTGTTGCTTTGCCATAAATTTACACCAAGATTTATCAAAGCTACAAGGTCAACTGAAAATTCCGCTTTTATTTTATTTTTGTATATATTTTTCTAATTTTTTTGCATCATCTTGTTTATGTTTTAAATAACACACTAAAATATGAGGGGTTGCTCAGAGTGGTCATATTTTAAACTAGTTTAAAATTTTAGGATATTATGACACTTAGGGCCAAATTTACAGTCATTAGTTAACTAATAACAATGGTTTAACCAATAATATTTGATTCACAGCTCTTTGTTTACCATTAGTTAAACTGCCAAATGTCATTGGTTAACAAATATTTAGACAACAGCTGATTCATTTTAAACTTTATTAGTATTGTTGTGTTGTGAAAATTTGTATGCACATTTCACACATACGTTATCAAGCATCTTCTTTGGTTCTTCCGAACCAATTTCAGTAATAATTCAATATTTTGCACGGTAAAGTTAGATGAGCGCGAAATAATACAGCAAATGTAAAAAAAACCATATACTATAGCAGAGCTGTCGATAGTGAAACTTACTTGTTTGATAGGGTTACCATTATTTGCTCATATTAAGAACTTTAGTTAAACAACGCACTGTGAATATGAAGTATTAGTTAAACAATAGTTATCATATTAGTTTACTAATAATTAACTAATGACTGTAAATTTGGCCTTTAAGGATAGTTTCTTACTAATTAGTTAAACTTAGTTTAGCAGCAAGGGCAACACTTAAAGAGCGATGTGACAATTCTTTAAATTTATTAAAAAAAAAACTTCAATAACCTACCATTTACACATGCAACTATTTGCAAGAAAGTAGCAATACAATACATTTTTTTACTACCACACTCACATTGGCAGTATTCGATGTTCAATGCCAAATGGTCTTGGGTAAGTGTAAAAGCAAAATATCGTAGCTTTTCTTTAAAATCCAACAACAAATATACACACAATCCAAAGAAAAGGTACGATTTTGCATTTGCACTTACGCATTACAGTTTGCATCAAACATCGAATACCGCCATTTTTTTTTAATTTCCACTCAGCTTTCAACGATATTTTCACAAAAGATAATTTGTGATGCTTTCAGAAAGTAAAATGGAAAAAGCTTAACAGTGTTACCCCCTTTAAAGATTTTTTACAAATATACGGGATTGTGGCAAATAAAATTTCAAATGAAGAAAAAAGTTACCGTACGATTCAGTAATGATTATAAAATTTCGGCTGCACATTATTGTGTTCTGATTAAGTTTATTTAATTAATTTTTTTTTATCTTGGTCATGTATTAAAAATAAATTATTTTATATTTCAGATAAAAAATCAGTGCCGATGTAATTATAAAAGGTATGTTTATTTACAGCTTTGTTCTGTGATTTTTCTTTTAATTTTTGAAAGAAGTATTTTATGATGATATTAATTGGTCCGTGTTTATGAATTTATGTTGATTTTTAACCTTCCAATTACTGAAGATATCGAGTAACTGCTCGTTAAAAACAAAATTATTTCCGGGTATAACGGATGTTATTTTAAAAATCTTTAGTATAAATAAAAAATTTAATTGAATGTTATCCCGTTTATACGCACTTCTTATTTGCAAATAAAAGTCGAAAGCGTTGCCGTATAACTTTTTTATTGTAAGTTAATAACTCACGAAAGCTATTTGCAAATAACGCCACTATTTGCAAATAAGATGTAAAAGGTTCCCAATTATTTTTGTTTTGTAGGAAATGTAATACAAATTTAACAATGTGTGGCAATATATTTCACAAAAGTAATGTATTATATCTACGTATAAATGGTGAGTTCAGTGTTTGCAAATAAGATTTGCGTATAAACGAGGTATGTTAGAATATATGTAAGAATTAAAAATAATTAACTGATTTCTTTTAAAAAATAAACAAACATATTTCTATATATTTTAAGGCAACGAAGCAGCCTTTCTTCTTTCACGTGAAGAGCTTGGAATTTCTTTTGTTAATGTAAGTTACTTTAATAAAATTTAAAAAGAAAAACAAATACATCTTATATATACTCGAATAAATATCTACTTCTATACACTATCAGGGGGCAAATTACGGCACTCGTTATCGAACGAAATTACGAAATATTTCAATAGAGTTTATATGGAAATATTTTAAAATTTCGAATCGTTTCGAATGCCGTAATTTGCCCCCAGCCTTATTATGCACAATGAAAAACTGGCATAAGGCTAGCAAAAGTAGCAAAATTGAACATAGTCCTTAACGAGTTCTGCCATAAAATTTTACATTAAAAATCGCGATAGGATTTAATAGTGGGTTAAAATCACATGTGGGGTGTTCAAACGGTAGTCGTAAGCGTCATAATGTCAACATTTTTTAACTAGTTTAACATCATTTTTATTTTCTTTCGTATAAAAGGTGTAATGTACTAATACAATTTTTCAACCTATGTCTATATTATTGTCATAACTACTTTGCCTTTGCTTTTAACTTCTTTTTCGACAAAATGTCCAATGGTGTTTAAATAAGTGGCGGGTTTCTTTAGTAAATTTCTACTAAAAACGTTATTTGTTGCAAAAAGCAGAAATTCGCAAGGGATTAAAATAACGTTAAACAAATATAACAAATCATGCTAAAAAACACCGCAAAAAAGAACAATAACTCGAGAATAGGCTTACATCATATAAATCGCGAAAAAAATTTCACAAATTTGAATATCTTTACCAAATCCCAAAGCCGCAAAAACTGTAAACGAACAAACTAAGTAGATTTTAACAATCAAAAACAATCTCATTTGCAAGAAATTGTTTGTATAAATTCGCGAATAATTTCATCATTGAAAAAAGCCTTGAAATTTATTAAACAACCTTAAAATTGTAAGCAATGTCAAAAACTTGAAAAAATTTGCGGCAGTGCACAATGGTCAAATATCCATTTTTTCTGGCCACAATTATTTTTTTTTTAATAAATAAGTTATTGTTTATTAATATAACAGTTCTTTATCGAATATATGAAATTTCGGGATTAAATAGAAAAATCTGTGTCAATAAGGAAAAAGTGCTTAAGTCATATTTTACTGTTTTGCAGGAGAGCAAATTTTAAGCGTTCAATTCGATTTTCAGAAATTTATTTCTTTTACAGTTAAATTGGGAAATTCTCTGTGAACGATTTTTTTTAAGCAAACATCGCTCTACACAATATAAGTAATACATTTAAGTTTAAATATACCAAAGTATAACCTCAATTAAGCTATAAGTCCAAATTAGGATAGAAGAAGTTAAACAAGATAAGCTGCAAGTAATTTTACTATAACTTCTTTAAAAATCTTATAAATTAATTGAGATTTTGACCAGGGATACTTTCAAATATGCAGATTACGGAGGTAGCAATGACTCAAAATCAGCTTGTCTCGACTTAAGCACTTATTACTTTTAACCACAGAAATAATTTACAAAGGTAATTGTAATTGTTAGTATTAAATAAACATACAAATATGTATGTTTTTTATCAATACAATGCATAAAATTCCAAAATTACTTATATTGATTAAATCATTAGCAATTATGTTATGTTGAGTTCATTATCTAACGTAAAATTATCTTCTTCAAATGCAGATCATATTTGTTTACAAGAATCTCCGTAAGATAATAATTTAATAACTTCTTTGTATATTTTCCATGAGAATATTATGGCATTGCTTTTTTGAGAAATTGTTTTCAATAATAAATGCACTAGCTCCCGCGTCAGTAAATTTAAGAGACTTTAAAATCATAGCATATCTTTCTGATCGGTCTCGTTTTGCCTGCATGATGATAGATCTGCTGATTCCCTTCGTGTTGATGTCTTCAGAAATTTCAGAGCGTTTAGCAGTCGTAACCGACCAGACCCTTGAACGACTTGGGATTTTTTTTGCGTTTTATTTGTTTTGAACATTACTTCAGACGTGAGCCACTTTCCATTTAATCAACTGTGGCTTTCCCGCCACACCCACATCAACACCCGTCCCACCATGAACAAAAAAGTCGTATTTTTTCTTCTAAATATTTAGCGTAAGGTTCAAAAGGGTTTTCTCTGTTTATTTTATTAATATGAGTTAAAACAGGTTCCTTTTTCTCCTCTTTGAAATAATTTTGCAGCCATATTTAAAAAAGATCGCAGTTTTTTATTCCAAGGTCACCTAACAACATTTCGATTATTTTAAAAAATTGGAAAAAATTGTAGCAAATATTTCAAGAATATAGACTATAACTATTTTAGACTTTTTTGTTTCTCGCGGGAAAAACTCGGACATTTTTTTATAAGTTCGGGAAAAAAATATTTAGAAAATTTTTTATATGCTCTTAGAAAATGCAAAGTTGCTAAATCTATTTATTATTCTTTTAAAATTTCACACGACATATAACAAACATTTACCTTCAACTTGATTATCTATAAAAATTTAAATTAAATTACTTTTTTTTAACTGCTATAATACTGTTTAACCAAACACTTAAAATGGACTGCTTGCGCTCAATTCTTACAATATTATAAAGTTTTATGTTTGTTGCTATACACATTAACAATAAATAATGGCATATAAAAACAAAAAATTTTGTTTGTTGTTTTGAAGTGTTTTTAATCTCCTTACAAAATAAAATGTACGAAAAAACAAAGTAAAAAAAATACATTTTGGCCAGAAAAAAATGCAATTTTGACCAATGTGCAGTGATGAAAAAGATATCAAAGTCTGATACTTATGTATGTATTAAATTTCGTTAAAACTGCAAAAAACAAAGAGTTGGGAACAATCACTTTCATTGCGAAATTAGAGAAAATTCGCGATAAATTGCAAAATTACAAACAAACACTTGAGATACTACATATAAGAAATTCCAAAAAAATTGGAAAAATGGCGAGAATTTGTACAAAATTGCTGAAATCAAACAAATAGGTAGATTAAAAATCGGTAAAAAGGTAAAAAAAAAATTTACAACAAATTGCAAATTGTTAAAATTATTCACAAGAGCAATAAGTTTTTATTAAAAATTACCTGATTCTCAAAACTTACTAAAACTCGCTAATAAATTCTAAAGACTTGAAATTTTAAGAATAAAGTTGGTTTTGCATATTGCAAAAATTATAAAAACTGTCAAATAATTTTCGGCACAAGATAGAAGATGTTTTCTCATAATTTTGCATTTTCGTACCAAATATTAATGGTGTTCACAGTTATAAGTGGACGTAATTGCTTTAGTAAATTATTGCTTTGCCATAAATTTACACCAAGATTTATCAAAGCTACAAGGTCAACTGTAAATTCCGCTTTTATTTTATTTTTGTATATATTTTTCTAATTTTTTTGCATCATCTTGTTTATGTTTTAAATAACACACTAAAATATGAGGGGTTGCTCAGGGTGGTCATATTTTAAACTAGTTTAAAATTTTAGGATATTATGACACTTAGGGCCAAATTTACAGTCATTAGTTAACTAATAACAATGGTTTAACCAATAATATTTGATTCACAGCTCTTTGTTTACCATTAGTTAAACTGCCAAATGTCATTGGTTAACAAATATTTAGACAACAGCTGATTCATTTTAAACTTTATTAGTATTGTTGTGTTGTGAAAATTTGTATGCACATTTCACACATACGTTATCAAGCATCTTCTTTGGTTCTTCCGAACCAATTTCAGTAATAATTCAATATTTTGCACGGTAAAGTTAGATGAGCGCGAAATAATACAGCAAATGTAAAAAAACCATATGCTTAGCAGAGCTGTCGATAGTGAAACTTTATTGTTTGATAGGGTTACCATTATTTGCTCATATTAAGAACTTTAGTTAAACAACGCACTGTGAATATGAAGTATTAGTTAAACAATAGTTATCATATTAGTTTACTAATAATTAACTAATGACTGTAAATTTGGCCTTTAAGGATAGTTTCTTACTAATTAGTTAAACTTAGTTTAGCAGCAAGAAACAAATTTAAACGGGGTTTAACCGCCAATGCTGTTTTTCAGTGATGGATTAACAGTTGTCAATTTAGGTAGAAATGCCATACTTTGTTTTCAATATAGATGTGGTATTCCTGAAAATAGTTTACGTAAATAGGGCAACACTTAAAGAGCGATGTGACAATTCTTTAAATTTATTAAAAAAAAAAACTTCAATAACCTACCATTTACACATGCAACTATTTGCAAGAAAGTAGCAATACAATACATTTTTTTACTACCACACTCACATTGGCAGTATTCGATGTTCAATGCCAAATGGTCTTGGGTAAGTGTAAAAGCAAAATATCGTAGCTTTTCTTTAAAATCCAACAACAAATATACACACAATCCAAAGAAAAGGTACGATTTTGCATTTGCACTTACGCATTACAGTTTGCATCAAACATCGAATACCGCCATTTTTTTTTAATTTCCACTCAGCTTTCAACGATATTTTCACAAAAGATAATTTGTGATGCTTTCAGAAAGTAAAATGGAAAAAGCTTAACAGTGTTACCCCCTTTAAAGATTTTTTACAAATATACGGGATTGTGGCAAATAAAATTTCAAATGAAGAAAAAAGTTACCGTACGATTCAGTAATGATTATAAAATTTCGGCTGCACATTATTGTGTTCTGATTAAGTTTATTTAATTAATTTTTTTTTATCTTGGTCATGTATTAAAAATAAATTATTTTATATTTCAGATAAAAAATCAGTGCCGATGTAATTATAAAAGGTATGTTTATTTACAGCTTTGTTCTGTGATTTTTCTTTTAATTTTTGAAAGAAGTATTTTATGATGATATTAATTGGTCCGTGTTTATGAATTTATGTTGATTTTTAACCTTCCAATTACTGAAGATATCGAGTAACTGCTCGTTAAAAACAAAATTATTTCCGGGTATAACGGATGTTATTTTAAAAATCTTTAGTATAAATAAAAAATTTAATTGAATGTTATCCCGTTTATACGCACTTCTTATTTGCAAATAAAAGTCGAAAGCGTTGCCGTATAACTTTTTTATTGTAAGTTAATAACTCACGAAAGCTATTTGCAAATAACGCCACTATTTGCAAATAAGATGTAAAAGGTTCCCAATTATTTTTGTTTTGTAGGAAATGTAATACAAATTTAACAATGTGTGGCAATATATTTCACAAAAGTAATGTATTATATCTACGTATAAATGGTGAGTTCAGTGTTTGCAAATAAGATTTGCGTATAAACGAGGTATGTTAGAATATATGTAAGAATTAAAAATAATTAACTGATTTCTTTTAAAAAATAAACAAACATATTTCTATATATTTTAAGGCAACGAAGCAGCCTTTCTTCTTTCACGTGAAGAGCTTGGAATTTCTTTTGTTAATGTAAGTTACTTTAATAAAATTTAAAAAGAAAAACAAATACATCTTATATATACTCGAATAAATATCTACTTCTATACACTATCAGGGGGCAAATTACGGCACTCGTTATCGAACGAAATTACGAAATATTTCAATAGAGTTTATATGGAAATATTTTAAAATTTCGAATCGTTTCGAATGCCGTAATTTGCCCCCAGCCTTATTATGCACAATGAAAAACTGGCATAAGGCTAGCAAAAGTAGCAAAATTGAACATAGTCCTTAACGAGTTCTGCCATAAAATTTTACATTAAAAATCGCGATAGGATTTAATAGTGGGTTAAAATCACATGTGGGGTGTTCAAACGGTAGTCGTAAGCGTCATAATGTCAACATTTTTTAACTAGTTTAACATCAGTTTTATTTTCTTTCGTATAAAAGGTGTAATGTACTAATACAATTTTTCAACCTATGTCTATATTATTGTCATAACTACTTTGCCTTTGCTTTTAACTTCTTTTTCGACAAAATGTCCAATGGTGTTTAAATAAGTGGCGGGTTTCTTTAGTAAATTTCTACTAAAAACGTTATTTGTTGCAAAAAGCAGAAATTCGCAAGGGATTAAAATAACGTTAAACAAATATAACAAATCATGCTAAAAAACACCGCAAAAAAGAACAATAACTCGAGAATAGGCTTACATCATATAAATCGCGAAAAAATTTCACAAATTTGAATATCTTTACCAAATCCCAAAGCCGCAAAAACTGTAAACGAACAAACTAAGTAGATTTTAACAATCAAAAACAATCTCATTTGCAAGAAATTGTTTGTATAAATTCGCGAATAATTTCATCATTGAAAAAAGCCTTGAAATTTATTAAACAACCTTAAAATTGTAAGCAATGTCAAAAACTTGAAAAAATTTGCGACAGTGCACAATGGTCAAATATCCATTTTTTCTGGCCACAATTATTTTTTTTTTAATAAATAAGTTATTGTTTATTAATATAACAGTTCTTTATCGAATATATGAAATTTCGGGATTAAATAGAAAAATCTGTGTCAATAAGGAAAAAGTGCTTAAGTCATATTTTACTGTTTTGCAGGAGAGCAAATTCTAAGCGTTCAATTCGATTTTCAGAAATTTATTTCTTTTACAGTTAAATTGGGAAATTCTCTGTGAACGATTTTTTTTAAGCAAACATCGCTCTACACAATATAAGTAATACATTTAAGTTTAAATATACCAAAGTATAACCTCAATTAAGCTATAAGTCCAAATTAGGATAGAAGAAGTTAAACAAGATAAGCTGCAAGTAATTTTACTATAACTTCTTTAAAAATCTTATAAATTAATTGAGATTTTGACCAGGGATACTTTCAAATATGCAGATTACGGAGGTAGCAATGACTCAAAATCAGCTTGTCTCGACTTAAGCACTTATTACTTTTAACCACAGAAATAATTTACAAAGGTAATTGTAATTGTTAGTATTAAATAAACATACAAATATGTATGTTTTTTATCAATACAATGCATAAAATTCCAAAATTACTTATATTGATTAAATCATTAGCAATTATGTTATGTTGAGTTCATTATCTAACGTAAAATTATCTTCTTCAAATGCAGATCATATTTGTTTACAAGAATCTCCGTAAGATAATAATTTAATAACTTCTTTGTATATTTTCCATGAGAATATTATGGCATTGCTTTTTTGAGAAATTGTTTTCAATAATAAATGCACTAGCTCCCGCGTCAGTAAATTTAAGAGACTTTAAAATTTTCATAGCATATCTTTCTGATCGGTCTCGTTTTGCCTGCATGATGATAGATCTGCTGATTCCCTTCGTGTTGATGTCTTCAGAAATTTCAGAGCGTTTAGCAGTCGTAACCGACCAGACCCTTGAACGACTTGGGATTTTTTTTGCGTTTTATTTGTTTTGAACATTACTTCAGACGTGAGCCACTTTCCATTTAATCAACTGTGGCTTTCCCGCCACACCCACATCAACACCCGTCCCACCATGAACAAAAAAGTCGTATTTTTTCTTCTAAATATTTAGCGTAAGGTTCAAAAGGGTTTTCTCTGTTTATTTTATTAATATGAGTTAAAACAGGTTCCTTTTTCTCCTCTTTGAAATAATTTTGCAGCCATATTTAAAAAAGATCGCAGTTTTTTATTCCAAGGTCACCTAACAACATTTCGATTATTTTAAAAAATTGGAAAAAATTGTAGCAAATATTTCAAGAATATAGACTATAACTATTTTAGACTTTTTTGTTTCTCGCGGGAAAAACTCGGACATTTTTTTATAAGTTCGGGAAAAAAAATATTTAGAAAATTTTTTATATGCTCTTAGAAAATGCAAAGTTGCTAAATCTATTTATTATTCTTTTAAAATTTCACACGACATATAACAAACATTTACCTTCAACTTGATTATCTATAAAAATTTAAATTAAATTACTTTTTTTTAACTGCTATAATACTGTTTAACCAAACACTTAAAATGGACTGCTTGCGCTCAATTCTTACAATATTATAAAGTTTTATGTTTGTTGCTATACACATTAACAATAAATAATGGCATATAAAAACAAAAAATTTTGTTTGTTGTTTTGAAGTGTTTTTAATCTCCTTACAAAATAAAATGTACGAAAAAACAAAGTAAAAAAAATACATTTTGGCCAGAAAAAAATGCAATTTTGACCAATGTGCAGTGATGAAAAAGATATCAAAGTCTGATACTTATGTATGTATTAAATTTCGTTAAAACTGCAAAAAACAAAGAGTTGGGAACAATCACTTTCATTGCGAAATTAGAGAAAAGTCGCGATAAATTGCAAAATTACAAACAAACACTTGAGATACTACATATAAGAAATTCCAAAAAAATTGGAAAAATGGCGAGAATTTGTACAAAATTGCTGAAATCAAACAAATAGGTAGATTAAAAATCGGTAAAAAGGTAAAAAAAAAATTTACAACAAATTGCAAATTGTTAAAATTATTCACAAGAGCAATAAGTTTTTATTAAAAATTACCTGATTCTCAAAACTTACTAAAACTCGCTAATAAATTCTAAAGCCTTGAAATTTTAAGAATAAAGTTGGTTTTGCATATTGCAAAAATTATAAAAACTGTCAAATAATTTTCGGCACAAGATAGAAGATGTTTTCTCATAATTTTGCATTTTCGTACCAAATATTAATGGTGTTCACAGTTATAAGTGGACGTAATTGCTTTAGTAAATTATTGCTTTGCCATAAATTTACACCAAGATTTACCAAAGCTACAAGGTCAACTGTAAATTCCGCTTTTATTTTATTTTTGTATATATTTTTCTAATTTTTTTGCATCATCTTGTTTATGTTTTAAATAACACACTAAAATATGAGGGGTTGCTCAGGGTGGTCATATTTTAAACTAGTTTAAAATTTTAGGATATTATGACACTTAGGGCCAAATTTACAGTCATTAGTTAACTAATAACAATGGTTTAACCAATAATATTTGATTCACAGCTCTTTGTTTACCATTAGTTAAACTGCCAAATGTCATTGGTTAACAAATATTTAGACAACAGCTGATTCATTTTAAACTTTATTAGTATTGTTGTGTTGTGAAAATTTGTATGCACATTTCACACATACGTTATCAAGCATCTTCTTTGGTTCTTCCGAACCAATTTCAGTAATAATTCAATATTTTGCACGGTAAAGTTAGATGAGCGCGAAATAATACAGCAAATGTAAAAAAAACCATATGCTATAGCAGAGCTGTCGATAGTGAAACTTACTTGTTTGATAGGGTTACCATTATTTGCTCATATTAAGAACTTTAGTTAAACAACGCACTGTGAATATGAAGTATTAGTTAAACAATAGTTATCATATTAGTTTACTAATAATTAACTAATGACTGTAAATTTGGCCTTTAAGGATAGTTTCTTACTAATTAGTTAAACTTAGTTTAGCAGCAAGAAACAAATTTAAACGGGGTTTAACCGCCAATGCTGTTTTTCAGTGATGGATTAACAGTTGTCAATTTAGGTAGAAATGCCATACTTTGTTTTCAATATAGATGTGGTATTCCTGAAAATAGTTTACGTAAATAGGGCAACACTTAAAGAGCGATGTGACAATTCTTTAAATTTATTAAAAAAAAACTTCAATAACCTACCATTTACACATGCAACTATTTGCAAGAAAGTAGCAATACAATACATTTTTTTACTACCACACTCACATTGGCAGTATTCGATGTTCAATGCCAAATGGTCTTGGGTAAGTGTAAAAGCAAAATATCGTAGCTTTTCTTTAAAATCCAACAACAAATATACACACAATCCAAAGAAAAGGTACGATTTTGCATTTGCACTTACGCATTACAGTTTGCATCAAACATCGAATACCGCCATTTTTTTTTAATTTCCACTCAGCTTTCAACGATATTTTCACAAAAGATAATTTGTGATGCTTTCAGAAAGTAAAATGGAAAAAGCTTAACAGTGTTACCCCCTTTAAAGATTTTTTACAAATATACGGGATTGTGGCAAATAAAATTTCAAATGAAGAAAAAAGTTACCGTACGATTCAGTAATGATTATAAAATTTCGGCTGCACATTATTGTGTTCTGATTAAGTTTATTTAATTAATTTTTTTTTATCTTGGTCATGTATTAAAAATAAATTATTTTATATTTCAGATAAAAAATCAGTGCCGATGTAATTATAAAAGGTATGTTTATTTACAGCTTTGTTCTGTGATTTTTCTTTTAATTTTTGAAAGAAGTATTTTATGATGATATTAATTGGTCCGTGTTTATGAATTTATGTTGATTTTTAACCTTCCAATTACTGAAGATATCGAGTAACTGCTCGTTAAAAACAAAATTATTTCCGGGTATAACGGATGTTATTTTAAAAATCTTTAGTATAAATAAAAAATTTAATTGAATGTTATCCCGTTTATACGCACTTCTTATTTGCAAATAAAAGTCGAAAGCGTTGCCGTATAACTTTTTTATTGTAAGTTAATAACTCACGAAAGCTATTTGCAAATAACGCCACTATTTGCAAATAAGATGTAAAAGGTTCCCAATTATTTTTGTTTTGTAGGAAATGTAATACAAATTTAACAATGTGTGGCAATATATTTCACAAAAGTAATGTATTATATCTACGTATAAATGGTGAGTTCAGTGTTTGCAAATAAGATTTGCGTATAAACGAGGTATGTTAGAATATATGTAAGAATTAAAAATAATTAACTGATTTCTTTTAAAAAATAAACAAACATATTTCTATATATTTTAAGGCAACGAAGCAGCCTTTCTTCTTTCACGTGAAGAGCTTGGAATTTCTTTTGTTAATGTAAGTTACTTTAATAAAATTTAAAAAGAAAAACAAATACATCTTATATATACTCGAATAAATATCTACTTCTATACACTATCAGGGGGCAAATTACGGCACTCGTTATCGAACGAAATTACGAAATATTTCAATAGAGTTTATATGGAAATATTTTAAAATTTCGAATCGTTTCGAATGCCGTAATTTGCCCCCAGCCTTATTATGCACAATGAAAAACTGGCATAAGGCTAGCAAAAGTAGCAAAATTGAACATAGTCCTTAACGAGTTCTGCCATAAAATTTTACATTAAAAATCGCGATAGGATTTAATAGTGGGTTAAAATCACATGTGGGGTGTTCAAACGGTAGTCGTAAGCGTCATAATGTCAACATTTTTTAACTAGTTTAACATCAGTTTTATTTTCTTTCGTATAAAAGGTGTAATGTACTAATACAATTTTTCAACCTATGTCTATATTATTGTCATAACTACTTTGCCTTTGCTTTTAACTTCTTTTTCGACAAAATGTCCAATGGTGTTTAAATAAGTGGCGGGTTTCTTTAGTAAATTTCTACTAAAAACGTTATTTGTTGCAAAAAGCAGAAATTCGCAAGGGATTAAAATAACGTTAAACAAATATAACAAATCATGCTAAAAAACACCGCAAAAAAGAACAATAACTCGAGAATAGGCTTACATCATATAAATCGCGAAAAAATTTCACAAATTTGAATATCTTTACCAAATCCCAAAGCCGCAAAAACTGTAAACGAACAAACTAAGTAGATTTTAACAATCAAAAACAATCTCATTTGCAAGAAATTGTTTGTATAAATTCGCGAATAATTTCATCATTGAAAAAAGCCTTGAAATTTATTAAACAACCTTAAAATTGTAAGCAATGTCAAAAACTTGAAAAAATTTGCGACAGTGCACAATGGTCAAATATCCATTTTTTCTGGCCACAATTATTTTTTTTTTAATAAATAAGTTATTGTTTATTAATATAACAGTTCTTTATCGAATATATGAAATTTCGGGATTAAATAGAAAAATCTGTGTCAATAAGGAAAAAGTGCTTAAGTCATATTTTACTGTTTTGCAGGAGAGCAAATTTTAAGCGTTCAATTCGATTTTCAGAAATTTATTTCTTTTACAGTTAAATTGGGAAATTCTCTGTGAACGATTTTTTTTAAGCAAACATCGCTCTACACAATATAAGTAATACATTTAAGTTTAAATATACCAAAGTATAACCTCAATTAAGCTATAAGTCCAAATTAGGATAGAAGAAGTTAAACAAGATAAGCTGCAAGTAATTTTACTATAACTTCTTTAAAAATCTTATAAATTAATTGAGATTTTGACCAGGGATACTTTCAAATATGCAGATTACGGAGGTAGCAATGACTCAAAATCAGCTTGTCTCGACTTAAGCACTTATTACTTTTAACCACAGAAATAATTTACAAAGGTAATTGTAATTGTTAGTATTAAATAAACATACAAATATGTATGTTTTTTATCAATACAATGCATAAAATTCCAAAATTACTTATATAGATTAAATCATTAGCAATTATGTTATGTTGAGTTCATTATCTAACGTAAAATTATCTTCTTCAAATGCAGATCATATTTGTTTACAAGAATCTCCGTAAGATAATAATTTAATAACTTCTTTGTATATTTTCCATGAGAATATTATGGCATTGCTTTTTTGAGAAATTGTTTTCAATAATAAATGCACTAGCTCCCGCGTCAGTAAATTTAAGAGACTTTAAAATTTTCATAGCATATCTTTCTGATCGGTCTCGTTTTGCCTGCATGATGATAGATCTGCTGATTCCCTTCGTGTTGATGTCTTCAGAAATTTCAGAGCGTTTAGCAGTCGTAACCGACCAGACCCTTGAACGACTTGGGATTTTTTTTGCGTTTTATTTGTTTTGAACATTACTTCAGACGTGAGCCACTTTCCATTTAATCAACTGTGGCTTTCCCGCCACACCCACATCAACACCCGTCCCACCATGAACAAAAAAGTCGTATTTTTTCTTCTAAATATTTAGCGTAAGGCTCAAAAGGGTTTTCTCTGTTTATTTTATTAATATGAGTTAAAACAGGTTCCTTTTTCTCCTCTTTGAAATAATTTTGCAGCCATATTTAAAAAAGATCGCAGTTTTTTATTCCAAGGTCACCTAACATCATTTCGATTATTTTAAAAAACTGGAAAAAATTGTAGCAAATATTTCAAGAATATAGACTATAACTATTTTAGACTTTTTTGTTTCTCGCGGGAAAAACTCGGACATTTTTTTATAAGTTCGGGAAAAAAATATTTAGAAAATTTTTTATATGCTCTTAGAAAATGCAAAGTTGCTAAATCTATTTATTATTCTTTTAAAATTTCACACGACATATAACAAACATTTACCTTCAACTTGATTATCTATAAAAATTTAAATTAAATTACTTTTTTTAACTGCTATAATACTGTTTAACCAAACACTTAAAATGGACTGCTTGCGCTCAATTCTTACAATATTATAAAGTTTTATGTTTGTTGCTATACACATTAACAATAAATAATGGCATATAAAAACAAAAAATTTTGTTTGTTGTTTTGAAGTGTTTTTAATCTCCTTACAAAATAAAATGTACGAAAAAACAAAGTAAAAAAAGTACATTTTGGCCAGAAAAAATGCAATTTTGACCAATGTGCAGTGATGAAAAAGATATCAAAGTCTGATACTTATGTATGTATTAAATTTCGTTAAAACTGCAAAAAACAAAGAGTTGGGAACAATCACTTTCATTGCGAAATTAGAGAAAAGTCGCGATAAATTGCAAAATTACAAACAAACACTTGAGATACTACATATAAGAAATTCCAAAAAAATTGGAAAAATGGCGAGAATTTGTACAAAATTGCTGAAATCAAACAAATAGGTAGATTAAAAATCGGTAAAAAGGTAAAAAAAAAATTTACAACAAATTGCAAATTGTTAAAATTATTCACAAGAGCAATAAGTTTTTATTAAAAATTACCTGATTCTCAAAACTTACTAAAACTCGCTAATAAATTCTAAAGCCTTGAAATTTTAAGAATAAAGTTGGTTTTGCATATTGCAAAAATTACAAAAACTGTCAAATAATTTTCGGCACAAGATAGAAGATGTTTTCTCATAATTTTGCATTTTCGTACCAAATATTAATGGTGTTCACAGTTATAAGTGGACGTAATTGCTTTAGTAAATTATTGCTTTGCCATAAATTTACACCAAGATTTACCAAAGCTACAAGGTCAACTGTAAATTCCGCTTTTATTTTATTTTTGTATATATTTTTCTAATTTTTTTGCATCATCTTGTTTATGTTTTAAATAACACACTAAAATATGAGGGGTTGCTCAGGGTGGTCATATTTTAAACTAGTTTAAAATTTTAGGATATTATGACACTTAGGGCCAAATTTACAGTCATTAGTTAACTAATAACAATGGTTTAACCAATAATATTTGATTCACAGCTCTTTGTTTACCATTAGTTAAACTGCCAAATGTCATTGGTTAACAAATATTTAGACAACAGCTGATTCATTTTAAACTTTATTAGTATTGTTGTGTTGTGAAAATTTGTATGCACATTTCACACATACGTTATCAAGCATCTTCTTTGGTTCTTCCGAACCAATTTCAGTAATAATTCAATATTTTGCACGGTAAAGTTAGATGAGCGCGAAATAATACAGCAAATGTAAAAAAACCATATACTATAGCAGAGCTGTCGATAGTGAAACTTACTTGTTTGATAGGGTTACCATTATTTGCTCATATTAAGAACTTTAGTTAAACAACGCACTGTGAATATGAAGTATTAGTTAAACAATAGTTATCATATTAGTTTACTAATAATTAACTAATGACTGTAAATTTGGCCTTTAAGGATAGTTTCTTACTAATTAGTTAAACTTAGTTTAGCAGCAAGAAACAAATTTAAACGGGGTTTAACCGCCAATGCTGTTTTTCAGTGATGGATTAACAGTTGTCAATTTAGGTAGAAATGCCATACTTTGTTTTCAATATAGATGTGGTATTCCTGAAAATAGTTTACGTAAATAGGGCAACACTTAAAGAGCGATGTGACAATTCTTTAAATTTATTAAAAAAAAAACTTCAATAACCTACCATTTACACATGCAACTATTTGCAAGAAAGTAGCAATACAATACATTTTTTTACTACCACACTCACATTGGCAGTATTCGATGTTCAATGCCAAATGGTCTTGGGTAAGTGTAAAAGCAAAATATCGTAGCTTTTCTTTAAAATCCAACAACAAATATACACACAATCCAAAGAAAAGGTACGATTTTGCATTTGCACTTACGCATTACAGTTTGCATCAAACATCGAATACCGCCATTTTTTTTAATTTCCACTCAGCTTTCAACGATATTTTCACAAAAGATAATTTGTGATGCTTTCAGAAAGTAAAATGGAAAAAGCTTAACAGTGTTACCCCCTTTAAAGATTTTTTACAAATATACGGGATTGTGGCAAATAAAATTTCAAATGAAGAAAAAAGTTACCGTACGATTCAGTAATGATTATAAAATTTCGGCTGCACATTATTGTGTTCTGATTAAGTTTATTTAATTAATTTTTTTTTATCTTGGTCATGTATTAAAAATAAATTATTTTATATTTCAGATAAAAAATCAGTGCCGATGTAATTATAAAAGGTATGTTTATTTACAGCTTTGTTCTGTGATTTTTCTTTTAATTTTTGAAAGAAGTATTTTATGATGATATTAATTGGTCCGTGTTTATGAATTTATGTTGATTTTTAACCTTCCAATTACTGAAGATATCGAGTAACTGCTCGTTAAAAACAAAATTATTTCCGGGTATAACGGATGTTATTTTAAAAATCTTTAGTATAAATAAAAAATTTAATTGAATGTTATCCCGTTTATACGCACTTCTTATTTGCAAATAAAAGTCGAAAGCGTTGCCGTATAACTTTTTTATTGTAAGTTAATAACTCACGAAAGCTATTTGCAAATAACGCCACTATTTGCAAATAAGATGTAAAAGGTTCCCAATTATTTTTGTTTTGTAGGAAATGTAATACAAATTTAACAATGTGTGGCAATATATTTCACAAAAGTAATGTATTATATCTACGTATAAACGGTGAGTTCAGTGTTTGCAAATAAGATTTGCGTATAAACGAGGTATGTTAGAATATATGTAAGAATTAAAAATAATTAACTGATTTCTTTTAAAAAATAAACAAACATATTTCTATATATTTTAAGGCAACGAAGCAGCCTTTCTTCTTTCACGTGAAGAGCTTGGAATTTCTTTTGTTAATGTAAGTTACTTTAATAAAATTTAAAAAGAAAAACAAATACATCTTATATATACTCGAATAAATATCTACTTCTATACACTATCAGGGGGCAAATTACGGCACTCGTTATCGAACGAAATTACGAAATATTTCAATAGAGTTTATATGGAAATATTTTAAAATTTCGAATCGTTTCGAATGCCGTAATTTGCCCCCAGCCTTATTATGCACAATGAAAAACTGGCATAAGGCTAGCAAAAGTAGCAAAATTGAACATAGTCCTTAACGAGTTCTGCCATAAAATTTTACATTAAAAATCGCGATAGGATTTAATAGTGGGTTAAAATCACATGTGGGGTGTTCAAACGGTAGTCGTAAGCGTCATAATGTCAACATTTTTTAACTAGTTTAACATCATTTTTATTTTCTTTCGTATAAAAGGTGTAATGTACTAATACAATTTTTCAACCTATGTCTATATTATTGTCATAACTACTTTGCCTTTGCTTTTAACTTCTTTTTCGACAAAATGTCCAATGGTGTTTAAATAAGTGGCGGGTTTCTTTAGTAAATTTCTACTAAAAACGTTATTTGTTGCAAAAAGCACAAATTCGCAAGGGATTAAAATAACATTAAAAAAATCCAACAAATCATGCTAAAAAACACCGCAAAAAAGAACAATAACTCGAGAATAGGCTTACATCATATAAATCGCGAAAAAAATTTCACAAATTTGAATATCTTTACCAAATCCCAAAGCCGCAAAAACTGTAAACGAACAAACTAAGTAGATTTTAACAATCAAAAACAATCTCATTTGCAAGAAATTGTTTGTATAAATTCGCGAATAATTTCATCATTGAAAAAAGCCTTGAAATTTATTAAACAACCTTAAAATTGTAAGCAATGTCAAAAACTTGAAAAAATTTGCGACAGTGCACAATGGTCAAATATCCATTTTTTCTGGCCACAATTATTTTTTTTTAATAAATAAGTTATTGTTTATTAATATAACAGTTCTTTATCGAATATATGAAATTTCGGGATTAAATAGAAAAATCTGTGTCAATAAGGAAAAAGTGCTTAAGTCATATTTTACTGTTTTGCAGGAGAGCAAATTTTAAGCGTCCAATTCGATTTTCAGAAATTTATTTCTTTTACAGTTAAATTGGGAAATTCTCTGTGAACGATTTTTTAAAGCAAACATCGCTCTACACAATATAAGTAATACATTTAAGTTTAAATATACCAAAGTATAATCTCAATTAAGCTATAAGTCCAAATTAGGATAGAAGAAGTTAAACAAGATAAGCTGCAAGTAATTTTACTATAACTTCTTTAAAAATCTTATAAATTAATTGAGATTTTGACCAGGGATACTTTCAAATATGCAGATTACGGAGGTAGCAATGACTCAAAATCAGCTTGTCTCGACTTAAGCACTTATTACTTTTAACCACAGAAATAATTTACAAAGGTAATTGTAATTGTTGGTATTAAATAAACATACAAATATGTATGTTTTTTATCAATACAATGCATAAAATTCCAAAATTACTTATATTGATTAAATCATTAGCAATTATGTTATGTTGAGTTCATTATCTAACGTAAAATTATCTTCTTCAAATGCAGATCATATTTGTTTACAAGAATCTCCGTAAGATAATAATTTAATAACTTCTTTGTATATTTTCCATGAGAATATTATGGCATTGCTTTTTTGAGAAATTGTTTTCAATAATAAATGCACTAGCTCCCTCGTCAGTAAATTTAAGAGACTTTAAAATTTTCATAGCATATCTTTCTGATCGGTCTCGTTTTGCCTGCATGATGATAGATCTGCTGATTCCCTTCGTGTTGATGTCTTCAGAAATTTCAGAGCGTTTAGCAGTCGTAACCGACCAGACCCTTGAACGACTTGGGATTTTTTTTGCGTTTTATTTGTTTTGAACATTACTTCAGACGTGAGCCACTTTCCATTTAATCAACTGTGGCTTTCCCGCCACACCCACATCAACACCCGTCCCACCATGAACAAAAAAGTCGTATTTTTTCTTCTAAATATTTAGCGTAAGGTTCAAAAGGGTTTTCTCTGTTTATTTTATTAATATGAGTTAAAACAGGTTCCTTTTTCTCCTCTTTGAAATAATTTTGCAGCCATATTTAAAAAAGATCGCAGTTTTTTATTCCAAGGTCACCTAACAACATTTCGATTATTTTAAAAAATTGGAAAAAATTGTAGCAAATATTTCAAGAATATAGACTATAACTATTTTAGACTTTTTTGTTTCTCGCGGGAAAAACTCGGACATTTTTTTATAAGTTCGGGAAAAAAATATTTAGAAAATTTTTTATATGCTCTTAGAAAATGCAAAGTTGCTAAATCTATTTATTATTCTTTTAAAATTTCACACGACATATAACAAACATTTACCTTCAACTTGATTATCTATAAAAATTTAAATTAAATTACTTTTTTTTAACTGCTATAATACTGTTTAACCAAACACTTAAAATGGACTGCTTGCGCTCAATTCTTACAATATTATAAAGTTTTATGTTTGTTGCTATACACATTAACAATAAATAATGGCATATAAAAACAAAAAATTTTGTTTGTTGTTTTGAAGTGTTTTTAATCTCCTTACAAAATAAAAAGTACGAAAAAACAAAGTAAAAAAAATACATTTTGGCCAGAAAAAATGCAATTTTGACCAATGTGCAGTGATGAAAAAGATATCAAAGTCTGATACTTATGTATGTATTAAATTTCGTTAAAACTGCAAAAAACAAAGAGTTGGGAACAATCACTTTCATTGCGAAATTAGAGAAAATTCGCGATAAATTGCAAAATTACAAACAAACACTTGAGATACTACATATAAGAAATTCCAAAAAAATTGGAAAAATGGCGAGAATTTGTACAAAATTGCTGAAATCAAACAAATAGGTAGATTAAAAATCGGTAAAAAGGTAAAAAAAAAATTTACAACAAATTGCAAATTGTTAAAATTATTCACAAGAGCAATAAGTTTTTATTAAAAATTACCTGATTCTCAAAACTTACTAAAACTCGCTAATAAATTCTAAAGCCTTGAAATTTTAAGAATAAAGTTGGTTTTGCATATTGCAAAAATTACAAAAACTGTCAAATAATTTTCGGCACAAGATAGAAGATGTTTTCTCATAATTTTGCATTTTCGTACCAAATATTAATGGTGTTCACAGTTATAAGTGGACGTAATTGCTTTAGTAAATTATTGCTTTGCCATAAATTTACACCAAGATTTATCAAAGCTACAAGGTCAACTGAAAATTCCGCTTTTATTTTATTTTTGTATATATTTTTCTAATTTTTTTGCATCATCTTGTTTATGTTTTAAATAACACACTAAAATATGAGGGGTTGCTCAGAGTGGTCATATTTTAAACTAGTTTAAAACTTTAGGATATTATGACACTTAGGGCCAAATTTACAGTCATTAGTTAACTAATAACAATGGTTTAACCAATAATATTTGATTCACAGCTCTTTGTTTACCATTAGTTAAACTGCCAAATGTCATTGGTTAACAAATATTTAGACAACAGCTGATTCATTTTAAACTTTATTAGTATTGTTGTGTTGTGAAAATTTTTATGCACATTTCACACATACGTTATCAAGCATCTTCTTTGGTTCTTCCGAACCAATTTCAGTAATAATTCAATATTTTGCACGGTAAAGTTAGATGAGCGCGAAATAATACAGCAAATGTAAAAAAAACCATATACTATAGCAGAGCTGTCGATAGTGAAACTTACTTGTTTGATAGGGTTACCATTATTTGCTCATATTAAGAACTTTATGTAAACAACGCACTGTGAATATGAAGTATTAGTTAAACAATAGTTATCATATTAGTTTACTAATAATTAACTAATGACTGTAAATTTGGCCTTTAAGGATAGTTTCTTACTAATTAGTTAAACTTAGTTTAGCAGCAAGAAACAAATTTAAACGGGGTTTAACCGCCAATGCTGTTTTTCAGTGATGGATTAACAGTTGTCAATTTAGGTAGAAATGCCATACTTTGTTTTCAATATAGATGTGGTATTCCTGAAAATAGTTTACGTAAATAGGGCAACACTTAAAGAGCGATGTGACAATTCTTTAAATTTATTAAAAAAAAAACTTCAATAACCTACCATTTACACATGCAACTATTTGCAAGAAAGTAGCAATACAATACATTTTTTTACTACCACACTCACATTGGCAGTATTCGATGTTCAATGCCAAATGGTCTTGGGTAAGTGTAAAAGCAAAATATCGTAGCTTTTCTTTAAAATCCAACAACAAATATACACACAATCCAAAGAAAAGGTACGATTTTGCATTTGCACTTACGCATTACAGTTTGCATCAAACATCGAATACCGCCATTTTTTTTTAATTTCCACTCAGCTTTCAACGATATTTTCACAAAAGATAATTTGTGATGCTTTCAGAAAGTAAAATGGAAAAAGCTTAACAGTGTTACCCCCTTTAAAGATTTTTTACAAATATACGGGATTGTGGCAAATAAAATTTCAAATGAAGAAAAAAGTTACCGTACGATTCAGTAATGATTATAAAATTTCGGCTGCACATTATTGTGTTCTGATTAAGTTTATTTAATTAATTTTTTTTTATCTTGGTCATGTATTAAAAATAAATTATTTTATATTTCAGATAAAAAATCAGTGCCGATGTAATTATAAAAGGTATGTTTATTTACAGCTTTGTTCTGTGATTTTTCTTTTAATTTTTGAAAGAAGTATTTTATGATGATATTAATTGGTCCGTGTTTATGAATTTATGTTGATTTTTAACCTTCCAATTACTGAAGATATCGAGTAACTGCTCGTTAAAAACAAAATTATTTCCGGGTATAACGGATGTTATTTTAAAAATCTTTAGTATAAATAAAAAATTTAATTGAATGTTATCCCGTTTATACGCACTTCTTATTTGCAAATAAAAGTCGAAAGCGTTGCCGTATAACTTTTTTATTGTAAGTTAATAACTCACGAAAGCTATTTGCAAATAACGCCACTATTTGCAAATAAGATGTAAAAGGTTCCCAATTATTTTTGTTTTGTAGGAAATGTAATACAAATTTAACAATGTGTGGCAATATATTTCACAAAAGTAATGTATTATATCTACGTATAAACGGTGAGTTCAGTGTTTGCAAATAAGATTTGCGTATAAACGAGGTATGTTAGAATATATGTAAGAATTAAAAATAATTAACTGATTTCTTTTAAAAAATAAACAAACATATTTCTATATATTTTAAGGCAACGAAGCAGCCTTTCTTCTTTCACGTGAAGAGCTTGGAATTTCTTTTGTTAATGTAAGTTACTTTAATAAAATTTAAAAAGAAAAACAAATACATCTTATATATACTCGAATAAATATCTACTTCTATACACTATCAGGGGGCAAATTACGGCACTCGTTATCGAACGAAATTACGAAATATTTCAATAGAGTTTATATGGAAATATTTTAAAATTTCGAATCGTTTCGAATGCCGTAATTTGCCCCCAGCCTTATTATGCACAATGAAAAACTGGCATAAGGCTAGCAAAAGTAGCAAAATTGAACATAGTCCTTAACGAGTTCTGCCATAAAATTTTACATTAAAAATCGCGATAGGATTTAATAGTGGGTTAAAATCACATGTGGGGTGTTCAAACGGTAGTCGTAAGCGTCATAATGTCAACATTTTTTAACTAGTTTAACATCATTTTTATTTTCTTTCGTATAAAAGGTGTAATGTACTAATACAATTTTTCAACCTATGTCTATATTATTGTCATAACTACTTTGCCTTTGCTTTTAACTTCTTTTTCGACAAAATGTCCAATGGTGTTTAAATAAGTGGCGGGTTTCTTTAGTAAATTTCTACTAAAAACGTTATTTGTTGCAAAAAGCACAAATTCGCAAGGGATTAAAATAACATTAAAAAAATCCAACAAATCATGCTAAAAAACACCGCAAAAAAGAACAATAACTCGAGAATAGGCTTACATCATATAAATCGCGAAAAAAATTTCACAAATTTGAATATCTTTACCAAATCCCAAAGCCGCAAAAACTGTAAACGAACAAACTAAGTAGATTTTAACAATCAAAAACAATCTCATTTGCAAGAAATTGTTTGTATAAATTCGCGAATAATTTCATCATTGAAAAAAGCCTTGAAATTTATTAAACAACCTTAAAATTGTAAGCAATGTCAAAAACTTGAAAAAATTTGCGACAGTGCACAATGGTCAAATATCCATTTTTTCTGGCCACAATTATTTTTTTTAATAAATAAGTTATTGTTTATTAATATAACAGTTCTTTATCGAATATATGAAATTTCGGGATTAAATAGAAAAATCTGTGTCAATAAGGAAAAAGTGCTTAAGTCATATTTACTGTTTTGCAGGAGAGCAAATTTTAAGCGTCCAATTCGATTTTCAGAAATTTATTTCTTTTACAGTTAAATTGGGAAATTCTCTGTGAACGATTTTTTAAAGCAAACATCGCTCTACACAATATAAGTAATACATTTAAGTTTAAATATACCAAAGTATAATCTCAATTAAGCTATAAGTCCAAATTAGGATAGAAGAAGTTAAACAAGATAAGCTGCAAGTAATTTTACTATAACTTCTTTAAAAATCTTATAAATTAATTGAGATTTTGACCAGGGATACTTTCAAATATGCAGATTACGGAGGTAGCAATGACTCAAAATCAGCTTGTCTCGACTTAAGCACTTATTACTTTTAACCACAGAAATAATTTACAAAGGTAATTGTAATTGTTGGTATTAAATAAACATACAAATATGTATGTTTTTTATCAATACAATGCATAAAATTCCAAAATTACTTATATTGATTAAATCATTAGCAATTATGTTATGTTGAGTTCATTATCTAACGTAAAATTATCTTCTTCAAATGCAGATCATATTTGTTTACAAGAATCTCCGTAAGATAATAATTTAATAACTTCTTTGTATATTTTCCATGAGAATATTATGGCATTGCTTTTTTGAGAAATTGTTTTCAATAATAAATGCACTAGCTCCCTCGTCAGTAAATTTAAGAGACTTTAAAATTTTCATAGCATATCTTTCTGATCGGTCTCGTTTTGCCTGCATGATGATAGATCTGCTGATTCCCTTCGTGTTGATGTCTTCAGAAATTTCAGAGCGTTTAGCAGTCGTAACCGACCAGACCCTTGAACGACTTGGGATTTTTTTTGCGTTTTATTTGTTTTGAACATTACTTCAGACGTGAGCCACTTTCCATTTAATCAACTGTGGCTTTCCCGCCACACCTACATCAACACCCGTCCCACCATGAACAAAAAAGTCGTATTTTTTCTTCTAAATATTTAGCGTAAGGCTCAAAAGGGTTTTCTCTGTTTATTTTATTAATATGAGTTAAAACAGGTTCCTTTTTCTCCTCTTTGAAATAATTTTGCAGCCATATTTAAAAAAGATCGCAGTTTTTTATTCCAAGGTCACCTAACATCATTTCGATTATTTTAAAAAACTGGAAAAAATTGTAGCAAATATTTCAAGAATATAGACTATAACTATTTTAGACTTTTTTGTTTCTCGCGGGAAAAACTCGGACATTTTTTTATAAGTTCGGGAAAAAAATATTTAGAAAATTTTTTATATGCTCTTAGAAAATGCAAAGTTGCTAAATCTATTTATTATTCTTTTAAATTTTCACACGACATATAACAAACATTTACCTTCAACTTGATTATCTATAAAAATTTAAATTAAATTACTTTTTTTAACTGCTATAATACTGTTTAACCAAACACTTAAAATGGACTGCTTGCGCTCAATTCTTACAATATTATAAAGTTTTATGTTTGTTGCTATACACATTAACAATAAATAATGGCATATAAAAACAAAAAATTTTGTTTGTTGTTTTGAAGTGTTTTTAATCTCCTTACAAAATAAAAAGTACGAAAAAACAAAGTAAAAAAAATACATTTTGGCCAGAAAAAATGCAATTTTGACCAATGTGCAGTGATGAAAAAGATATCAAAGTCTGATACTTATGTATGTATTAAATTTCGTTAAAACTGCAAAAAACAAAGAGTTGGGAACAATCACTTTCATTGCGAAATTAGAGAAAATTCGCGATAAATTGCAAAATTACAAACAAACACTTGAGATACTACATATAAGAAATTCCAAAAAAATTGGAAAAATGGCGAGAATTTGTACAAAATTGCTGAAATCAAACAAATAGGTAGATTAAAAATCGGTAAAAAGGTAAAAAAAAAATTTACAACAAATTGCAAATTGTTAAAATTATTCACAAGAGCAATAAGTTTTTATTAAAAATTACCTGATTCTCAAAACTTACTAAAACTCGCTAATAAATTCTAAAGCCTTGAAATTTTAAGAATAAAGTTGGTTTTGCATATTGCAAAAATTATAAAAACTATCAAATAATTTTCGGCACAAGATAGAAGATGTTTTCTCATAATTTTGCATTTTCGTACCAAATATTAGTGGTGTTCACAGTTATAACTGGACGTAATTGCTTTAGTAAATTGTTGCTTTGCCATAAATTTACACCAAGATTTATCAAAGCTACAAGGTCAACTGAAAATTCCGCTTTTATTTTATTTTTGTATATATTTTTCTAATTTTTTTGCATCATCTTGTTTATGTTTTAAATAACACACTAAAATATGAGGGGTTGCTCAGAGTGGTCATATTTTAAACTAGTTTAAAACTTTAGGATATTATGACACTTAGGGCCAAATTTACAGTCATTAGTTAACTAATAACAATGGTTTAACCAATAATATTTGATTCACAGCTCTTTGTTTACCATTAGTTAAACTGCCAAATGTCATTGGTTAACAAATATTTAGACAACAGCTGATTCATTTTAAACTTTATTAGTATTGTTGTGTTGTGAAAATTTTTATGCACATTTCACACATACGTTATCAAGCATCTTCTTTGGTTCTTCCGAACCAATTTCAGTAATAATTCAATATTTTGCACGGTAAAGTTAGATGAGCGCGAAATAATACAGCAAATGTAAAAAAAACCATATACTATAGCAGAGCTGTCGATAGTGAAACTTACTTGTTTGATAGGGTTACCATTATTTGCTCATATTAAGAACTTTATGTAAACAACGCACTGTGAATATGAAGTATTAGTTAAACAATAGTTATCATATTAGTTTACTAATAATTAACTAATGACTGTAAATTTGGCCTTTAAGGATAGTTTCTTACTAATTAGTTAAACTTAGTTTAGCAGCAAGAAACAAATTTAAACGGGGTTTAACCGCCAATGCTGTTTTTCAGTGATGGATTAACAGTTGTCAATTTAGGTAGAAATGCCATACTTTGTTTTCAATATAGATGTGGTATTCCTGAAAATAGTTTACGTAAATAGGGCAACACTTAAAGAGCGATGTGACAATTCTTTAAATTTATTAAAAAAAAAACTTCAATAACCTACCATTTACACATGCAACTATTTGCAAGAAAGTAGCAATACAATACATTTTTTTACTACCACACTCACATTGGCAGTATTCGATGTTCAATGCCAAATGGTCTTGGGTAAGTGTAAAAGCAAAATATCGTAGCTTTTCTTTAAAATCCAACAACAAATATACACACAATCCAAAGAAAAGGTACGATTTTGCATTTGCACTTACGCATTACAGTTTGCATCAAACATCGAATACCGCCATTTTTTTTTAATTTCCACAGCTTTCAACGATATTTTCACAAAAGATAATTTGTGATGCTTTCAGAAAGTAAAATGGAAAAAGCTTAACAGTGTTACCCCCTTTAAAGATTTTTTACAAATATACGGGATTGTGGCAAATAAAATTTCAAATGAAGAAAAAAGTTACCGTACGATTCAGTAATGATTATAAAATTTCGGCTGCACATTATTGTGTTCTGATTAAGTTTATTTAATTAATTTTTTTTTATCTTGGTCATGTATTAAAAATAAATTATTTTATATTTCAGATAAAAAATCAGTGCCGATGTAATTATAAAAGGTATGTTTATTTACAGCTTTGTTCTGTGATTTTTCTTTTAATTTTTGAAAGAAGTATTTTATGATGATATTAATTGGTCCGTGTTTATGAATTTATGTTGATTTTTAACCTTCCAATTACTGAAGATATCGAGTAACTGCTCGTTAAAAACAAAATTATTTCCGGGTATAACGGATGTTATTTTAAAAATCTTTAGTATAAATAAAAAATTTAATTGAATGTTATCCCGTTTATACGCACTTCTTATTTGCAAATAAAAGTCGAAAGCGTTGCCGTATAACTTTTTTATTGTAAGTTAATAACTCACGAAAGCTATTTGCAAATAACGCCACTATTTGCAAATAAGATGTAAAAGGTTCCCAATTATTTTTGTTTTGTAGGAAATGTAATACAAATTTAACAATGTGTGGCAATATATTTCACAAAAGTAATGTATTATATCTACGTATAAATGGTGAGTTCAGTGTTTGCAAATAAGATTTGCGTATAAACGAGGTTAGAATATATGTAAGAATTAAAAATAATTAACTGATTTCTTTTAAAAAATAAACAAACATATTTCTATATATTTTAAGGCAACGAAGCAGCCTTTCTTCTTTCACGTGAAGAGCTTGGAATTTCTTTTGTTAATGTAAGTTACTTTAATAAAATTTAAAAAGAAAAACAAATACATCTTATATATACTCGAATAAATATCTACTTCTACACACTATCAGGGGGCAAATTACGGCACTCGTTATCGAACGAAATTACGAAATATTTCAATAGAGTTTATATGGAAATATTTTAAAATTTCGAATCGTTTCGAATGCCGTAATTTGCCCCCAGCCTTATTATGCACAATGAAAAACTGGCATAAGGCTAGCAAAAGTAGCAAAATTGAACATAGTCCTTAACGAGTTCTGCCATAAAATTTTACATTAAAAATCGCGATAGGATTTAATAGTGGGTTAAAATCACATGTGGGGTGTTCAAACGGTAGTCGTAAGCGTCATAATGTCTTAACATTTTGTGTGTGCGAATGTGTATTATATGTATGAAACATACGCTCATGCATTATCTGTTGTACTAACAGAATTAGAATATACAACAAGAGATACTTATTTAAAAAACAAAAAGCTTGTAAATTTATTATCCATTGCAAGACATCTAATGATAACAAAAGAAAATACAGATATATTGCTTCTATTTATTTTTAAGAACGATTTTGCATCCCTAGCCGTGAGACTTTTTTATTATATAATTAATTAAATAATAAATCAACCAACCAGCATTAAAACAAAATATGCGTTAAACTACAATTTCTAAACTCAAATTACACATTTCAAAAAGCATTCCTAAATAAAAGTTACCATTATATATTTGTGGCAACGTTTTCCTATCTGTTTACAAAAAAACAGTATTCAAATAATTTGGGTAAAAGTCATTAATTTTAAACGTCAAATGTGGTTTTACCTTTATATTATTGTATCATGAATCATCTGTTTTATGTTTCAAATAACGTACTAAAATGTTAATGGTTGTTCACAGCAGTCATATGTTTTCGTTTTATTATTTTAGACTACCGTTTGAATGCCCAAATGTACATATGTACATACATATGTATATCATCTGTATATATTTATTACGTTTAAAATTTTTATATTCCTCTCGTGGTTGACATATGTATGTACATATGTATGTATGTATTTCGACTACGACGCTTTTCTACAGCGCAACGTTGTTCCTTTAATCTGGGACCAAAATGTCGTAGACGTAGTTGAAATACACCACAGTAAGGGCCATTATTTTTTTAGTTTTACAATTCACATGTATAATAAACTTGTTTTAATTTTTACGATATTTTAACACATACATATGAATATTTTGTACATTATATTTTACAGATTTTCTTCTAAAAAGGGAATGAATATTTCAACTTTTAATTAAATGCAGGTAATTTCAATATTTTGAAAAAATTCTTTAACAAAACTTTAACTTTCTGCTTAAATGATGATATTTTGTATGTCTTCTTTTCCCGACATAAATAACTTTTGATGAAAATTTTTAAAATTCTGATTATTTCTAAACTGAAATTTGTTTTTACTGAAAAGCGTTTCTTAATTATGTACATATATTTTTTTTTACTTTGTTACAGGTATTTACAAACCAACATAATGATGGGAAAGAGATTTCGAATTTTCAGCTGTAAATTTCCTGCAAATTATTATGATTTAAGAAGAAAACAAATAAACAAAATATAAAAAACAGAATGTGTGTTATATTATATTTTATTTTGGTCTATTAATATTCCAAGCCTAAACGTGAAGTGCCTCTCATTATGACGCTTAAAATTACCTGAAGTTCTCCATATGATTCCATGGATAAACCTGCAACGAAATTCAAAGATATTTCAAGTTTATTTTTGCAGATTATTTGAGGCGGCGTGCATTTGCAAAATTATCGAATAGTACATATGTAAGAATTGTGCTGGCATAACATGCCAGTTTGTTGGTGAGAGAGCCAGAGAGTGGTTTTGGAGCTGACATAATTTTTCAACCAGGTACAACCCCATATAACCAGCACAAAACCAATACACACCAGTGATGGGAAATGTGGCACAATTGAGCCATTTTTGGCACTATTGGATGTTAGCTGGCATTGGTACTCGCTCCTTTTCTACCACTTTTTGTCCATTCGAACCATAACCGCCAAAAAAGCTTAAGCGGCATATTTTTTAACTTCGTTTTTTACGAAAATTGATTATCTGCGATCGTAACTAATCGATTTTTGTCAAAAACTGAAGCTCGAAAGTTATGTTGCTTAAGCTTTTTGGTGGTTATGCCTCGCATTAATATGAACACTTTTCTTATTCCAATAATATGTATTCTTGTTCTATTTACGTTGTTAAGTACTGAAAACTTAGGATTTTTGCAACTGTTGTATGTATGTAGAGTCTTTGAACAAAGGAAGCCCTTATAATGTTTTTATTATTATCAAATGTTTAGTCAAAATGCAATAATAAATGATATTAATGTCGAAATGCAATCAGAAGATGTAAGAGTACATTTAATTTTAAGGAGGGTTTCTTTTTATTTCGTAATTTTTGTCGACATTTTTTAACAGTTTGACAAAAAAAAATGTTGTCGAGTATAACAACAATCTGTAATTGAAAATTTCCAAACAACTCCAAAATCTTAAGTTACAAGTAAAAAACCGGGGTTTCGTACCCGTAGGCACTTGTCAACCTCTAAGCCCCAAATTTACAGTCATTAGTTAACTAATAACAATAGTCAACCAATAATATTTGATTCACAGTTCTTTGTTTGCCATTAGTTAAATCGCCAAATCTCATTGGTTAACAAATAGTCAGACAACAGCTGATTCGTTGTAAACTTTGTTAGTATTGTTGCATTGTGAAAATTTTACACACATTTCACACATACGGTAAACAGCGTGACCGTTTGTGGTACTAAAGTATCAATTTGCCACTTTTTTACCAACCTTAGACTTTTAGTGCCACTTTTTTAAAATGAGCTAAATCTGCTACTTTTTATTATACTTTGACCCTTTTTAGAAATTCCATCACTTTATTTATTTTTTTTCGCAGCAATCTGCTTTTATAAGCATAATTTCTTATGACAGATTATTTTTTTTATTTCAACTTATACGAAAGCTGAACTGTTTGCATCAAAGTTTGAGTTCATTAAAAGAAATAATCAACTGTCTCTGATTTTGTTAATAAATTTTCAAACCCAATAAAATTTTTAATGAATATTCCTCTGACTGAATTAGATATGTGAATAAAAATTAACTTCGAGATGCACGGATTGTAAGATTATATGAATACATTAGACCGACTCACTGAAAAAAAAGTTTTTGTAACCCCTCTCAAATCAAAGATCGGACTTTTTAGGGGTTCTAGTGATGACCGTTCATAAGCTGCACCGTCTGTAAAAAGGCTTACTTTTTTTTGCATATTTTCGTAAAGTATATCATTTGAAACATTTGTTCAAGCTGCTTCCAATGGTGTAATGAACTGTACCATCAGCAATGCGTTATTTCAAACATACAACAATTGTTTAAGCATTTCCATATCAGGTGCTACTTGTATTAACAAAAATTCTATTATATTTTCAGGATTATTAGATTTGAGTCGTTTTTAATTTACATACATATGTTGCTAGTTCTTGAGCGAACTTTTGCGAAAACTATTAACAGAAATAAGTTAACAATGACTGAAATCAAATAATACTTACAAAATAATATAATTTAATAGAAATAATCAGTACTTTCGTAAAAAAAGTTCGCGTATATCTGCTATTTTTACTGTGAAGTAAATCAAAATCAAATTCCGTTTTCCATAATATAACTGTAATTAAAACTACAAAAACTTTTAGCATTGAGTCAAAATAAGGTTGAGTTATAAGAAAACAAAACATACTGCCAGTTTATACAAGGAATAATTGTACCGAAACCAAAACAAAACGAAGTTTTTGACATTCGTTAGCTATAAGCCACATAGAGCAAAAAATTATCAGCTGAAGTAGCACTGCCACCTGGTTATATACACCTTGGTATCTGTTTCTGGTTAAAGGGGCAAAGCACTTTATGTCAAAGTATAATAAATTGCAGCTTTATAATGGTAATAATGATAAATTTTTAAACTTTATTGCTAACAAATGAAACCATTGTAAATGTGGTTATATTTTCGTTAAATCGGCATTTGCAGCAAATAAATATGGGTGTTGTTGTTTTATATTTGTCATCACATGTCAAATAAATATATTTCGTTATTTCTTATTCATGAATTGTTATTAAGTTTTTTTATCTAAAAATTTATAATGGTTTTGTTGTTTCTAAAATATCACTTGTAAATAAAATTTAATCCATAGTAAAATTAATGAAATTAACTCGAACTCGTGTTTATACTTTAAATTTTTGTTCCTAAAATAGTTGACCCTTTTACGATAAAAATCCCCTTTTTGTGCCACTTTTTGAAATTTCTCAACGGTCACACTGACGGTAAAGTTAGATGCAGGGCTGCCGTGTTTGGTTATTTCTAACCAAAATGGTTATTTTTTTCTTTAATGTGGAGATGTGAATATTTTTCTCATTTTGGTTATTTTTTTGCCAAAATAATGATACATACATATTTTTTATGTTCTGTACATATTTTTTATGTTATACTTTTAAGCTTTTATGTTCTTCAATTTTTAGTATTGCTACCAAGGCAACTGAAAATAAAACAGCTTGTGCAGCCACCTGTTATGAATTCGCCTTGATTGATACTCACTTGTTTACAATACTTTTCTTTTACAACACTGTCAACAACTTTTAATTTAACTAAATGGTCGCTACTCTGTACTACAGAACACTATGTGGTTCATAGGATGTGACCACGTTTGTCCGCCCGTATTGCCTCCTTCCTAAAAAAAAATTTATCACATCTTGGAAAATCTTAATTAGTTGGACAAATTTATAGTTTTTAGAAAGTCTCCTGAAAACTCGAACTTCCAGTAATTCTTAATACACGTTTTTAGAGTACTATGTGGTCCATAATATTTGACCACTTTTGCCTGCCCGCATCGCCTCCTTCCCAAGTAAAGTGCGTAACCCTCAAAAAATTCCAAGTTGAAAACTTGACGATGTTTGGTTCAAATTCATGTTTTTCAGAAATAGATTCATGGGTTTTAAACACCTTATCTAAAAATTTGCATTAATTTTTCCCGTCTCGGTTGCATCATTTAATAGAAAAGTCCTTTGTAAAAGCATTATACAAATTTTTATAGCTTAATAAAGGTCTGTTAACACGCTAACAGAGCTCTGTTAAAGCAAAAGGCTTGTGTCAAGGGTTATAAATTTTAAAATTTAACATCACGCGCATTCAAACTATTATACTGTGAACTGCAAGTATTGTTTACTTTATATTTAAAAAAACTGTTATTTTTTATATACATACATGTACAAGCGTTAACTTAAGTTAACGCTAATAATAATAATAATAATAATAATTATTACGTACATACATATGTAGGTAAAAGAATATATAGAAATATATGTATTTGTTTTGATGTTATTATTATTAACTGTATTCAAATCACATGCGTTACACGTTACGTATGCATTTTAAATCCCAGTAAAAAAAATTTAAGTCATTCTAGTGGAACTACATTTTCATTGTGAGAAAAAAACTATGTATAAGCTTATTTTAGTCATACAAAACCTTGTAACTCCTCCACATATATGTACATACTACCGATGCAGTGTGACTTTCTTAACTTTTAGGATGCCAAAATTCATAACTTCGATACGAAATATGATATAGCATTAAAATTTTACACATGTAGTTTATAGGCAGATATGATATTGAAAAACTAAAATGGGCGTGGTCCGCCCTCTAATAATTAATGTACAACAAATTATTCTGTGAGTCAATGTCTTCTACAATTTCTGGTTCGGCCAATAACGCAACATCTTCCGGATTTAATGCTCTCTTCTTTGTCAATGGCTTTTTGCGTAGGCTGCATACGTATGGATCTGATGATATAAGCAATCAGTTCAATAAATCAGTCTTTGTTGCAACTCTTGAAGTTTTTCTTGTAAAAGACTCACGATAATTTCTTGTATTCTTATTCCTGGACTCTTTTGCTTCTTCAGAAAGCTGGTCAATTGGAAGAATACAAAATTCAATTAGATCCTTTCCATGGAAAAGAATTTTGTGCACAGAAGTACCACGGATATTCTGCCAAATAAAGTTCTCGGGTCTCAGTTATAAAAGTTTCAAAGGGCATTTATGTTTATTGAATATAAATAAGGCTGTTACATTTTAAAATATTCTTAATATATGTACATAAAACTTCTTTCCATATCAAACTGCAACATATGTTAACATTAAATCTACCAAATTAATAGAAGGAAATTGTATTCGCAGTATCAAGTTTTAAAATTTTTGTTGGTCAATTTGAGGCTACAATGTTTAAGTCGGAGAGATGTGTTAATGGAAACTTGCATACATAGACGTATTTTCATAAAGATATTAATTTAATTTTTTATACAACCGAACAAGAAAAAATATTTAGTGTCTAGGAACTAGATTGTGTGCCCCTCTAATTTTAAGGTATTTTCAAGGAGAATTTTTTTAAATGAGCTAATAGTATCTATTGAAAATGTAATGTTATACGTATATGTATATAATATGTATATATATATATATATATATATATATATATATATATATATATATATAGGTTCCCGTCGTTCCTAAAAGGAACTTGAGGTTTCATTAATCAATTAGTTTAAGATAAGCAGGTGATTGGCCTACTTATCCTACTCTGATGATGGGGCTGCCATCTAAGCCAACAGACTGTATCCTACTCTGATGATGGGGCTGCCATCTAAGCCAACAGACTGGCTGAATAAGTAACACATTTATATAGCGAGCCGCTTATTATAAGAACATACAGCCGCTCCAACTGGGTGAACAGACTCGCCGATGCTTGAAGGTTATCAAGAACATCGCCCAGGGGCCACCACCAGGAGGTTCGTGAGTCGACTTGAAGTACAATTAATAAGGATCACTCTGGGTCCACCAAATCGGACCGATCAGAAGTTTTGCCTTATCATTGTACACCCTGACACCAGAAAATGTAATGTTGCAGAAAGGAAAAAAAATTAAGAAAAGAAATATTACATATCTTTCGTAATGGACATCATATCATTTTAGACATTTGATCTCCCAAAATACCCCAACAAATGTGTATGTTTAAAGCCCTCCCGCTGTGCACTGGATAATAAATTTTGTCGTTTAGATAATGAAATATTTTTCTCCACGGCAACCTTTATTGATATAAGCTATAATTTTTTTAGTTTCACGCACATTTTAGATTTATTAGCAGATGGCCAAACGGGGTATCTTCAAGATCTTTGAAATACACGACGACTTTACTTATAATAGACACTAGTGAAAGCGACGTGAGTGTAATGCCAATTATCATCTTGGTGTTTCAAATACTGCACAGTCACCAATACGGAATACTATAGCAGATTATTATTTGGCGGCAAAAATATAGAAATTAATTTCCTTTTTTTAATTATTACAAACTAATATTTGTGTGGCATTCATTTAAATTTCGTTTTGGATTTATGAATTTTTTTATACATATGTACATATATTTTTTTAAACGAATACGATTACATATCTAGAAATGGCCGAATATTTAGGAAGTCGAATACGCATCACTAATTCATACATACATTTTAGGAATAAGCTCTCAATAAAACCATAATTTTTGCAGTTTGAAGACACTTGGGAAGAAATTAAAAAAATATGTTTGCCAATTTTTGTCTGCGCACTGAGCAACAACAAATGACTAATACGAGCCCTAACCACTATTAATTCGTACACCAAGCATTTTTGGACAAGTCATCATTCAAAGCTTTTGGTTTAGGTGACGATATGCATATCTGTAGATTTGTACTTGTGTATGTAGCATAGATGGGCATTTTTCAGTACCAGTACTTTTTCAGTATTTTCTTTTTTTACTGATTACTGAAAAAAAATCAGTATTCAGTATATTTTACTGGTTACTGAAAAGAGAAATCAGTATTCAGTAAATTTTACTGATTATTGAAAAAAAATCAGTATTCAGTAAATTTTACTGGTTACTGAAAAGAGAAATCAGTATTCAGTAAATTTTATTGATTATTGAAAAAAAATCAGTATTCAGTAAATTTTACTGGTTACTGAAAAAAATCATTATTCAGTAAATTTTACTGGTTACTGAAAAGAGAAATCAGTATTCAGTAAAAAGTACTGATTGCTGAAAAGAAGATCAGAATTTAGTAAATTTTACTGATTTGTTAAAAAAAATGCAGTAATCAGTAAATGACTGATAGTAGATACTGTGTGTTTTGAAAATGATATGTACACATTGCTAACTTACATGACGAAATATATAAATATGTGTTAATTTTACGAACTTGTGGACTGTATATAAATTGTAAATTAATATTGATACATAAGTGAATTATCCTGTGCTATAAATTACTTTATTAATTGAAAAAATTGCAACTAATAAAAACATTAGTTAAATTAATAAATAATAAAAACATTAGTTAAATGCAACTAATAAAAACATTAGTTAAAATTAGAAGTCCGGATAATATTTGAAATTTTTCTAAAATTTTATTTGTTGTGAAAAAAAAAATATTAAAAAAATTAGCGATATTTTCGATTTTGATAGTGATGACTCGATTAGAGATCCGGATTTTTTGTATGAAGAAGACCTTCCAAGATCTTCAAAGTTTTTTAGTGTGTACAAATCATTTTTAAAACACACAGTATCTACTATCAGTCATTTACTGATTACTGCATTTTTTACACAAATCAGTAAAATTTACTGAATTCTGATCTTATTTTCAGCAATCAGTACTTTTTACTGAATACTGATTTCTCTTTTCAGTAACCAGTAAAATTTACTGAATAATGATTTTTTTTCAGTAACCAGTAAAATTTACTGAATACTGATTTTTTTTTCAATAATCAATAAAATTTACTGAATACTGATTTCTCTTTTCAGTAACCAGTAAAATTTACTGAATACTGATTTTTTTTTCAATAATCAGTAAAATATACTGAATACTGATTTTTTTTTTCAGTAATCAGTACTTTTTACTGATTACTGAAACACGTAATGCAGTATGCCCATGTATGGTATGTAGGTATAATTTAATGTACATACATACATATATCGATGTGTAGCGTAATGCAATATTCCATGTAAAACAGAGCATGCAAAATATGCAAATTTCTCTGTGCGGTCGTCTCATTCAAAAGACGAAAAAAAATGAGACGGAATCACTCAGTGTCTGAACAGCAACCCTCTTTTTCGTTTCAATCGTGTTCTCGCTCCCGGGTTATGGGTTGCGCGTAACCAGCGGTGCCAACTATTTACAACCCAAACGCGCTACTGCCCTTCTCAAAACGCGCTAGAACAAACTAAGTTACAACATTGTCAACTATTTATAGCCAAAACGCGCTGTTTTCTAGCGCGCTAAATAAAATTTTAATAAAAGTCGATGTACATATGTATCAGTAAATAAAATTTTTTTAGCAACTGTTTTTCAGATTTTGCAGTATTGCTTCTTCGAAATTTTATCCTAAATAACTAAAATCTATTAATATAGAATCATAATCGCCTTCCAAATAATCCAAGTACTTAGTTTTCATTTTAATTTTATTTGTCAAACTTTGTAACAACATGGTCTTTGTATTTTACCTAGAATAGATGCTTAATAAGTTATGTAAACTTTTTGGGTCATTAATACATATTTCTAGCTGTGAAATTTCAAAACCATTTGCCATTTACAGTATTAATATGCGTTTTTAATTCTAACCACAGTCAAGGTAATTTTATTTGCGACAGCTGAATCAATAAAACTGAAAATTTTTATCAAAGTTTTGTTAAACTTATACACAAAAAAGTAAAAGAAATATTGAACTAAAATGATGTTATCGACTTTATTCAAAACGCGTTAACTTTTTTATAAAAAGTGCGCTTGGCATAGTTAATATGCACTAAATCTAGCGCGAAACGCGTTTAATTGGCATTGCTGAGCGTAACACACGAATCGGTCTCTTACTGACAGCATGATACGAACAGAATCGTTCGTTGGTCAGCTACTGAGGGTCAGTAAATGAGCAAAGTTTCGTAAAAAAGGTCTTTATTTTTTTGTTGCGTTTGGATGCCATAGCATAGACAGACGAGAGCGTTAATTTGCATTAGCAATCTTAATTCAAATTAACTTGTGAATTATCCCTATCCCAATGCGCATTAGTTTTACCGTAAATGCACCAAATGAAAGTGAATTAATACTGAATTTAGTTATTTCGATATGGTAACACCGTCAAAAGTCAATTAAAATTTAATTAATTTTAAATTTTCAAAATTGAAATGGATTCAAAGTCAGGAAACATAAGTTATTTTAATTGTGTTTAGAAAAAGAAATTTAAAATCTACACAAATTTGTTCTATTTTAAGATTTCCAAGGAAAATTATCGAAGTGTGTGTGTACGAAAGGGATGCACAAATTTTGCTAGTTGTTTACTTAATTCAAATACTGTCGTCTTCAGGGTAAATGTTTAATTCACATTAGTGAGCTTTTAATGCAGTGTAACGTGGTTTTGTCGTCGGCTTGGGTAGCTTAGCCGTGTCCAGGATTTACTTACGGATCCACAAACCTTAAGTAATAACACTATTTACAATTTTAATAGTTGGATATAATATAACAATAGCTAAAATGAAGATAAGATTCAATCGGTGATAATCGTAAATAATATTTGCACTTTACAGTTATCCTCGTCAGGACAGTGGCAGCAATCGGTTATAATTACGGTTACGGTATCTCGGGGTTATTGTTATGTCGGAAATCGGTCGGGAACACTCGGGATGCGTCGGATGATCGGCGTTATTCTACCTTCATAACTAATTGTACAATCTTTCTTATAACTAATAATTAAAATAAGTACAATATTAGTATATTACTATGCTTAAATCTACATATATAATCTTATGCTAAGTAAACAGTCAGCCGAAGCCGCTGTGGCGAAACAGTCAACCGAAGTTGCTGTGACGAAACAGTCAGCCGAAGCCGCTGTGGGAAACAGAACAGTCAGCCGAAGCCGCTGTGGAAAACAGTCATCTGAAGTTGCTGTGACGAAACAGTCAGCCGAAGCCGCTGTGGGAAACAGTCAACCGAAGTCGCTGTGACTGAAACAGTCAACCGAAGTCGCTGTGCAAGGTGATAAACAATATACCCACGACACACTTTATACACCCTCAATCACACTCTCACGACACACAAAATGCAAATTCTCGTCTTGTTTGAACCGCCTCAGGTGTATCCAAACTTGGTATACTTATGGAAATAATATTTTATACTAAATGGGAGTTCTATGCTTGTCTTGCATATGTTTTGTATGGTTTGCTCGTTGCTCGTTTTGCAATCTGCAGTATTACATGTGTTTGTTTAAATATGGTCACTGAGTATACTTGATGTGTGTTGTTGTTTATTTTTATTCTTATCTATTATATTCGTATGTATGTAATATAAGATACAACTGAGTCGTATTAATTTACAAAGAAAATATGTATGAGAGATATACTCGTTACAAGCTACAACAGATAAAAGACAAAACGAAGCCTGTGCCAACAACAAGCTAGCTACATTTGCTACATGCCGTGTACTAGTAACTTATTTACAAGATATTTATTTACATGCTTAAAGATGTGCTGCCACAGAAAATGTGTTCGATTCCTCTACATTTGTCACATTTGTATTTTGGAACAAAAATACTATAAAACTTTTACGACATGTCGCCACTATAGTCATTTAAACAAATGTGTGGCTTTTTACATACCGTGTATTGTAGGCTTTAGTAGTACACTACATATACATACATCTCGAAGTTAACTAAAATTATACTATTTGAATCAACTGTTAAGATGTACTTATTCTTTACTCATCAAATAAAACTTAAAAAAGCGGGGTTTTTAAATCCCGAGCGGTACGCCTGATTTAATTCAAATAATCGGGACAATCCCTCGAAAAGCGGTACGAATGGCTTCACTAAACAGTTAGACCCACAAATTGTTATACAAGTTTTAGTCATGATTTTTTTTCTTTTCAGAATGGTTTAAATGCATTGCACTTGGCAGCCAAAGACGGTTACGTTGATATTGTGGCAGAACTATTGAGACGTGGCATACGGGTTGACAATGCAACGAAAAAAGGTAACACGGCTCTACATATAGCTTCTCTCGCTGGTCAAAAGGAAGTTATAAAATTGCTAATACAGTATGATGCAAATGTAAATATTCAATCATTGAATGGGTTTACACCACTTTATATGGCTGCTCAAGAAAACCATGATGCATGTGTTAGATTCTTGCTATCCAAGGGTGCGAGTCCGTCACTTGCAACCGAAGTATGTACGAATAAGACTTATATATGTTTATACATATAATTTATTATATGTATATTTTTTAATTTTTAGGATGGGTTTACTCCTCTAGCTGTAGCCATGCAACAGGGTCATGATAAAGTGATACTGATTCATTATCTGACTACCCATCAGATATAGATTTCATTGAAGAGGATATAGACTCTTACCCAGACTATATTTTAGACTCAGGGATAGAATCTAACGACGGTTACCTGACGGACATTAACGCAGAAGAAGTAAGAAATAGGAAACTCACCAGAAATCAACATTACTTTAGAAAAATATTAAGACATTTTTATAGAAGAAGGTTATTTAGAAATAACCAACAAGATGACTGAACAAACCCAACTACTTTCAATTAGCATCAACCCATTGAAATATATAAATCAACTCCCAGAATTTAACGGCGACTATCGTGACTTACAGACATTCACTAACTTAATTGATAGGGTCCACCCTTTACTAACCGCTTATGATGAGCCATCACAGTTACTTTTTTCCGATATGATTAAAAGCAAACTAATTGGAAAGGCAATGGAAGTTATAGAAATCAATTGTCAAGCTCAATCATGGATAGCAATAAAGAACGTACTAAACAACAATTTCGGTGACAGATGCGGTTTAGAGGAACTTTTCGATAGGCTTAAAAGCACAACTTTTAAAACTAATAGTGTGGAATTTTACAATGAAATCAAACAACGACTTAGAAACCTTAACAACAAGACAATTATGACAATTGGTCCTGGTCCTGCAGCTAATGAATGTGCAAAGAACAACATGAAATCTGCCCTAAATATATTCAAGGAAAAAATTCCAGAACCCATGCGTACCATTCTAACATGTCGAAACCCTGAAAGTCTAGAAATGGCAATGGAAATTCTATTTCAGGCTGGCTATGCATACGTTACGTCACCAAATACGATATTTTCTACTCGTGGAAAACCACCAAAACAGGAACACAAATACCGGCAAAACTACAAATACACTAATGGAACTTACAATAACCATAGTACGAATAATCGAGACACACAAAAGAAATTTCTGCACCACCAATCTAACTTTCAGAATCATTACCAGAACAATCCAAATACTTCTCATAATTGGCGAAATGTTATTCAAAACATCCACAGACAAAATCCCTTCCGACAACAGGACTCACAACACGCAAATAATTTCCCAAGACCTGAACCTATGGACATAAATAACCTTGAAACACAGACTAAACCAACTATGGACGAAAATTTTCGTTATTCAGCCTCAGGGAACTTCCATATATAAAAATAAAATCGAAATTGGGACACCTAAAACTAATCATAGATACAGGTGCCACCAATTCTATTTTAAATCCAAACATATGCCATCCTAAATGGATAAGGAAAATTGAACCAATTTCTATTAAAACTTTGCAGCATAGAATAAACCTTTATGAAAAAGCCAGAATTCCTACTTTTAAGGAGTTCGGTACAAATATAGAAACAATAGAATTTTTTATAACAAAATTTCATGAATTTTATGACGGACTTATAGGTAATGATTTACTTAGGCCATTAAAAGCAAAAATATGTTACGAAACTAATACAATCAAAATAGGAGAAAATAAACTCCCTCTCTTTATTAAAACTGCAGACCAACAGGAAAAACAGGACGAGGAAAATAATTATATGAAAGAGCTACACAGGAACGGAATAATAAACAAAGAAATCATAGACCTAGAATTTAATTTTGCATCCAATTACGAATCATTAAATGATCAAATTAGAACAGAACATTTGAATCCTGAGGAAAAATCACAATTATTACAAGTAATAAATAAATATTATAACATTTTCTACCAGGAAAATGACAAACTTTCATTTACTTCTGCTATAAAGCATAAAATCCGAACCACCAACAACATACCCATATTTTCAAAATCATACAGATACCCATACATTCATAAAAAAGAGGTAGAAGACCAGATCAAAGACATGTTGAAAAATAGAATAATTAGAAACAGTAATTCGCCATATTCAGCTCCAATTTGGATAGTGCCAAAGAAGGCCGACGCTAGTGGAAAATCAAAATGGAGACTAGTCATTGATTATCGTAAACTTAATGAAGTTACGATAGGTGATAAATTTCCTATCCCAAATATAGACGAGATACTAGAAAAATTGGGAAGAAGCCAATACTTTACCACTCTCGATCTAGCAAAGGGTTTTCACCAGATTGAAATAGAGGAAGAAGATATCCACAAAACTGCATTTAGTGTCGAAGGCGGACATTATGAATTTCTCCGAATGCCATTTGGACTAAAAACAGCCCCTGCGACGTTTCAGAGGCTTATGAATAGTATACTACATGATTATATTAACAAAATATGCTTAGTATATTTAGACGATATAATTATATTTTCAACATCCTTACAAGAACACATAAATTCACTTAGATTAATATTCGCAAGACTTCATGAAGCTAATTTAAAGATTCAGCTAGACAAATCAGAATTTCTGAAAAGGGAAACAGAGTTTCTCGGACATATAGTTACAACAGAAGGAGTTAAGCCTAACCCTAAAAAGATAGAATGCGTCGTTAATTTTTTAATTTTCCAATACCTAAAACAACAAAGCAAATTAAACAGTTTCTAGGATTAACCGGCTATTACAGAAAATTTATAAAGGACTATTCATCTATAGCTAAGCCCATGACTAAATATTTGAAGAAAGATTGCAAAATAAATATAAATGACCCAGAATATGAAAAAAGCTTTAGTACCCTTAAGACTCTATTAACACACGACCCAATATTAGCATATCCGGATTTTACAAAAACATTTACACTTACTACTGATGCCAGCAATTATGCCTTAGGAGCAGTGCTTTCCCAAAACAACCACCCAATATGTTACGCCAGCCGTACCCTCAACTCACACGAAATAAATTACAGTACAATAGAGAAAGAATTATTGACCATCATATGGGCTACAAAATATTTTAGACCGTACCTTTTTGGACGTAAATTTATAATAGAAACTGATCACAAGCCACTAACATGGCTTTTCTCTATTAAGGAACCTAATTCCAAACTTGTAAGGTGGAGGCTAAAATTATCAGAATTCGATTATGAAATAAGATACAAAAAGGGAACCAAGAATGCTAATGCTGACGCTTTATCTAGGATTGAAACTGAGCCTAGTAGCATAAACACATTGGAATCCGATAATACAATAATAAAGGAAACTACATCACCAATAAATATGTTCAAAAATCAAGTTATTATTATAAAAACAACCTCTGGATCACTAAGGATAAAAAACAAATGTATATTTGGAAATAAAAGGAAAATTGTTTATATGAAAGAAATGGACAGAGAAACAGCTATTACTTTGCTTAAAAACCACTTTAACCCCACACAATTAAATGCTATTTTAATAGAAGAAGAATTTTATGAAATTTTTAAAAATACTTATGAAGAACTGTTTACTAATAATACAAAATTTAGAATAATAAGATGTCCACTCCAAACAGAGGATATAGAAGATGAAAATCATTTAGCTGAAATTATAAAAAATGAACATCTTGATAAAAATCATCGAGGAATAGAAGCAGTATACAAGGAGCTAGCCACACGCATATACAATCCGAAGTTAAAACTAAGGATAACGCAATTCATAAATAGTTGCGAAATTTGTAACCTAGAGAAATACGATAGGAAACCTCCAAAGATACCCTATAAAAGCACAGAAACCCCATATAAACCACTGGAAATACTACACATAGATGTGTTTTATACTTTAAATAAAAAATTATTTATGACAGTTATTGACAAGTTTTCAAAATTTGCTTTAGCATTTCAAATAAATGGAAGAAGTTTGACAGAATTTAAAACAAAATTACTACAGATAATTAATACGTATGGAAAAATAAATAAAATTGTTGTAGATAATGAACTTGGATTTAAGGCCATACCGATGCAAGAGTTCTTGAAGAAAAAAAACAGACATCCATTTCACTTCTAATAGTAACCACACGTCTAACGCGGATATTGAAAGGCTACATAACACTATTAACGAACATATACGGTTACTAAGACATGATAAAGAAAACCAAAATGAAACTATTGAAGATAAAATGACAAGAATAATAGGCTTTTATAATAATACGGTACATAGCACCACAGGTATTAAACCAATTGATTTTGTAAACGGCAAAATACATGAAAGTAGATATAAGGAAATTCATGATATAATAGAATCAAGGAAAGGAAAGTATATACAGAAATTAAATGAAGATAGGAAAGATATAGAATTGGAAAATGGAACAAATTATATTAAAGAAATAAGGGGTGGTAAAAACCACAATAAATATAGAAAAGTCAACGCAGTTAAAATAGATGACGTCCACTTACAGACCGTTAGAACTGGACATAAATATTATAAGACTCATGTTAAACCTAAAAAGAAATACGAAGACAGAGATAACCCAACTATAGTATCTACAACATAATCTCTTTTCAGATGAAGCCTTGGACTTTAATATTTACCTTGATCATATCTACAAGCGCACAATACCTAGATATTCAAGACTTGACAAACAATAATGGATACATTCCTATTAAATTAGATGAAATCAAGCCAATAGAAACTTATCCCAAGATAATACACATTATTAATATGACAATGTACAAAGAAACTCTCGAGTTAATTTCAGACAATGTAGAGACGTTGAAAACAACCACAACAGATACAAAGACATTATTAGACACAGTTGACAAAAACCTTGCAATACTTAAAGCCAAGATAGATAATTTGAACCCACAACTTAGACAAAAACGAGGACTAATTAACTTACTAGGCAAAGGATTAAAAATTGTAGCAGGAACAATGGACAGTGAAGATGAAGAACACATTAATAATTCTTTAAAACTACTTTACGAAAACGACGGACTTCTAACTAACACAATACATAATCTAACCCAAGTCAATACCTTCTTAACAACACAGATACAAAACATAACTAATCATATTAACACACAACAAATATACGTGGAAAAATACTTGAATCAGTTTAAGAACATTTTTCAAAATAAAATAGCAACATTAGAGGACGAAGTAATATTCATGAAACATATTTATCAAATTAATAACGATATAACACTTACGTAACCACATTGACGACATAGGACAAGTCGTTTTTTCCAGCAAACTAGGAATTATTCCAACCGACATTTTAACCCCAAAGGAAATGGACCTAATAACAGATTTCGATAGCTACATAAACATAAAAACCTCTGTAGCCCTGCATGACGAAAATATACTATTAATTTTCAAGATACCCTTATATTCAAAACACACGCTCAGCAAAATCACTTTCGAACCAATCCCAGATATCAAAAATAAGACATTGGCATTGAAATCATATACAATACTTACCGATCACTACAAGAAAATATATGAACCATTTCTTCAAGATAATTTAGAGAAAAATTTAATTGTGATTAAAAATTACTGTATACAAAATATTTTAGAGTATAAAGCAAATTGCCCTATGAAAAATTCCGAAGTTGAAGAAGTAGTAGAAATACTTCCTGGATTACTTATATTTAAAAACTATTACCAAAGTCTCAAACATAATTGTAATGATGTAGAACTTCAAATTAAAGGAACTTTTCTTATAAAATTTGGAAATTGTAAAATTATAACTAAAAGCAAAAATTATACTAATGTTAATTTAAGAATTAAAGATAAAATAATACTGCCAAATATTGTAACAAAAATCAAAAGTAATAAAAATATTACTCTAAATGATCTAAAACTAGAAACACTGTACTTAAGACAAATAGAATATGAAGAAAATTTAAACAATATGTTACACCATGACAAGAAAACAAAAACTATTAGTATTAGTGTTGATATTGTAATTATTTTATGTATCATAAGTTTAGCAATTATATATATTATAAGACCAAAACAAATTTTTAATGTTTCGTCGGAGCCTCAATCTAACGGTGGGGTGTTATAATGTCTCCCGTTATTCCCTTAACACGAGCCAACATAATTTAAGTATGTATATACATACATACATATAAACATACATACTTTAATCTATTTTGTTTAAATGCATTTCCGTTCTCACGACAAAAATGCAGCTTACATTTTAAGTTCAGACATTTTTCCAGGAATTGCTTACACTTTAAAATTAATAAAGTACAATTTTATATATTTTTATTTTTAATAAGTGCAATAACTTCTTTTTCCAAATAACCAAATAATTTTAACATAAGTTTGCTTTGTTCTCAATACCAAAGACAGGAAACAAAGCACACTTATGATTGATCAGCAAATATCGACAAAGAAACATTTTTAACTATTAAGCATAAAATTAGTATTTAAGAAGAGAAAAATGACAATAAAGACATAGTTTAATTTCAAAAGTGAAAGTGTGAAAAGTGTTTTTTTTAAAGTATCATTAATTGATACATTTAAGTATTAGCCTTGTTATTACTTCGTAATGGTAGTGGCAGCAATCGGTTATAGTTACGGTTACGGTATTTCGGGATATTGCTGGCACCTACGATGATGTCGGAAGTCGGTCGGTGGCACTCGCTGTTAGCCTTACAATTATAATTACGGTATATCGGGGTTATTACTGGCAACTACGATGATGTCGGAAATCGATTGGGAACACTCGAGATGCATCGGATGATCGGCGTTATTCTACCTTCCTAACTATCTTTCTTATAACAAGTAATTAAAATAAGTACAATATTAGTATATTAAAATACGTTCAATATTTCGTAGCTTACTATGCTTAACTCTACATATATAATCTTATGCTAAGTAAACAGTCAACCGAAGCCGCTGTGGAAAACAGGCAACCGAAGTTGCGGTGGCGAAACAGTCAGCCGAAGCCGCTGTGGCGAAACAGTCAGCCGAAGCCGCTGTGGAAAATAGTCAGCCGAAGCCGCTGTGAAAAACAGTCAACCGAAGTTGCTGTGACGAAACAGTCAGACGAAGCCGCTGTGGAAAACAGTCAGCCGAAGCCGCTGTGGCAAAGCAGTCAGCCGAAGCCGCTGTGGCAAAACAGTCAACCGAAGTTGCTGTGACGAAACAGTCAACCGAAGTTGCTGTGACGAAACAGTCAGCCGAAGCCGCTGTGCAAGGTGGTATACAATATACCCACTACACACTTTATTCACTCAGTCAGACTCTCACGACACACAAATGGCAAATTCTTGTCTTGTTTGAACTGCCCCGAGTGTATAAACTTGGTATACTTATGGAAATAATATTTTATACTAAATGAGAGTTCTATGCTTGTCTTGCATATGTTTTGTATGTTTGCTCGTTGTTCGTTTTGCAATCTGCAGTATTACATGTGTTTGTTTAAATATGGTCACTGAGTATACTTGATGTGTGTTGTTGGGTTTGTTGTTGTTGTTTATTTTTATTCTTATCTATTATATTCGTATGTGTGTAATATAAGCTACAACTGAATTGTATTAATTTATAAAAGAAAATATGTATGAGTGAAATACTCGTTGCAGCAGATTAACGCTGTCGTCTGTCTACGCTATTAGATATTTCGTCACAGACAAAGCATTAAAGAAGAAGGTAGAAGATAATAATAAATAACAATAAAAATATGTGTAAATCAAACTATTTGTCAACGAAGTGCAAATGCAAAATAAAAGACAGATATGTGTGCAACAAAAACAAAATTAATCTTTATGTATTTTTTTCAATGTTTATAAAATAAAAAAAACAAGAAATCGCAACACACATACATGCTCAAAAGACTGTTTGCCGAGATTTTACGAAATAAAGGGTCTCTAGTGAACACATAAGCCGACCGATCGAACAAAAACGGTCGTTTTCTGAGCGAAGAGCAAGCCAAAGAAGGAACGAATTTTGAGGGGTTTTTCGCGACAGTGTCGCATCGTGTCAGAGTATGATTGTTTTTTTTTCTGACAACAAGCACGAGAAAGACCAATTATTGCGAGCTCTGATGTAACATGATGAATGAAATTTATGTTAAAAAAGTGTTATATAAAACAAATTTATTATCAAATATGTATTAAGAAAATCGACATAAAACTAATTTTTGGCGATTTTAAAATCAATTTGGCGAAATAGGTCGGAAAAAATCTGACAACCCTGATCTAAATTAATATCATGAGAACATTTAGAAACAAGTTTGGCGATTTGCAACCCACATGCGGTTTGAAAACCATGCGAGTATCAGAACATACATACATACATACCTGTATGACTACTTTCTGGCCAGGGTTTGAACTCTGACTCTCGAACGACGTCTCAAGCATCTGTTGAATTATTTTCACATAATTTTGCATTTTCGTATCAAATATTGAGCATAATTAACAGTGTGGTATTTCGACTGCGACTATGACGATTTTGTACTAGATTAAACAAATTTTTAATGTTATTTAGTCTACTACGAATTCGTCGAAGTCGACGTAATTGGGACCATTATTTTAATTTAGTTCTCATTTGTTTTGAATCATCTGGTTTATGTCATAATCTAGTCATATGTTTTCGTTTTATTATTTTAGACTACCGTTTGAATGCCCAAATGTACATACATACATATGTATATATTTATTACGTTTAAAATTTTTATATTCCTCTCGTGGTTGACATACATATGTATGTACATATGTATGTATGTATTTCGACTACGACGCTTTTCTACAGCGCAACGTTGTTCCTTTAATCTGGGACCAAAATGTCGTAGACGTAGTTGAAATACACCACAGTAAGGGCCATTATTTTTTTAGTTTTACAATTCACATGTATAATAAACTTGTTTTAATTTTTACGATATTTTAACACATACATATGAATATTTTGTACATTATATTTTACAGATTTTCTTCTAAAAAGGGAATGAATATTTCAACTTTTAATTAAATGCAGGTAATTTCAATATTTTGAAAAAATTCTTTAACAAAACTTTAACTTTCTGCTTAAATGATGATATTTTGTATGTCTTCTTTTCCCGACATAAATAACTTTTGATGAAAATTTTTAAAATTCTGATTATTTCTAAACTGAAATTTGTTTTTACTGAAAAGCGTTTCTTAATTATGTACATATATTTTTTTTACTTTGTTACAGGTATTTACAAACCAACATAATGATGGGAAAGAGATTTCGAATTTTCAGCTGTAAATTTCCTGCAAATTATTATGATTTAAGAAGAAAACAAATAAACAAAATATAAAAAACAGAATGTGTGTTATATTATATTTTATTTTGGTCTATTAATATTCCAAGCCTAAACGTGAAGTGCCTCTCATTATGACGCTTAAAATTACCTGAAGTTCTCCATATGATTCCATGGATAAACCTGCAACGAAATTCAAAGATATTTCAAGTTTATTTTTGCAGATTATTTGAGGCGGCGTGCATTTGCAAAATTATCGAATAGTACATATGTAAGAATTGTGCTGGCATAACATGCCAGTTTGTTGGTGAGAGAGCCAGAGAGTGGTTTTGGAGCTGACATAATTTTTCAACCAGGTACAACCCCATATAACCAGCACAAAACCAATACACACCAGTGATGGGAAATGTGGCACAATTGAGCCATTTTTGGCACTATTGGATGTTAGCTGGCATTGGTACTCGCTCCTTTTCTACCACTTTTTGTCCATTCGAACCATAACCGCCAAAAAAGCTTAAGCGGCATATTTTTTAACTTCGTTTTTTACGAAAATTGATTATCTGCGATCGTAACTAATCGATTTTTGTCAAAAACTGAAGCTCGAAAGTTATGTTGCTTAAGCTTTTTGGTGGTTATGCCTCGCATTAATATGAACACTTTTCTTATTCCAATAATATGTATTCTTGTTCTATTTACGTTGTTAAGTACTGAAAACTTAGGATTTTTGCAACTGTTGTATGTATGTAGAGTCTTTGAACAAAGGAAGCCCTTATAATGTTTTTATTATTATCAAATGTTTAGTCAAAATGCAATAATAAATGATATTAATGTCGAAATGCAATCAGAAGATGTAAGAAAGAGTACATTTAATTTTAAGGAGGGTTTCTTTTTATTTCGTAATTTTTGTCGACATTTTTTAACAGTTTGACAAAAAAAAATGTTGTCGAGTATAACAACAATCTGTAATTGAAAATTTCCAAACAACTCCAAAATCTTAAGTTGCAAGTAAAAAACCGGGTTTTCGTACCCGTAGGCACTTGTCAACCTCTAAGCCCCAAATTTACAGTCATTAGTTAACTAATAACAATAGTCAACCAATAATATTTGATTCACAGTTCTTTGTTTGCCATTAGTTAAATCGCCAAATCTCATTGGTTAACAAATAGTCAGACAACAGCTGATTCGTTGTAAACTTTGTTAGTATTGTTGCATTGTGAAAATTTTACACACATTTCACACATACGGTAAACAGCGTGACCGTTTGTGGTACTAAAGTATCAATTTGCCACTTTTTTACCAACCTTAGACTTTTAGTGCCACTTTTTTAAAATGAGCTAAATCTGCTACTTTTTATTATACTTTGACCCTTTTTAGAAATTCCATCACTTTATTTATTTTTTTCGCAGCAATCTGCTTTTATAAGCATAATTTCTTATGACAGATTATTTTTTTTATTTCAACTTATACGAAAGCTGAACTGTTTGCATCAAAGTTTGAGTTCATTAAAAGAAATAATCAACTGTCTCTGATTTTGTTAATAAATTTTCAAACCCAATAAAATTTTTAATGAATATTCCTCTGACTGAATTAGATATGTGAATAAAAATTAACTTCGAGATGCACGGATTGTAAGATTATATGAATACATTAGACCGACTCACTGAAAAAAAGTTTTTGTAACCCCTCTCAAATCAAAGATCGGACTTTTTAGGGGTTCTAGTGATGACCGTTCATAAGCTGCACCGTCTGTAAAAAGTCTTACTTTTTTTTGCATATTTTCGTAAAGTATATCATTTGAAACATTTGTTCAAGCTGCTTCCAATGGTGTAATGAACTGTACCATCAGCAATGCGTTATTTCAAACATACAACAATTGTTTAAGCATTTCCATATCAGGTACTACTTGTATTAACAAAAATTCTATTATATTTCAGGATTATTAGATTTGAGTCGTTTTTAATTTACATACATATGTTGCTAGTTCTTGAGCGAACTTTTGCGAAAACTATTAACAGAAATAAGTTAACAATGACTGAAATCAAATAATACTTACAAAATAATATAATTTAATAGAAATAATCAGTACTTTCGTAAAAAAAGTTCGCGTATATCTGCTATTTTTACTGTGAAGTAAATCAAAATCAAATTCCGTTTTCCATAATATAACTGTAATTAAAACTACAAAAACTTTTAGCATTGAGTCAAAATAAGGTTGAGTTATAAGAAAACAAAACATACTGCCAGTTTATACAAGGAATAATTGTACCGAAACCAAAACAAAACGAAGTTTTTGACATTCGTTAGCTATAAGCCACATAGAGCAAAAAATTATCAGCTGAAGTAGCACTGCTACCTGGTTATATACACCTTGGTATGTGTTTGTGGTTAAAGGGGCAAAGCACTTTATGTCAAAATATAATAAATTGCAGCTTTATAATCGTAATAATGCTAAATTTTTAAACTTTATTGCTAACAAATGAAACCAGTGTAAATGTGGTTATATTTTCGTTAAATCGGCATTTGCAGCAAATAAATATGAGTGTTGTTGGTTTATATTTGTCATCCCATGTCAAATAAATATATTTCGTTATTTCTTATTCATGAATTGTTATTAAGTTTTTTTATCTAAAAATTTATAATGGTTTTGTTGTTTCTAAAATATCACTTGTAAATAAAATTTAATCCATAGTAAAATTAATGAAATTAACTCGAACTCGTGTTTATACTTTAAATTTTTGTTCCTAAAATAGTTGACCCTTTTACGATAAAAATCCCCTTTTTGTGCCACTTTTTGAAATTTCTCAACGGTCACACTGACGGTAAAGTTAGATGAGCGCGCACTGTTTTATCCATTTTTAAGAAACAATACAGCAAATGTAAACAGCTGTCGATAATGAAACTTACTTGTTTGATAGGGTTACCATTCTTTGCTCATATTAAGAACTTTAGTTAAACAATGCACTGTAAATATGAAGTATTAGTTAAACAAAAGTTATCATTTTAGTTTATTATTAAATAACTAATGACTGTAAATTTGGCCCTAACTAAGTTAAATTACAACAGATTTTTAATTTATAAACGAATATAGAAAGAAGAGACTTAGAAAAATAATAGGTATTTCGATTTCATTAAAATTTGTTACACAGTGTCATATATGTACATACTACCGATGCACAGTGTGACTTTCTTAACTTTTGGGATGCCAAAATTCATAACTTCGATACGAAATATGATATAGCATTAAAATTTTACACATGTAGTCTATAGGCAGATATGATATTGAAAAACTAAAATGGGCGTGGTCCGCCCTCTAATAATTAATGTGCAACAAATTATTCTGTGAGTCAATGTCTTCTACAATTTCTGGTTCGGCCAATAACGCAACAACAATAACGCAATTCCTGGACTCTTGTGCTTCTTCAGAAAATAGCAATTCAGTGTTGCCAATCTGTGTGTAGTTAGGCAGTGTGTAATTTCTACTCACATCGTCGGTTTGCTTCTGTTTTGATTTATTGGACAAAAATGTGTTTTCGAGAAAATCTATGAAGAATGTTTAGTTCATTAGTTTTATAAAAATACACGATAGAATTTTTTTGTTTAATAATAAAAGTAATAGATATGTATATATGTTTTTTATTCAAACTTAAAGTTGATAAACTTTTTAAATCCAACATGAAAAGTTATTACGACTTATAGAAAAAATTACAAAATTCTTTGGCAAGGCATTCCACATTCATAACAACAATATTGTTCACTACTTACTCAAGTGGTTTAAATTACTGTATATATTTAAGTAGGTATAAAAGGTGAAAATATCAGTTTTATTTATATAACATGACTCTTAGAGGTAAAACAAAGGAAGAAATAAAAGACATTGATTATATTTAATGAAAGAAATTGTATTAATAAAAAGTAAATATCAATTAATTTCATTCACAAGAGTTAAATTTTTGTACTTTGCTTTGATTTACGTTCTTTGAGTAGAATATGCATTGATATACATTATAACAGACTTGAATAACAATTTTAATACTTTTACTTACGAAATGTGCCACATATGAAAAAAAATTTCGATTACCGTAAAACAGACTTTACAATGTTCAAAAATTGAGGAAATGACGCAAATTTTCACCTCTATAACTCCAGATATATTCAAGATATCGGGAAACTGATAACGAATTTGGAAAGAGGGCACATTATTCATATATAATCAATCAATAACTCAATTTTATTAATTTTAATTAATTTTTAATTTTATTTTATTATACATCAAAACAGAAACAAACCGACATGTGTATTCCATATAATTAAATTCTTGTAAATTCTGTGAGTAATTCCACTTTGGGTTCAATTTTTATTTATCTTTCTTTTAATTTTAACCTTCACAAAATATGTGTAGTGTAATTCTCTTCAATGAGTAATTGGAGACACAGCCATGTGTAAATTCATTGGCAACACTGTAATCATCTTATTCACACTCATACACTAACATTTTTGCAGCTTGTAAACAAAATTTGACAATTATGTGCAATGTATACCGTAACAGGCTGGGCTTGTGCATGTACCTAGTATAATTGTATCATGGTACCTAGTACATATAATTGTATCATGATCAGTTCTTTCGGCTATAGTTGAAAACGAGACAAACAAAAAAAAAAAAATACCGTTATCTTCCGTCTCGGGACACTTCTGTATGTTTTGTGATCGAAAGTTGCTATAGTAAGGGCCTTTGTTCTGTGGGTAAAATGCATATACTACGTTTATACAGGCGACTTATTCGCAAATAAAAAATAGACCGGAATATTTATTATATCAAGTAGAAAGGTCCTAATACGAAATTTGTTTTTTTAGTGATTCCAAAACATTTCACACAAAAATTTATTGCAATAGCGTAAAAAATAAAGCTTTTACAGTTGTACAAAAAAAAATATTACAGTTTCTATTATGTATTTGCATTCTCCTCTTAATTTAGAGTTAAGGCCTACGTCATATGATCAGAGATATAAATCAGGGGGCAAATTACGGCATTCGAAACGATACAAAATTTTAAAATTTTTCCATATAAACTCTATTGAAATATTTCATAATTTCGTTCGATAACGACTGCCGTAATTTGCCCCCAGATCAGATATAAATTTATACTGCTTTAGCAAGTGTTTTACGTGTTGTCATAAATGTTCATGTTACAAAACTTGCCTTTATTTTTAGAATTATCCAAAAGTACTTTAACGTCTTTCAGTTCGGGATTGCGTCCATTCAACCATGCCGTCATATCGGCCATAATGTTATTGCAACGAGGCTTTAGTATAGGTGCTCTTAACTTTTGGTTTGTATCGTTTCCAAAAACAGGTACATGAAAACGGCTATATCCTAGTAATGTTTCTACACCCCAACGACTTTTTCCAAAAATGGATATTAGCATTTGTGGCCCTGAGATAACTTAGTGAAGTTAACATACAGTTTTGATGATGGTCATACAAATTATAAACTTACATCCAGATGGATTTGTGCTGCGATAGGTCTGTTCTATTGGCATATTGAACACAATGGGATCACTGAAATTTCCAATCCGACTATACGCAAATTGTGTTATGCCCTGCTTAAGACCACTGACAAGTTCCCAGTCTGCGCCACTTACACTTTCGTAGCAACAACATATTTCAGCAGCTTCTGGTCCTAAAGGAAACGTTACTGATTCCAATTGTCCTGCTAAGAAAATATTGAAATAACTTCCGGTTGTAGTATTTCTTGCCATTTTTAATTTTCCTAGTTATTGTGTTCAACACAGAACATAGACTGTGACACAGAATATGAGTCTATGGTGTTCAACTGAGTTTATTCGTTTCCATAGACTATCATATTCTGTGTTCGTTTCCATGACAAACAAACGCAGTGTTTTAATTAGAGTTGTGTAGCTCATGAACGAACTAGTTCAATTGAGAGATTCACTTCACTGAGCGGTGGCAGCTCAGTATTAAGTGGTTTCTACCAAGGCACATTCACCAGGTAGTAGCGGAAATGCAGCTGAACTATTTTTTTTAAATTAAAGTTCATCCGAAACTTCAAAAATTGTTTACAAAAGAGAAATTAAAAAAAAAATTTTAAATTTTCAATATAAAAATTTTTTTATTAATAAAATTATTTGAAAATAAAAAAACTATTAAAAAATTGTGAAAAGTGCTAAACATTGCAAATTTTGTTAGTGGTAGCTGCCATGGAGAAATTTTTTCAACTTTTTGTGAATAATCTGTATTATTGTTGTGTTACAAAAAATTCTATTTTTGATATTTTGGATGAACTAAAAACCATGTTTTTTTCATTGTTGTATTTTTTCATTGTTCTTGTAATCCTGATATTACCTGGAAATAAATGTGCCTTGGTTTCTACATTTGTATCGAACACTTTTAGTAGCTCGTTTTAGACACAAACCTATAATCAAACTCATTTAAATAACACATCTCGTTTTAGACACACACCTATATAATTTAAGTATGTATTTGTGTCTAAAACGACCTAATGAAAGAGTTCGGTACAAGTACAGAGGATATTAAAGTTTGTTATTAGTTGTGTTCATTTACTAAAAATTTTTACGAATTTGTAACAATTGTTACTGGAAAGTGTTCATTACCCCAAAAAATTTGCAACGAGAGAGCGTCGAAAGAGCGTAAAAAATTGAGAGACGGAAAAATTCTTGAAAGTTTTTACAAGAAAATTTTTTACTTGTAATAATTTTTCAAACAGCTGTTTTATGATTGTGTTTGCAAAACAATTTTCTAAATTAAGTTGAAAAAAAATATTTTGGAAAATTTAAGAAGTTGTAAGTAAATGTAAACTTTTAAGACGATAAAAAGTATTAAAAAGATAAAATATTTATTTTTTGTGTAACTAGCAACAACAGAAGCAAAATAATATGTCTAATGAAATTGAACTAAGCAATACAGAATCTGGTGCATCAGTGGCAAAGGATGATAAAGGCTGATCAGTGACAGTTTCCTAAAATATTATTTCTTCCAATAACTCATGCTCAACCTCCGCCAACTGGTTAGCCACATGGAATTGGTACTGGGGGTCTAAATTCACACAAATCTATGTTATTTACCTATAATTCTTAAATACATATGTAAAATCAATTTACTTACTTGCTTGGATGAGTTTAAAAGTTTTAGGGGAGCAATTCAATTGATACTTAGCTCCTTCCATTTTTAATTATATGCATTAATATTTTTCTATAGCCTTTGAAATGTTTTTGTTTTTCTTTAATTTTCACAGACCAGCTGTTATTTTTAGTGTTGTAAATATTATGAGTACCTAACTACTCGGTAATTTACACTCAGACGATATTTACACTAGGCATTTTCTGGTTATCTTTGCAGGCAGGCTTTTTAAGTTTGTTGGTGAGAGGTGTTGAGAAGCATGCGGAGTAAAACAAAGGCACGAAATGAATAATCGAGGGAATTTTTGACATTTATCTTTGTTTTTTTCGTACTCTCAGCATTAAGCATGTATATTAACGTCAAAAAGTCTTGAAGAAAAAAGTCTTAATGTAAATGTGCGTGACTTTTCGAAAGGGGATTAAAAGAAAATTGTCGAAGCAAGTAGCCTGCCTTGCTTAGGCATAATTTGAATAGGCAATAATCAGGCAAATAATTCAATTAATTCAGATATACATTTGCAAATAAATTTGAATTAACACATAATTTATTAGTCACGACAATGGTGAATATAAATGACCATAATCACATCATTTTTAATCAATATCACAATTACAATCATTTTATAATAATATACATATACATATGTATAATATGTCCAGAAAACATAGGGGTAGTTATTGAGTACTCATATATAACTATACATTACAACACTACTTTAACTTGCAAATTTTAGCTATTAAAGTGTTCATTTACTTTTTCACATTTTTGAGAGCAGTTTTGAAAAATTTCTTGTTACTCTCTCGTTACTAATTTTTACTAGTAAAGTAAATGAACACACCTATTGACTGGTACTATTCGCTGTATGGTACATCGAATAGTTTTTTAGTTGTTTTAATCGGCGAGAAGAAAGCAAACCTTTAGTTATTTTTCAAAGTAAACAACTTTTGGCAAAATAATTAACATATTTTTTGCACTGAAAATAAGTAATAAGTCATTAGTTTGAAAAGATCAATAACTAAATTAGGTACATAAGAGGGCGTAGAACCTAATTTCAGTACTGTCACTTTTTTCATTGCCATACTCTAGAAGAACAGAGCACTTGAAAATAGCACTCTGGAACAAGTTTGCTGGCCCATAAAATTAAAACTATTCGATGTACCATACAGCGACTAGTACCATTCGATAGGGAATCAAAATACCTTTCAGAATTATAATAATATATAATAATTATAATAATTTTTTCAACTACTTGCATTCAGAAGTTATAGCCCAGCAAACCTTTGAAAATCACAAAAATATTAAATAATTGTTCTTTCACTTGTAAAACAAAAACTATTTGTTGTAGCATTAATTATTTATTATTAATTGTTAGATGACTAAAATAGCTTTAAGAAAAACTAACTGTCATTTTCTGAAACACTATCATTCAGAAGTTATACCCGGCAAACTTTTAAATCTCAATCAAATTAAAAAAAAAGTTTTCTGTTAATAAAACAAAACCAGTTTATTGTACCGTAAATCAACTTATATCAATTGATAGACAATTTAAATAGCTTTGAAAAGATGTAACTGTCCTTTTCTCAAACACTGTAATTCAGAAGCTACACACTGTAATTCAGAAGCTTCACACTATGAATTTACGCAGCGATTGCTTATCGACGAATTCGTCGATGTGGACGAAATTCGTCGTTCGTCCAAATTGTGTTCCTAGCATTATTTCTATTTCGTACGCCAACGAACGACGAAAAAACTAAATTGAGATAAAATTCTCTCCCACTCTCTCTGTTTTTGAACACACAACAACCAACTTTATCAAATATGAGAGAAGAATTCGGTGAGTAAATTCGTCGTTATTGTGCTTCACACGACGAATTTACGCAGCGAATGCTGCGTCGTCGTCCCAATTGTGTTACTTGCTTTACTTGAATTATTTAAGTGAGAAAAAATTGTTTTCTACATGCAGTGTTGCCAAAACGGTGGGTTTCCCGCTATTTATGACTGTATTTTGTTGTCATTAGCGGCAAGTCTATTTAAAAAACCACCATCGGGAATTTTAGTGGAACAATTTCTTAGTTGACGGATTTTCAGCGTTTTTCTAAAACTTATAAAGAAAGATTTTAAATCAAAATAAAGTATTTTTAACGCAGCTATGCGACACGTATCCTAGTATTTATGTTGAGCTTTTTTCCATATTAACACGTACAGCGAAAAGAAACTAACGTCACATTTGTTTGCAAATAAAAAATTGTCATATTGAGTTCGTGTAGTATCGGAAAACAAACCGAAAACTGGGTGATTGGACTCGTGAGTATGAGGAAAACATAATATCAACCAAAATCTCTCAAGACAATAACTTTTTCTGAATAATTTGTTTTTGATTAGACTTTTTTATTGAAATTTTATTTCGAAATTAAACTTCAAGAATGTGAAGTGAGCCACAGAGTTTATTTTATCAACACTATTTTTTTATTTCAGATAGTCAGAAAGCCAGGAAATTTGAACAATACTTTACAAATACTTTAAGCAAAACGGCAAGATATTATTCCACACCTGTATAATAATTAGGGTCTATCGCAGAAAATGTTGAAAATATACCAGTGCTGCCACAACCAAAAAATGTTTACAACCAAAATTCGCTTTAAAAGTTACCAAATGAGGAAAAATATAACCAAATTTCAGTATGTAGTATTTTTATTAAATAACATCCCAGCAAAAAAGACACTCCAAAAAAGTCATGAAAATGTAAAGTTTGCGATCTGGAAGTAGTGAAAATTTCGATCCATTCTAATGATTTTTACATAGGGTTGTCATTGCAAGAAGTTTTCTTTTTCGATGACTGGTCACTGAATTGGAAGCGATATTAAGAAAAATTCCCTTTTTTGTGTTCTATGATATTTCTTTTATCTAGGAAAAATGGTAATCAGTTCCATATTTTAACAATTCGTTTCTTTTTATACGAATTTAAACTCGAAACAGTGATTTCATGTAAATTTAAGCAAATAACTTAAATTTTAAACAAAAATTTGTCTATAAATTTCTTTAAAAAAATAATTTTTTTTTAATTCTGGTGAGTATTTTTTAACACTATGGAGGAGTTACAAGGTTTAGTATGACTAAAATAAGCTTATACATGGTTTTTCGCTCACTCTCGGCAAATTAAAAATGTAGATTTTTGGAAGCAATGAAAATGTAGTTCCACTAGACTGACTTCCATTTTTTTTACTGGGATTTAAAATGCATACATATTTATAATGTAACCCATGTGATTTGAATACAGTTAATAATAATAACAAAACAAATATAATTCTTTTACCTACATATGTATGTATATAATAAGTTTACGCTTGTGCATGAATGTATATAAAAACAGTTTTTTTAATATAAAGTAAACAAAACTTGCAGTTCACAGTATAATAGTTTGAATGTGTGATGTTAAATTTTAAAATGTATAACCCTTGACACAAACCTTGTGCTTTGTTAAGCTATAAAAATTCGACTAATGCCTTTCCAAAGGACTTTTCTATTAAATGATGCAACAGAGACGGAAAAAATTAATGCAAAATTATAGATAAGGTGTTCCTTTATTAAAGCCCATGAATCTATTTCTGAAAAACATGAATTTGAACCAAATATCGTCAAGTTTTCAACTTGGACTTTCATGAGGGCAACGCACTTTTCTTGGGAAGGAGGCGATGCGGGCGGACAAAAGTGGTCACCTATTATGGACTACATAGTACTCTAAAAACGTGCATACTCAGAATTACTGGAAGTTCGAGTTTTCAGGAGATTTTCGAAAAACTTTAAATTTGTCCAACTTTGCTCTGTAGTACAGAGTTGCGACCATTTACTTTAATTAAAAGTTGTTGACAGTGTTGTAAAAGAAAAGTACTGTAAACAAGTGAGTAGCAATCAAGGCGAATTCATAACAGGTGGCTGCACTAGCTATTTTAGTCACAGCTGTTTTATTTTCAGTTGCCTTGGTAGCAATACTAAAAATTTAAGAACATAAAAGCTTAAAAAGTATAACATAAAAAATATGTACATATGTATCATTATTTTGGCAAAAAAAATAACCAAAATGATAAAAATATTCACATCTCCACTTTAAAGAAAAAAATAACCACTTTTGGTTAGAAATAACCAAAAACGGCAGCCCTGAAAGATACTGAATCAGCTTAAACATTAATATTAATAGATGGAATAGTCCCTTGGATTCTAATTTTTCCTGGTTCGATGTTCGTTCAGGAAACTCTGCAGGAAATAAAATACCTACTTAGAGAGTAGGCGTAGTTTTGCTTACAAATATTGCGGAAAATTTATCCTACAAACATTTGGAAGATATCTTACCCAGAAGATAAAAATACAATATCTTGTTTTTATCATTTAGAGGAAAATCATCAAAGCAGTACTTCTTTGATATTACAATATTTTCATTTAAGCGAAACTTTTTGAATGAACAGTTCGAAATGTATTGACTATTTATTTTTTCCTATAACAAGATATTTTGTGTTATTAAAATGTTGCATTTTGTTAAGCCTGGTGTTTTATCACATGCGCAATATATTTATAATATCAATATGTTTTTAACTAGAAGATAAAAAAAATATTTAATTTAAACTAAAAACAATCAGACAATTTTCAAAACATTATGTCAGGGAATTCCTTTTTATACTAAATATATGATGACTCCTGTGATGATAAATTGAATTTAATTGATCATAAAAATTGCTTTAATTTTAAATTAATGGTTGTATTATTTCAGGGGTGACTTTACGATCCTTTATTTTTCTTTCTTCATATAATTTTAGCAAAATTGTACTTTATAATGTTATAAATAATTATCTTCCTAAAGATAATCTGGCAATATCATAAACAATTCTACTAAATGATTATCTAGCAATATCACAGTTTTATCTTCTAGAAGTATTGCATTCGTAGTTCTTCGAAGTATCGCCCTGGCCGCACAAACTATCCCGAAGGGGAACTTCCGCAATACGAATATGATTGTTGCCGCAATAATATTTTTCTTCCAAGCAATACGATTTCGAATCAATTTTCGTATCACTTTGCTTGTAGGGGAGATTCCAATATACATATATATGTATATCTATGTATATATATACATATTTTATAAAATTTATCTTGTTCTTTTTTTGTCAATAAACCATAAAAACGACATATATTAGTTATAGAAAATTCAGCGGTTATATTAGTGTTTATTTTTATTCAGCTAGCGGTTTTTAGCGGGTTTTCAGGGGCTAAATGGTGGGAAATGTCTAAAAAGCAATAGCTATATCCCAAGGCGAATACAGTATCAGGTGACCTTATCAGCCCAGCTGATTATCATCTGTTGATACGAAATTGAGCAATTTGAACTAAAACGTCAAAATTTGTTCAGAAATCGTTTGACAGATTGGTTTTCTAGCACAGCAAACTACATGTTGTTTTTTGTGTTGTAAAATTGTTGTACTGATAAGATCACCTGATACTTAATTCGCCTTGCTATATCCCTACAAGAAATGAATGACTGAAACTAACACAAAGAACAATTTTTTACTAACACATTTACAACAATTTTTCATTAAATTCAACATTTATTATAGTTGTTCTACTCTAACATATATGCTAGAGTGGAACATCTGCAATGTACATATGTCAAAATTTTTAAAATATTGAATTTTACTGAAAAAAATTAAAATGCATAAAAGTGTTTTAAAAAAATTATGGTGTTTGTGAAAAAGTAAGATAAAAACAATAATGAATGAAAGAAATTTTATACAGTTTAATTAAAAATAGACATACATATATATGTAGGTATGTATGTATTCGTTTCTTTTCCAATTTTTAGATGTTTGGAAAGAGGAAAATGCGTTGTGAAGAAGGCGCAATTCATGCAGTCTGTGAAAGTTTATAAAAGTATTGAAAAAGATAAGTAAAATAGCGCATAAAAGGTATTCACAAAGTCTAATTTAATAGGTATATTTATTTTCTAAATTATAGATATTTGTGGAGAGCAAGGTGCGTTGATGATGAAAAGATGTGAGGGCTATATACCGCTTAAGTTATTTGGTGATTTTGTATATGTATTTGTATTTTTTGTTCTAAATGCTATTTACTTACATATGTATTTTAGAGTTATTTTTGTAATAAAAAAGCAAATAAAATTAAACAAAAAGTATTGTAAATTGTGTGTTTTATTTAAAAGTTACATTTTACCAGTTTCTACGTAAATATTGACTAGTAATAGGTGACTAGTTGGCTTGTAACCATTGACTAGTCATAGTTCACCAATGCTTATGTAATCTGTGACTAGCAAAAACGTAGCAGAGTAAGCAGTTCAGATATATGTGTTTTAATTAAGTGAAACTAATAAGTTAGAGAGAGAGAGAAAAAATCACACGTACACAAATTTTTTGGTAATTTTTTTCACCAAGCCCCTAATAAACTAACGGGGGCTAGTGACCGAAGTTGTGATCGTCGCTACTAGTCAAATGACTAGTCAATTGACTGGTAGCCTTCCTGTAGGGATACTGCATTTGCAAACATATGTTCATAAGAAACTGTGTAAGAAACTAGAAAATAAAATTCACAAAAATTTTTGTAAAGTGAAAACTTTTGAGTAAAAATTAAATATTTGTAAAAAAATAGATTTGTTTTTAACATAATATAGTGTGTAGTCGAAGGTCAGTGGTATTCCTCAACTACTGACGGTAAATTGTGACCCAAATAATGTGAGATATTTAAGTATTTACAAAGTGTTTGCAAAAAAATCTTTAAGGGCATTGTGATACCTTCCCGGCATTTGGAACATTTGGACATATGTAGGTACAAAGTTACTACCTATGATGAAGACTCGTCTAAAGAAAGCGTTTTTGTACACTTCGGAAGACGAAACAGTTGTTAAAGTTGTGCATGTTGTTGAAGCTTGTTGGAACTGTAATGACTGATATTGTACTTTAACATAGTTGTGTAGTGACAAATGGGATTGAAACCATATGGACGTGGTGGTTGCCAGATGATTGGCCGTGCTGGCACGCTGACGTATCCCCCGGCTAGGGCTCGCCATCTTGGGGAGGTTCTTGGCAATCCATCTGGAGGTCCAACATCTACAACAGTCAACCAAAAATCATGCCAGCCAAATATTCCATAAATGGAAGCAAAAGAAATTTTAGGTGGTAAAAAAAAGGTTTGGATCCCGAAGCAAGTCTTAACTACCTCACTGGATACCCACATACACAAACGACCAAATTCGCCTGTCAGGTGTTATGCCAAGGCATTTAACCCTCTCCTTAGAAGCCAGATGACCTCTCCGTGACATCGCACTCAGTCTGCGATGTCCCTTAACGTGCGTCACCCTTGGAAAACTCTACTTTACCTTACTCACCTTGCCGCAACAAAGTTTATAGTTCCATCCTGTTAATAAAAAAGTCTTCTAGCGATTCATAAGAAAAATAGTATACATAATGGGTTTTATTTATAATTGAATTAATAAAAAAATTTTACTTGCAGATTAATATTTTTAAATCATTACTGGACAATGGAACAAGTAACAAAAGGTAAATCTTATAAGAAAAAAATATATATATATGTAAAATCACAAAACTAATTTTTATCAAGCCGTTTATAACATTACAATCAAATTTGAAATTTTGAATTTTTAAATTTTCTTTATAATAAAAAAAATTTTTCTCCCCTTTTTTTCTTTAGGTGTGAATATTGAGATGTCTTATTTCCCCGGATTGCCGTCAGTCAGTGGTGTGTCCTATGTACTAAGTTCTTTCTAAGATAAGTCACTATTTCATATACATTTATATATATACATATATATATGTTATCTACAAAAATATTTTTTTTCTTTAAAGCAAACATAGTATTGAATTGAGCAAATACCCTCTCGTTTTTTTTGTTGTCCCTTACGCTACCTAGGCTGATCTCACCCTACCTAGCGTGGATTTTCACAGTTTCATTTCACTACAAATGAAAGGTACCTATGTTTCCCCTAAATCTTGCAAAAAAATATTGCAAAAAAATATATATATTTATTTGCTGGTGGTTTGGCAATATGACAATATGTCAAATAAATTTCATTATATTTTATATATTTAGGCAGTTCGTTTTGTCCTGTCTCGTATGTCCGAGGTCATTGGCAAAATACAAGGGCGTTGAGTTACTCAAACTTCTCGGGATATGGAGCTTTTCTTTGTTGCGTTGGGTATTAACTTTACCAGTTCGCTCGATGGATGTGGCGGTGTTAGGGCTTTCTGTTTTTGTTCTAAATTTTTGCTTTTAGGATTTATTCAACTAATTTTAGTCGTTTTTCTTTTGCATTGATTGTTTTATTTTGTTTAATTTTTTTGTAATTTTCACTATTGTAACATCAATCCGTATTCCATTAGTTTTAAGCTTTAGTAACTTTTATTATAATTTCACAAGAATTGTCTGTATCTGCTTTTATTTTTAAAACTTGCTTTATTCTAGTTTCATAAATATTAATAAGGCAGATGTTTGATTTACATAATTTTTCTTTTCTTTAATTTTTTTATTTCATAAATTTTAATTTTCAGAACTTCACAATTTTTATTTTTTTCTCACCAGCCACATCAATCAATCCGTTCACATCCACAGCCAAAAAAAGAAGTTTCCTCCTTCACTACCAAAACTAATCTGTCCCTTCTTTTGCTTTCTTCAGCTCTGACGTGAATTTTTTCTTTATGACCGCCAAAATGCCTGCCGTCATATTCATCTTTTTTTGTTGGTAGCTTCTAGGAGCTACCTTTCTAGGTAAACGCCATTCGTTTTTTCCTTTCTTTCTACTAGGAAAAAAATCTTTTTATTCCTACCCACTTTCCAAATAAAAAAATAAAGACAGCTGATCGACGGTTTTACCCTTGTTCACGGCATTACCGTCGACCAGTGTGACCATGACAGAACACCACATGAAAGTCGGAATTAGCTCAACGAAAATAATTTCGTAAAGCTCATCGGGAGTCACAATGTGTTCATCACATGGGCGTTATGCGACGCATGCATCAATTTGGCCAAGTATTACAATATAATGCTGCTGGAGGCTTCTTTGTGCCTAAAATAAGGGCCGGCCAACTTTTTTTTATCTGCAAGTGCCTACAAAAGTGAGTATAACACCACGATGGGCTGCACATGTGTGCTTGTGATATAACTGGCCAGCAAAATATCCCAGCACATTACATTTCTTTGGCCGGGCCGCCTGCTGCTTCTGAGCGTACTACCAAATAAAAATGTACGCGTGCAATCATGCATAAAATGGGACCCGGCAAACATTTTTTGGATTGGTAAGTGCATACAAAAATGCTAAATACTCTACGCTGGGCTGCAAACTTCCAGCACCTTATATTGCTTTGGCCGGGCCACCTTTAACAGGTGGTGCTGCTCAACAGCGTGCTACCAAATAAAAATGCACAAAAATAGAAGGTTCCAGCATGTCAGCTTGTTGCGCAAATGGATAAAAACGGTACGTTTTATTTGATAATATTTCAGTATTTGAAATATTTATTGTTCTCACTGATTTTTTATTCCAGAAAATCGTAACGCCTCTGTTTGTAAATGCAACGAGATCAGAAACAACAGATGAGAAATATGCATCCATTTTTGGCTAGATTTGTTGACTACTTTAAAAGCTGAATTCTCTCTGGGACGTTTGGATGGTTATAACATGTATTTCTTGTAGCATTGAAAGCAATTTTTGAGTGATTTTCATAGAAATTTCTTAAACAAGTTGCTTGCTTAACATAATGTAGAAACGAGTTATTTCTTACTTAAGCGAATACTCACCCCAATTTATAGTAACAAAATATTCAAAGAAGTTATATGTACGTGTGTCCAATTTTTAAAATTTTTTTTTTAATGCATGTTTTTTTTTATTAATTGTATTGTTACGTAAAAAGATTCCTACAGGGTTAATGCAAAGAACTATCTAGAAGTATTTAACTAAAGCAACAAACGTACACACATATTCGCGTGCAAACACTGTAGCAAAGAACTAAATAAGCATGCGTAACACGTAAACAAGCAAAAGCAACAACAAAAAGCGTCTGCTTATTAAGAAGATTCGCATATTTACACACGCACATACATACATGCTAATTCAAGCGAAAGGCAAAGGTAAACAACCACCACGCATTGCTTAGTTAATGATGTACACACGTATGCATATACACATGTCTGTACATAGTTACCACATGAACTTAATTGGGCACTTAGTAAACAACATTTAAGATGATAATGATCGTCTGGACTATGCTTGAAACTTCTGGTGGTATTGGTGCACAGTATAAAAAGCGCGATGCAACCAATGGCAAGTCAGTCGTGAATAAGTCAGTTGTGAAGTTCAGTTGTGTTGTGAACGAACAAGTCAGTCAGTGCTAATTGGAAATTAGTAGAGCGAACATCGTTGAAAGTAAAAGACCTCGTGCGGTGGATAATAATGTTAAGAAGTAAATAAGAAAAGACAAGTTGTAATTGGTTTAGTCAAGAATAAAAGGAAGTTCAGTTGCAAATAAGAAAATCGTGTTGTTATTTATTTTTATTTTTGAGCAATCAAAAGAACTCGCACGTTTAATAAAATTTAAACGTAACATTTGGTGTCAGAAGTGGGATTGCAAAATTAAAATAAAAATAATAAATTAATTAGAAAATAATTAATTTGTAATACAAGGAAAGAAAATCTACAATGAAGTTCGAAGACCTAAAAGTGGAGCAACTCAAAAAGGAATTGAGTAAGTGTGACCTGCCGACAACAGGTAATAAGGCAGAACTTCAAAAGAGGATAATTGATGAATTCAAGCGTCGTGGCGTTGACATAGGAGTGTACGAGTTTGAAGAGAAATATGAAATGGAAGAAGCATCTGCTCCTTCTACTAATACTCCAACCAGTACAGACATCAGCGCAATGTTTGCTGCCATGATGAGCGAAATAAAGGCGAACAGTGAGAAAATGGATGACAGATTTCAGGAGTTTTCTAGAGCTAATGCCGAATTGAAAGCTGAAGTGAAGGCCACGAACGAGAAACTTCTAGCTAAAATGGATGCGAGACTTCAAGAAATTTCTGAGGGCTTATATAGAAGAGTAGATGGTATTAAAGTACAAGTCAGTAAATCAGACCAAAAGATTTCTGACTTGGAGCAGATCAACGATGAAATTTCTGACAATGAAGAAAATGTTGACGAAATCAACAGCGAAGTGAATGAAGCTCGTGACCTAGAAGACAGTCAAGCGGTCAGTGAAACAGTGGAACAGGCAATGGGTGAAATAGTCTCGCTTGGTCAGGGTAACGAAATTGCTACAGCATACAAAGCGAGCAGCGTAAAAGCAGCAAGGAAGAAGAAGACAACTTTCGTAAAGAACCTCAAGCGCGTGGTAAGGCAAAGTCTAGTCGAGAAACAAAGTAGAGTCAGTGCAATAGGCCATAAGTGTGGAAGGAGTGGTCACCTCCAGTGTATGGTAAGGCAAGCTCTAACCAAGGGACAAGGTAGAGTCAGAGCCAAAGGCCATAAGTGTGGAAGGAGTGGTCATCTCCAGTGTATGGTAAGGCAAGCTCTAGCCAAGGGACACGGTAGAGTCAGAGCCAAAGGCCATAAATGTGGAAGGAGTAGTCATCTCCAGGGTATGGTAAAGCACGCTCTAGTCAAGAGGCAAAGTAGACTCAGAGCCAGATGCCACAAATGTGGCAGAAGTTGTCATCTACAGCGTACGGCATGGCATGCTGTAGTGGAAATACCAAGCAGATTCAGTACCATGGGCTGCAAATGTGGAAGAACTTGTCATCTTCAGCGCAAGGCAAGGCAAGCTGTAGTAGGAACAGGAAGCAGAGTTAATACCAGGGGCCGCAAATGTCAACGAAGTAGTCACCTCCAGCGTATGGTAACACAAGTCAAAGGTGAAAGACGAAGCAGAGCCAGAACTAAAGCCTACAAATATGGAAGAGGTAGTCGTCTACAGCGCAACTACAAGGCGTATAGAAAACGAAGAAAGAAACAGGCAGTGATGATGTGCCTATTCGGGACGAATAGGCTTAAGTGGGCGGCAGTGTTACGTAAAAAGATTCCTACAGGGTTAATGCAAAGAACTATCTAGAAGTATTTAACTAAAGCAACAAACGTACACACATATTCGCGTGCAAACACTGTAGCAAAGAACTAAATAAGCATGCGTAACACGTAAACAAGCAAAAGCAACAACAAAAAGCGTCTGCTGATTAAGAAGATTCGCATATTTACACACACACATACATACATGCTAATTCAAACGAAAGGCAAAAGGTAAACAACCACCACGCATTGCTTAGTTAATGATGTACACACGTATGCATATACACATGTATGTACATAGTTACCACATGAACTTAATTAGGCACTTAGTAAACAACATTTAAGATGATAATGATCGTCTGGACTATGCTTGAAACTTCTGGTGGTATTGGTGCACAGTAGCAAGTCAGTCGTGAATAAGTCAGTTGTGAAGTTCAGTTGTGTTGTGAACGAACAAGTCAGTCAGTGCTAATTGGAAATTAGTAGAGTGAACATCGTTGAAAGTAAAAGACATCGTGCCGTGGATAATAACGTTAAGAAGTAAATAAGAAAAGACAAGTTGTAATTGGTTTAGTCACTAATAAAAGGAAGTTCAGTTGCAAATAAGAAAATCGTGTTGTTATTTATTTTTTATTTTTGAGCAATCAAAAGAACTCACACGTTTAATAAAATTTAAACGTAACAATATGTACTTGTGCGAAAAAGCACAAGACTTGTATCGAACTCTTTCATTAGGTCGTTTTAGACTGTGGTTTTAGACACAAATACTACTAAATATTTGCAAATAAATTAACTCACTGTTTATACTGCATTTTAAATGTATAAGAACTTGGTAGCACTTACATGGAAATGTTACTTATGTTTGCAAAAAATTGTGCAGATGTGTAAAATAAAAAATAATAATTGTTTTTATGGTAATTTTTTCTTCTATCAATGTTTTTGTGCATTATGTTATCAATTTATTGTTTTTTATTAGCAAAAATTTGAAAGTGTGGCAACTTCAAGCATTTTACTTGCAAAGAGTGCGTTAAACGTGAATAGTTTTCTGAATTAGTAAGTCGCAATAAAAACAATAATATGGTAACAATTCACAGTTTTATTTGCAAATAAGCCGTACGTATAAACGTAGTAAAACCCACTTAACTTACATAGGTTTGTGTCATTTTAATTTTAAAAACCGATCGAACTATAAATTATTTTCAGTAAAATTCAATATTTTAAAAATTTCGACATATGTACATTAGATGTTCCACTCTAGCATATATGTTAGAGTAGAGCAACTATAATAAATGTTGAATTGAATGAAAAAATGTTGTAACTGTTTAGTAAAAAATTGTTGTTCGTGTTAGTTTCAGTCATTCATTTCTTGTAGGGCAAGGCGAATTCAGTATCAGGTGACCTTATCAGCCCGGCTGATTATCACTTGTTGATGCAAAATTGGCGTGCGAGAAGTTAACAAACTAGAGATAACAAACTAAAATTTTCACTCAATGTAAAGAGGGAGAAATGTACACAAGAGAGCAGGGAATTGAGTAGCTCTCATTTTATAATTTTTTTTGCAGAAATGTGCTGCCATATTGTGATATTAAACTAGGTGGGCCGCTATATATTTATTTTTGAAATTATGGCAGCATTATGATAAAATGAACTTGGCATTCCATTTTTGCTGAAATAAGCTGCCGTACTATGATATAACTGGAGTGGGCCACTATATCGTCAGTTGGTTTCTGGTTTGTGGCACAGTATATTCAAAATACATTAATAGCCTGTTTGTAGAACGCGACAAAGGCGACTCACGACGAGCCAATTCATAGACGAGTACGTAATGAAAAGCGTTTGTATAACGCGACTCGACTTTGTCGTGCAACTTACGTTAATTCGCCCATATATCAAATATGTACTAAATCGTACTGTTGCCAACATGTTAAATTATAGCTTTTGTCTAAACTTTTTCATATGAAATTATTTTTTTAGGTTAAAAAAACGGCAACCCTATTCATGTGCATGAATGAAAATACAATTGTCAAATTATTAAAAAGTATTTTGGCTCTTCTATATATTATATATATATATATTCGCGTTTTGGTCGGTGTTTAACGTGTAGTGTAGAAAAATCTGGTGTAAAACACTCTGTGGAAGAAACTGAGAAAATTAAAGAAAAAGAGTTGGCAAATGAAGCTGTTGATGTTTTCATTAGACAAACTCAGTTTCAGGATTGGTGCTACATTGGCATAGACCCTGATTGCAGCATGCACGTAAAGACTTCTGGCAAGGATTACAATTTATTGTTGGAAAGTCTGATATGATTCTCTTGGGAAAGCAAGCCATTGATGATAATTTTAATCAAACCGCTAAGAGGAATGCGGTTGAAAACTCCAGCTGTTCTAGTTGCTGATTTGCCCTTAAACTCTCCTCGTTATGCTACCCTGCCTTATACCATGAAGGCAAAGAAAAGGCCTTTGAAAAAAGTAATTCCTAGTGAAATTATTTCTGCAGAGGATCCTGCGGTTGAAAAAACTGGAGCCTTAGTACCCGATGTTTAAACACTGGTAAAAAATCTTAAGGAAGGCAGTCCCTATTAACCAGTACTTCCAATAATTTTATTTGTATAAATTTGTAAATGTGTATGTATTCTTTGTGATTGGGTCTCACAATTTGTTTTGCTGTAATAAATTACAAGTCTAATAAAAAAAACAAAACGTATGATTTTTCTGAAAATAAGTATGTATGTAAAATTTATGTGAATGCATGCACATGCAATGCATGTGTATTCATTATATTGTTTATTTTGGTGTACTTATTTGAACACGACTAGAAATTTTTAATCGCCCACTTTGACGTTTATGGTGAGTCAAATCGTGTTGCACAAACCCAAATAAACTGACATCTGTTACGTTTTTTAATAAAAATCGTCAACACTCGTGTTCTAAAACCCCAAAAAATAAATAATGCTAACATGTTAGCGCTTTTTTTTGACGAGTCGTGTTCTACAAACAGGCTGTAAGTCTGCAGCAAACCAGAAACCAAACTTCGATATATTTTCTCTGAAATCATGGCAACATTACTTATGCTACAAAATAAAATAAACTTGACATTACTATATCCATATGAGCAAAAAACTGTGGAAATAAATTTATATATTATTAATACCATTTTTATTTCATTTTCAGTCAAAAAATTATCACATGGTGAAGGGTTCTGCACATGGAATTATAATTTAAGTAAGATGTAATGAGTAAAGTGTGTTAAAAGTGATTTTATTAAAGAAAATTATCTACAGGTTGATTACAGTGGACAACATTTTTTAAGTGCGGCTGATAAAGTAAGTGAAACATACATGAGTGAAAATTTACAAATGGTTATGTATATATTTTATCTTAATAATTAAAACATTTATTTCTTTACAGGTTGGAAGAATTACATACTAAGAATTTTTTCCCGAAATCCTGCGACGTAAGTTTCTAAACATAAATTATGTACATATCGTTGGTTGGTTTCTGGTTTGCTGCAGACATTATGTATTTTGAATTGACTATGCCGCAAACCAGAAACCAACCGACGATATATAATTGTAGTAAAAACTAAATAAAATAAATGTTTATTTGAAAGTTTATTGACTTTTATAGTATAAGTATGTAGTCTAAAGTAAGACCATGCTCTGTATTCTACTTGAAATAACTTCTTGTGTACAGAAGATGGTCCATAGTTTCAGTTAATAATAAATGTTTATTTAAACTAAAAATTTAAAAAATACAAACTTGTCTTAGAGTTTATTTAATGTAAATATTTTCTTTTAAATTTAGTGAGAGCGACCATGGGAGGTAATAGTAAGTTATATTTATATGATTTAAAGTCCATACTAGTGAACTGCTCCTTTTTAGAGGAGTTGCAGAATGTTTCTTCGAAAAATAATGAATTGTTTCAAATAATTATTAACTCCTTAAATGCTATGAATAATCGGAGTAAATATAGAAAGATTGCAAACAATTTAAAAAATAAAAGAAGAATCTGTAGTATGGCGAAAAACTTGTTGAAATCAGGCAAGGCTAAAAAATCTGATTTTTGTATTTCTGAACCGAAGGAAAATATTATAATACTATTAGCAATATAGCTTCAGAAAATGAAATTATATTTGACTGTGGTCAAAGTTTTAGCAGAGACTGCAGAGAAAATTATTTTCCAATTGGAGAAGAATACATATCTGCAATGAATGAATCAGTGCCAAATGTTTTGGAAAATTCGATTGAGCAAAATAAACAGAACTCAGAAAATTTAAATGAAATTGATGACAATTTTAACAAAAAGTCTTCAAGCGATTCTTTGAAAGAATTTCGTAAAGACATTGACGAGCTCAAATTTTATTTGAAAACAGTAATAAAAGATTTAAAAAAGGTCTTAGAAAAACAAGGTCCTGAAAATAATACTTCAAATGTTGAAGATAATCAGAGGGAAACATGTAAAAATACTTACAATATTCTCGAAAGTCTTAAAAAGGAGCCGAAAGCGGAAAATAATCGCGATCATACTCTTGGCCCTTTTGAAATAACTGATGATTCTGTATATGTATCTAAGTATTTAAAATACAGAAAAGAAGCTAATCCCAACGAGAAGTGCAATAGAATTGTCATGCGGGGTGAATCCAAGTCCTCAAAGCCAAAAAGGGTATTTAAAAGAAATGTTTTTGATACCTCTTTTTCAATAAATTTGGATATTTTAAAGACTACTGCAAATATAAAAATCAGAAATAAGCTTCTCGAAGACGTAGTAAGAGAAGAATAAGATAAACATAACAATGTATGCATTTTGTGCTTTTACTGCGTTAAGCCTATTAAAACAAATATAAGTATATGCATATGCTTATTGCAGATTTAATGATTGTACTACTTTTCGCTTTGAAATTAGCTCTGTTGGAAATGTTTCCGTTTACAGAACGATAGAAATAAAGCATGCTGAGAATGAAGTACATGTTGGACAGATAAGAGGAGTGAAAAGATATGTTTTCAAGAATAAACTTAAGAAAAATAACGCATATTTATTCAGAAAGCAAAAAATTATGAACGCTGCTTATGATATTGCCGAAAAAGGCAACTTTCAGGGTATTCACAATTTGGAAACTCTGAGAAAATGTAAGTCTGAAGGAAATTTTGATTTTTACTATCATTCAGATCCATTTTATTCTCTCGTTTTGATGAAGAGAGGGCCATATAAAAGTTATATACATATGGTTTCTTCACCGTTTACAGTTTACACGTGGGAGAAATGTACATTTGAGACACTTTCAAGTAATAAAAAAATTCTTGCAGATTGTAAGTTTACACTGCACTTAGACGCTTCTGGTGAAAGTGTAAGACAACTAGAATGTGCGGAAAAAAGAATTTTAAAAAAGGTAATACCAATCGCTGAAGCGATTCTGTCACGACGCACACGTGATGCAATAAATGCTTTTCTAAATGCCTTAAAATTGTATTTAAAAGAAAACAAAGTTAAGTATCAATTTAGATGGGCTTTTTGTAGAAGAGTTTGCACAGATGTCAGTGCAGCATTATACGGCGCGGTGTTAAAATGTTTTAATAATCACACCTTGCTGGAATACCTTAACGCCTGTGCAACATACTTGAACAACGTTAAGTTAAATCCAAATGTCAAACCCGATTTCGTAGTATAGCAATGGTGCAAATGTCATTATATTCATTTCATTTGCAAGGACTTAGATGTGAAATTGGGTAGAAAACATACTTTGAGACCTTTGTTAAAATATGCTTTAATAGCTGCATTTAGCTTAGCCACTATTGAAGAATGCCAACAGTGGTTTAAACATATTTTTATAGTTCTGATTACGCCATACAAATCTCCTTCCTTTGAAAGAAGTTTTGAAATAGTGCGTGAGTGTTTAATTGAAATTGATGATGAAATAAACTCTAAAGAATATAATCTGCCAGAAAGTGATCAGAACCAATACTTGGAATCTATTGCATTCAATAGTCCGTTTCGGAAGATGTTTCTTTCAATTTATCATGAAATTGAAAATGGCATTATAGTAATAAACAAGGGACAAAAACAATACTAATTAAACATTAAAATAGTTGAAATGGAGCAAAATGAATGCTTAATATCTCGGAAACCATAATTAATTTCGCGAAACATATTTTGGATTCAGACGTATTCGATGTTTAATGCAAATAGACTTGCGTAAGTGTAAATTCAAAATATCAAAATATATTCAAAATTTTCCTTAAAAGCCAACAACATAATACACACACAATCCAAAGAAAAGCTACGATATTTTGCATTTACGCATTAATATTTGCATCAAACATCGAATACCTCCAATACCTTTTTTTATTGATTATTATTAATAATTTTTTTAAAATAAGAAATTTCCTACGAAAGAATTCATAAAATTATGAAAAACACTCATAAAAATTCTTTTGCAAGAAATGTTGTTTGCTTTGTGATTTTGCATTTACAAAACAAAACGGTAATATGTTGTTAAAATTCTGCGTAATCTTGTGTAATTCTATGGATTCATATGATTTTGATGCCACGGTAACTTGAATTTAGTACAACAATGATTTGCAACTTGTGGGCCTCAAAATGTACAAATCGTATTATTATAGGGTAATAACTAGATATAAAGACACAATGCAAATAAAATACGTTATTTTCTATTGCATACGATATCCACACCAAAATAAATTTTAAGTTTTTGGGAGCGATAAGTTTTATTTGGAAATTTTCACATTTGGAATGATGAGGCCGTAGCGACCATGTTCCGAAAACCATTTAGTTTTGAAATCGCAGGATAAAATATCTCAAGCATATGAAATTTTAAATCCAAATGAAAAGCTACAATAATTAAGCTTTCTTGTTGATGTTTTCCTGAAATTTGTCGGCTTCAAAACGAAATGGTTTTCAGAACCTGGCCGATAACTAGAGCTGCGAAATTTTTTATGCGTTTTATTATATAAGTACATATTTACATATTTTTGTACACATACTTTGAATAAAATCTATATATATATATATATATATATATATATATATATATATGTATATGTATATACATATTTTGTACATTTTTACGGCCCTATACATAATGAAAAACTAGGATGAAGTTACCAAAAATGGAAAAATTTAATATGTTCGTAAAGAGATTTGCCATATAGTTTTGCATGTTCAATTTTGCCACTTTTGCTAACTTCATCCTAGTTTTTCAATATGCATACGGCCGTTAATATTTTATAAAACTTGATTGTTGTAGGCACTATATATTTAACCTTGTGGTGGAGTTTGCGGTGGAACTTGCGGATTTTTTCCGGATTCCTGCACAGGAGCCGGTAAAGGTGGAGCAGGCCCGTAATAGTAGTAAGGGCCATATGCCGGATGCTGAATCGGCTGGTGCACGAATTGCTGTTGCATATTTACCTGCTGTGGTGTCCCAGATTTCCGAACCTTTAACGTGATGTTCATTACATTAGAACAGTAAGGGCACTTCTCAAACTAAAAAAATATATCTATATAAAAAAATTTTTAACAAATAATTAAGTTAAAAAAGGAATTAAAACTTACCATTTTGTTAGAACTAAATAAAAAACACAAATTTATTTGAAATACAATATGAATTATATCTGTGCAATATGACGCCAAGCGCAAAAAAACTTTTGAGCTAATGAAGCCAGTCTAGGTGGTCACGGTTGCCAGATTTGACAAATTTACGAAATTTGACTAATTTGCACCCATTTCATCTGGCAACTATGTAGGCGGTATTTGCAGAAATAAAGTTGCCACACTAAAATAGTTTGCAGTACTTTCCCTACAAGAAATTAATGACTGAAACTAACACAAACAACATTTTTTTACTAACACATTTACAACAATTTTACATTCAATTCAACAGTTATTATAGTTGCTCTACTCTAACATATATGCTAGAGTGGAACACCTAATATACATATGTCAAAACAATTAAAATATTGAATTTTACTGAAAATAATTTAAAGTTCGTTCGGTTTGTAAAATTCAAATTTATAAAAGTGGTAAAAAAAATTATGGTGCTTGTGAAAAAGTAAGATAAAAATAATAACGAACATAAGAAATTGTATGAAGTTTAATTAAAAATATACATATGTACATATGTATGTATTCGTTTTTTCAATATTTGTATATTTGGAAAGGACATGATGTGTTGGTGGTTGAAGGAGGCTTTAATACAATTCATTCTGTGCAAATTAAAGTTTACAAGATTTAAAAAAGATAAGTAAAATAATGAATAAAAGAAATTCACAAAGTTTAATTTAATATGTATATTTATTTTCAAAATTTTAGATATTTGTAAAGAGCAAGGTGCGTTGGAGATGAAAAGGTGTGAAGAGGGCTGCCTACCGCTTAAGTTAGTTGGTGTTTTTGTTAATTTGTTGTATATTTGTTTTAAATATGATATTTACTTGTATATTTTAAAAGCAAATAAAATACAAAAAAAAAGTATATTTTCTGTCAGTATATCAATCATGTATGATTGCTCAATTGTGGGGGAAATATAAATCAATTATGATCAGTCAAACTTGAGTAATATTTATGCTATGATTGATTATTAAAAAGCACTGGAGTGAGTAGTTCAACTATATGTTATATTCGTTAGTTAGAGAGAGATGCAAGATCACACGTACACAAAATTTTCCATCACATTTTTCATTTTGCCCTTAATAAAGTGATAGAAACTTTGTTCTACGCAATGATGAATATATCCTGCTTGACTATCGATCAAATGAGCAGTCAATTGACTGGTAGTCTTCTTGTAGGGTTTATTCTGCACACTGTTATAGCTGCCAGATTATTTTTAAGGTTTCTGCTGATTTTCGAACCATGATTATTTTTGAACCATGATGATTTTTGAACCAAATTGAAGACATAAATGCCTCCTATAATATACAAGTGGTCTCGTACAGAAAGAATATATTTATTTTTAAGACTTTGCTGTTTGCCGAATTAAAGGTATAATTGCCTCTTTCAACATACATTCATGTAATGAACAAATTGACATTTTGGCTGAAATGGGATATAAATGGTTATATGGGATAAAAATGATATGCTAAATTAAAGGTATAAAGGCGTAGTTTAAGCCACAATTGGCCTGGTCCCCGAACAAATTGACATTTTGGCCCTATTGATGTAATAGTGTACGCCTAATGTTTGAGTGGAAGTGGAAGTACCAAATAAAATTTTATTTTTGAAACTTTGTTCAACAAAAAACTGAAATGAGATATAAATGATATGCCAAATTAAAGGTATAAGGGCGTAGTTTAAGCCACAATTGGTCCGGTCCCCGAACAAATTGATATTTTTGCTTAACTTTAAAATATATATGAGGAGTGAAATGTTAACGTAAACTTGTATAAATACTATATCAAGAACTTTTTAGTTTGCTTTATTAAAAACATTGTTTTTTGTTATATTTAATAAATTATTGGATATATTTAAATTATAATTGTCAGTACTAATTTAAGTTTGCCAAATTATTTGTTAACTTTAAAATCCTCTCCCATATACGAAAAAAGAAGAACCGCATGTATTCAGCATAAATGAGAATTTTTCTACAGATATTGCCATATAAATTTAATAATTTAAGATTTTTTGACTTGGCATCACTATAATTTAGTGCTCAAACCAAAAAAAAACTCATTTTCTCAACTGCACAGTCTGCAAAAGAGAGAATATGGATCTGGTTCTCTTTAATATGAGTGAAATTAATTTAGTTTGATATCTTTAGTTTGTTAACTTCACGGAGATGCAAAATTGAACAATTTGAACCAAAATGTCAAAATTTGCTCAGAAATCTTTTGACAGATTGGTTTTGTAGCATAGCAAACTACAAGTTGTTTTTCTGTTGTAAAATTGTTGTACTGATAAGGTCACCTGATACTGAAATCGCCTTGTTGTAGGGTAGTAGTCTATGCAGCGTTACCGTTGTAAAATTTCAAAAGTGGTACAAAAAGGGAATTTTTAAGAAAAGAGGTGGCACCAAAAAGGGGATTTTAAGAAAAAAAAAGGACAACTTTAAAAACGGAAAATTAAAACATCAAGTATAAATATCAGGTTTTGTATATCTAAAGAATAAAAAATACTATTTTTATGATAAAATAAAGCCACAATATATAAAAATAATTCATATGATCTGTGCTATTACTTGAATCTTCTGAAGATACATACATATATATTTTTAATGTTTTCTTAGCGTTGGTACTTATTTAAACAAAACTAACTCAGATTATTTACTTTAGAGAAAATGTATATTATTTATTTATTTTATTTTTATTTTTTATTAAATATCTGAACATTGAATTCTCAAGAAACAGGCACAAGACAATTCTATAAATTTTTTATACATTGCATTTTTTATTTAACGGAAAAAGGTCGATTTGAAAATTTTTAATAGTTATTATATGCCTATTTTTTGAAACTGTATATCTGTACTTTTGAATAGGTTCATGATTTGGAATCCAGTCTTCCGAATCACTTTGCTACAAACTTAAAGAAGATAACACGGTATGACAAGTTTCAACTTTCAGCCCGTTAAATAATTTATTTTCTAATGATGGCAATTTAGAAAAGGAACCGCTCACATGGAACAAAATAAAGATATTTATATAAAGCAAATGTATATAGCTTTGGATAGAAATATTTATCCAAGCAATTTGAGAACTCTTACAAAAACATCAAGTCCACTTATTATATTACAAAAAAGGAAAAGAATTTAACAACTACTGGGCCTAAATAAATATTTAAATACCATCAGTGTTTTAGAACGTCGCAATTTTTTGAAGTATATAAAAATTTAATACCCAGCTAAAAAATTTATATATGGTCCATATATTTTTAATATATGAATGTATATAACTATATATGAAGATGTATGAATTCATGTATGGAAATATATGGGATTATACATGGCAAAACTATTATATATGGACTAATATATGAAATGTATTATAACTAGGGAAAGCATTTTCATGCATTTAAAATCACGTTTTATGCACATAAAATATGCAGTAAAAATATAAAAATATGCATTTAAAACTAATAAAATATGCATTTATAAAATTTTTTTTCAACATATAAGAACATTAGAAACTTAAAAAAATCAGCTTCATTGCTTTCTTAGCATACATTTTGACATTAAAAACTTAAAAAACATAAAAAGCACAGCTTCAATGCTTTTTTAACAAACATATTGTCAAATCATATGGAATACAAAATACGAGTAAAGTTCAGTCGAACTTTTATTTATTTTTTGCATATGGGGGCAAGTTTTTTTACTTTAAAATTTCTTTCATTTTATTAATAGAAATATAGTATCCGACAGCCTTCTGCCACGTCCCTCATCTAGTTACTGTAGAATGTATCCGTATCGTATCACTGGACCTTTTTCATTACAGGCTGAAATACTCAAAGAAGCTTTCAAAAGCACATGATATTAATCCACATGAGATTAATGTGGTTTTTAAGGGCTATTATACCATGCTCTTGTTTCTTTCTTTAATTTTCAATGGTATTGATTTTCTTGCCTTAAGCCAAGGTATTGAACTTGGAGTCCTGCGGTGTTTTTGAATATCGGTTTATATCCCAAAGAAAAGGATCGTAAATTTTTCTCGTTTTCTTCTTTTTGTTCTCGCACAGACGTAAAAACTGCAGCTCTTATTTACTTTACAACTAGTAAAAAAACCAAAATTTAATTTATAGCATGAAAAAACTAAAAAATGTATTAAAAATATACATTTATGATGAAATATGCAAAAATATGTATGTATCATAAAATATGCAAAAATATGCACTAACAAATCGATGCAATTTTGTCGCAAATTTGTTGATTCGCAAATGTATTTTATTTACGTTGATCTACAAACAACTACAGAAAACATGTATTTACATGAATATCCTTCCCCTAATTATAACATATGAGCTCATATATGAAAATTTAATTATGAAGCTCTTCATATGTGGATCCATATATAAATATAAGATTTTATATATGGAGCCATATAAGAATGTATGCTACATGATATCTCACATTAGATCTTTTTGCAATCAAAAAAGGTTGGAATTTTATCACTGCTGAATTGGAAATCCATTAGAAAATACATACGGTATGCAAAGTTTATATGCATACCCTCAACGTTTAAAAAAGAAAAACTTTTCGTTTTTTTTGTTTTTTTGTTTTCTTGTATGACTTTATACATTGTGACCCATTTAATATACAAAATAATCAAAAGGATAATCCAGTCATTAATTTTATAGAAAATAACAAAATTTTCTAGATAAGAAACGAAATTCATACTGTATTACAAACTATGGTTAGAGGGTTTATTTTTTCTTTTATAATTAATTGCATTCGTTTTTAATCTGATTTATGTGTTTTTTAAATAATTGATTCACCTTTTGATGAATGAAATGAATTTTAGTTCGTTTTGAATTATTTGTCCAAAGAAATGTTTCATTAAATACAACCTCTCTCTCAAGTCTAAAAAATTTAATTTTAGTAATTTAATTTATTGCACAGCAGTGCGCTTTTGTGAATCAAGAGTGTATGAATATGAACTTTGCATACTGTGGAGGGAATTTACACATACATGTATGAAACTGTATGAATATATATAATCATATATGCCCATTTACCCTCATTTTTCGGGTCCGAACCATGTATGGGATATCATTTATGCTCCATACATATTTTTTTAGCTGGGATTTTAATTTAAATATATGAGCTCATATGGTATAATACATTTCATATATTAGTCCATATATTAGTTCATATATAATAGTTTTGCCATGTATAATCCCATATATTTCCATACATGAATTCATACATATTCATATATATTTATATACATTCATATATTAAAAATATATGGACGATATATAATTTTTTTAGCTGGGCGATTATCTTCTCTCTAGAATAAATAACCGATTGATTCTTTATTGAAATAACTTTTATACTTATAGTTATTAATTATTAATACAAATCTTAAAGCTAAGCAAATTTGGGGGTAAGAGAAAATACACAAATATATTTGTCAATCCATGGTGTCATGTGAATCCATGGAGTCATCAACTCCTTGCATTTAAAATATCATATTCTTTTTTAAAATGAAAGAATATTTCATAAGGTGAACAACTTGCATTTAATAATGCAAGCGAAGCATGCATGTGTATTTTCACTACACCTCCCCTTTTAAAGAAAAATGTCTTGTAGAGATCGTTGATCAAGTGATTTCTATAAGTTTTTTTTTGTTCAAAAATTTTGTTAAAAATAATGTTCTTTATGTATATTAAAGTCCTGTACAAGACCACAAACAAATGTCTTGCCAACAGTGTTGCTTAGCGTTTGTTTTGGAATAATTCGCTATAGTAAAGCATTTGAAAAATCTCCTTTGTCTTGAAATGTCTTAGAAATAGTCTTCTGCAGGACACTAATGTATATTAGATAATTGATTTTAAAATTTGGTTGTAATAAAAACTTAAGCTATTACAAATGTTGTTAACAATTTTTATGAACAGGTATTTCATATTTTTATTTTTTTATTTTTTTATTTTGATTTATTTACTTAAGTGGAAAAAAAAGACTTATCGTTAAACTCATCTTACATAAATTAAAATTAAATGGTTATTATTACAGCAGGTTCTTAAAATTATCTGTCAAACAAATTTTAACATTTTCCTTATTAATTTTTTGTTTCTTTCGGTTTAAATTCACGAATACATTGTTTTTATAGTCAATATCAACTACATACTTTGAATGGTCCTTTAAAAATTGGTTCTAGTTTGTGTGCTGTGTGATTTTTTATGAATAGTTTTTGGCCTATGGTAATGTCATTGTTGTTGATGTTTATATCATGTGAATATTTTTGTTGTTGTTTTGCTTTGTCAATAAGTATTGTGCTCTATTATTTATTGCTATTTGTAGATGGAATTTTACTTCTTTTGTGTAATTTTCAAAATCATATATGGTGTCTATTTTTCACTTGGTACTAGTGGATTATGATTTGGGGCGTTTGGGAAGATCAGTACAAGTGGGCTGTATCCATGAACTGTTGGTGGTGTTGTATTGAAAGCATAAGTAAAATACTTTGGGTAAAGTATTTTATCCCAATCGTTTCGTTTTATCCCAATCGTTCCTGCATGCGTGAATTCATTAAGTGTGTGGTGGGATCTTTCAACCGTTCCTACCGTTTGGTGGTGATAAGGAGCTGATGTTGCTTTTTCTATTTCCAAAAGAGTAAGTAGTTCTGCAAGAATTTGATTGTTGTATTCGGTACCCATATCACTATTTTCTTCATGGGTCCATAAATTAATATGAAGTGATCTACTAACGCTTCAGCTATTGCTTTAGCGTTCTTATTTGAGACTGGTATTGCTATCAGATACTTAGTCAGGTCACATATTATGGTAATGATATATTGATTTCCTTCTTCTGATAAAGGAAGAGGTCCTACTGTATCTATAACTACTGTATCAATGGGCTTTTCAGGTGTTGGGGTTGTGATCATATCTGGTCTTATGTGTTTTGCGGTTTTATTGATTTCACATTTAGAACATCGTTTTACGTATTGGCTTACATCTTTTGTTATGTTTTTCCAATAATAAAATTGGCGAAGTTTTTAAAGCAGTCTGGTTGTTCCAGGATGACCACCAAAACAAGGGTTGTCATGAAATTTGTCTAGTAAATATTTTTGTTCATCTTTATTGGTTGTTATGGTTATCTTGGGGGTTAATGCTATTTGCAATTTGCTTATATGTTGATTCGCTTTTTGTTTAAATTCATCAATAGTTACGAGCCTTAATAAATTGTCACTTAAGTTCATTTGAATTTGGTTTATATTTCTACTAATTGCTTATTTTTCAAGAATTGAAAAAAATTGATCTAGATCGAAGTTTCCATCAGCAATAGTGTTATGTATATTCACTCTTGGTGCTAGCACTTGCTTACCTCTTTTAAACTAAAATGTGGGAATGATATTGTCTGTATTGACTAGGGTATTCAATCGGTTAACCGTTAATCGGTTAACCGGTGAATTTCTACCCGATTAACTGATCGGTTAATCTCAGTCGATTAACCGATGGTAACAAATTCTTTCATATTTTTTAGTATTACAACTTATTTTTTGTGTGAGTAATTATTTTTTTCGTCTCCTTTACAAAAGGTGAGTGTGTAGAAATTATATTTCATACAAAAAAAGAAGTATGTTCAGTGATCCCAACTTAAGTAAAACTTCAAAATCTTTAGACATGGCTATAAAAGAGTTTAACTAGAGAATCTGGTACTCTAAGTAGAGGGAATTATTAAGTTTTTACTTAATAATTTCATAAAAGCCAATAGTACTGTTGCCAACGATTTATTTAAGGATTATATTTAATGAGAGACAGTACAAAAACGAAAGCCAAGAATTTTTTTGCAGAATATTCGTCGCTGAGCTCTGTCATTATGAGTCAGATGATGATCCGCCAACAGAAGGAACTATCGATAGTATTACAAGAAATGTTCTAAAAAAATTAACAGAATTAGTTTAAGAGTTATTATGTATGTTTTCGGTTTTACTAATAAACTCAAATTAATCGGTTAACCGGTTAATACGAAAATTAACCGATTATTAACCAGTTAAGCAAAAGCCTCGATTAATTAATCGAGTGATTAACCGATTAAAGCAAACCCCCGATTAAATGAATACCCTAGTATTGATTTTAAGTTTAACCCACTTTTTAACGCAGTCAAAGCCAATGGTTTCGAATACTTTAGGCTTTTTATTTTTATTCATATCAGCACCATGGATGGAAATCATGATACTATTGTACTTTTTTTGATTTATTTTGTTTGATAATATTTTAAATTGCAACTGTTTTTAGAAATTGATATTTAATAGGAAATTCTTTACACAGTTTCATGTATTTTTACTATTTGTATGCAAAAATGCCACTTTCCATCTCTGATAGCATATGAGAAACAAACAAAATTATTTTCCATTAACATTTAATTTATGTGGCTTAATGAAGGAAAACAATAAATTAATAAGCCATGCTTTCGTTTTACATACGTATGCATGTTTTTTTTAACAAAGAAATGCACATTTTTAAGTTTTCCTTTTTCAAATATTTTTTAAATAATTAATTTGACAACAAAAGACACAACAGGTGGTTGGATAATTCTTGCAAGTAAAAATTTTACTAGTAATAATTTGTAGGAATTTTTTTGTTTCTCAATTTTGTTTGTCTCTTTTGACGCTCTATCCTTGCAAACTTTTTGAGTTAGGGGCTATCCATATATTACTAACGCTCTAGGGGGGACTGAGTGGGGGTTAGAGTTTTGTTACGATGAAAGGGGGCCTTTGAAACTGTTACGTAACAGAATAAATTACTAATTTCATAAAAAATACGTATGCTTTTCTCATTTATTTCTATAAATATATTATGTATGTATTAGTGAGGTAACGAATGTCAAACTTTGATATTAGTGAATACGAATATTAAATGTGAAATTTATAGACATAAAATTGGTGTCTGTTTACGCCTGCAAAATGAAATATGAAAAAATTGTGATGAAAAAGAGCTTCATACTCCTGTTGGTGTACCTTAAAGTTAATAAAAACTACCAAAAAATTTAATGATAGGTCCGCGTATTAAAGTTTGTGAAAACTATCTACAAATTTAGTGGTTGTTAGTTAAATAACATTTAAAAATGATCCAAACTTGTTATAATAAATTAAATAAATTGTAGTCAAACTGGTTACATGGTTCTCAATTCCTCATCTTTATTCATTTACATTTTTAAATATTTTTAATCAGAAATAATTTTAAGTCAGGCTTAAGTTCAGTAATTTCAATTCTTATTGAATGAAATATTTTTATTAATTAATGTGAGTATCTAAAGAAGAGAATAAAAATTAAACTTAGACTTTAAGCTGGGGGAAATACCGATACTTTTCTGTGCAGCCACGCACTTCATCAGCACCCTAGTCTATCTACTTGGATAGAGATTCTTGTTAACATCAGCTATTTAACTTAAATGTACAATGAACGGAATATGAGAAACGATTGTTGTGTATACAATTGATTTACCTTTGGTAAACACATTTATAAGTATCACTATTAATTTTCTGTTTTTTCCAATTTTTCATTTTTCCATTTAGGTTAGCACGAAATTATATTACTCTACCTCAGTATGTTTAACTATTCTTACTTATCTTTTTACGATCATCACATTAATTATTTTTACTTATTCGATGTACCATCGGTACATGCATGTAAGTATTAGTGTAGTGGTCTTATGTTACTTGTTGTTGCATTCTACAGTTTTATTTTAGTTATTCCAGCCTTCTGAAACTGTGATAACCAAGCGAACAGTGATTATTTCTGATTATACTTTAAGTTGTTTTTGTTAGTTTGCTAAATATTAAATGCCTTATTCATAAAAAATATTTCAGGTTTATTAAGCGTTTATTTGACGTATTTCTATGAGAGTTTTGTCAAATAAACTTGTAATAAACCTAAAATATTTTTTATGAATTAGACCGTAAGGGTATATTATTTAGCAAATTTCCCATAATAATAATAGATTGTATTCAGAAACAATACAGTTTTTGAGATATATGACTTTCAAAATCGTGCATTTTCATATGTATATGGAATCTTTTTTTTGGTGGTAAAAATTTCAGCCAAAAACGAAATGGTGTAAAAATATGCATATGTTAAGTAAGACAGATATGCTAAAAACGAAGCTAACTGACGGAGCTAACTTCACACACATAATTGAGCACAGATGTTGTGCAGTTGCAAAGCATATGCAACAGATTATTACTAGTGTGTTCCATAATTTTTTCAATGCCTACACAGAAAAAAATATTCACCAATTAATATTTCTTATTAAAAAATTAATTGAGTAGAAAAACTTAATTGATATTATCAAATTGTTTATAGGTGAAAATTTAATTAAATTTTTAATTCATATTACAAGTATTTTAATTGATAGTACAAAATTATTCATATTACTTTTTTCTGTGATTTTTTTCACCGTTCCAAAGTTATAACCATTTTAAGTTTAGTACCCATTTTGTGAACTTAAAAATATTAAAATGTGTTTGCCAGTTATACATCGGATTTGTTTTAATGTTAGCTATTTAGATATTAGATATTCTTTCAAAATGGGTGGTTTTTTGTTCTATTGCGCAGAGTTCAGCAACGCGAGCCCAAAAAATTCTAAGCAGCTTACTTCTCATACCAAAAGAATTAAAAATAAAAAACAAGTTTTTTTTAGCTTACAATTATTTATGCCCGTTTGTTTCTAGTCATAGATATGTATTAGTGTACAAGATATCTATCGTGTCAGTTAAACTTTATAAGGCAAACTCGTAGGTAAATAACCTGTTCGTAGAAATAACTGGCATTATTAGATCTTTTACGATGTAGTGTATTTTTCGACCAAATGTAGTTTGAAAAATCGTTGTAGTATTTGAATCAGTAGTATATAGTGTATAGTATATAGACATGCTAAACCACCAGCAAATAAATTTCAATTATTGTAGAATTTACACTTCTGACAATATGTCAAATAAATAAATTTTATTAAAGTTCAATTAATATTTTATTTTTCATTTAGCTTTGCAAATACTTTTATTGTTATCCGATGGATTTCTAATTGTATAAGGATGTAGAAAAGTAAAATGAGTTCACCTGAATATAAATTACTATGTTTATGTAAGATTACATTAAATACTATGTGGAATGTAGGCATACGCGTGCATTTGGTCTTGCTACCGGCGCACACACGGCAAAAGTAAAGATTTACGTGGACAAAAATTGGTAATACCGATGTTCTTCAATACTTATGATAATATGTGTCAACGTTCTTAACTATTTGCGTGACTAAGTGGCAGTAATATTTAAGCAATAACATTGCACACTTTTTTACGACGGTACCCAAAACTTGATGTATGCATATCGGTAACGTACACACCATTAGGCATACATCTTCGTTCTGTACTAATTTCAGTTTGCAGTAATAGATCTTTAAAATTTTTTTATATCAATGATGGATCCCGTGCAAATACATTTTTCATTTTTTATTTCTGATACATAGTATACTTTTATGAATAGTATACTTTTATGAATGATATACAGCTGAAAAAAAACGAGACACACTAAATTTATAGCCTAAAATACCTCTTATACCGAAAAATCACAGGTCCCGTACAGTGCCATAATTGCCAAGAATATGGCCATGCAAAAACATACTGCAAATTACCCACTGTTTGTGTTGTGTGCGGCGAATTACACGGCACTGCTAGTTGCAATAAGCCAAAAGATCAAAGTGATAAGAAATGCAGTAATTGTGGAGGTAATCACACCGCTAACTACAGAGGTTGTCCTGTGTACTCTTTTGTCAAACAGACTATGGTGCAAAAACCCAAATTAGCTCCATCTCAATCAGCAAACGCTTACTCCGCCACTTTTGTGCAAATGAGCCAACCAGTTACTTCCCGTGTATCGTATGCCGATGCTGCTAGAACAAATTCTATTCCCGCACAAAATGTTCCACCTCCAAATAATTCAACAAATGCAAACTCAAGCTTTAACTTTAGTCGCCTTGAAGCTACTATTGACAATTTGGTGCAAACTATAAACAACTTTACAACAAATATGACTAACATGATGCAAAAAATGCTGAGAATGCAGAATACTCTGCTTCAAGCATTAATTAACAAGCCATGAACACGTTAAAAATATGTTTCTGGAACGCAAACGGCATTCGCCAACATAAAAATGAACTTGAGCAGTTCCTTACGGAAAAAAAATATTGATATAATGTTGGTCTCTGAGACACATTTGACTTCGAGAAGCTTTTTCAAAATAAATGGCTACACTATGCATGATACAAAGGACCCTAGAGGAGAGCATGCGGTGGATCTGCAATTCTAATTAAGTCAAGACTCAAGCACTATATCCTTGACAACGTTAGTGAAGAATATATGCAAGCTGCGAATATTTTTGTAGAAAATTTTTGTTCTAATTTCGTGATATCATCAATTTATTCACCTCCCAGAATTTCAGTTACCGAAGATCAGTATGAGAAGTTCTACAAATCGCTTGGATCTTGTTTCGTGGCAGCTGGAGACTACAATGCAAAGCATACGTACTGGGGGTCGCGCCTTGTAACACCTAGAGTTCGATCTTTGTTTAATACAATTTCAAAAATGGGCTTAGATGTTATTTCGAGTGGGGAGCCCACTTATTGGCCTACTGACGTACGAAAAATTCCGGATGTTATTGATTTTGGCGTAATGAAAAATATTTCTAGGGAATTAATTAATGTTGAAACTTCTCTAGATCTCTCCTCCGATCACTCCCCCACTATCGTTACAATTTGTAACCACTAAGAAGTGACTTACCTCACCCATATATGAAGATGACCAATCGTGTTAATTGGCTGGGATTCAAAAAATATCTTAGTAGTCATTGCACGGAAAACATTGCGTTAAGAACACCCAGTGACATTGAAACTAACATTGCCAATCTTAACGAAATTATTAAACAGGCTGCTGAACATGCCACTACCTCCCATCCGCAGTCTTGGTTTAATAAAATGTATTCCAGGGATATTGAACATCTCGTATGTGAAAAAAGAAGAGCTATAAGGGAATGGCAACAGCACAGATCACCCCAACATAAACTCAGACTTAAGGAATGTTCTAAACGAATTCAAGAGTTGCTTGCATCTGAAAAAACTGCATCTCTTAAAAATTATTTGGAAGGTCTTGATGTCACACCAACATCTAATTACTCTTTGTGGCGCGCTGCTACAAAGGTTAAAACACCCGTTGAGTTTAAGCCACCTCTGCGCACATCTACCGGAGGATGGGCAAGAAGCGATACGGAAAAATGTAAAATATTTGCTGAGCATTTAAAATCCGTATTTACCCCAAATACATGTACTGGTGTTGCTGATTTGCCGAGTGTAGTTGCTCTACTCCCTCGAGCCTTAAAGTTTAAGATGCGTGATGTACATAAAGTAATTGCTGAACTCAAGCCAAGGAAAGCTCCAGGTATTGATGGAATTAGTAACAAGATGCTGATGAACTTGCGGCATATTGCAATAAGAATCTTGCTGTTTGTTTCTAATGCCATATTACGACTGGAGTATTATCCACAACTCTGGAAGCTTGCAAAAATCAAAATGATTCCAAAGCCGGGCAAAGATCTTACTAAAGCTGAGTTATATAGGCCAATAAGTTTGCTGTCAACTATGTCAAAACTCTTGGAAAAGCTGCTCATGACAAAATTGTCCCCAACTTTAACTGATAGTGGGTGCATCCCAGACCATCACTTTGGTTTTAGAAGTCAGCATAGCACCATTGAACAAACGCATAGATAGGTTCAATTTATCAGAAAAACATTTGAGGAAAAGAAGTATTGTTCTGCCCTGTTTATTGACGTTTCTCAGGCATTTGATAAAGTGTGTCATGAGAATTCATAAGTGTGCCCAAATCTATATCATCCGGTGTGCCACAGGGGAGCATACTGGGGCCAGTTTTGTATTTGATCTATACTTGTGATATGCCTTTGTTCAGCAATATCCATACATCTACGTTTGCCGATGATACAGCCTGCCTGAGTATGCATGAAAACCCTCACGAGGCTTCCCGATATCTACAAGAACATATTACACAATTGGAAATGTGGTTCAACTTATGGAGAATTAAGGTAAATAAACAAAAGTGTGTGTTCATATAACGTTTACCCTAAGAAGAGATACTTGTTACTCAGATGAAACTTAAGTTATCTCAAATACACTGGCTGATTGGTAGAAATTCAACACTCAGCCTAGACTGCAAACTTTTATTATACAAGTCGCTTTTGAAGCCAATATGGTGCTACGGAATTCAGTTATGGGGCACTGCTTCAGCTTCTAACGTCGAGAGAATCCAACGAAGGCAAAACAAAATTTTACGTTTGATAACATCGGCTCCATGGTGCATCAAAAACTCAAATATACATCATGGTTTGAATATGCCACTAGTGATTGAAGAAATAGCAAAATACGCAGGCAAATATTTAACAAAACTCGAGTCACATCTTAATCCGCTTGCTCGTAATATTTTGAACTTTACTGGACACATCCGCCTGAAAAAGAGGGACACAAGGGCTCTATTACTCAACACTCCAGATGGGATTTCTTGAAAATACTTTTTTTTATAAATTTTTTTCTTTTTTGGATTATCACTACTTATGTATTATTTATAACTATTAACAAGTTTATGTCCGACAGTGGTCGGTGCTAATAATTATATTTTAGATTTAAGATTTGAATACTTATTGTTAGTTCATATTTGAAGATACAATAAATAAATACATGTATTAAAAAATAATAAAAAAAATCAATACGAAATATTTGGCGAAAAAACGGATAGCAAAAATAAAGAAATAAATTAATTTTTTTTAATTCTTACAAACTAATATTTGTATGCCATTCATTTGAATTTCGTTCTGGATTTATGAATTTCTTTATACACATATTTTTTTAAACGAATACGAGCACACATCTAGAAATGGCCGAATATTTAAGAATTCGAATTCGCATCACTAATTCATACATACAGTTTAGGAATAAGCTCTCCATAAAACCATAATTTTAGTAGTTTGAGGACATTCGAGAAGAAATTTAAAAAATATTTTAGCCAATATTTGTAGTGCGTTCATGGGAAAGCTTATTTAATTTTGACTACGCACTGTACTAGTGTAGGGCTGCCATACGTCCTGGTTTTCCAGGATTTGTCCTGGATTTAGACAAATTGTGCTGGTGTCATGGTCCAGTCTTAAATTGTCCTGGTTTTTTTGTACAGAAAAATTTACCAGCAAATAAAATAAATTTAAACGAGAGCCACATTGATTAAATTTTTGTTTCAACTAAGTGATTGAATTTAAATAAATTTTTAATTTTTGTTTATTGTTTTGTATCTATAGTAACTGTTGGACTTGATTCTACAATAAATGATTGATACATGTATCAAAATAAAAATTTGTTTGAGTTAATTTTTAAACATTTAATTCTTGGAGTATATGTACATATCGTCACCTTAAATGCAAACGGACGTAACTATACTTTTATATTTTTTTAGAGGAGAAACAAAAAACGTTTCAAAATCAATAATAATAATAAAGTGTTAATAAAAATATTCTTCTTAATTTACCTAAAGTATGGGTACCTAATGTTTTTAACCATTTATTTCCTTTTTATACATATTTAAGCTTTAATGTTTTTTACGTTATTTGCAATAAAAAATAGATGCATTTTGCGTCCGTTTGAATTTCTTTAATGAAGTCGTCATTTTGGATCGCAGAGGTCTAAATTTTTGCGTTAACATGTAGTTTGATAAAATGAACAATAACACAGTGGTACAAAATTGAATGAAATAGAAAAACCTGGGGAGTGATATGTTTTTTCTTGTAGGTCTTGTCGAGTTAAAGAAGAATCCAATAGTAAAATATGCCGGACACCTCCAAAATCCGGATTAACGGTTAAAAAACCCTGTTTTTTTACCTTTTCGCCTGTAATTTTGTTGATAATGATCCGATTTTCAATTTCTTACTAGATTTAAAAAGAAGAAACTGCACAATGTTTTTGGTGTTGTTTTTATGCACCTTCTATTAAGTTACAAATCAATGTTATCCTAAACACAAAAAAATTTGTAATGAGAGTTTTAGTCCTTCAAAAGTATTGTTTGTTTTCGTGTTCTTTTTATGTAGTTTCTTTAAAATTACAAATCGCAACGCAATAAAAATTATTGTTTTTTCTTTTAATATGACGTTTTGTTAATGTCTTCTTTTTCATTATTGTGGCTTATTTACTGATATCAGTCACCGGCGTGATTTTAAAAACAATATTGCAATGATAGAAATGTACAATAAAGTATTTAATCGTTCTTTTGATACTAGTCGCTGGTACGAGCCAGAATTTGTTTGTCAATATTGCTGTAAAACATAAATAAAACAAGAGAAAATTTAACCTTTGTTTGTTTTGCTCTTTTCTTCCCCTATGATTTCGCATCATCAGCACGAGCAAATCTTTCGATGTAACAGAAAAAGATTTTGAAAAAGAAGAGTTCCTTCCATCCAGATCTACAACAACGGAGAGGCATTTTTTGTCAAAAGCTGATTTCGACGATCTTGTTTGCGATTTATATTTGTCAAAGCGGCAATCCGAAGTCGGGTCGCGATTAAGGCAGTGGAATTTGGTGGAAATAGATTTCGTTATAACATCTGTTAGAAAAAGTGGCTGAACTTGGTTACTTGAAGAACGTTTTAAAACTAGTTCCAATGACAGTGTGATCTCGTGTATTGCGTTGATGTACCAAAACAATTTTCGGCATTAAATCACAATTATAATGCAGATGAATGACGACTTTTCATTGATGGTTCATTTAAATGTAAATTTTCTTATAAAAATGTATGACTTTATTTTTATTAACTTAAGATGTGTAATGTAATATCTAGGCTTAAAAGATGGTTTATTGCATAACCAAAATCAATTACCTTCAGTTTCAATCGCATATGCGACTAATATAAAAGAAGCTTACGAAGTGATAAAAAATATACTAATGTTTGTTAGCTATACCACTCATAAATGGAAAGTCGTCGCTGACTTAAAGGTTTTGACAATTTTATTTGGTATGCAAGGTGGTTACACAAATATCCGTGCTATCTTTGTGAATGGGATAGTCGTGCACCGAATCGTTATGATCGCAAAGTATGGTCATCTCGCGAGTCACATAGAATAGGCAGGAAAAATATTTTAAACTACTAAGTAGGTAAAGCTGAGGACGTTATTCTGCCACCACTGCATCTTAAGCTGGGATGAAACATGAAAATATTTGTAAGAAAATTAGATGTAAACGGCGACGCTTTTTGTCATCTCAAAGCGATGTTCTCAAAACTAAGTGAAGCCAAATAAATGGAGGTATTAGTTAATTTGTTTACATATCTAGTACGTTTTTCATGGTTTTTATCTGTTTTGATAACTTTTAGGTATTTTTATTGGACATTAAATTCGAAAAATTATGACAGATGCAGATTTCATTATCAAGCTAAGTTCCGTTGAAACACGTGCATGGAAGAGTTTTGTTGCGCTATGCGGTAATTTCTTTGGAAATCACAGAAGCGATGATTATGTAACAGTTTTTTTTGTTTTTTTATGCATGTTTTTTATTTATTGTATCTTCATATATGAACTAACAATAAGTATTCAAATCTTAAATCTAAAATACAATTAGTAGGCCCGACCAATGTTGGACATAAAATAGTGATAGTTATTAATAATACATAAGTAGTGATAGGCAAAAAAAAATTTGTTTAAACAGCTTCATCTGTAGTGTTTAGTATTAGAGCCCTTGTTTCTCTCTTTTTTAAGGGGAATGTGTCCTCTAAAGTTCGAAATATTACGAGCAAGCGTATTAGGATGTGACACGAGTTTTGTTAGATATTTGTCTGCGTATTTTACAATTTCTAGTGGAATATTTTAATCACGATGTATATTTGAATTTTTGATGAACCATGGAGCCGATGTTATCAAACGTAAATTTTGTTTTGCCTTCGTTGGATTTTTATCAATATTTGAAGGTGAAGCAGTGCCCCATAGCTGAATTCCCTAGCACCATATTGGCTTTAAAAGCCAAAAAAGTTTGCAGTCTAGGCTGAGTGTTGAATTTCTGCAAATCAGCAGAACTACACTCGGTAAATCAGAAATAACAGTACATGTGTTTGGCGTAAATACGGATTTTAAGTGCTCAGCAAATATTTAAAATTTTCCGCATGGCTTCTTGTCAAACCTCCTGTAGATGTGCGCAGAGGTGGCTTAAACTCAACGGGTGTTTTACGCTTTTTAACAGCGCGCCACAAAGAGTAATATGATGCTGGTGTGACATCAAGACCTTCCAGATAATTTTTTTAAATATGCAGTTTTTTCAGACGCAAGCAATTATTGGAGTCTTTTAGAGCACTCTTTAAATCTGATTTCATGTTGAGGTGATCTGTGCTTTTGCCATTCCCTTTTAGCTCTTCTTTTTTTGACGTACGAGACGTTCAACGTCTGTAGAATAAATTTTATTGAACCCAGTTTGCGGATGGGAGGTAGTGGCATGTTCAGAATCTTGTTTAATATTATCGTTAAGGTTGGCAATGTTAAATTCAATATCATCATTAGTTCTTAGCGTAATATTTTCCGTGCAATGACTATTAAGAAATTTTTTTAATCCCAGCCAATTAAAAGGATTTATCATCTTGACATATGGGTGAGGTAAAGCGCTTCTCAGTGGGCTACAGATTGTAACGATCGTGGGAGAGTGATCGAACGATAGATCTAGGGAAGCTTCAACGTGAATTAATTACCTAGAAATATTTTTCATGACGCCAAATTCTATAACATCCGGAATTTTATGTATGTCAGTAGGCCAGTAAGTGGGCTCCCCCCTCGAATTGACGTCCAAGCCCATTTTTGAAATTGTGTTGAACAAGGCTCGTCCTCTAAGTGTGATAAGACGCGAACCCCAGAAAGTATGTTTTGCATTATAGTCGCCAGCTGCTACGAATCATGCGCCAAGAGATTTGTAGAAATCCTCGTATTGATCCTCAGTAATTGCGAATCTAGGAGCGGAGTAAATTGATGATATGACAAAATTTGTGCAAAAATTTTCGACACAAATATTCGTTGCTTGTAGATGTTCTTCACAAATGTCAAGAATAAAATGCTTGACTCTTGACTTTATTAGAATTGCTGATCCCCCGCAAGCTTTCCTTCTTGGGTCCTTTGCATCATAAAAAGTGTAGCCATTCATTTTAAAGAGGCTTCTAGAAGTCAAATGAGTCTCAGAGACCAACATTATATCAATATTTTTTCGTAAGGAAGTGCTCAAGTTCATTTTTATGTTTTAGCTTGTTAACTAATGCTTGAAGCGGTGTATTCTCCATTAATTAATTCTGCACATAATTAACAAAGGTAGTTTCAAGGCGATGAAAACTAAAGCTTGAGTTTGTATTTGTTGGATTATTTGGCGGGGAAACATTTTGTGCGGGAACAGAAAATTTTTTAGCAGCATCGGCATACGATACACCTGAAGTAACTGGTTGGCTCATTTGCGCAAAAGTGGCGGAGTAAGCATTTGCTGATTGAGATGGAGCTAATTTACGTTTTTGCACCATAGTCTGTTTGACAACAGAGTGAATAGGACAACCTCTGTAGTTAGCGGTGGGATTACCTCCACAATTACTGCATTTTTTATCACTTTGATCTTTTGGGTTATTGCAACTAGCAGTACCGTGTAATTCGCCGCTCTCGGCATTTATGGCACTGTACGGGGCCTGATCGCATATGTGGCTCTTGAATTGTGATTTTTCGATATAAGAGGTATTTCAGGCTATAAATTGGGCGTGTCTCGTTTCAGCTGTATAGCATTCGGCTCCAGTTCAAAACGAAATAAAGGCTGGGGGATCTTCTCGCTATTGATTATATTAGTAGTATTTTTTACTTTAAATCCTTGTATGATGAGTGCATCTTTTACTTCTTCGGGATTAACATAAGAGTCAATTCCCTTCAATACGATCAGCATACCTTTCGCACTCTTAAGCTGGTACGTATAAAAACTTGTTTTATTTTTTTTCGAAATCAGTAACTATTTTGCGGAAACGATTTTCTTCGTATATTTGAATTTTAGTTTCGTCAATGTTACCACGCTTTATTGGAATAACACACGCAAAGAAAAAACATAGTTAGTACAATCACAATCGCAAACTATCATTAATGTTTGCGATTATAATTATGTCAAACATGTAATATAATAAAGCCATTCGAGACATTATATGTTCTGCTATTTGAATCACTATATATCTTCGTGTTAAACATTTTATTATGTTCACTACAAGTATGCTCCCATTTCCCGTTAACTATATATTTATTTTTGTCAGTATTATGATAATTATCCTTTTGATCATATTATTGTGTTCCTAAGAACTACAATATAAAAAATAATGGTTTTTTATTTGCATAATTTTTTATTGAAACTCAGGTTTTGAAAATACAAATTTTCTTAAAACAACTTATCCTATAATTATATACATATGTACATACAAAGCTTTATGACGAAGCTCTGGCTGAAAATTTCCAAAATTGCCATTTGTTTGATTGGCATTGATATGGTGTACCTCTTTTGCTGCAAATGAGAAATAAGCATGTATGTACATTGCACATACATACGTATGTAAATAATATGGCAAGATTAATAAAACTTAACGATTTTCGTACCTGCTTCAATAAATATACAATAATTAAGGTGCATGGAATGGAACTAACTTCTTTTATTTCCTTGAATATGTTTTTTTATTAATTTTATTTGACTCACTTTTACCGGTAATATATTTTATTATTTTCTTTTACTTTGCGATCTAAAGTCTGACTGATGCTTGTATTTAATTTAAGAAAACTGAAGAAGAACAATTGATATTTTGGTATTGTGTTTTCTATACAACCATAATTAGTTTGTATTAGAAAAACTATCACCTTAACAAGAATAAAATTTTTTAAGCAAAATATAATAATGACGATAAACATTCTATTTTTAGGTAACATTGTAAAATGTTAACAATATAAATTTTTGACACAAATGTATGCATATGTGCGAGTATATTTAATATAACATGCATGCGAAAGTTATTTGTTTCTTTTAAAACAGTAAGAAGCTTTTAAATTAGATTTAATTTAACTTTTATTTTGTTGAAGTATGTAGATATGTATGTATGTATGTAGGTATATTGTTCTTCAGAATTTTATTCGCCACAAGTTTAGTATGATTGAATCAACTATAATGAATAATTGAGAAATGACGACCATATTGTAATAATTTGCATACATTTAAATGCTTAGAATAAAAATATAATGTTGGAACTCTATTTTTATTAGAATAACTTAATTCTTTCAACCATATGAGGCAGAACTGAACACAAAATTACCATAGTGATCATTTCTGAATCATGTTTTTTCTTTGCGTGCATGAAATGCGTTTTCACCAATGGCCGAGACTAATTTTTTAATAAGGGCGTTAGAATTTTTTTCTCTCAAATATATAGGTGGTGGCTTAAAAGACTTTTGCGATGATGCAGCAGGCTTGTTGTCGGTGACTTGCAATAATGAAAAATGATTTTGACGATTAGTACATGATGCGCTATTATCCCTAGACATCTTTGAAGCAGATGAAATTTTTGTAGAATTCGGGCTTCGCCCACGCTTTACCACTGTTATGTATCTGTCCATTCCGACTTGTACCTTGGGTTTTGAGCTACTGTTATCTGTAGTGATAACTTTGTTAAGTGATGAACACGAGCCTGAAGGGAATGATATTACTGATTTATATAAAGAAGTAATAAGCAACTATAATGTTAATGAATCACTACTATTTCACATTGGAGAAAGCAAAGTTGGTCGGTGACGAAAAATTGGCTTTGCCGTTTAAAAAACTTTTATTTGATTTATTATTTCTATTGCTTTCATTAAGAGCTTCTGAGCTCACAGTAAAATAGGCATTTCTGCCATTAGAACTCACTTCAGAATTTTTTGTATTTTAGGTGCTCATATAGAGTATTCCTCAAGGGCAATTTATTTGCGTTTCTTTTTGTTTTCGGTTTTTTTTTTGTTTTTATTATTTCTAATAACTATGTAAAATATATTAGCAAAGCCAATAAAGCTTATTTATTAGTCAGCATGTACCTATTACGAATAATATGTACTACGAATATTTTTTTCCATAATTTTTTGTTTGTTTAGTAAGAATGTAAGAAAAATTCTGCTAATCGACTATTCAATATGAAGGTTCAACGAGAACTCTCTTCAGTTATTAGCCTTTTCACACTTACTCACATCTTTCATCAATTCGCCAAGATGTTAACATCTTCCCATAAGATTTATAGAGGGCTGAATTTTAAACATCTTTCAACATCTTCAAAAGATGTTCCTTTCTCCCTTTGTTCCATTCATCTTTCGATTATTGCAGTGTCATCACTAGAAAAATTATATACAACTATATACATACTATAAACATGTGCACATACTATAAACATGTGTACATACACATGTGTGTATGTATTTTGGAATATGCTTCCCCCAGAAAGATGCGTAACTATTCCAAGATTTGATTATATTTATACATACATATGTACATATCATATAATAAAATATTTTATAAATTTTTCCAAATCGAAATAAATTACATAAAAGTAGTTGCAAGTATCTACAAGCTGCTCGAACGCGAAATATTTGCGCATAAAGTATGTAATATTTCTTCATCATCATCGTCCGGTAGCATAATTTCTAGTAATTCTGAATATTGTAGCATTATTTGTTTAAGCTCTTTAAGAGGAGCACATAAATCAATTGCTGCTGAATTTTTAAATCACATTTTATTATTTAATTTTTAAATGCTCACACTCGTAAAAATAGTATAATAACACATGACAGATAAAAGATGAAAGATGTTGTAATGTGAAAAGGTTTTTTAAATGTTCAACATATTCCACGCACTCCTCGAAGATGTGAGTGAGTGTGAAAAGGCTATAACTTAAAGTTGACTTTTTTAAATCATAATAATAGCAAAATGTTAATATAATATACATACATATATAGCTGAGAATAAATTTGTGGGCTCTCATAAAATTCGATTACGTACTCAACTTAAGAATTAATGTTGGGTTTGTTCTGGATGACATTAGCTTTTAGTCAGTGTAAGAAAAGTTAACTATAAGTTAACTATTTTTGTTGTCAAACACACAATCTCCGACAGGGTATATTTACATACTCAAACTTTCGACAGATATCCATGAGCTAACCACGCATGTCATGCATACAAGTCAATATATTAAAACAGCATAACTTATTTATTAGTAAAACCGAAAGTACAAGAAAGTACATCTTCATTCATTAAATTGTATCAAAAAGTGGGTAAAATTTAAAAAAGTATCAAATATGGGTGCATTTTTGTAAAGTAGCACAATAGTATCCACGCAGTCAAAAAAGTGGCAAATTCCTACTTTAGTAGCTCGAACGGTAATAACGCTGCTTATAACTGATATGATGTAAAGCCTACAGTACACGGCGTGTAAAAATCCACATAGGCATGTGGCTCTGACTTAATTTTGACGTCACCACAAGCCACATTGGCTACATGTCGTGTACTAGCAATACGTGTACATGCAGAAATTCACATCACTACACATGTGCTGTCCCTGGAAATGTGTCCGACTCGGCTAAATTTGTCATACATATATTGATTTTGGAACAGAAATACCATCAATATTTTACGACATGTAGAGCTACAACTAATTAAAAAAATGCAACCAACATGCTGAAAACTCTCGTGACGTCATATCCACATGCGCATGTGGCTTAAGTACATATGCATACATACACATCCATAAATCCAAATGCATACAATAGTTTAAATATTTTATTTGTTATTTGTCAAAAACAATGTCATTGATAATTTTAGGCACAACCGATTCCAATGAAACAACCGCCAAGAAATGATATTAGAAAAGTTTGATCCGGTGGCACAACCTCCGCATTAGTAAAAGTCAAGTTAGATACGGTAATGTTGTGGACATTTTGTTTGACTTTCATCCAATCAATATGTAGAACTTCTTCAATTTCAGCAATTTTTATTAAAATCATAGCTCCACCTATCACAGCGATAGCAAATTTACCAATTTTCATTACCGCAAACCCACTTATCCACCCTGACACTGCACCCAACCCAACTTGAGCATAAGGTCCCATGGAACTTATATAATTAAATAATTTTGCAGATAAGTCCTCCATTTTAGTTTACGTGTATACGAAATTTTTTTATTTACCCACCAAACAAAATGCTCCGAATTCGTAAATAATTCGTAACGACTGGTCGACAAAATCTTCCGATTTCGAAAGCGAAATCGATAAAATTTTTATATAAAATGGTTGACACGACTTCGTAACGATATGTCGGAACTAAACCGATACGATATGTCGGTACGAATTCGCAACGACATGTACAGGTACGATTTCTTTTTGCTTTTATAGCAGACTACCGCTTCACCGTTATGTCGCTGCTATTGTTGAAATAATTTTTATCAAAATATGTATACATATGTATGTATGTATTTATTTAAAAAATAAAATTTTCCCAGACTTTTACTTATGTACTCAAAAATCAAAGTTTTAATGTTTTAAAAAATTTTTTTCAGAGATACTACCGAAATTTCTTAACGAATTCGCTACGAAAATTCTGAGCTCAGACAAACTACCGAAATCTCTTAACGAATTCGTTACGACAATTTTGACTTCAGAAAAAGTTGAAACATTTGGTTTGCAGGGTATGTACATATGTATGTATGTATATGTACTAGGGATGCCAAACGGGAAATCCCGAACCCGAAAATCCCGGGATTTTCGGGATTTGGCAAACCCAAAATCCCGGGATTTGTAAAATTTAATCCCGGGATTTCGTTTTCGGAATTTCAATGCAATTTTTATAAAAAGTTATTTATAAATTAAAATTTTCGTTAATTTTATGGTATTTTTTATAATATTTAAAAGTCCCATACAATTTTATTTATTTTTTCGAATTATTTTGAAAACAAAAAGAATAATATGAGCTTTGGAAGAGAAATAACATTTGGAAAATTCATAAGTTTGACAAATTTATTCCGTCTTACTCTATATTATGAGAGCAATTATGAATAAAATTCCACGAGAAATTTTTGCCGGGGAATAATTTCAAACAGTAGCAAATAATAGGGAAAACAAAAAAAATCTAATTGGAGAAGGGAGAAATTTATTGCGGAAATTTATTCATAATTGCATTGTATAACTAACTGAATGTCGACTCCTCAACGCTATAAAAAAATAGCACTTATCTACTTTTCGGTAACAATTCAGTAGCATTGACAGCTCCTTACAATTGAAGTAGAATACAATACAAGGCAAGTGCAAATTTTTTGTTGTCGGATTAACGTAAACGTAAGAAATATTTACCGGATAATGCGTTTCGTCTTTCAAAAGTCCATAGATATGTAAGTATGTTCGTGTTGGTTAAGATTATATAAAAAATTTACATATGTATATTGAAAACTAAAACAAATTTTCATATTAGTTATGGTTTTCGGTATAAGTTTTCTAACATCAAATGTGATTAATCAGCTTAAAAAAAGATAAGAACAATTCTTTTGATTTTTATTTTTTCTCCTATTAGAAAATTGTGAACTTTAAAGACAATTGTATTATGATATATTATCAATATAAAAACTTTTAAAATGCATAAAATTTGTTATATTAAAGTAGTATTTATTAAAAAAACTAATTTAATGTGAGAAATTTTTAGATATTTTAATTGAACTGTAGTGAATTTTAATCAGAAATAATTCATAGTTAGGCTCAAGTTCAGTAATTTCAATTCTTATTGAATGAAATATTTTTATTAATTAATGTGAGTTTCTAAAGAATTTCTCACTTAATACATCATGGGCACGTGACAAAAATATGTTCACTTGGCAATCACTGTTCACTTGGTTATCACAGTTTCAGAAGGCTGGAATAACTAAAATAAAACTGTAGAATGCAACAACAAGTAACATAGCCCACTACAAAAATACTTACATGCATGTACCGATGGTACATCGAATAAGTAAAAATAATTAATGTGATGATCGTAAACAGATAAGTAAGAATAGTTAAACATACTGAGGTAGAGTAAAATAATTTCGTGCTAACCTAAATAGAAAAAATCAGTGAAGTGCGACTTTGACCCGCGCACGAAGGGTTCCGTATGGGCACGAGATATGTAATTCAATACGAACAATATAAACTATAGTTTTGGCATTTTTTTCGTTTTTGGGTTTTTCGGTTTTAAGCGATTATTTTTAGTTTGGGTTTTTTTGAATTTATTGGCGCTTTCTGAGTTTTTGCACTTTTTTCACCTTTTTGGCGATTTTTTTTGGTTTTTGAAGTTTTTTTAATTTTGGCGATTTTTATTATTTTGGCGTTTTTTTTTATTTTGGCGATTTTTTTATTTTGGCGTTTTTTTTTAATTTTGGCATTTTTTTTCATATAGGTGATTTTTTTTTAGTTTTGGCACTGTTTTCGTTTTGAGGTTTTTTTTCGGTTTTTGGCGTTTATTTTAAATTTTGGCGATTTTTTTTTAATTTTGGCATTTTTTTCATATTGGCGATTTTGTTTTTATTTAAACGATTTTTTCGAATATGGCGATTTATTATAGTGCTAGAATTTTTTTTAATTTTGTCGATTTTCTTCGATTTGGCGATTTTTTTCAGGTTCTGGCGATTTTTTTCGGTTTGGCGATTTTATAATATTCGGATTTTTTAGTTTTACCGTTTCTGAAAATTTCAAGAGTTTACCTCTTACGGTCTCTAAGATATAGCAATTTGTCAAATTTAGATAGTCAAAATTGCACCCCCCTTTAATTTAAATTTTTTAATATTTTAATGTTTATTGTTGTAGTTTATATAAAAATACACTAATTTTACAAATTTCAAGTGTCAATATACATATGTACATACAATTGTATGTATATTACATGAGATTTTAAAATTTTTCGTCGCTCGTTTTGGAGCACCCTTTAATTTCTAATTCTCATGTATTTGTTGTTGTAGTGGCCAAGGTTCTACATACTCTGTCCAAATTTCAGGTCCGTAGCTCTTACGGTTCCTGAGAAAATACCGTGTGACGGACAGACGGACAGCGTAGCGAAAACAATAGGGTTCCTTTTTTCACCTTTGGTGTACGGAACCCTAAAAATGAAAAATTGGAAAAAACAGAAAATTAATAGTGACACTTATAAATGTGTTTACCAAAGGTAAATCAATTGTATACACAACAATCGTTTCTCATATTCCGTTTCATTGTACATTTAAGTTAAATAGCTGATGTTAATAAGAATCTCTACCCAAGTAGATAGACTAGGGTGCTGATGAAGTGCGTGGCTGCACAGAAAAGTAACGGTATTTCCCCCAGCTTAAAGTCTAAGTTTAATTTTTCTTCTCTTCTTTAGAAACTCACATTAATTAATAAAAATATTTCATTCAATAAGAATTGAAATTACTGAACTTGAGCCTAACTATGAATTATTTCTGATTAAAACTAATTTATTTTACCAACAAATTGTAGATCCCGAAATCTCGAAAATCCCGAAAAATCCCGGGATCCCGAAAATCAAATCCCGAATCCCGGGATTTCCAAAAATCAATCCCGATTGGCATTATTTTTTTATTTCTTCTACATTACATTGAATATGTGGGCTTGAGTGCCAACTTTGAGGGCTGGACGCACCCTCTAAAACACAACTTATCAGCATGAAATTTTTTTGTATTTTTTACATAAAACTAAACCGATGGGGGATGCGATTAGAAGAAATAAAAAAGGCTTCATACAATTAACGGCGACTCTAATGTACATACATGCATACATATTTTAATTTATGTAATTTGCTTGACCCTGCTAGCATTTTTGGAAATTTTTAATTAAATTCGGTTCTTTTTTAATACTTTTAAGTGATCAAAAAATAAGAATATGCGCTCGTTTTCTGAGCATAAAAGATAGTTTTGTCGGGAGAAAATGGTACCCTACATGCGACTCTTCTTGAGGAGTCTTTTATTACCCGCTTTTCTGATCAGTTTCGACTCATTTATGACTCATATATTTTAAAATAAATAAATAAATTACTTTTAAAGCATAAGCACGACTCATTTTCGATTCTTCTTTCAAGCGCGCAAGTGTTTAATCAGTTTTTAATCGACAAAAGTACTCGAGGAAGACTTAGATAGGTGATTTTTGATAAAACAATCTTCCAAATGCTAGTAGGAGGGTAATTAATAACTTATGGTAGGTACAGACTTATACCCGTATTCTAACCTCTGTGACAGTGACAAAATTATAACAAAACTGAGGTGGATGACTATTTGTATATTTTTAGTATTCTGAAAAATATTGTCATGAATAAATTATAACAAATTTGTCACCTTATGAAAAGCACATAACAAAATAAAAATTTATTAATTTTCCTTATAATTTACTTTTTAGGTGTGAGAATTAAAGAGAAAAAAGGGTGATTATTGAAAAATTGATAACATTTTATGAAAAAAAAACGATTTCCACGTGCACTTTTTTTTTGCAAAATTAAAGAAAAAATTTCTTTCACTCTTTTTAAAATAACTTCCAGGGACTTCGGAATTTTTGCTCACAATATTTGACAAAGTTGTAGCTACGATAAATCTGGACAACTTTTGAGAATTTGAACATGTCTAGAGACACTTATATCATACGGACCACTTTTTACCTTAAAAATTTTAATTGTTCGAGGCTAATTTTTTTTTCAAAATCATATAATCAAGTACACATATGTACATACATCTCTACTAACCTTCAGTAACACTTTGTGCAAAAAAACCCAATTTTTGTTTACACTTTTTTAAAAATAGATGAACGAAGATTTTGTTTTCACTTTTTTAGCATAACTTACAGGGAAAGGACTAATAACTTTTCACTACCAATATTTGGCAAAGCAACAACAAAACTTTAAAATAGTAAAAAAATAAAATCTGACACAAGAAATGCATCAATTTGATATTAAAAGGAAAAAAATGTTATAAAAGTAAAAAACTAAGGCTTTTTAAGTTGCAAAGTGGTCTTAATGAGGTACATAAATAGTGCACCTAGATACGTTCAGGTTATATTGATATGTTCAGAGAATTTTTCCAGCTTTGCCGTAGATACAATTTTCCCAAATACTGTTAGCAAAAAATTAGGAGTCCCTGCAATGATTCTAAAAAAGTGGAAAAATGTTCCTTACTTTTTGTACCAAAAAAGTGTAAGAAATTATTTTTTGGCGTACGATGCTAAGATTTGTTTGGCAGAGGGTTTTACTACCCTCTGGTAGTATTATCAAACCTACATACGTATGTATGACCCCGGCTCATGTCATAAAAAAATTAGTTTCATTACAAATTATTTTATTATAATTTTTTAAATAAATAAAATTAGTTTTCAATTTGACATAAATCTCACCATAGTATGTTGAAAGCTTTTTTGAGCTTTTTAAGCTTTTTCTTGTCATATGAACAGCAGTATACAATCACAATTTTATTTTAAAATATATAACAAGAAACTTGACGAAATTGTATGATAAAAAATTTGTCACAATTTATTAGAATACGGGTATTAGCAATGTGCTTATGAAACCAGGTAGATTGCATTGTCGGTCGCATAGTCTTGTTTATGGTTGCGTTCGAAGTTTCTAAAATAACAAAATGTTTTGATCAGCGGTGCCAACAATTTACAACTCAAACGCGCTATTGGCTTTCTCAAAACGCGCTAGAACGCGTTAAGTTACAACATTGTCAACTATTTATAGCCAAATAGCAATAGCAAATAGCAATAGCATGTATCAGTAAATAAAATTTTTTAGTAACCCTCTTTTAGAATTTTCAATATTGCTTCTTCGAAATTAAATATATACTGCATTATTCAGAAAAAAAATTTTCGTTTAAAAAAGGCTTACAAAACGAAATTTGAATAGAAATTTGTTTGTTAATCGTTTTGTAAACCTAAATTATTTATTCTGCATAAGACCTTAAATAACTAAAATCATTTAATACGGAATAAGAATCGCCTTCCAAATAATCGTATACATATATATAAAATTGTTATTTTAATTGTATTTGCCAAACTTTGTAACAACATATAAGTTGTCCAATAGTAGCGATTCAAATGCTTTTTGGTCTTTAGCTAGAATAGATGCTTAATAAGTTAGGTAAGCTTCTTGGTTCATTAATACACATTTTTAGTTGTGAAATTTCAAAAATAATTGCCGTTTACAGTATTAAAATGAGTTTTTAATTCTAACCACAGTCAAGGTAATTTTATTTGCGACAGCTCAATCAATAACAAACTTGAAAATTTTTATCAGAACTTTGGATACTAGCAAAAACTCATACAAAAAAATATTGAACTGAAATGATGTTATCGACTTTATTCAAAACGCTCTAAATTAGCGCTTTTTTTATAAAAAGCGATAAGACGAAAAAAGCGCGTTTGTCATAGTTAAAACGCGGTAAATCGAGCGCGAAACGCGCTGAATTGCCATCGCTGGTTTTGATGTTTATGGGTTGCATTGACGGTTTCATTCTAGGTTGCAGTATCTGTATCAAACTTTTCGAAAACGTGTTGCATAAGCAAGTTGCAAAGTCTGCCGCCTAATTAAAATGAAGAGTTTTATGAAGTCTATTTTTCGACGTCACTTTTAGTTTGTGAGCGAACGGTGTAGAAAAGAAAGAGGGGTAGCAAAAATTACTCGATTTCTGTTTTCCATGGTTTTTTTCATATTTCTCTTTACATTGCTCTTGTTTTTATTGTTGTTACGTTTTAATGTTACTATTCCATTTTATTGTTATTTTTTATTGGTACTCTTCTAGCTCATTGGCTATATGGGTGGAGAGAAGTAAAATTGAACGTCAAAAAAAACATGGTATGAATGCAAGTAATTTTTGGTAGCAACTTCAAAAGGGAATTAAGAAAAATACACGTCCTAAATTTCACCGTGTGAATTAGCACTTTTAGCACATGCACGACTACAACATAATTACAACACCAAGAAACACATGTATTTTGTTGATATAAGCAAACAAAAAATTTTCAGAAACAAATGTCTTTTGTTTATAAAATAACAATTGCAGGGTAAATAAAGTACTATTGCAGACGGAGCATTCCTGCATGATTAAAGTTATTCAGTGTTGCCAATCTGTGTGTAGTTAGATAGTGTGTAATTTCTACTCACATGTGTAGGTCATGTATAATCTGTGTGTAATTCTACTTGGGGTTCTATTTTTATTTATTTTTGTTTTAATTTTTCACCTACACAATAGATTTATAGTGTAATTTTTGTTCAATGTGTAATTGGAGACACAGCCATTTCCAAATTCATTGGAAACACTGTAATCATTTTATTCACACACACACACTAAAATTTTTGCAGCTTGTAAACAAAGTTTGACAAATATTTGTGTGCTTGTGAATGTACCTGTTATAATTGTACCCACTATTATAGTGGGTACAGACCATGTTGTAGCAGCATCGGCATACGATACACGGGAAGTGACTCATTTGCGCAAAAGTGGCGGAGTAAGCGTTTGCTGATTGAGGTGGAGCTAATTTAATTTTGCGCTATAGTCTGTTTGAGGAAAGAGTACACAGAACATCGTCTGAAATTTAAAATTTTAATTTAATTTATACTGTTGCGTTCTTCTCTGCTTAAAACATATTTCCGTGGACTCGAAGATTTGCGTAGGAATACAAGACTCAGTAATTAGGGTTAAGAATGATACAAGTTTTATTTACGAATACACTTAAAACTAAATTAATCAAGAGCTTAAATAACTAATGCAGCTTAAAATACTGAATTATACACAAATATTCACAACTGCTTACCACTACACCTTCCTCGCCGTAGTTTTCGCACGTCTCTTAGCTGACTTTGCAAGTATTCACATGACACCTCTGTGTCTGCTGCTCGTCCTGTATGCAACTCACTCTGCCGTCACTCACAGTTGATACAACAATAAAGACTCGCTGGCTTTACTTACAACCTTACTCACGTCTATTCGCTGCGCTGTTCCCTTTACTCCAGTCGACACGATAGACTCCACAACTATATCAATCCCACGATATATAGTCCTTATAGACCGTCCTATAGTTTCTCCAATACCAACTCACGTATTGTACAGCACAGACTGCTCTTAACTATCAACTCACTACTGCATCGCAGACTATTGTTAACTCACAATTTAATTATCAACTGACTTGCTTACTCGCATGAATGATAAAATAAAGATTACGCCTTGCGCATGTTTTACCGTTTGATGACGTAGTAGAATTTCCTTCGCAAAGGCGAAAGTCTGTATCAGATGTGAAATTTATAATTTCTTGCAAAAAATTTATGTATTTTGTTGTAGTTGGCAGCCCTGTAATTAATTTACTCAGAGAGATTTCCAAAAAGAAATTATTTGTTGTTTCTTAAAAGCTTCAAAACTAAGTTAAATAAAAACAAAATAAAGCAACGAGGGAAGGAAATGTGTTATGTGAGTGTATGTGTGTGTAATAGTTCTACAACTGAATTTTACTAGCCAATGAGAACACAGGGTGAGTGACGTCAGAATTCCATCAAGCGCAGAAATTTTTTTTATTCTTGCGAGCTGGCGTAATCTTTATTTTATCATTCTTGCTTACTCGCAAATGATTGACTTGTTCACAACTTGTTCGTTCACAACACAACTGAACTCAGCTGCAACTTCTTCACAACTAACTTAATCACGACTGACTTGCCATTGGTTTCGTCGCCCTTTTTATACTTTGCACAAATACCACTAGAAGTTTCAAGCATAGTCTAGACGATCATTATCATCTTAAATTTTGTTTACAAAGTGCACAATTAAGTTCATGTAACTATGTACATAAATGTGTATATGCATAAATCATTAGTTCATTATGGTTGCTTACTTAATTTTTTTTTTCGTTTGAATGTGTGTTTGTATGCATGTACAAGTTAAAGGATCTACACTTGAGTTCGATAAAAAAATTTATTAAGGCGCAACCAACAGCGCCAATTATTAATTAATAAACTCACTTTATATTGAAATTTCAAATCAAACAATTAATTCTTTATTCACAATATTAATTATTCACAAATTAAATTTATAACACTGAATCGAAGAAGCTCGCAACCAAGACTAACTGTTTTTCCTTTCTTCTACTTGGCTTTTTGGTTGTCCGTTCATATTGCAATACATGCGCCAATATTCAAATGCTGATCCAACTAAATAGCTTTCCCACGAAACAAGTTCAAGTAGACAGCTTGTAATTAGGCCGGATGCGCGTGTAGAAATTCTTAATTTATTAAATGCTGATTATTGCAAATTGATTTGGTTGGTGTCGCTAACTCCTCCATCCTTAAATATCTGCGTCCCGCGGATCACATACCTTGGTTTAGTCGTAGGATAGGCTGTCTGAGGAAATTTGATTGTTGGTAGGTGGATTCTCCTAGTTATCCTATGCCACAGGACTCCAACGCAAATACCCATCGCAATCGCGATACTTATATGTGTTCCAAGTGACAAGTTTAATTTCAAACCAAGATATTCAAACTTGTTTACGTTGTGCAAACTTAAATTGTGGACTTGGTCGATGTCTACCAGTAGTTTTTGATCAGCCACGCTGGTTAAGACAGGGGGAAGTGGTTGTAGCCTCGAAGCAGATGTGCTGGAGAATGTTTCGTTGTTGATCAGTATGTTTTCGTTATACAGCTGTATCAGGTAACTTCCATTGAGCGTTTTTGTATGTTTTCGGGTTTTAACGACGCCCTCGAAGTTTGTTAGGAAAATAATATCGGTTGTTAACATTTCTCTTACATGCGTCTTGGTCATCTTGTAGCGGCAGTTTGCAATTCCTGCTTTGAGCAGGCGTGGTATTCATGTTTCTTCAGCTAGTTTGATTAGAGATGTTTGTTGACAGACTGTTACTTTGTTGATGTTTAGACAGGGGGTTTTCACACCAAATGTTTCATTTTGACTTATCAGTATTTCATTAAATGGCAATTCAATTTGTCTACCCATTCTTATTGTTGTTCTCGCAATGAGTCGGTGATAAAAGTCCCTTTTCAGCTTTGGAATGGAGAGAACATATAGCAATAGTGACACATTTGTATATATGGATGGATTCCCGTGTTCAATAGCTTCGATGGCGTTAGCATATGGAAGTGTTTCCATTTCAGAAATAGTATCCTCGACCTCAGCTCTATTCAATAAGTTTGTGTTGATAATTCCACTTTTAGCCAATTGACAAGCCCTTACTACTTCGTTAATCATATCTTTTAGAATGAGAACTTGGTTCATAGTATTCTGTCCAATTCTCTCGGCCTCTTTGCCAATGCTAATCTCGTTCATTTTGATAATAAGATCATTCGTTTTATGAACAATTTCATTAGTGGTGTTCAATATTTGTGCGTTGATCTTGTACTGTTCATTGTTGTTATCAATTATTGCGTTTTGACTTTTTAAAATAGAGTTCCAATCTGCAGCGTCCGGATTGCCAGCGACCCACTTCCATGCGGATCCTATCCAATCGATTGATCTTCGGTTTCTGGCACATATGGCTCCTAGCTCGATGAGTCTCTCTTGCACCTGCGTCAGATGGTAATAAATTATTTCCTTAGTCTTGCCGGGCGGCAAGTGTTTCTGGATCAGCAATTGTTGCATATTCATCCAGGTTGATGACGTGAACCAATTTAAAATTGCCACTAATCGTCCAAGCGTTGCCAGCTCTCACAGTAACAATAGGCACGTCATAGCGAAAAATTTGTTCAGCGTGTAGAGTAAAAATATAACCCATAAAGAGAATGCTTATTTTGGAAATCATGTTTCCTGAAAAATAATTATTTTATTAAATAACATAAGTGGTTAGTGTAATTCTGGCAAAGCCGTTTTTTTTATTGAATATTATCTTTTTAATTAAATGATAGATTTTTATATATGTATGTAAAGAGTTTACTCTTTTCCCTTTTTTATATAATTTAATTTCAAATCTATATTGATTTCAATTTATGTATATCGGCATTTTTATAATAGTAATGAGCGCTGCCCTTAGGGAGTCGAACCCCAGTGCCTGAGGTACTCACCAATTTTTTATAGAGCGCTTTATATATTTTTAGCAATTGCATTATTTTGAATTCTAGAAAAAATCTTGTGAAAGAAATGGAATGTTTGATAATTTATGGAAGTTGTTTCAAATTTTTTATGTGAGCCTTGTGAATCCTTTTACCACTTACCGTGCGTACTGTGACTCTGTTATCCTTTTCTACAATCTCTTTCCTTAAAACTGGTTTGTTTTTAGCTTTGACGTTTTTAATTTTAACAAAGATCGTATCACCTTTTCTAAATTTTCTTGGAGACGTGCGTTTCCTGTTCATACGCTTGTTCCTTTCCCTAGCATTCTTTCTAATTAGCTCCCTAAGATCCTTGTTAATTTTAGAGCGGGCTTCAAACAGTTTGTTTATATCGGATGCTTTTACTCTGTTAAAGAATATATCACTAAGTCTTTTTCCTGTAACGGAGTGAATAGTATTGTTATATCTATCGACGGCTACATATATTACCTCTTGCACACTGAGTTCCTCTTTTTCTGCCCGTAGGCACCTGTAAATTTCTATAAGAGTTGAGTGGACAGTTCTACTTGTCCATTTACTTCGCTTCGTTGCGATGGGGTCAAATAAATTTTTATTCCTAGTCTTTCAATGAAATCTTTTACTAAGGGGCTAAGGAAACTACTCTCGTTGTCAGATACTAAAATCTTTGGGACTGTAAAGTAATGAAGGATTTTTACTAATTTTTCTCTCACGTTTAATACAGACCTGTCACTTATATGAAACAGCTTTACGAACTTGGAGAACTTGTCCAGTACGGACAGAAACTTTTGATTTTGTATTTCTATTATATCCATATGTAATACTACGCACGGCATGGTTGGCATAGGAGTGTCTTGCAGTAAAGGTTTCGTTGGATTCCTGTCGTACTTATTGCTATTACATATGTCGCAACGCTTAACGAATTTTCTAATGTGAGCATACACGCGTGGAAAGTAGTATTCATCTAAAATTTGCTTCCTATTTTCTCTTGTATTCCTGTGCGCTCTATAGTGTTCTCGCTGTATTATTTCGAATTGTATATTCTCTGATCTTATTTCTTTCACTTCATTCTGAGCGATTCTAATTTTATACCTTGAAAAATGTTGTAAATACAAGTCTTGTAAAATCGCTAAACAATTTTCTGGGGCTTTAATGCCATTTACGATGTTAGGATTTAGTGTCTTTTTTAGCACATCTGAATCAGGCGAAGAGATGTAGTGACGTAGGAAGTGTTCGTGTGGTATTTCGCTGGACTGCAATTCAGGACCTATTTTGATAATTATCTGGTTTTTGAAAACGTTAATAGGGACCTCCACGTGGGGAATTAAGTCTGATGCATCTTGGAGTGCGCTGTGGATGGTTGAACCTGTTGATTCAATGTCATCGTCTTTAGTTTCTGACGCTGTTCTTGTTGCTTGTGAATTCCCTTCGCTGGCCGTGTCTGTGGAAACGTCACTGATATGGTTAACGCTAGTTTTCAATCTAGAGAGTGCATCTGCCACGACGTTTGATCTACCAGGTTTGTAGATCAACTCGTGATTATACTCTTCTATACGAGCTTTCCATCGCTTCATTGAAGTTTCGGTTACCTAACGCGTAGGTAAGGGGCTGATGGTCGGTGTATATTCTAATCTTCTTCACTCCATACAGATAGTTTCTTAGGTTATCTAGTGCCCATACGATCGCCAGCATCTCCTTTTCGTGAGTTGCGTATCGTTCCTCAGTTTTATTTAAAGACCGGGATATATAAGCGATCGGTTTATCTTTACCAGACTCACCTTGGGAGAGAACAGTTCCAATGGCGTAGTTAGATGCATCAGTTGTGAGGTTAAATGGTTTGTCAAAATCTGGGAAGGCAAGGACCTCCGCTGTAGTCAATAGAGTTCTTAATTTTTCAAAAGCCAGTAGTGCATCGGCTTGTAATTCTATTGAAACTTTTTTCGAATGATTGGCTTTTACCTGGGAATTCTCACCTCTTGTTAAATTAGTTAATGGTTTTGCTACTTTCGCGTAGTCCTTTATAAAGTGCCTATAGTATGAGGTCATTCCCAAAAACCCTTGGAGTTCCTTAAGATTGCAAGGGGGAAGTAATTTTTCGATGGCAGTCACTTTTTTGGGATCTGGTTTAATTCCATCTGCACTCACAATGTATCCTAAAAACTCTACTTCTGTTTGCATAAAATGAGTTTTTTCAATGTCGACCTTCAAATTTGCGTTTTTTAGTTTTTCGAAAATTGTTTCTTCATTCGAAAGGATTTCCTGTTCGCTACGTCCGAACACTATAATGTCGTCAATGTAGACGTAGCAGATTTTTTCTATGTATTCCTTGAGGACATCATCAATCATTCGTTGGAAAATTGCTTGTGCGTTTCTCAACCCGAAGGGTAAACGAAGAAACTCGAACTTCCCGTTCATAGTTGAAAACGCTATCTTTGGAATGTCTGAAGCTTTCATAGGAAAGCCTGAGGTTAGGAAAGCTGAGGTTAGGTCGATCGTAGTGAAATATTTGGCATTACCCAAGCTCGCCAGAGTAGCGTTAATATCTGGGATAGGATACGTATCGGGAATTGTAACAGCATTCAATCGTTTGTAATCAACCACTAATCTGTATTGTTTCTCGCCGTTTGCTTTTGGCTTTTTTGAAACAATCCAAATCGGGGAATTATAAGGGCTTTTGGAAGGACGTATTATATCTCTGATAACAATTCCGTAATTTGTCTGTCTACTTCATTTCTCATTGCAGCTGGGTATGGGTAGCTTTTCGAGCAAATAGGATCTGATGTTGTTGTCCTTATCTCTGCACGAACGTTTGTGGAGATTGCTTAATTGCTATCCAGTGGCCCAAATAGTGATTTAAATATGCTAATTATTTCTGTAATTTTTATCCTAGTTTTGTCTGGAATGGATTCACTCAACACATAATTTAAACTACTTGATTCTTTCGCCGCAAGAGGTGTTTTAACGTTATCCCTAATCACTAGCATATTTGTTTTCCTATCTACTATTGCTCCAAGCTCCTTGAGGCTATCATCACCTATAATACCATCAAAGGTACTAAGACCAGGCAATAAATAAAATGTTATTGGGTCAAATATTCCATATTTTGCGAAGAATTTTCCTACTATCTTTCTAGTTATTTCAAGTTTTCCTGCTGGTGTTTTGACAATGACTGAGTTTTGTAAGGGTGTACTTCCGGCTGATAGTTTTGGACTGCAAAAATTTTTGTTCGAGCCGGTATCGATCAAAAACGCAAGTCGAGTGTTGTTACCTGTAGTATATTCTATGTAAGGTAGGCTGGATGCCCCTCCTCCATAAAATTTTGTTCCGTTGCTGCGGAATCGAAATCACCTATAGATAATTCCTCTTGAGGAACGAGTCCTGCATCTTGAATTTCCGTATTCAGGTGGAAAACACGCGGCTGTTTGTCTGTTCTAAACATTTCACTTGCCCTTCTTTTTTCTGCGTTATTGGGGCGATTCGTGTAATTTGTTTTTCGTGTTTGTATAGAGTGGTCCGTTTCCATCGGCTCTGGCTTGACATTTTGGAACCTTGGAAATGGTGCAGGTCGATTATTATTATTGGAGTATCCATGGTGATGGTAATTATACCTAGCATTATTCGAAAAATTAAAGTGAGGTCTAGGTGGTCTCGGATATGGTTTGACAACAGGCACTGCAGCTGATGGATTGTTCGTTCGTGGCTGAGATTTTGAATGCAAAATATTGTTCCGCATCGTAAGGTTTGGAAGTTCCAGGCAGGCCGAATATGCTTCTGGCAAGGTTCTTGGTCGTTGTATGATGACCATTCTGGATAAGTTTGGATTTAACCCGCGGATAAATATGTCTAATGCCCTGTTCCTATGTGTAGTAACCAATGCATCTATCGTCTCCTCGCTATAGGTCTCTGTTTTTAGTTTATTTATTATAAGGGATAATTGATGGTTTACCGTTGAATAGAACTCATCTACCTTTGACGACCCCTGTAAAAGTTTGTTCAGTTGGTGTTCGAGGGTTTGAACATCCCTTTTATCTGCATAGTGGAGTGATAGAACCTTTTTTACTTCCTTCCAGTCATTGTCAAAAATATTATATGACACTAAAGCCGCATCAGCTTTGCCGACTATTTTCTGGCGTATACTTTGTAAAATGGACCTATAAATAGGCTTGTGCCTAACTATTTCGAAGTCCTTCAGGACCATTTCTACCGCATGGACCCAGGACACGTAGTTTAGTGGATTCCCATCAAATGTCCTAAGTTCCTTAACGCTATCTGGAAGCCTACATATTGAGTTAAGCTCCTGTTCATTCCTTGGGGCCTGTGAAATTGAAACTGTTTCTCCCTGATCAGATTCTGACGGAATCATTGAATCTAACCTTCTTTTTAGTTCTTCTACGTCCCTATTTTTCTCAATTGTTTTAAGCCTAAACTCAATTGTTTTCATCTCCTGCAAGAGCCGGTTTACTGCCCCCGTAAGGGTAGTAAGATTTCCTTGTATATCTTCCATAGAAAAATTATATAAGTGGCAAAAGGACACTTGGACTCACCTGATGATAAAAGCAACGTTTCTCAGTTTTTTCCACTTCACTGCACTTCTATTTCTTTCACTTTATAATTTTTGCTCCTTCTTTATTGAGCTATTTATTTTTTGTATTCTTTAATTTTCATGCGTGTATTCTTTTTTTATAATTTTTTCTCTTTTTTCTATTGCAAAAAAATACTTTATAATAATTTTCCTTTTATTCGCTTTTTTTATTTTAATTTATAGAAAAATTTTATATACTGCTTTTGATTCAATTCAAATTTTCTTATATCTTTTTTTTTTAAATTTTAATTTTCCTTACTTCTCTTCACTTTTCAATTTAATTTAAATTTTTTATTTCTTCTTCGTAAAAAAAAGTTTTTATAATTTTTTCTTTTATTCACTATTTTTGGTTAAATTAAATTCCTTTTATTTCTTCTTTTGGTATTCAGATCAATTTCTTTTTTTATTTCAATTAAATTCTTTTTATTTTCTTCTAATGATATTAATATCAATTTCTGTTTAATTTCAATTAAACATTTTTTTTATTTCTTCTTTTGGTATCTAGATTAATTTATTTTTTATTTTCTCGACTTTTATTAGATTTTTGAGGAAGAATAATTTGCTTTTCCTTGAGTGAGTCTTGGTTGCGTGACCGCGACGCGCTCAAGTGGAGTACCTTTTTCTTCTCACGGAAGGTCCGTGCGATTCCTTTTTGCAAGGCCGCTTTTATAATCGTGGGCACCTACTAAGGTACGGATGACTTCACTTTCGCTCGGGTAATCTTATGTGATAATTATAATTATGAATCACCAGAAATACCTGGTTGGCGAAGGAGGAGCTTGTGTTTTATTCAGTTATAACTTTATTGATTTATAATTTGAAGATCCTGGAGGGTCCCGTAGGAATCGCAGTATCTTTATTTTTTATTTAAATTATTTTATTATTTTTTACTTCGAGGACTCCGCAGTTTTTTAAGCGGGTCCCTGCTCGGGCGCCAGTTAAAGGATCTACACTTGAGTTCGATAAAAAAATTTATTAAGGCGCAACCAACAGCGCCAATTATTAATTAATAAACTCACTTTATATTGAAATTTCAAATCAAACAATTAATTCTTTATTCACAATATTAATTATTCACAAATTAAATTTATAACACTGAACCGAAGAAGCTCGCAACCAAGACTAACTGTTTTTCCTTTCTTCTACTTGGCTTTTTGGTTGTCCGATCATATTGCAATACATGCGCCAATATTCAAATGCTGATCCAACAAAATAGCTTTCCCACGAAACAAGTTCAAGTAGACAGTTTGTAATTAGGCCGGATGCGCGTGTAGAAATTCTTAATTTATTAAATGCTGATTATTGCAAATTGATTTGGTTGGTGTCGCTAACTTACATATGTGAATCTTCTTAATAAGCAGGCGCTTGTAGTTGTTGTTTGTTGTTTTTGCGTTAACCTTGTCGACGGCCATTTTCGTAACAATATGTACAGTGGCGAGCACACATGGATACATGTTTTATAAGTATTACTTAAAAACCTAATAAAACTAACGAATTTTTAAAACTAACAGTGTTTTTTATTTAAAATGTTATTTTTTTTAAATACATTTATTTATTTATTGTATCTTCAATTATGAATTAACAATAAGTATTGAAATCTTAAATCTAAAATTTAAGTATTAGGCCCGACCACTGTCGGACATAAACTTACTGATAGTTATAAATAATACATTAGTAGTGATAATCAAAAAAAAAGAGAAAAAAAAATATTTTCAAGCAATCCCATCTGGAGTGTTGAGTAAAAGAGCCCTTGTGTCCTTCTTTTTCAAGCGGATGTGACCAGTAAAATTCAAGATGATTCACGATGCAAGCGGATTAGGATGTGACTCGAGTTTTGTTAAATATTTGCCTGCATATTTTGCTTTTTCTTCAATCACTAGTGGCATATTCAAACCATGATGTATATTTGAGTTTTTGATGCACCATGGAGCCGATGTTATCAAACGTAAAATTTTGTTTTGCCTTCGTTGGATTCTCTCGACGTTAGAAGCTGAAGCAGTGCCTCATAACTGAATTCCGTAGCACCATATTGGCTTCAAAAGCGACTTGTATAATAAAAGTTTGCAGTCTAGGCTAAGTGTTGAATTTCTACCAATCAGCCAATATATCTGAGGTAGTTTAAGTTTCATTTGTATTAGCTTTGAGTCAATATGGTGTTTCCATGTAAACATGTGAATGCTGAGGAACAACTTGATTGTTGATTCGAATTATGGAACAAGTATCTCTTCGCTGGGTAAATGTTACCTGAACACACTTTTGCTCGTTTACCTTAATTCTCCATAATTTTAACCATAGTTCCAGTTGTGTAATATGTTCTTTTAGATATCGGGAAGCCTCGTGAGGGTTTTCATGCATACTCAGGCAGGCTGTATCATCGGCAAACGTAGATGTATGGATATTACTGCTCAAAGCCATATCACAAGTATAAATCAAATAAAAAACTGGCCCCAGTATGCTACCCTATGGCACACCGGATGATATAGATTCGGGCACACTCCTGAATTCTCCTTCCACAACCGTATACTTCCGGGTAGTAATGTAACTTTCTAATAAATTCACCAAATTTATTGGTAGATATGATTTTAATTTTAAAATTAGGCCTTCATGCCACACTTTATCAAATGCCTGAGAAACGTCAATAAACAGTGCAGAACAGTACTTCTTTTCTTCAAATGTTCTTCTTATACATTGAACCAATCTATGCGTTTGTTCAATGGTGCTATGCTGACTTCTAAAACCAAACTGATGGTCTGGGATGCACCCACTACCAATTAGAATTGGGGACAATTTTGACATGAGCAGTTTTTCGAAAAGTTTTGACATTGTTGATGGCAGACTTATTGGCCTATATGACTCAGCTTTGGTAAGATCTTTGCCCGGCTTTGGAATCATTTTAACCTTGGCAAGCTTCCAGCTATGGGGATAATACTCTAGTCGTAAAATGGCATTAAAAATGAATAACATGATTCTAAATGCAATACGAAGCAATTTTATTAGCATTTGGTTACTAATTCCATCAATACCCGGTGCTTTCTTCGGTTTGAGTTCAGCAATTAGATTTTGTACATCACACATTTTAAATTTTATGGGTCGAGGGGGTAGCGCAACTACACTCGGCAAATCAACAACGCCAGTACATGTGTTTGGGGGTAAATACGGATTTTAAATGCTTTGCAAAGAAGTTACCTTTTTCAATATTACTCCAGGCCCAAACGCCGGTAGAAGTGCGCAGAGGTGGTCTAAACTCAACGTGTGTTTTAATTCTTTTCGCAGCGCGCCACAAAGAATAATTAGATGCTGGTGTGACATCGAGATTTTCCAGATAGTTTTTAAGAGATGCAGTGTTTTCATATGCAAGCAGTTCTTGGAGTCTTTTAGTGCACTCTTTTTATCTAATTTTATTTTTGGGGTGATCTGTGGTGTTGCCATTCTCTTCTAGCTCTTCTTTTTGCACATACGAGAAGTTCAATATCTGTAGAGTATATTCTGTTAAACCCAGTCTGCCAGTAAGTGAGCTCCCCACTCGAAATAACGTCCAAGCCCATTTTTGAAATTGTGTTGAAGAACGCTCGTCCTCTAGGTGTGATAAGACTCGAACCCCAGAAAGTATGTTTTGAATTATAGTCTCCAGCAACTACGAAACAAAGGCCAAGATATTTGTAGAAATCCTCCTATTGATCCTCAGTAATTGGGAATATATGATATGACAAAATTTGTGCAAAAATTTTCGATACAAATATTCGTTTCTTGTAGATGTTCTTCACAAATGTTGTCAAGAATATAATGCTTGAGTCTTGACTTTATTAATATTGCTGATCTCCCGCAAGCTTTTCCTCTTGGGTCCTTTGAATCACATAAAATGTAGCCATTAATTTTGAATAGATTTCTTGAAGTCAAATGTGTCTCAGAAACCAACATTATATCAATATTTTTTCCGTGAGGAAGTGCTCAAGTTCATTTTTATGTTGGCGAATGCCGTTTGCGTTCCAGAAACTTATCTTTAACGTGCTCATGGCTTGTTAACTAATGCTTGAAGGAGTGTAGACTGCATTTGTAGCATTTCTTGCATCATGCTAGTCATATTTGTTGTAAAATTATTTATAGTCAGCACTAGATTCTCAATAGTAGCTTCAAGGCGACTAAAATTAAAGCTTGAGTTTGCATTCGTTGAACTATTTTGAGGCGGAATATTTTGTGTGGGAATATAACTAGTCTTAGCTGCATCGGCATACGATACACGTGAAGTGACAGGTTGGCTCATTTGAGCAAAAGTGGCGGAGTAAGCGTTTGCTGTTTGTGCTGGAGCTAATTTAGGTTTTTGCACCAAGTCTGTTTAACGAAAGAATAGACAGGACATCCTCTGTAGTTAGCGGTGTGATTACCTCCACAATTACTACATTTTTTTCTGCTAGATCTTTAGGCTTAGTACAACCAGCAGTACCGTGCAATTCACCGCAGATAACACAAACTGAAGGTAACTTGCAGTAAGTTTTTGTGTGACCATATTCTTGACAATTATGGCACTGTACTGGTCCAGAACGCTTGTGTGGTTCTTCAACTGTTATTTTTCGGTATAAGAGCTATTTTAAATTGAAATTGGATGAGTCTTGTTTTTTTTCAATTTTATATCGTTTGGCTCAAGTTCGACGCAAAATAGAGGTTGAGGAATCTTCTCCCTATTTATTATGTTAGATAGATTTTTTATCTTAAGTCCCTGGAGGACGAGTGCATCTTTTATTTCTTCGGGAGCAACATAGGAATCGATGCCCTTCAATACGATCTGCAGGCCTTTAGCACTTTTAAGCTGATATGTGTAGAAACGTGTTTTACTTTTTTCAAATTCAGTAATAAGTTTGCGAAAATCTTTTTCTTCATAAATTTGAATTTTGGTTTCATCAATGTTACCACGTTTTATTGGAACGATGTGAAATTTATTCTCACCAATGACTGAAATTAATTTTTTTACAAGAGCGTTTGAATTTTTTGCTCTCAAATAGATTGGTGGCGGCTTGGATGTTTTGTTCGTAGATACATCGGGTTCGTTGTTGTCATCAATTTTTGAAAACGATTTTGACGGTTAATAGAGGATGCGCTGTTATCCCTAGATATTTTTGGAGCAGATGAAATTGTCGAAGACTTTGGGCTTCGCCCGCGCTTTGCCACTGTTATATATCTGTCCATTCCCACTTGGACCTCGGGTTTTGGGCTGCTCTTAACTTCAGTAAAAACTTGGTTAAGTGATGACCACGAGCCCGAAGCGGATGATATCGCTGAGTTAAATGTAGAAGTACTAGGCAACGGTAATGTTAACGAATCACTAGTTGGCATTAGACAAAGCGAAGTTGATCGCTGACGAAAAATTGGCTTTTCCGTTAAAAAAAAGTCTACTATCAGATTTCTTATTTATTTTGTTATCATTAAGAGCTTCAGAGCTCTCAGTAAGTCTATCACCAGATTGTTTATTTTTATTATTATCAATAAGAGCTTCAGAACTCACAGTAAAATAGGCATTTCTGCCATTAGAACTCACTTCACAGTTATTTGTTTTTGAGGTACTCATATAGAGTATTCCTCAAGGGCACTTTGTTTGTTTGTTGTTTTTTTTTTGTTATTTCTAACTATGATAAAAGCTATTAGCAACGCAAATAAAGCTTTGTCCAATGTGAAATGTAGTGATTCATTAACATTACTTCTTCTTTCATTAACATTACTTCTTCCCCTTCAGCCTCGTCTTCATCACTTAATAAAAATATCACTACAGATAACAGTAGCTCAAAACCCAAGGTACAACTCGGAATGGACAGATGCATAACCGTGGTAAAGCGTGGGAGAAGCCCGAATTCTTCAAAAATTTCTTTTGCTCCAAGGATGTCCGCTGCATCGTCGCAAAAGTCTTTTAAGCCATCACCTATGTATAAATTTGAGAGACAAAAATTCTATCGTCCTTAATAAAAAATTAGTCTCGGCCATTGGTGAAAACGCATTTCATGTTATTCCAATAAAGCGTGGTAACACTGACGAAACTAAAATTCAAATATACGAAGAAAATCGTTTCCGCAAAATAGTGACTGAATTCGAAAAAAATAAAACAAGTTTTTATACGTACCAGCTTAAGAGTGGCAAAGGTATGCAGATCGTATTGAAGGGCATTGGCTCTGATGTTAATCCTGAAGAAGTAAAAGGTGCCCTCATCGTACAAGGATTTAAAGTAAAAAATGTTACCAACATAATCATTAGGGAGAAGATCCCTCAGCCTCTATTTCGTGTTGAACTGGAGCCGAATGATATGCAGCTGAAAAGAAACGAAACGCACCCCCTTTACAACCTAAAGTACCTCATATACCGAAAAATCACAGTTGAAGTGCCAAATAAGCGATCAGGTCCCATATAGTGCCATAATTGCTTGTGTTGTGAGCGCCGAACTACGCGGCAGTGCTGGTTGGAATAATCCAAAAGATCAAAGTGATAAAAAAATGCAGTAATTGTGGAGGTAATCACACCACTAACTGCAGAGGTTGTCTTGTGTACTCTTTTGTCAAACAGAGTATGGTGCAAAAATACAAATTAGCTCCATCTCAATCAGCAAACGCTTACTCCGCCACTTTTGCTCAAAAGATCCAACCTGTTACTTCCCGTGCATCGTGCGTCGATGCTGCTAAAACAAATTCTAATCCCACACAAAATGATTCACCTCAAAAAATTCAATGAATTCAAACTCAAGCTTCAACTTTAGTCGCCTTGAAGCTTCTATTGACAATTTGGTTCAAACTATAAACAACTTTACAACAAATATGACTACCATGATGCAAGAAATGCTGAGAATGCAGAATACTCTGCTTCAAGCATTAATTAATAAGCCATGAACACCTTAAAAATATGTTTCTGGAACGCAAACGGCATTCGCCAACATAAAAATTAACTTGAGCACTTCCTTATTGAAACAAATATTGATATAATGTTGGTCTCTGGGACACATTGTACTTTGAGAAGCTTTTTCAAAATTAATGGCTACACCATATATGATACAAAGGACCCTAGAGGGAGAGCATACGGTGGATCTGCACTTCTAATAAAGTCAAGACTCAAGCACTAGATCCTTGACAACATTAGTCAAGAATATATGCAAGCTACGAATATTTTTGTTATAATTTCGTGATATCATCAATTTACTCACCTCTCAGATTTTCAGTTACCGAAGATCAGTATGACAAGTTCTACAAATCGTTTGGAACTTGTTTCGTGGCAGGTGGAGACTACAATGCAAAGCATGCGTACTGGGGGTCGCGCCTTGTAACACCTAGAGCTCGAGCTTTGTTTAATACAATTTCAAAAATGGGCTTAGATGTTATTTCGATAGGGGAGCCCAGTTACTGGACTACTAACATACGAAAAATTCTGGATGTTATTGATTTTGGTGTCATGAAAAATATTTCTAGAGATTTAATTAACGTTTAAACTTCTCTAGATCTAGACCTTCCACCCGCAGTCTGGGTTTAATAAAATTTATTCCAGGGATATTGAACATCTCGTGTGCGAAAAAAGAAGAGCTAGAAACTGCATCTCTTAAAAATTATTTGGAAGGGCTTGATGTCACACCGACATCTAATTACTCTTTCTGGCACGCTGCTAGAAAGCTTAAAACTCCCGTTGAGTTTAAGCTACTTCTGCGCACATCTACCGGAGGTTGGGCAAGAAACGAGATGGAAAAATGTAAAATATTTACTGAGCACTTAAAATTTACTTATTTACGCCAAACGCATGTACTGGTGCAGGGTGTAGTTGCTCTACCCCCTCGACCCTTTAAGTTTAACATGCGTGATGTACAAAAAGTAATTGCTGAACTTAAGCAAAAGAAAGCTCTAGGTATTGATGGAATTAGTAACAAGATGCTGATGAACTTACCGCATATTGCAATAAGAATAATGCTGTTTATTTTTCATGCCATATTACAAATGGAGTATTATCCACAGTACTGGAAGCTTGCCAAAGTTAAAATGCTTCCAAAGCCAGGTAAAGATCTTACCCAACCTGTGTCATATAGGCCAATTAGTTTGCCGTCAACTATGTCAAAACTATTCGAAAAGGTGCTCATGACAAAATTGTTCCCAATTTTAACTGAAAGTGGGTGCTAACGGACCATCAATTTGGTTTTCGAAGTCAGCATAGCACCAACCAACAAACGCGTAGATTGGTTCAAGTTATAAGAAGAAATGTAGTATTGTTCTATTCTCTTTATTGATGTTTCTCAGGCATTTAATAAAGTATGGCATGAAGGCCTAATTCTAAAATTAGGGACATATCCACCAGTAAACTTTCTAAAGCTATTGGAAAGTTATATTCTATTCCGGAAGTTCATTGTTCTGGAAGGAGACTTCATGAGTGTGCCCGCGTTTATCTCCGCCGGTGAGCCACAGGGGAGTATACTGGGCCCAGTTTTGTTTTTGGTATATAATTGTGATATGCCTGTTAGCACTACAATCCATACATCTACATTTGCCGATGATACTGCCTTCTTTAGCATACTCGAAAACCCTCACGAGGCATCCCGATATCTTCAGGAATATATTACCCAGCTGAAACTATGGTTAAAGTTATGGAGAATTAAAGTAAATGAACAGAAGTGTGCGCAGGTAACATTTACTCTACGAAAAGATACTTGTTCCCCCATTAGAATTAATAATCAAATTGTTCTCCTCAACATTCACATGTAAAATACCTTTCTATACATGGCTTTGATCGATGGCTTACATGGAAACAGCACATTGATTGTAAGCTAACACAAATGAAACTAAAATTAACTCAGGTACATTGGCTGATTGGTAGAAATTCAACTCTCAGTCTAGATTGCAAATTTTTGATATACAAGTCGCTTTTTAAACCTATATGGTGCTATGGAATTCAACTATGGGGCAATGCTTGAGCTTCTATTCTCTAGAGAATCCAAAGAAGACAAAACAAAATTTTACGTTTGATAACATCGGCTCCATCGTACATAAAAAAATCAAATATACATCGTGAACTAAATATGCCACTAGTGATTGAAGAAATTGCAAAATACGATGTCAAATATTGCTCGTAATATTTTGAACTTTACTGGACACTTCCGCCTAAAAAAGAGGGACACAAGGGCTCTAATACTCCACACTCCAGATGGGATTTCTTGAATATACTTTTTCTTTTCTTTTTTGATTATCACTACTTATGTATTATATATAACTATCACTAAATTTATGTCCGACAGTGGTCGGTTTTAATATATATATTTTAGATTTAAGATTTGAATACTTATTTTTAGTTCATATTTGAAGATACAATAAATAAATACATGTATTAAAAAAACATTTTTTTTTCGGAAATTTTTTGGTTTTCGCGCGTTTTAAAATTGAAATGAGAAAAATATCGGACTTCTTAGAAAACCACGTGGTGGATATGACAAATAATAATTACTCAGCCCGCGATTTTGCTAAGAAGTTGGGAATCTGTCTTCGAACAGTGCTACAATTCAGAAAAAGAAAAAACAATAGCCCATGAACTGAAAAAAAATTACGACCTTGTCTGCTTTCGGAACGAGATGCCAGGGCAATGGAGCGATTATTATCTTCCAGACAGGTAAAAACACTCAAACAAGCTGTGGCTGCCATAAACAAACCTGTATGTGAGTGGACAGCACGGAAATCTCTTCTTAAAATTGTTCTCATAACAGCTGTTAAACAAAAAAAAGCCTGCGTTGTCTGAAAAAAAATGTGAAGGCTCGGTTAAAATTTTGTAAAGAGCACCAAAATTGGACCGGCGAAGACTGGAAAAGGGTTATTTGGGCTGACGAAACAAAAATAAATCGTTGCCAGTCTGACGGCAAAGAATACTACTAGCACCGTCCCTATGAACGATTACAAAAACACCAAGTCAAAGAAATAATGAAACATGGTTTGATGGTGTGGGCATGGTTTATTTGGTGGCATATTGGTCCCTTAGCAAAAATAGAGGGTATTATGAGAAAAGAAGATTACTTGCGCATCTTATGAGACAATCTTCCTGATTTTGTCGAAGAAAGCGTGGGTAAGCGCTGATATAAGCGTGATGACAGGTGATATTCCAACAGGATGGAGATTCGAAACATACGGCAAAGATCGTAATGGAATGGCTTTCTAAACCAAAGTTTGAGTTTAAGCCTGCACAAAGCCCGGACCTCAATCCTATTGAGAATTTGTGAGCTTTGTTAAAAAAACGGCTGGCCTAGTATGAGAATCGAAAATAAGCCGAGGCGAATAAAGAGCTTCATTAAAGAAAAAGGTCTTTGGACAAAATATTAAAACTTCGGTATTTTAAAAACGTGCAAAGTGGATACATTACCATTTTACTTTAATTTACATAAAACTTTAGATTCGCTTTTATAATTCATGAATTTTAATTTATTTTCTTTTTTATTTTATTAATTTAACATTTTAAATAAAAATCATTATTATTTTTTAAATATTTTAAATTTTATTGATTTTTTAAGTTATAGTTAAAAAACATGTATCCATGTGTATATTGATACATAAATAAAATGAATGCTTGTTATGACGACGAAGATTTCAGTGATTATGAAACCAGAATAAATTGGATTGGACAATTGTGAGAAAAATAAAAGAGATAAAAACACGTCCAAATCATTTTATGCGTATAATGAATTGGAGTTCTTGCAAAGTTTTTTTTTAACAAAGAGGTCTGTGTATCAGTGTTGGGATATGTCTTTTTTTAAATTGTACCATGAAAATGGTAAAATTGTAGAGAATTGTAAAATTAACTTCGATTGTACCAAAATGTAAGCATACAAAATAAGAATTCATAACAATTTTTCATTTATTGAAAACAAAAACAAAGAAATTAACTAATAGTAGGTACACACATTGCAAAGTGTTTCCGCAACACGTTTATATTATATGCTGCATACTTTTACACATACACTGTAACCTACAATGCTACCTATAAACTTAAAAATCATTTTGATATTTTCGAAACTTCGAAAGCAATTTCGAACGCAACTGTAAACAAGACTACACACTGTGCGACCGCCAATGCAACCTACCTAGTTGCATAAACACGTTGCTAAGCCTGTACCTACCATAAAGAACTGGGAGAAGCGCTACCAAAACAAAAGAAAAATATTAGCATAACCTACCAATGTTGCAAATTTTGGTACTTATAATCAGTATTAAGTCGAGATACCACTATCGGCACAGTGTACCGATTTTCGTATGCTCACCGCAACAAAGTCGTAAGTAATAAACCAAAACGGCTTTATTTCTCAATTAATTGTAAAATAAGTCTATACGACTTTATTAGTAATGCAGTGTGGTGCAATTATGTCCTTATATTTCAATTAGTTCATAAAGAAGGCCAATTTAGGTGATATCTTATGACTTTATTTCAGTAAACCGACGAAAATCGGTACATTGTGCCGATAGTAAGATCTCTTACTGTAATGCAAAGCACAAATTTTTTCAAATTGTACCACTGAAGGATAAAGTGTACCAGTGTACCAATGCAAATGTAATTGTACCAAATTTGGTACAATTGTACCACAAATCCCAACAGTGCTGTGTATGATGATTTTAGAATTAATTGGAAAGATTGGATTAATATTTTTTATATCTTTTTTGGTTTTTTTTTGGGAGCGTCACTATTTTTTAGGTACATATTATTTATATTTTTACTTTCCAAAAATTCCGAATTCAGTTCATTCTTGCTTATTTTCATAGGAAAGCGAAATTTCATTTTAAAAATGTCGTCAAAAAGAAAAGTTGAAAAAATTTGTTTTGTTCACTACCTAATGAGAGTTACCCAGAATATCACCTACACAAATTTATAAGGCAATAAATTGCGAATAAGTATTATTGTTAATATTTTAATAATATTATTGTTTTAAAAAGGCATGAATTGGTTTGTTATGTAAATTTAAAATATTCTTTAAATACTTACTATAACTAAGCACAGTTTTTCATTTTTATTTTTAACCCCCGACCAAAAAAAGGGGTGTTATAAGTTTGTAGTGTGTGTCTGTACAAGTACTCGTACAGACCAAACGGCTAGACTGTTACGGATTTTATCCACCCATTAGTGTTCTTAACATCTGTCCTAACACGAATGCTAGGAATTAGCTTTCCCGAATATTTACCCCAAAAAAATATGGCAACACTGAGATTGACATCCCTGTACGAACGAACGAAGGAAAAAGCAACCACGTTACATTTTTGCCTTTTTGCATTCGCACATAATTCTACTGCATTGACCGTTATGTTAGCCAGCGAATCAAACACTGACGCGTGTACCATCAAGAATTTGCAACAAAAAGAAAAGAAAAGAAAAAGAAAAACATTTGTCAGGAACAGTAATAGAGGACATTCAAGTACCGGCAAGCGAAGCAAACAGACAATTATCGGGAAAAAAGAACATTAGTGACGAGCAAGAAAGTTAAAAGTAAAAAACGACAAGTTCTAGAAAGAAATAATAATTTAGTGAACAAAAATAATTTGCGGCATAACTCAGTAACCAAATCTAAATAAAATAAAAAGGGGGTAAAGTGGCTAACTGGAATTAAATAAAATTCGACCACGATCGTTCGTAAATGCTTCTCTTGAAGTTAATACACGTGCGTATGTGTTCCGTAGTCATGGGTTTTGTTACACGCGGAGGAAATATACAAGCTTCGCTCCTTATTGAAAAGGACACTTGGACACGTTCCATACAATTTTAGTGCTTTAATAAGTGCCATAGTGTATATAAAAAAAGTAAAAGACGCATATGCTCAAACACATATAGCACATGAACGCATGTGCACATGCATGTGCCCCTGTGGCTGACTGGTAGCGATGCTAGCCTCTCAGTCCAGAGGTCGTGGGTTCGATTCCCACCATAGACTCTGGGTGTTTTCTGCAGACAAGCTAATCGCTTTGCGGGTTGTGTGTTTGTGTCTGTTCTTTAAAAAAAAAAAAAAAAAAAAAAAAAAGTAAATTTTAATGCTTTAAACTCTCGCTCGAACTACTAAGCCCCGCAAAACAAATCCCAAATTTGTGTAACCTTTCATTTAACGTTTTGTCACCATCGTGTATTATATCTGGCTGTGTCTCTCCTCAGTTCAAGGAAAAATGGTTTAAGGTAACATTAGACTGAAAATTAAAAAGGGAAAATCCCAAATCGTAAATATACCAGAAAGTGACTTTAATGACCGTATAAGTGGCAAGTGGAGTTTGCATACTTTCGTATTATACACATACTTATGTGTAAGCACATGTATGTATGTATGTACGTATGCATATACAGAGCTGGCAAAATACGTGCCGCAGTGAATTGTAAATTTGTAAATTGTATAAACGTAAAATACTCCCTAATTGCTTACATAACGAAGATTTCAATAAATGAAACGTGATTTTAAAATCACAAAATGGGTAAAATCTTTCTACATGAATAATTAAACCGCAAACTCTTTATAACGTACAACAACAAACGGCAACAAAAAAATATTTATATAAAGCAAAGTTGAAAACACAAGGCAATAATACTTATCAAACCAGTTCAATGATAACGCTCCAAAAAGAAAAGAAAAAAACATAAACTCTTAACCAACAGAACTGTTGCTGTGCAAATGCGCACGCCCAACGTACAAAATCTATCAACATCTCACCGATCAGCAGCGTAACAATCACATATGCCAGCATATACCGTCCAGAATCATCAGATCCCGAATAAGAACACCAGCAGTTTCAGAATAAGTATTATATTATTAACACCATATTAATTTTTTTATTATGTACATATATATATATATATATATATATATTTATTTATTTATATTCACTAGTACTTGACACTTTTAGCTTACCTAGACATATTTTCTATTAGAACGTAATGATGACCAACGATATTTTCCAACAACAATAAGTTGATATGATTAAATTTTTCCTCCTTTGTTATATAATACGGACCAACAACTACATTATTTTCCTCATCATAACCAAATACGTTTACGCTGATTCCACTATTCCGCTTCTCAAATATTTTAATATCTTTTAAAGATATTGGAAATATTAAATTCTTAAAATCTAGCGTTACACCACTTTGGGTACAAATGATGTCAGCAGTTATGTCATGAATATTGTATGAGCTACATCGCTGTTTACTCTTTATTTGAGAAGTATCTACTGCGGCGATCAGACACCACTTGAAACAATACTGATCGGTGTTTTCTACATTGATGCAAGCTTTTCTTTTTTGAAGTTTTTCTGGTAAACTCATCCAGTTTGTTCCTTTAACTAACCAGAGCCCTTCTCTTGGAATTCACTAATTTTATTATGAATTTCTGAAAAATACTTCATATATTTCATCTCCTCTGGTCAACAAATTCATTTCAGCTCTATGATGAATAATATTGAACTCCAATTCTTCTCCCACAATTTTTACATATTCTGCCACAATACTCATATTAAATTTTATTACAGTGTGGCTTTGTAAATGACTTTCAAGCATCTCTATGAAAATTTATACATTTTCACCAATGAAATCTTGTAGTAAAAGTTCCTCTTTTTTATTATTTAATCCATACGTTGCAATATTATTTTTGAACGCTTTGCTTATGGTGTAAAATTTCATATTATCTTCATGTCTTCCTTGAGTTTCTTCATCAATGCTGGTATTATTTATTAAGTTACCTCCATAAGCATCCGCTCCTTGAAGTTGTTGTTGTTGTTGTGGTTTTTGTTGTTGTAGTTGATATTGCAATTGTTGGTCAGTATTTGGGTACCATTGCATGGCCGTAGGATATGGTTGCTGTTGTTGAAGATATTGATATTGTTGTTGTTGAGGATATTGATATTGTTGTTGTTGAGGATATTGATATTGTTGCTGTTGTTGAGGATATATATATTGGTCCTCAACATCATGATTTTGGATATGATCCAAGAAACACTTTTGGTATTTATATATCTTATTGCACATATTACATTTACATATATACCATTTTAATAATTTATAGAACGTATTGTATTTTTTAAGATTTTATATGGTGATGATGCACTTGCTAGATATAATGCTGTACTTGCGGCTAGATTAGAGAACGTCTCAATTTATACGAATTACGTTCTATTCTTACATTGTTACAACATACATATGTATGTATATACAAAACTGCTGTTCATTAATTTATTTACATATACATACATATGTATGTAGTAAGTAAGTATGTATGTATATAAGTGTGCATGGTTTGTTTGACAAATGTCAGCCTCTTTACACAAAAAAACAAAAAATAAATAAAACTAAATAAAACCAACAACAAAAACATTAATATCTCACCAGCATACATAATTTCTTTTTATAAATACCCTTCCAGCTCCATCAGCTAAAAAGAATATTAGAACAAGTAAGAGTGCTATATTCGGCTGTGCCGAATCTTATATACCCTTTACCAAAGTGCGTTTATGTAGTATAGAGATACATACATAAGCACAGAGATATGTATGTAGATATTAATTTTGTGAAAAAATGCATACTTTTTTCTCTAGTGCAATTTTAAGGTTATTAGCATTATGTCTAATTTGGTGCTTTTTAAATTTCGGCGATTTATTTTATTTTGCTGATTTTTTTAGATTTGACGATTTTTTTTCATGTAGGGATTTTTTTTGGGTTTTCGTGATTTTTTCGATTTTTTTCGTTCTGACGATTTATTTATGATTTTGACGATATTTTTTCATTTAGGCGATTTTTTTTCATATAGGCAATTTTTTTTTGTTTTGGCGATTTTTTGGTTTTTGGCGTTTTTATTTCTTTTTGGCAACTTTTTAGTTTTGACAATTTTTTCTCGTTTTGGCGATTTTTTTTTGATTTTGCCGATTTTTTTTTCATTTCCGCGAGTTTTTTTATTTTTTGCGACTTTTTTTTTGATATAGGCAATTTTTTTTGTTATGGTGATTTTTTTCTGTTTTTCGCGTTTTTTTAATTTTGGCGATTTATTTTCGTTTTGGCGATTTTTTTAAATTGGCGATTTTTTTTTCATTTAGGCGATTTTTTTTTAATTTTTGGTGATTTTTGTTCATATAAGTTTTTTTTTGTGTTGGCAATTTTTTTGATTTTGCCGATTTTTTCATATAAGCGATTTTTTAATTTTTGGCGATTTTTTTCATATAGGCAATTTTTTTTTGTTTTGGCGATTTTTTCGTTTTTTGGCTTTTTTTTTTAATTTGGCGATTTTTTTTCATTTAGGCGATTTTTTTTAATTTTTGGCGATTTTTGTTCATATAAGCATTTGTTTTTGTTTTGGCGACTTTTGCGGTTTTTGGCGTATTTTGTCATTGTGGGATTTTTTTTTGAGTTTTGACACGTTTTTCTCGTTTTGCCGATTTTTTTCGGTTTTTAAAGTTTTTTTATATCGATTTTTTTCATTTTGGCGATTTTTTTTAATTTTAGCGATTTTTTTAATTTTGGCGATTTTTTTCGTTTCGGCGTTTTTTTTTAATTTTTGGCGATTTTATAATTTTCGGATTTTTTAGTTTGACCGTTTTTGAAAATTTCAAGAGTTTAACTCTTACAGTTTCCAAGATATAGCAATTTGCAAAATTACATAGTCAAAATTGCATTAACTAATGGACCACCCTTTAATTAAAATTTTTTTAATTTTAGTGTTAATTGTTGTAGTCTATATAAAAATACACTAATTTTCCAAATTTTAAGTGTCAATATACATATGTACACACATACATACAATTGTATGTATATTACATGGGATTTTAAAAGTTTTCATCACTCATTTTGGAACACCCTTTAATTTTTAGCTTTTATATATTTGTTGTTGTAGCGACCAAAGTTCTACATACACTGTCCAAATTTCAGACCCGTAGCCTTTACCGTTCCTGAGAAAATAGCCTTCTTCCTAAAACATGAAATATGTTTAATTATTAGGAAAAAAGTTAAGGTTTTCCAACCCTGGAAACGTTTTTTTATTTTGTTAAATTTAAAAAATTTTTTTTAATTATAAACAGCAATTGTATTCATACCGAAGTATAAAATAAGTTAATTTAATAAAAAAAGTAATAAAAACTTGTTTTCGGTAGTTATTTTCTATGGGAAAATAGAGTTTGAGTTTTCCAGCTCTGAAACCGTCTGCCTGATTTTGATGATTTTCAATAGCAAAATTTTTCGGAAAATTTCTGACACACCAGTCCAAGAACGAAGTCTCTAGCTCTTCTGGGAGCTTGGGAAAACCGATTTCACGTACAGACAGACGGACAGACGGACAGACGGACATCGCTTGTTCGTCTTCCCTATGCATAAGGATCCAGAATATATATACATACTTTATGTGTCGCTTATTAATATTGTAGAAATTACAAACGGAATGACAAACCTATATATACCCTTTTACCATTTTTTGGTAAAGGGTATAAAAAAACAAATGCCGAGTACATACTATGATATTTTGTAACATCGCAACAGTATGTACTAGTGTCAACGTTTGTAATTTTTTAATTTATAAAAAACATAACTTGAAAGACGTTGCACACATTTTAAAAAATGATTATAACACAAGAAATGCCAGATGTGTACTCGACACTACACACTCGCTTTTTTTATATACATATACGACTACTTACCCATCTGCAACGCTAAAGTTATTGTAAAAACATACACAAATACACATGCATGAGCATCCCTTTGACAATCCTAAATATCTTACACTTCAATTTCTCCAACCTTCAAGTAAGTTCGTTGCTCATAAATTACATATTTTATTTCATTTCTTCAAACTCTTTAAACATAGGAAATAGGAAAATCAAACTAAATAGAACCAACAACAAAAAACATTCATAGATTTCCCACAAGCATACATAAGGTCTTCTAAAATAACCTTCCATGGTCACCAGCTAAAAAGAAAATAAAAAAAGTTGCTGCAACCACTTGACAAACAAAAAAATCATACATCAATTAAAAATTAAAACAAAAACATACGTACAAAGCATGCGTGCCAACGAAAATAAACTACGAGTATGTACATCAACCTACAGACATCTACAAACCATCGAGTACCCTCGTCACTTCACACCTTTGGTTAAAACAAAAATCTAAAACATACATACAAAGCATGCGTGCCAAAGAAAATAAACTACGAGTATGTACATCAACCGACAGACATGTACAAACCATCGAGTACCCTCGTCACTTCACACCTTTGGTTAAAACAAAAATCTAAAACATACATACAAAGCATGCGTGCCAACATACCCTCGAAGTGAACTGACCCTCGTCACTTCACACGTTTGACATTATTTTAAAATTTTCCCATAAATTGCAAAATTTTTGACGTTAATTACCCAAATTTTACAATATTTATTGCCATAGAACCGCCAGTTACTAACTACTATCATTTAAATAAATAAATTTAATGGAATTTAATAATATTGTGAAACTCAATGTCTCTTATACACAACTTCTCAAAGAAAACAAGACTTTGCATGTTTAAATGATATGAAAACAAGACTGTGCATGTTTAAGCGATATGAAAACAAGAATTTGCAAATAAGCAAAAACAAAAAATTTTTTATCCAACGAAGTACAGCCAATAGAGAAATAAAAACCATTCACATATTTAATTCTTTTTTCAATAATTTAATTTAAAATTTTTTCTTAAAAATGTATTTACATATGTAAAATCATTTTTCTTGATAAATAAATAAATAGGATTTTAGAATTATAATTATATAATTTTAACAACAATAAATAGAATTTTATATACACCAATTTTTCTTAATAACTAAGATTTTATATTCATTTAAAAATTAACTAATTAACTAAAAATTAATTAATTTTAACCATTTTCTTGCATTCTAGCAATCTCATCTAGCAACATGTCAAGTTCGTATTCAGGGTTAGTTTCCTTAATACGAAAATGATACCATGCATATGTGTTAATGTTATTTGACCTAATTTTTCTCTTATCGTCTAAATAACTTAATACTACCTTATTTAATTCACTAGTATATATTTGATGCAGCTTAGATTTAAATGTTAACATATTATCATATTCATTGGTCTTATTGAATAAACAATTTTTATAAGCAGCTAAACTATATTTATCTAATATGGCTCTCTTTACCCCCTTCGATTTGTTTACATCATTTTGATCTTGAACACTTAATGAATACATTTTAGATCGCACCCCAACAAACTCTCATTATTTTTCCACAATTTTCGTCTTTCATCATACCCAGCACCTTTTTATTGACTAGTGGAAAATTATAAATGTTGTCTGTAGGATAGTCCGATGTATCAAATTGTTTTTGTATGTAATTTTTTATGTCAGCGTAAAAGTCATCCGTCTTTATTGAATATATAAAAGAGTCCGTATCCATATAGTTTAAGGAGAGTTTTGTCTTAAACTTAGGTTGCATGTACCCGTAGTGGAATTTTACATTGACTCTTGTCATTTCAATTGCTACCAAGTCCTCGGAAAATATAGATAAACTATGAAAATTTGGTTTTGATATCCAATCTTGGGCCCCCAAATGATTCCGATTCGTTTTCTCCCAACTATTGACAATTTTAACATCTCTCCTCCTGTCCACATTTACCATGGTTTTACCATACACTGCATTATTGAGTAGTTTGAAAAAATTTTTTCAAAAGCATTTTTAGCAGTGGCCCTATGTCTGGTATTTAAGTCAAATGTACCCTTTTAACCATTGCGATTGTTTAAATGCTAGAATACGATGAGTTTTCTTAAAAACTAAGCCATATTCTAAGCACTGTTTTAGAACTCTAAAGTGTATCACATATGATTGCTTTGTAGAGAAATCGGTTATCAACTTGTTATACTTCGCTTGCATAGCTTTCAGCGCAAAAAGGAAGATCATTATGCAAGTCGTATAAATGAGAAGGATAATCTACCATGACCTCATATACATAACCGTCTATTCCATTAGCAGCTATGCTGTTTGGATCCAGATTCAACTCGTCTTGCGATAACCATCTGAACCCACCATGAGGAAGATATTCTGACATCGCCCAACCGTAAAGGTTATTTGCGTCTAAGTAGACTAGAAATTCTGATGGTTTTTATGCATCGAAATCTTCCAAATATTTGTTATTCGCTTTCGAATATCTTTGGCTACACTGTACGTTACCCACACTTATACCTTTTTCATAAAATTGTACATGTCTATGTCTGTCAATAATTCCAATTCAATTTTTGTATATTTGAGCATTGCATCCCAGGAAAGCCCAGGTGCAGTATAATATTGACATGGATCTAGCTCATAAATACCCTTGAAAACTTTTCTAAAGTTCTCGAAAATATCTCTCAGCAAGAGGACATCTGTTTTTAAGTAATGTAGTCTTTCATAGTTTTGCAACCAAAAGTATTCCATACCTCTACAGCATGTGAGTATTCCTCTAAAGAACACTCTTTATTGTTCAATTTATTAAGGAAATCACTGCGTGAAGGGAGCTGATAGTCATCTGATTTTTGAAATGAATTTAAGTACTCATAGGGGAAAATACCTTAATAAGCTGAAATTCTTTTTCTGTCTGAAATAGTGACCTTATAGTGCTGAAAACATTATCCGACAAATTGCAGGCTAATGATTCCAAACTCTCAGCCATAAAATGTATTGTATCAAGAAATCTTATTTCAAGCTTATGACCATCACTCATTTCTGAAAATTGGGAGAGGGATATATACAGCTCCTTATTGAGAGGGAGTACTTTCAGTTGCATTGAAATTTCACCTAGATCTTTAATAAAAAGATGTGAGTCATAATTTGAATAATTATGAAAGTAAACAGGTATAAACTTGGGAATTGATCTCTAACGCGATTTTTACCTAAAAATTTTTGACAAAAATTACAATTTACCGCACTATAAAAATTATAAACATCAGAAGGGGATAAAGTATCCATTTGCTTATTATTTACTAGATAATTATTATAAATATCCTCACAATCTTTAACTAAATATGACACGAATTTATTTGATGCATCTTTCCCAGTATAAACCCTTAACTTATCTAACTTACTGCCATGGTGACTTTTTTTGCCGCATTCATCCTTATGATTATTCATAACGTTCTCCCTATGAGTGTACTGGAGGCAGGTGTTGCAAAAAATTAATTTATTGTGGTTTTTGGTAGACTGATTTGCCAAAAGTCTGTGAATGATAAAAATAGATAAAAATGTATAAGTAAAATGTAGATATTCTATAAAATATATAAAACAAGTATATGCATCATTAAATTAAAGTGTTGTATAATTTTTAAACTTACTTTGATATGTCCTTTATTAAAATATAGTGATGAACTTCACCATTCTCCAAAAGAAGCAAGTTTACAGGTTAATTTTCTCGTCGTTAGTCACATAATAAGGACTAATAATCTGATTTGCCCCGTCATCATATCCAAATACGTTAACGCTTATTGTAGAATTGTTCACCTCAAACTCTTTAATTTTGTTTATTGCTAATGGGAAGCTTAAAATTTTGAAATTTAGCACTACACCATTTCGCGTAACAATCGTGTCCGCAGCAATGTCAGGGATGTTATAACTACTACAACGTCTTGCATCCTCATATTTCGTTGTATTCATGGCAGCAATGAAACACCACTTGAAGCAGTATTCATCATTATTTTTAATATTGAAGCAATCTTTTTTGAGGTGTGGATATCCAACTTGATCCTTTGACGAGCGACGATTTGTTGATGTTGATTTCTGCTCGGACTATGCGTGACTAAGTCCAACCAGAATCGCGCTCTTCCAATTCGGACATTTGGGTTGAAATCTCCTCAACCTGTTTACGGAATATTTCTTCTATGTTGTCTGCCTTCGTCAGAAAACTTGTTTTAGCTACATGTCTTATAACACACAACTCCAAATCTTCTTCAACAATTTTGATATACTCTGCCACAATACTCACATGAAATTTAATAATTGTATGCTTACAAAAAGTCATGTGACGTCTCTCAATAAAAATATTTGTTGTTTTCCTTCATAAACTCTTCCAGAAGAAGTTGGTCTTTTTTATTTAGAATAGCATATGTGGCGATATGATTTTTGAAGGCTTTCGATATTTTGAAACATCTCACATTCTCTGCTACTTCTTCTGTCCTAGAATGTGAAGTACTCATTGCAGTTGGCAGAGTTTCTTCTCTTCTTCTCCATCACTTTCCGGTAAACTTATGTCCATAGCATCGTTGTACAAATTCTCTCCATGGATATCCACACCTTGTTGAGCTTGTTGTTGCTGCTCCTCTTTTTAATGAAAATTAAGAGGTTGCCATTGCATCAAATTGGAATACTGCTGTATTTGATTATATGGTGTGACGGGATTATAATTGTAACTTGGGTACTCATATTGCATTGGCACTCCTAATCCCAAAAACTGATTATTCCATGGCATACCGTATTGTTGATAATTTATTGTTACCTGATATGGGGGTAATGTAGAGAAGGATGTTGCTGATGATGAGACATATTTATGTGCTGTTGATAATTTTCAAGAGATGTCTGCGTTTGTTCTTGATTTCTGTCCCGGCTTACGACCACTTGCTCGTGCACACTATGATTTCTAACATGATCCAAAAAGGACTTTTGATATTAATATACCTTGTGGCATCTTTTACACTGATAACCTGAAGAACTCATTTTTAATTATTTTGTTATTATTATTTCACTTTAACACAATTGCTGATGATGGTTGTAAATACAATAAAGTACTGATATGTTGGTTAGAAAAGTTAGCGTATTTATACAAAAACTAGTAGCAGTATCCTTGCAGCATATTTACTTTTTGTTTCTCTGCTGATGACTATACTTAATTGAAACTTTGCTGCTTTAAAATAATCGTAGACAAAGAAAAATATTTTACTTACAAGCATCCTCAGTCATACATACAAATACACATACATACATTTAAATATACATACAGACATACATTTAAATATATTTCTTAAACAAATAAATAAATACCAGCGACAAACAAGCTGGATCATCCACACACAAGTATTAGGGGGTTCATATACAAGAGAACATTTTATACATAAATAAAATAATTAAATAAATTGTTTATTAATTTATTTAATTATTTTATTTATAAACAATTTATTAGCGTGAAAAAATCATACACATATTCTCCCGATTCATATGAGAATCGCGTAGTGGTCATCAAATCTATTTTCTCTGATATTACTGATATAGTATTACGATAACAAATTTCTACAGTCTGGCAACACTGACAATTTTCCCTTTGGTATTAGAAAATAATAATCATGTTTTGCCGTCGGCATTTGAAAAAAATAATAATCATGTTTTGCCGTCGGCATTAGGAGAAAGAATAATGTAATGCGTTGGAATTAAGAAAAATTATCATGCATTGCCGTAGGCATTAGGAAAAATTATTATGCATTGCCGTAGGAATTAGGAAAAATTATCATGCATTGCCGTAGGCATTAGGAAAAATTAATAATCACTATTTCATCATTGGTATTAGGAAATATCATTTTCATGATTTTGCCGTCGGCATATACACTTATGAACTCTTAATCTTATAAAACCCCCTAATCCACAACCACAAAAAAATCACCCGTTATCACAATTAATATAACCCAAAAAAATCACCCGTTCCCACAAGGGTTAATGTAAACAAAAAACTCCTTATGTCAACAAAAATTTGGACGGACTTATTGAACCACCCTCGCAGGTATCAAATTTCACAAATTTCCAAGAATTTGAGAATTTTCAAATTTTAATTACCCAAATTTAACAATTTCAGCCACAATTTAACAATTTCAGCCAACAATTTTGCAAGTTTAATTGCCACAGGATGAACATTCCCCTACTACTTAAGGAGTCAACCAGTCAACCTAATGTTGAAACACTTGAGGCAAAATTCTCTCAAACATTCATAGATATTCCAATGTTTCTGACATGTTATGCAAATACTTATGGTGAATTGCTTGTTGGTGGAAGTAACTGAGTTCTTTGTGATCGATTTTCTAAAATAGTTGATTATTAAACATGTATTTCCTTGTAGATGAACTAATTTTTACATACATACATATATTTATGTATATGTATACTTTTAAAAATTATGTATGTAAATGTTCTCTATTTCAAGTAGTAAAATCAAAAATTAGTGACACATTAGAAGGAAAAATAAATAAAAATTAAGAGTGATTGACTAACTTATACGTACAGTCTGCTAACAGACACACAAAGCACAATTAAATTAAAGATATCAAAAATATGAATACAATAAGCTGATCTTTAATAAAATGAGAACAAATCGCATCTTCTAGAACATCAAATAAAAGCTAAAGACGATTAGCCTCCATAAAATAAATATATATCGTATTAATGTAAACTTAGTATCAGTATCAAGCAACAAAATTTGGACAATTAAATTTCTAAAATTTAATTATCCATAATTAATTAATTCGTGTACGCGATTCCTGTATACTACAGAAACCGTCAAGAGAGTAGATTTATATTCTTAGTAAAGGACTTTGTTTTCTGTTGATCGCTATTCAAGAAGAAAATTAGTTTGTTTATTATGATTTAACTAATTTAAAAGTACATTCATATCTATACTTCTTAACATAAAAATCAAAAACAAATGTTATTCAATTCTATATTATATGTATCTAAAATCCCAAAAAAGCTGTTACATATATGTATGAAAGGATATAGTTAAAGTGCTTCTAACTGCATCAGAGTATAAGGAAAAAGCTCCATTTATTCAATAGGGGACCAATTAAATAAAATTTTAATTTGAAACAGTAAGCCAAGACATCAGCTTACTGCATTCTTATTCATAATCGTATAATAGAATATATAACCACCGAAGGACAAATTTTTAAAGTCTTATAAATTAAGCAATATGGAAAATAAAAATAAATTTTAAGAGGGCTAAGGTTTCCAAAGTAATTCAAATGATTTCATTGGAAAAAAAAGTAGCGTTTGTTTTCATCAATTATGAAAATAACAATTTCATTATAAAACTCCCTTTGTAGCATATTGCATTATTGAACTACGTATTTTAAATATATTTTTAAACTTAACGTATGATTGAATGGAACTCTGTTCTTATTTTAAATACAACTCTGTACATATTTTTGAATTTAACGTTTGTCGCAAGCACAACTCTGTACAATAACATACCTATTTTTACTACTCTTTTATACAACTACTAAAATGTAAACACTTGGAATTGCTATAAAAGCAGAAACATTTGCATGAAGAATTCAATTGGCATTTGTGATTCAACCAGTGAACATCTTTGTCTAGGCTTTTTTTAAGTTCCAGACTTGTGCTCGCTGCTGAAAATTTCTAAACCCAATAAAGTGTTTTTTTCAAGTGAATCAATTTTATTGTTTTTTCTAATGATAAAATTCCAATACAATCTTCGAAATAAGATTGTCTCATTGGCGCCCAACTCAGTGGCTACGAAAACTCACGAAGAAGAATCCGAAGTTAATAAATCCACATCATCTGAAGGAAGTAAAACTGACGAAGAGTTTTTTGTACCTAACGAAGACATCTAAGACCATAACATGGCAACATTTTCACCGGAAGAATTTCAGCAAATTTTAGCGGCTATGAACAACAACCACAGAGGTGGGTCATTCACGCAGTGTACAAGACGTTACAAAGGGCAGAGGGACCCTGCTGCAGTTGAAAAATTGTTAGCTGCCATCAGCGTATACAAGGATATTGAAAAGATTTCTGACGAAGATGCAGTACGTGGGATGCCCCTTCTGCTTGAGGACTATGCAGCCACATGGTGGATTTGTGTAAAAAGTACAGTGAGTGTTTTTGAAGAAACAAAAACACTCGTGCAACATTTTCACCTCCAGTACCTGACTGGCGAATTTTTGCTAACATCTTTGAAGCAAAACAACAAAAGAGAGAACCAACAGACAGCTTTATATGCAAAAGGAGGTTTCTGTTCTCTCAACTGAAAGTTCCTGTCACAGAAGAGATTCAACTCAACATGATTTATGGACTGCTGCATATAAACATTCGTGAGCGGGTTCGCGGGAAAATGTAAAAACATTTAGCGACCTTATTTCTGCAAGTAGAGAAGCAGAATGGCAACTGAATCTCAGCCAGTGTTAAGAAATACAGTCATCAAAGAAGAGCCCTCAACTAGTAACCGCCCACAGTATTGAGAACTGCTTTAAGAAGAAACGAGTTGAGGAGAGAGCCAAGGAAGGAGAACATCAGGTGGACCGACAAAAGCAACTGAATCAACCAAACCCTATCATAACAAAGAAACCAACATTATCATGCTAGGGATGTGGCACACCAGGGGTATATCGTTCCAATTATAGTACGTGTAGTACACACCCTAAAGAAAGTCCTCAGTATCTATCTTTTAATTCCATCTCTTCTACAATCATTGGTCATGCATTACCAACAACCCACATAAAAATTTTTGGTCTAAAAGGAGAGGCAGTTTTTGATTCTGACGCAAAAACTAGCGTAGCCAGTCTTAATTAAAAGAACATTCTGGTGAAATATGGTAGCATATTTCAAGATGTTCATGCAGAGATTACTTTAGCCAATGGATGTACCACGAACTGGCAAAGTAGAACACACTATATGTGATGTCATGATTGGCGATAGAGTTCGCAAAATACGCCTCATTTATCTTCCAAATGCTGAAAAAAGCCTTACACTTCTGGGAGCAGATTTTCTGGAACAAGCAGGAATTGTTCTCAATATGGCACAACGATGCTGGTATTTTGAGGACACACCAAAAACTAGATTCCCGTTCACAAATCCCCCTGAAATAGGAGTTTTTGGTATGGACTTGAACGATACAAGTGCTTCTCCATGCACCAACGCTATGAAGGATGTATCTCAGTTCATTAGCTTTGTTGAAAGAAAAAAACTTATTTCACCATTGGCGAGTACTACGAAAGGGTTGAATGACTATTCTCCACATGCGATTCAAAATATTTTTAGAGACGCAATACCTACTACAGAGACAACACCTGATAAGATATCAACACTTTTCGCACCTCCAATGAAAATCCGAAAATGTGACAGGGATGCTTACTTGGATGACATCTTTATACCGTCATACACATTGGATATCCACATTTTAAAAGATTCCGATGGTATTCGACTGACAAACACAGAGCGTGTAAAATTGGACAAATTGCTGATATCTTACAAGGACATCTTTTCAGAATCTGTTAAAGCTACTCCACACACTGTACACCGCATCCACACTGAGTAGCATGACCCAATTGCTGTTCCTCCCTACCGCTTATCGCCTAGCAGAAAAATAGCACTCAGAGAGGAAATATCCAAGATGCTTAAACAAGGTATCATTGTCGAATGTCAGTCACCATGGGCCGCTCTTGTTGTCCTTATACAAAAGAAAACTGGTGGAATACGAGTATGTATAGACTATCGCGAATTAAATAATATCACCAAACCTGACCGCTATCCATTACAAAGGGTGGATGATATTGTATATGAAGCTAAAGCTACAAGCTTTATGTCTACTCTTGATCTTCAATGTGGCTATTGGCTGATTGTAGTTCATCCGAATGACCAAGACAAAACAGCATTTGTTACTCCCTTCGGCATGTATAAATTCACCAGGATGCCATTTGGTTTACGAAATGCCCCAGCAACCTTCCAGCGTCTTATTGATCGTATAAAAACTTCGTTGGGAGAAACGATTCTACTGGCATACCTAGATGACATTATCTCTTGCTCACCCACGTTTAAGCAACACTTACTGGACCTAGAACAAATTTTTCAACGCCTTCAATAATTTGGTCTAAAAGCTAATTTGGAAAAATGTCGATTTGCTTACGACGAAGTGAAGTATCTCGGCCACATACTTACTCCTAAAGGGATTATGACGGATCCAGAAAAGGTATCAGCATTACGACAACGTAAAGAACCCCGAAATGTTAAAGAGCTGCTTCCATTTTTGCAAGCGTGTTCCTGGTATCGAAGTTTTATACCCTCTTTTGCTGACGTGTCCAAACCACTATCCGCCCTATCAAAGAAGAATGCCGTATGGAAGTGGACGTCAGAACAACAGCGTGCTTTCAATAGACTTAAAATATTGCTAACATCTGCACCTATTTTAAGACAAGCTATAGACAATCAACCCTTTACACTGAATCCAATAAAATATGCCAGCAGACTTTTATCTAAAGCAGAACAGAAGTACTCCACTATAGAGCGAGAAGCTCTAGCCATCATGTGGGCCGTTCAGGAATTCCGTGGGTATATTGAGGGTGCATCCGTGAAACTAATAACAGATCATCAACCACTTAAATGGCTAATGAATATTAAGTCTCCAACCGGCCTCTTAGCACGATGGGCTCTTGCATTACAAGCATTCAACATACAGATTGAATACAAACCCGGTAAAACGAATGTCATTGCCGACACTTTATCCAGACCGCCATGTGAGAGGGATCACACCAACATGACCGCGTGTGAAATCTGTGCTTTTTCTATAGAACTGCCAAGAAAGACCACCGGTAATATAAGAGAAAAACACAAAAAGGGATTCTGATCTCAGGGACATTATTAATTGTTTCGAGAACAATATGGAAGATATTTCACACTGGTCCAGGAGAGGTTTTATAATGAACGATGGTGTCTTATATTGCTACAACAATGACGACTCTGATGATGCTCAACTTGTGGTGCCTAGTGATGAAAGGGTAGAAATTCTAAAACACTATCACAATGAGGACACGGCTGGCCATTACGGTATCAATAAAACGATGAACAAAATTACATCTAGATACTATTGGCCAGGAATTCGAAAAGACATAGGAAAATATGTAAAATAGTGCATCGAATGCCAACGGTATAAGATAACAAATTTTAAACCTGCTGGTTTATACCAAACTGAATCCAGTAATAAAAGGTTTGAAGTGATAGCTTTAGACTTGTTTGGTCCTTCACCGGTATCAACAAAGGGTTATCAATGGATTTTTATCGTAGAAGACATTGCCAGCAGATGGGTAGAACTCTTCCCGTTGGAAGTTGCGTCAGCAGAAGCATGCGCCAAAGCATTGATAGACGAAATATTTCTACGATATGGAGTACCACGTAAAGTAATTACCGATAACGGTTCACAATTCATCTCCGCTGTCATGCAAAAAGTGCTATTTTGCTTGAATATAAAGCATATTTTAACACCTGTTGAAGGGAAAAATCGTGATATGAAAACTCAATTAGCAATACTAGTTGGAAACAATCATCAATCCTGGGATGAAAAAATAGCCAGTATTCGGTTTGCAATGACGGAAACTTAGAACATTAGATGATGTTCAACATAACCTCAAGGCAATTATTCAGTCAGAAAATTTTGTTGCCAAAATCTCTCCATACCTTCACACAATGGCTGACGTATAGAGGGATGTCAAGGAAAATGTGTATCAACAGCAAGACCGCAATAAACAATACAGTAATGATCATCGACGTAATCAACCGCCACTGGAAATCGGTTCCAAAGTATTGGTACAAACACATGTGTTAAGCAACAGTCAGAAAGGAGTTACATCCAAATTCGTCTTAAACTCCCACAGACATATATACATATACATAGATTCCCACGGCTACATACATATAACAAGAACAACTCGCCTCTAATAAATCACAATCATCTTAAATTCTCACAGCCATACATAGTACATACACATAATCAATCTACCTCAACAAAATCCTCACCCACCTCAAATAATGATTAGCCTTAAACTCCTACAGATAGACACACCTACAAATCCCTATGGCCACCTTTTATGTCAACAACCCTACCCACCCAAATCACGATCAGACTTAAACTCCTACATACATACAAACATACAGATTCCCCCGGTTACATATTACTAGAATACCTCGCCCCTCATAAATCGCGATCAGCCTTAAGCTCCTACAGAAATATATATATTCCAATTCCTAGAGAAATACACACACATACACACACATACAGACGATCCATCTACCTCCACAACACCCCCACCCACCTCAAATCACGATCAGCATTAAATTCTCACAGGCATACATACATACATGTAATCGATCTACCTCAACTACACCCCCGCCCACTGCTTATCGCAGCCTCGATTAAATTCTTCAAGACAGATACATCCACAAACTCCTACGGTTACATATTACAACACCTACTAACACCCATCCACCCAAATCACAGTCTACCAACACCTATATTAGCATTAAAAAAATATCTTTCACGTTTTCCCGTCGGCATAAGGACAAATCATTTCCATGATTTTCCTTCGGTATTAGGAAAAAATAATAATCATGTTTTGCCGTCGGCATATACACACATAAAAACTTATAAACTATGAGTCACCTTAATACATTCACACAAAATATTCCACACAAAAATTCCCACGGTCAGGCGGACAGTCAGAGAGGCAGACAGACAGCCAGACATACACCTAATGTAAACAAAAAACTCTTAATGTAAACAAAAAACTCCTAATGTAAACAAAAAACATCAAACCGCCGCCGAAAACACAAATTTCCAATAATTTATCAATTTCAGCAACAATTTAACAATTTCAGCCCACAATTTAACAATTTCAACCAGAATTTTGCAAGTTTAATTGGGGCCGGAGTGGCAGTTCAGTACTACTAAATACATAACGAACAAATTCTGAGCAAGAAAAGCCTCTATATAGCGAAATAATACTTTAAATGCCTCAATATAACGATATCAGAATAAATCCTAAATGGCAAAGCCCCGTTATAAGAACAGCGAAGTCTAAATGTATTTACAAGCGCATTTCTAAAGCCTCTATACAACGAAGTATTCGTAAAAAAGCCTCTATACAACGAAGTAAGAAAAAAAATTTAAAATTTTAAAGTCCCGTTATCAAAAGAACGAATTCTTAATGTGTGTGCAAATATAATATAAGCTTTTATTAGCATTCTCATATTGAACAGAATTTGAATATAGAAAACTATAGTTATAACGAATTTTTTCCCCATTTCTTCAAATTGCGTTCTATCAAGGCTTTGCTGATTATATTTATAGCGAATCAATGGTTATAACGAACCATTTTGGATCCCCTTGGAATTCGGTATATCGAAGTTTTACTCTACTTTACAAAAAATTTTAATAGTTTCATCAACTTGGTGCGTTTGCCATTCACTGATCTTATGTAGCTCACAAATAGCAAAATCAATTCCCGATTCTGTGTAAGTTCTTGTTATTTTCACTCTCCGTTGCGAACGCTTAAGTACAAATAAATATTCGACTTAATTAATTTAGGTGTAGGCTCAAGTAAATTTTTAAAACTCGTATAAATGTCAAACATTGCGACCTATGCATAATGAAAAAGTAGCATGATGTTAGCATAAGTGGCAAAATTATACATGGTCTTAACAGTCTTCCAAAAATATTTACATTAAAAATCACGATAGGATTTTAAAATGGGTTAAAACTACTTTATGCCTTGACTTTTAATGTAAAATTTTATGGCAAAATTCGTTAAGATCATGTTCATACTAACTTTATGCGAGTTTTTCATTATGGATAAGCCCGTAGATGGTTATCTCTTGGAATAGCTGTGCAAAGAGTTTTAGAGCACTGGAATGAGTAACACCAGCATTTCAAAATGATATCAAACAAGATTATTTATAAAATATTTTTTTGGACAAAAATTAAGATTTTTCTTTTGAAATGGGGATTTTTTGGGGATGCTTTAAATTGGGGACAAGAGGTAAAATTTTTCTGGCAGTACTGATGCACATACGTAAATCCAACTTATTTTTTATATATCAGCACCTTGTCTTCCACTCAAGTAAATTTATAATTTTTTGAATTCTGTTCACACTTGGTATCCAGTGTGACCATTTTAGCACTTTTGCAGCTAAATTTTTTTGGTTGAGTTACGCTTCATTTACACATGAAAGTAACTTGTTACAAGTTGCTTGTACATATTAACAACCAATATGTACGTGCTGTTGTGTTCTGAATCAGCTGTTTTGTTTCTGTTTAGTTGAAAATCTGTATGTGTGGTTATTTTTTCCTTTTTCGTTCTGTTCTGTTGCGGACAGATCTGTAGAAAGTAGAATTCAACGTTAAGTGACAGTGAAAAAGACATGGCTTTAATGAAGCCTTAACGCGTTATAAGAAAGCAAAAAAAAATTCTGCTTACGCAGCAAAGCGTTGCCATTTGTCAAGTTTTTCCTTTTTGCAGGTTTTTTGAGATGACCCAAAATTTTTTGAAAATACAAAGCTTTTTAAAGTTTTTTTTTATAAAGGGCGTGTGCCAAACGGTAGTAAAGTACTATGGTAAAAAAATATTTGACTGTGGGGGAAATTTTTCATTTTTCTTCTATGCCAAATGATATCTTTTTTGACAATGTAAAAGGTTTACAAATTCCAATTAGCATATAAAGAATCTGATGAAAAAATTACTGCGGCGGCGAGGCAAAAAATTTTACTACAAGCCGCCGGCTACCATCAATTTTTTAAAAGATTTTTATTTAAAACAATATTCTTGCAGCAGAAAATTATATAACTTTATACATATATATGATTAACATACGGAATTATAGTTAAGCGATATTTTGAAACCTGTTCTTTTTTCACAGCGATTGAAAAATCACTAATCTCAACTGTGACTGAATTTATCAAGTAACAGGCACAGATATCACAGATATAAGCAGATATGGCAGCACTGACGTATGTCAAAGGCCCATATCAGCTTTTAGTTAACCCCATATTTAGGAGAGTTATATTCTATGTGAAATCCTGAAAAACAATGTGATAGCAGAAAAATACTATACATTACCAGGAATTTTGCCAAAAAAATGTAAACAAATAAAATAAAAATAAAATTTGTTGTGAAAAAAATTTTGTTTTTATTAAAAAATTTAAATATATACATGAAATTGTAATTCTCAATTAATTTCTTCTGCTGAAATTGTTGGCTGAACATCGAAAACAAGATATTTATGTTTTAAGCAAGTTTGTTTAGTAGAAAATGTTTATTAACTTACAGGAACAAACGGATTTGCATACAACTGCACAATCGCTCCCAAATGTGTTTTTTTGGCAATTCTTCCACCATGCACAATTTGCACAAAGGTAGGAATTCCGAAATATATAAAAAAGATATGTATTAAGAAATATGTTTCTCAATTAGAAATATTTTTTACATTTTTGATACATACCTTGCAACTGGTGATGGTAAGCAAAGTTACACTCATGTTTTTTGGAGACTTCATTGCCGCAAAAGCGTCTAAAACGGCTGTAAGTATTAAAAAAAACCTGTAAGTATTAAAGTTTAATATTATAATATTGAATTGTTAATTTCTTTAGATATTTCTTTGATTACCGTTTGGACAAAAAGTGACAAACCAATTTGTAGCCTTCTTTATATAGAGAACCACCGCAAGCGTCATGGAATAGCTGAAAATATAAATATAAAATCTTATAATAAAAAAATTTTATTTTAATTGACTATTTATTTGATCAGTTTCTTATTTTTTATGTCTGCCGGCCAGAAAATCATGGTGATGTGATGGTGTTTTTGGAAGCACTGTTTAAGGGTGGGTTTTCCAGCCAGAAACATTATCTTTTGTAAAAAAAACCCACGCACAGTATTTACAAAACACATTAATTATGTACATATGTACAATGTACATACCTAAGCACATGCGAGTACGTATGGATACTGTTTAACATACAAACAGTATCTGCACTCATTCAATATTTCAAACACAAATATTTCATTGACACTTACCTTCTTGGATTCTTCAGGAACTGATAAGCTTCGCCACATTTGGTCAATCCTTTACAAAGACACTAGCGCCTCCTAAAATGCATACATACATATACATATATTTTAATTTTAGTTTTGAGTGTTATAAGAACACAGAATTTAGTTATTATGTATGTATGTTCGTACGTGTGTGCCTGCCGGCCAGGCCATTATATGCATGTGTGTTTAGAAATACTGTTGAAGGGTTTGTTTTCTTTATTTCCATACACACAAATATCAGCACTTGGAAATTTCAAATATAATAAAATTTTTCTGTATCTTAAAAGAAAACCTAAACACGAACAGCATTTGATAAAAACGCAAAACACTATTGGAAACAATACAGTTCTCGGTCGGCCGGCCTCACCTTCATTGAGTGCCAATACTGTTTATGAAATATAATTATGCTCCCATCTAGCACTCATTGAATAAATATTTTTTCACTTTTTAATATTTCAAAAACTAACCTTTCGGGATTCTTCGGGAACCGATGGAGCTCCTCCACATCTGGGCAGCCTTTTATGTACTTGCGACTCCTGTAAAGATTAATGGGAATTATTGTTTATTAAATAAAATCTATAATATAAGTACTTACATGTTTATTTTCTTCGGAATTTGCTTTGTAAAGGATCTGCAAAAGAAATTTATAATTAAGAAAAGTAAGACAAATATAAACAAAACGACTTACCCCTTTGAAAAACTCCAACACAATGGCTGCTGCCATAAAAGTTGCGGTGGAATGCAGCATTGCATTTATGAAAAGGCGCCAATTTGTGCATTTTTCCATAAATTTGCGCCTTTTTGTGAATGCAATCCTAAAATTTAATTGAAAATAAAGTAACTTATTTTTTGACATTTAACTTGTTAAAATAACAAAGCCAGGCATATTCAAAACAATATCATTCTGTCCTTTAATAAAAATTGTGATGCCATTGAGGTAGTTTACACGAGAACAATTTTTAAGCCGCACAATTTTAGTTATTTTCCAAATTACACGAGACTAATTAATCTTGCATAAAATGTATACGTATACACAGCTTTGTGTGTGTTAGTGTTTTACTTAATCATTTGAAGTTTGGTTTTCGTTATAAGCGTATCGGAACATACTTGCAGGAAAAATGGTAATAAATGAGCAATTGTTTATTATTGGCAATATTTACTAAAAAAATTAAATGAAAAAATTGTTTTCATTATCTTTTATGAATTAATGCGAAAATGTATTCATATTTCTAAATAGTTACATTATCCAGAAGTACTTTTTGTAACTTTTTTTAAAAGAATTAAAGAAAAATCTCGTTCATTTTATTTTCATACAGCCTTATTTATAAAACTTGTTAAGCCTTTAAAAAGGTTTTTTAAAACAAATTTTCATAAAAAATTTTGTTAAAAAGTCTTAATAATTTGTATAAATAAGACTGATATAATTTATTTAACACGAAAAAACAATAAATTCAATTATTAGTTTTAAAGTTTGTTGACGTGACCAACCCCTTTCTTCTTTTAAATTCATGTTTCCACGACGATGGCCAACGAAAGACTAAATACGCTCTGTAAAATAAAAGAACACCGAACCTGTTGTTTCGCAAGTGTGTATGTATTGGTTTTGTGCTGCTAATGGGGGGTTGAAGCTGGTTGAAAAATTATGCAAACCAAAAAACCACTCTCTTCACCGAATTTGCCAACAAACTGGCATGTTGTGCCAGCCTAATTAATCCCGTGTAAACTACCTCATTCGTCAATTTTTCGGAAAAATTACGTGGCCGAATTTCCCGTGTCCAATCTGCCTAACCTGTAGTAACAGGTTTTGGAAATATAGTTCTTTTATACAAACTGTGATTGTTCTTATATGCTTACTTAACATTAGATAAGGCTACCATATGAAGTTTTTTATACCTTCAGCTTTTGTCGATAAAAAATCGTCAAATCGTTTCAAATCGTCTTTTCTGGCAACTATGTACATCTCACATGTTCATATTTGCAAATTTTTGTCTGTCTGCCTCTTATACGAAAATCACAATATTTGGACGGGGTTGATTTGCTAATTGTTTGTTCTTGGCGCTGTTCTTATTAGTATTTATCAAAATACCAATACTAATAAAGACTTTTAAAGCAGAAGAGCTGAAATGTGTTAAACCGTGATCACAGTCATAGTTTAATTTCACTGCTGCTATTCTTGTTAGATTTTTCTAAAATAACCGAACTGCTACAAACAAAATACTGCTAAACTGTGATCACAGTCACAGTTTAAAAGAGCAGCGATTTAGAAATCACATTCACAAGGAGCAACATTATTAAAAAATCGCATTATCGCTCATCACTAGAATAAACAAATGTAAAATTGTCAGTAACTTCCCTACAAGAAATGAATGACCGAAACTAACACAAAAGTAATTTTTTCACTAACACAATTACAACAATTTTATATTGAAATCAACAGTGACAGTGAATTGCTCTAGTTGCTCTACTCTAACATGTATGTAAGAGTGGAACATCTAATGTACATATGCCAAAAATTAAAAAAAAAATCATTTTTTGTAAAATATACAATTCGTTCGGTCTGTGAAAATGTATTGAAGTGTTAAAAAAGTTAAGTAAAAATAATATTAAATAAAAGATATTTCCAAAGTTTAATTAAATATACATATATGAATATTTCTTTTCTATATTTTAGATATTTATAAAAACTAATGCGTATTGGTGATTGACAAAGTCGTTAAAGGGATAGATGACCCCCAGGTTGTTTAATGTTTTTGATTGTTGTTAATCCTTTTTAATATTTAACTTGTGTATATCTTTATTTTTTGTAATAAAAAAGAATTAAAACAATATAAAAATTGTGTTTATTAAGATAATTATGCAGGTTTGACTAGTTTGCTATGATGCTTTTATACATAAAGTGTGATCAGGCAGTCGTGACCACCACATGCATCACCAATGGCAAGTAAAAATACGTCAGAGTAAGCAGGTCACCTATATATGTATGTTCCATAGTAGACATTTTTAATTAGTTAGACAAAGATGCAAAATCACACGTACACAAAAGTTTACATCAAAAGTTTACATTACAGTTAACTGTATATTGTTTATAAAAATAACAATTACAGGGTAACTTAGGTACAATTGCAGACGCGGCATTCCTGCATGATTATAGTTATTCGGTGTTGCCAATCTGTGTGTACTTAGACAGTGTGTAATTTCTACTCACATGTGCAGGCCATATAATTCAATTCTTGTTTAATCTGCGTGTAATTCTACTTTGGGTTCTATTTTTATTTATTTTGGTTTTAATTTTAACCTACACAAAAGATATGTAGTGTAATTTTTTTCAATGTGTAATTGGAGACACAGCCACGTATAAATTCATTGGCAACACTGTAATCATTTTATTAAAACACATACATTAACATTTTTACAGCTTGTAAACAAAGTCTGACAATTATATCGTTACCTGAAATGCAAAAGGGCGTAACAACATATTTCAAAATTTTACAGGAGAGACAAAAAACTCCATAAAATCAAAGATTACGAAGCTGGTGTTGCAATTTCTTCAGTACAGCATTAAATTGCGATGATGCATTTATTTCGTAGAAAAAAAAATTTCTTTAATCGTCATTTTTATTAGATGTGCGGGATGCGCCATTTTGCATTATAAAAAACTGAAATCAAAAGGGCGTAACAACAGAAACATGTTTAAAGTAAAAATGTACTCATATGATTTGCTAGTCGAGTTTGAAGAAATAAAAAGCACAAATGTTTTTTAGATTTAATTTTATTAACTTAAATATACTCGTAAATGCATATTTTTAACTTAAAATTTAAAATAAAATAACATTTCATAAAAAAAACTAAGAAAAAATAAAGGTTAATATTCATTGCAAAATTCAAAAATCATAAATCAGTTCACTAATCACCTTAAATTTAAAATAAAATTATATTTCATTAAGTAATGGGAAAAATAAATTTAAATACATAGTTATTGCAAAATTAATCATTAATCTTCGAAAGGAATGTTGTCGTAAAACAAGTGACAGTCTGCAGGTATTAATCTTTTTAGATCTTGGAGATGTTGCCATTTCTTCTTCGAGATTTTTAGTCTCTCCTTATGTAATTGTGAAGGCTGTTCAACGACGAAATCCTTTTTAGTTCTTTGTGGAAGTTGTTGATATTCATTTTCTATATTAGTTTTAAAATAAATGACTCCTGTTGGATCATACGCTAAGGATCGAATCATATTTACGGTATCATCACCAGATTTTCGGCCTTAGTAATAACAAGTAAGAGTGCTATATTCGGCTGTGCCGAATCTTATATACCCTTTACCAAAGTGCGTTTATGTAGTATAGAGATACATACATAAGCACAGAGATATGTATGTAGGTACATATTAATTTTGTGAAAAAATTCATACTTTTTGTGCAATTTTCAGGTTTTAGGCATTATGTTTAATTTGGTGCTTTTTCCGATTTTTTTTTCATATAGGCAATTTTTTTTTGGTTTTGGCGATATAGGCAATTTTTTTTTGTTTTGGCTATTTTTTTCAGTGTTTAGCGTTTTTTTTTTAATTTTGGTGATTTTTTTCATATAGGCAATTTTTTTTGTTTTGGCGATTTTTTTCGGTTCATGGCGTTTTTTTAATTTTGGCGATTTATTTTCGTTTTGGCGATTTTTTTGATTTTGGCGATTTTTTTTCATTTAGGCGATTTTTTTTTAATTTTTGGCGATTTTTTTTCATATAGGCAAATTATTTTCGTTTTGGCGATTTTTTTCGGTTTTTGACGTTTTTTTTTAATTTTGGCGATTTATTTTCGTTTTGGCGATTTTTTTGATTTTGCCGATTTTTTTTTCATACAAGCGATTTTTTTAATTTTTGGCGATTTTTTTTGATATAGGCAATTTTTTTTTGTTTTGGCGATTTTTTTCGGTTCATGGCGTTTTTTTAATTTTGGCGATTTATTTTCGTTTTGGCGATTTTTTTGATTTTGGCGATTTTTTTTCATTTAGGCGATTTTTTTTCATTTTTGGCGATTTTTTTTCATATAGGCAATTTATTCTCGTTTTGGCGATTTTTTTCGGTTTTTGACGTTTTTTTTTAATTTTGGCGATTTATTTTCGTTTTGGCGATTTTTTTGATTTTGCTGATTTTTTTTTCATACAAGCGATTTTTTTAATTTTTGGCGATTTTTTTTGATATAGGCAATTTTTTTTTGTTTTGGTGATTTTTTCGGTTTTTGAGGTTTTTTTTTAATTTTGTCGATTTATTTTCGTTCTGGCGATTTTTTTGATTTTGGCGATTTTTTTTCATTTAGGCGATTTTTTTCATTTAAGCGATTTTTTTTCATTTTTGGCGATTTTCGTTTATATAAGCATTTTTTTTTTGTTTTGGCGATTTTTGCGGATTTTTGTCATGGTGTGAATTTTTTTTCATTTTGACACTTTCTCGTTTTGGCGATTTTTTCGGTTTTTGTGGTTTTTTTTAATTTTGGCGATTTTTTTTCGTTATGGCGTTTTTTTTTGATTTTGACGATTTTTTTCATATAAGCGATGTTTTTAATTTTTGGCGATTTTTTTTCATATAGGCAATTTTTTTTTGTTTTGGCGATTTTTTTAGTGTTTGGCGTTTTTTTTAATTTTGGCGATTTATTTTCGTTTTGGCGATTTTTTTTATTGTGGCGATTTTTTTCATTTAGGCGATTTTTTTTTTTAATTTTTGGCGATTTTTGTTCATATAACCATTATTTGTTTGTTTTGGCGATTTTTGCGGGTTTTTGGCGTTTTTATTTAATTTTAGGGTTTATTTTTATTTTGGCGATTTTTTTCGCTTTAGCGATTTTTTTTTAATTTTTGGCGATTTTATAATTTTTGGATTTTTTAGTTTTACCGTTTTTGAAAATTTCAACAGTTTAGCTCTTACGGTTTCCAAGATATAGCAATTTGTTAAAATTACATAGTCAAAATTGCATTAACTGATGGACCACCCTTTTATTTAAATTTTTTTTAATTTTAGTGTTAATTGTTGCAGCATATATAAAAATACACTAATTTTACAAATTTCAAGTGTCAATATGCATATGTACATACATAATACAATTGTATGTATATTACATGGGATTTTAAAAGTTTTCGTCACTCATTTTGGAACACCCTTTAATTTTTAGCTTTTATATATTTGTTGTTGTAGCGACCAAAGTTCTACATACACTGTCCAAATTTCAGACCCGTAGCTTTTACCGTTCCTGAGAAAATAGCCTTCTTCCTAAAACATGAAATATGTTTAATTATTAGGAAATAAGTTAAAGTTTTCCAACCCTGGAAACGTTTTTTTTATTTTGTTAAATTTTAAAATTTTTTTTTTAATTATAAATACCAATTTTATTCATACCGAAGTATAAAATAAGTTAATTTAATAAAAAAGTAATGAAAACTTGTTTTCGGTAGTTATTTTCTATGGGAATATTGAGTATGAGGTTTCCAGCTCTGAAACCGTCTGCTCGATTTTGCTGAATTTCAATAGAAAAATTTTTTGGAAAATTTCTGACACACCAGTCCAAGAACGAAGTCTCTAGCTCTTCTGGGAGCTTGGGAAAACCGATTTCACGTACAGACAGACGGACAGACGGACAGACGGACATCGCTTGTTCGTCTTCCCTATGCATAAGGATCCAGAATATATATACTTTATGTGTCGCTTATTAATATTGTAGAAATTACAAACGGAATGACAAACCTATATATACCCTTTTACCATTTTTTGGTAAAGGGTATAAAAATAATTTAAAAAATAGAAATATTATTAAGTAGTAGTCTTTTAGGTTATGCGATTAGTTTAAGAAAGTAATTGAGCAATTTAATTTATTCTTTCTTGTTAAGGAAATTTCATTAAAATGCTTTTGTTTATACTGTTTTTACCTGGCCGTATTGATGTGTAGCGCTTTGGAATAGCATCGTAATTACAGAAATAAGCGTGATGTAAAAGATGAGCATTCGGAGGAAAAGGTGTTTTTCGTGCATTCTTAATTATATCCACTAGCTGTGACGGCAAATTTACCTGCATATTTTTTACCTTTCTCTCAATAAGAGAGTGAGTAGCATCGCACTCCATTTGAGTATGTCCTACAACTAAGTATTTCTGCTCGATCGTCACATTTTTTTCGGTACAAAACAACAACAAAGCATTCGCTAAAATGGCGTTACGATTTTGGTAGCAACAACCATCTGAATATATGATGATGTGGTGAAATTCTGGGCTTTATGATATGACCTTTTCTAAATGTTTTATAATACATGTTGCAAAGTACGATGACGTTAGGGCACCTTCCGTCTCGTCCCATATGTAATTATCTGACTCGTGTGTAATGACATTGTATACGGTAAAATTATGTACTTGAAGCTTCATTTTATAATATGTTACGGTCGTATGGGCCAGTGAGGTTTCCGACTAGCGCTTAATAGCGAGCAAACCTCAGGCGGTTCCAACCCTCCCACTGGGTACTCCGCACAATATAAAATATTTAGGAAGATAATCACACAAAAAAAAAACATAACACTTACATTTATACTTAAACATGTACCTTGCAAATAATACCATTTTTTTCTGAGACTGATGTTATTCCCAGGATTTGCCCGCCCAACCATGTCACAATTGGCTCCTTCTGTTCAAAGTTTTTGTTTTGTGACCCACTAAACCATCTATTTCTTCAACCTTGTCTTACCTTTATGCCATTACCCTCCTACAAATTAAGCCAACATTTTTTTTTACTTAACTTTTTTTCACCATTTAATATACATATTTTATTATTTTCGCACAATACTTACAACTATACAATTATTAAATTTCTTTTCCTTGTTTTTATTTTAAATTTTACAATATTTTCTTAACTATAATTTTTAAATTAAATTTCGACACTATATACTTATTTTGGTACAGCAAAAGGTTAAAACTATTTTCTCTTTCAATTTTTGAATTTTTTTATAAGTTTCTAACGTATTACCGGTAAAATTTTTACTTTTCTGTTCGCTCAGATCAATCTTTTCTAAAAAAAAATATATTTATTTTCTACTAACAAAACCTAACCTGAAGGAGCTCCCTAAGGTTGGATATTTTCCTGCACTATTTTTAGGAACGTTACTAATGTATACTAACAAAACTAATTGATATGAACCTAAAAAAAAGCAAAAATTCTTTTCGTTTCCGGTATGCTCTAAATGCAAACAAAACTAATTTAGTACGTACAATCAAAAATAAAAAAAATTACCTACTTTGCGGCGGCGATAATTGTTGAATAACTAAAAAATCCAAGTTTTCAACCGTTCACTGTACTAACAAAAAAACTCCTAAACTACATAAACATAGAAAATAAATATACCGAAGACTAGTTTAACCCTTGAATTAATAATTATTATGAGGAATAACGTTGTGTTGTGTGTTGATTTTTTGGTTGACAAATAACTTATTTTCTTCTCTTCACCGTTTTCAAAGATTAAATTTTATATGTATTATGTTCCGCTTTTTTCTCATCTATTGTAAGGAGGTTGTTAAAAGTTTTTACCTGGATATTTGGACTTAGCCTTTTTAGTTATATTTTTGCCTCCCCTCTTTTCTATTCTCTAATTGTGTTCCAGTGTCCGCATCCAATTTGGGTTTTAGCAGATAATTGGATGGTTTTGAATATCCAGGCACTATGTACCAGCTCTGTAGCCAACTGTGTCATTTAAAAAAAAACAAACATTAACCTTTTTTTTTTCTATAAAGTTTTTTTTTCACTTGTTTTTGATAACTTTTACCTTATTTTATTTTCTTAATTGTTCTTAGCACAAAATTTAATTCACTGGTCTGGTCTCACTTGTCTAAGCATTTATTGAACCACTCTTCTCAGCCAAAACTTTAACTTTAAATTTTTAACTTTAAATTTACTTTTAATTTTTATTTTATTTTTATTAACAAGTTTGATGCTGACACTTAGAACACTCTTTTGATTCTCATCACAACAGATTTGTTTCCCACCTATCAACCTGACTTTCCTATTTTCGTCTTTTTTCCAATTTCCCACAGGTTTTCTAGAACTTTCCAATTTTTCCTGATTCGCCATATTATTAATTTTTTTTATAAATGTTATTCTTTTCCCTCAATTTCGCCATCTTTTTCTTTATTATATTTTCGATTTATAAAAAAAAATTAAACATATTCTTACATGGCAACAAAATTTTCTGATTTCACGAGCCTCAGAAGAATTGTTTATACCTTCAGTTTTCCACAATTATAAATGGATACCAACACAACTAGGTCATTTCATTGCTTATTTTTTTTATTTTCCTTTTACCAGGTTGTCATAAATATAGAAAGTTTCTACTTTTCATTCATAATTTGATTTTATTTTCAAATTAACTCTTTACGTAGTAATATTACGACAACCCTGTATTTAATTTACTACGTTCATGCTTTGCCGTTAATTTTACTACATTTTATGACAACACTATAGCCAGCAACAATAAAGGCGAATTCATTGACAATCATATGACAGAAGAATTGACTCTAAGTTAGTATGGCGGCAAGTGAAAACAAATAAACATAAATAAAGGAAAAATTAAAAAAAAAATCTAAATGTGAAAATTTATTTCTATGTATATAAATATAACTTGAGTCCTACGTGCGTTAACCGAATTAACCAAGCCATAACAAAGCTGGAATTAAATTTATTCTAAATAAAAGCTCTGAACGCAAACATACAAAAAAAACTGGTTTTGGGTTTGTTATCCCAAGTGGCCAAAAAAAAATCATCCGCAACAAAACTCCGGGTCCTACAAGTGTTCGCAGTCGGAAACGGTGTGCGGATTTCGTGTCATGACAGTAACTGAAATTGAACGTGGGGAACTCCCATGACCCTGGCTGAGTCTCAGAATCAACTTGCTTTTAGCCGGGCTTATTCTTTTTGTATGCCAATACGAATTAAATTACATATTTTCTTTGAATTAGTGCAATATAAAAAAAATTTCTACGCTATTGAAGAATTTTCTACGTCTTCGAAAACATTACTTGCTCCTTATTAGAGCTAAGCCGACTGTTGATATTTTCCGTCTAGAAAACTCATAGTGGCTACCCGTTAATAACAAAGGATATTAGTCAATTTCTTGTAATTGGCTTTCTGGCCAATTTAGCACACAACGTGCAAACTAATAACGAACGCCCACAAAGTAGCTTTGAGGCAAAAACGAGATTTTTATTTTTTATTTAATTGTCAAAATACGTGTATTTTTTTATTTATGCATTTTATTATATGTTTATTTTTCTTTTGTCATTTACATATTTTAAATCCTTTGTTGTTTCTAGGGCATTACCTCTATATTTTTTCTAATACATACAACCATATGGCTATTTTGATGGTGTGGAAAATCTCTACGACGTCTTTTAATGGTATAAAAGGCCTAGAGATATATTATTTCCTTGAACGTGGCTCTAAAAACTTCTTCAATAAACGTCTACTCATTACGGGAAGTTTATTTGATATTCACTATGTGCCAAGAGTGTACTTTGTGTAAAATTTATTTTGTTTTTATTTTTTTATAGATTCTTCGAAAGCTAAGTGATTGATGCTATTACTATCCGAATACTTAATCTATATCACAGATGGATCACATATGGTTTCCCTACTATCTAATATTGCACTAAAGAAAATTACGCCAGCTATAATTCTACTTTTTGATTCTAAATCTATCAGGTACGAAAAAAAAATCATCATAAATATTTATATATGTAAAATTTGCTAAGTAGATTAAAAAGTGGGACAACACAAACATTTTATGCTAGATATAACCAAAATAAATTTGTAAAATAATTACTGATATTATGTCCTAATATTGCACTTCGTTCCGAGTTGAACTCGTTAAAACTAGTTCTCTCCTTAGCTATTTACACCTTAATATCCTTAACGTGGTAAACTCCTATTTTCGTTCCCCCTAACGTCTCTAACTCGTACATATTGTTGCCAACAGGTCGGACCACTCTACATTTCAAAAACTTCCGGCAAAATTTTGCGTTTATGTTCTTTGCGAAATTACTTTGCACCATGTTTCTGCGGTAGACCTCCTGTCCGGGCACAAATTTAACTACACGCGCTCTTTTATTATAACTCGCAGCACTTTTTTCATAGGCTTTAGACATATTTTCTTTTATTTGCTCGCGAATAAATTCTAATTTCTCATTGGGCTCTGAAATCACTCTATGATCAGTTACTGACTGTAGTTTTCGGCTCAGTTTATAGTCTGCTCCACTCGAATACATATGGTATCCAAACAGCGCAAAAAATGGAGTAAAACCAATTGTGCTGTGAAACGAATTCCTTAATGCACAGTCAATTTCTGATAAATACATATCCCAGTCACGGTGATCTTCTTGCAAATATGCTCTGATAGCGGACAAAATACTCTGGTTTACTCTTTCTGAAGCATTACTGCTTGGTTGATATACCGGAGTCCTTATGTGTTGTATTTTATAATTGTTTATAAGATTTTGAAAATTTTTAGAAGTAAACTGAACACCATTATCCGTGTGTATAATTTCTGGTACGCCAAACTTATGGAATACCTCATGCGTTAAAAACTCGATAACATTACCAGATGTAGCTTCCTTCATAGCTTTTATAAATGTGTATTTGGTGAAATGGTCCAAAACCACAAACACATAACAGTTTCCACTTTTCGATCGTGGGTATTTACCTAAAAAATCCAAATACAATTTTTGAAACGGCCGGTCTGTTATAAATTGATTTCCAATTTCAGGACGGAGGTTTTGGTTAGATGACTTTACCTCTTTGCACGTCTGGCAGCTTTTGATATATATTCTAACTTGTGTGGGCATTTTTGGCCAATAAAAAAATCTTTTCAGTCGTTCCAATGTTTTTGTCACTCCACCATGAGCTGCAGTGAGACTGTTGTGCTCTTTTTCAATCAACACTTGAGTAAGATTTGTCGGAATCCACAACTTCCATTGGTGTTCGGTTTCTTCTCTATCAAAGTCCGTTTTTTTAAAGATAAGCCCATCTTCAACCTTTAAATCTGGCAAAACATTTTTGTTTTTGTTTATGCATTCAATCAGCTCTAAATATTCTTCGCTTTGAAATTCAGTAGTTTCGAATCCAAAAAGTTCTTCTAAGTCTATTTCCTCTACCTTCGAACTTTCTTCACACATGCGGGAAAGCGTATCGGCCACTATATTTTCGGAACCTTTCCTATGTTGGATATCAAAATCAAAGGCTTGCAATTGGAGTGACCATCGAGCTAGTCTTCCCGTCAGATCCTTTAATGACATCAGCCACTTAAGGCTCGCGTGGTCTGTGACTATAGTGAAAGGCATCATTTCTACGTATGGTCGGAATTTTTTTACCGCCATAACAGCCGCCAAACATTCCTTTTCAGTCACGCTATAATTTCTCTGACATGCATTAAGCTTCTGACTGTAAAATGCTATAGGGTGCTCATCCCTGTTCTCATCCAACTGGTATAAAACAGCCCCGATCCCATATTCGCATGCATCGCACTGAATCCAAAAACGCTTTGTGAAATCAGCATGTCTCAAAACAGGTGCTGACGTCAATGCTTTCTTCAAATTTTCAAACGCTTCGATTGCCTCAGTGGTCATTTCGAATTTTTTTGTTTTTTTGAGCCTATCGGTAAGTGGTGCAGATATGGAAGCAAAATCTTTTATAAACCTGCGGTACCAACCGGCTGTACCCAGAAAACTTCGCACTTCACGAGGAGTCTTTGGTACCCTTATATCTCGGATAGCTTTCACCTTCTCCGGGTCTGTTTTTAAATTCCCGCCACCTATGATAAACCCTAAATATTTTAGCTGTTGAAAGCAAAATTTGGACTTTTGGAGGCCTATGGTCAAATTAGCTTTTCTCAGGAGTAACGCAACTTCTTCCAAAATTTTCAAATGTTTTTCAAAACTGTTGGCAATTACCAGAAGGTCATCTAAATATATGAACACATTTTCTTTTAATCTTTGGGGAATGACCTTGTCCATAAGTCTGCACAGTCGTTGGGCCGCGTTGCACAGACCAAATGGCATTACACGAAATTGGTAGAGCGGCCGACCTGCCACAGTGAAAGCCGTATAGGGTCTACATTCATTCTCAAGCTCGATTTGCCAAAAAGCGAATTTTAAATCGACGCTACTTATATAATAAGTCTCCTCGATTCGACTTAATATCCCATCAATATTTTGAAGTGGATACGCATCTTTAATCGTAATTTTATTCAACTTTCTTGCATCAAGACAAAACCTATTTTTTTCTGGCTTTCTAACCACGGTGGTTCTGTTTGCCCAAGGACTTTCACTCTCTTCTATGACATTCAACGACAACATTGTATCAATCTCATTATACACAATTTCCTGTACAGCAGGAGACAACGGATAATGTCGGTCTTTAAAAGGCACCGCTCCCTCTATTAATTTAATGGAGTGCTTCTCCAGGGAAGTACAGCCCAATCCTTCCTTTTCGAAAGTCGGAAACATTTCAATAACTTTATCTAATTCTTGCTTTTGTCTCTCGCTCAAAATATGAGGGTTGGACTTGTGATCATTGATCTCAAAACTATCCTGAATTTTATGAATCTTTAACTCTTCAACATCAAAAACTTCGGGCGCTAGGTGAAATACTTTCCAAAAGTCTACTCCTAAATAGGCTTCTTGCTCTAAATCAGGGCACAAATAAAATTCAATTAACTCGACTTTGTCCTTAAAAGTAACCCCCAGGTCTAATTTTCCTAATAGCCTATGTTTTTTTCCTGCTGCTGTTGTAACACTAGAAAATATGGGCTTAAAACTTACTTGCCATTTATCTATTAATTCTCTACATCCTCTTCCCAGTAAGCTAATCGATGCTCCCGTATCCAACAAACCTGTTAGGTAAGTATTGTTTATGCAAATTTTTGCGAACGCACGTGGATCAGTTTTTCTATCAACTGTTTTTATTGCTTCTACTACTAGTTTTCTAATCTTTTTCTTTTCGGCAAATTTATTTCTTAATTTTAAAATTCTATTCGATATCGGCCTACTTATCTCTACATTTTCACTAAAGATTCTGTCTCTAACTTTGTGATAATTCAACTTCCTTTCTTCCAGTGAATATTGATGACGCAATTGAGGAATAAAATTATTAAAATTCTTAACTATTTTTACTAAACTATTGTTATTCTTCATTTCTAACGCAGGATTGCAAGTGGATTTTCGCTGGAACGACGGTTCCCTGCTGCTCCTTCGCTCCCCTGAAAGTTTTTTGTGGCACAATCAGTGCAGTTCGGTGCTTTGACGTCAGGCTTACCGCACCTATAGCAAAATAACGAGCGCTCAGTCGATGGACAAAATTGAAAAGTATGCCCATTTTGCCGACAATTCCAGCAAGTTAATGCTGCACGATTGCTTTGCCTCTCCTGTCTATTACCATGAATTTCTGCTATTTCACCTTCATCTTCAGAAAGAACTGCATCTGTAGGTTTTTCACAAATTTCGTTGACCTGCCTTGTATATCTATTCATAGAAATATTAGGGTGAGTGGGTTTGGCATCCTTACGGCAGAATATTTTTTCAGCCTCAATACATTCCTGCCGCAACTCTTCGACAGAACTAACAGCAATTGGGTAAACTCGGCTTCTAATATCTTCCCTTAAATTCCTTTTTATCATTTTTACCATTTCTCTTTCAGGGACGGATATATCGAGCCTTGATCGCATTTGCGTCATCGAGAAAAAAAATGCATCAATATCTTCCCTGGGCTGCTGTTTTCTTTCAACCAAATCACTCATTAGCTCAAATCGCGATCTGGTTGATTGGTACTGCTTCAGTAACGCATCTTTAAGAGTAGCCCATTCTGTGACGAAGTTTGTCTGTATATAAAGCCAGTACCATTTTTCCGCAACTCCCTTGACTATTAAGTGAAAGTTGTCTAGCACTTCATCCCAGGAAACTTTATACTGTTGTTGAAGTCTTTCTAACCTAAATACGAAATCTTCGACGGCCAACTTACTCGGATTGCCGTCAAATTCTAGACCCCATTTGTCAATACGTAATTGATGATAATCACGTGATCTACTGACCTCAATACTTGCTCTTGAAGATCTGGGAGAATGGTCGGAATTTTCTCGTGACACCGGAAAGTTATTTGCTGAATTACTGATGCTCTTATTCATGTGCGGTATAATCTCTTCTCGCAGCCTTTTACTATCCTGTTGGGTTTGCTGTAGCACCAGGCTCATTTTCCCCAACATAACAGTCATATCAGCCATTTGTCTTTTGATATCACCTATTTCATCCGATTGGTCACTCTTTTTCTTACCATTCTCACCCCCAGAAATATCCATGGCAACAGGTGGCCTCTGATTTGACTGAGCCTTTAATTCTGCACGCGCTGCAGCACTAGTTGATGGCTTATCTACTCGAATTGTTTCAGATTTGTCAAAAATCTGTGGCCCTATGCTACCTGCAGCCTGTTCCATGACAGTATTTCTATTTTCTGCTGGTCTTCTATTCGGTGTATTTGATTTGTAAGTCTTTCCAAAAGCGTATGGGGTGGACCTATTCAAATCGAATTCTATTTGTCTCTCTCTTTTTCTGTTTTTTTGGTCTATTAGCTTTGGGGAATTTTTCGACATCTCATGCAGGAAATATAAATATTATTTTCTTTCTTTTTTTTTATTACTGTATAAGTATATATATTTTTTATATATCCTCGCTATTAGTAGCCGTAGAATCTAAACTATATATATGAAATTTATTTTAAAATATGTATATTCAATGTTTATTTTAGTTGTGTAGGCTTTGGCATAAAAATAAGTATCGGTTGTCGAAGTGGTAAAAAAAATGAAAATTTCATCACACATTATTTTGGTATTATTTGCAAAAAAACATTAATCAAAACTAATCAAATCCAAATTAATTTTCTCATACGATCCAAATTAAGATGTTCACTTATCAGGAGACTATGAGATTGATTTCCTAATGGTATTTGATACTGCAAACCTTATGACAAAAAAAAATCATAGGCGGTTATCAAACCCATCATCTCAATGTAGCATAAATGCACTTTTAAGCTGAAACTATTAAAAACTATATACATAAATAACAAACATAGAGAAGCGATACCAATACAATTAGGCAAACCATCACAACAAAGTTTTTCTAAGCTATTGGTAACTCTCTAAAATGAATTAGTAGAAATTTATCACCTCCCAAATACCAAAATTCAAAACCCACTGTACTACCTTTGCAAGATCTTTGCTCGTAAGGGCTACAGAAAAGAATTTTAAATATAGTATTGGTATAGTTATTATTTCGTCGGGCTATTTGACTTAAATGGTCTATTGTTACATGCTTAGCTGATTCTACATGTTATTATCACGTAATTTGAGAAATTCTATTATATCTTGTTCTCTCAATTCGTATACTTCATTTGGGCGCCATATATTGTTACGGTCGTATGGGCCAGTGAGGTTTCCGACTAGCGCTTAATAGCGAGCAAACCTCAGGCGGTTCCAACCCTCCCACTGGGTACTCCGCACAATATAAAATATTTAGGAAGATAATCACACAAAAAAAAACATAACACTTACATTTATACTTAAACATGTACCTTGCAAATAATACCATTTTTTTCTGAGACTGATGTTATTCCCAGGATTTGCCCGCCCAACCATGTCACAATTGGCTCCTTCTGTTCAAAGTTTTTGTTTTGTGACCCACTAAACCATCTATTTCTTCAACCTTGTCTTACCTTTATGCCATTACCCTCCTACAAATTAAGCCAACATTTTTTTTTACTTAACTTTTTTTCACCATTTAATATACATATTTTATTATTTTCGCACAATACTTACAACTATACAATTATTAAATTTCTTTTCCTTGTTTTTATTTTAAATTTTACAATATTTTCTTAACTATAATTTTTAAATTAAATTTCGACACTATATACTTATTTTGGTACAGCAAAAGGTTAAAACTATTTTCTCTTTCAATTTTTGAATTTTTTTATAAGTTTCTAACGTATTACCGGTAAAATTTTTACTTTTCTGTTCGCTCAGATCAATCTTTTCTAAAAAAAAATATATTTATTTTCTACTAACAAAACCTAACCTGAAGGAGCTCCCTAAGGTTGGATATTTTCCTGCACTATTTTTAGGAACGTTACTAATGTATACTAACAAAACTAATTGATATGAACCTAAAAAAAAAGCAAAAATTCTTTTCGTTTCCGGTATGCTCTAAATGCAAACAAAACTAATTTAGTACGTACAATCAAAAATAAAAAAAATTACCTACTTTGCGGCGGCGATAATTGTTGAATAACTAAAAAATCCAAGTTTTCAACCGTTCACTGTACTAACAAAAAAACTCCTAAACTACATAAACATAGAAAATAAATATACCGAAGACTAGTTTAACCCTTGAATTAATAATTATTATGAGGAATAACGTTGTGTTGTGTGTTGATTTTTTGGTTGACAAATAACTTATTTTCTTCTCTTCACCGTTTTCAAAGATTAAATTTTATATGTATTATGTTCCGCTTTTTTCTCATCTATTGTAAGGAGGTTGTTAAAAGTTTTTACCTGGATATTTGGACTTAGCCTTTTTAGTTATATTTTTGCCTCCCCTCTTTTCTATTCTCTAATTGTGTTCCAGTGTCCGCATCCAATTTGGGTTTTAGCAGATAATTGGATGGTTTTGAATATCCAGGCACTATGTACCAGCTCTGTAGCCAACTGTGTCATTTAAAAAAAAACAAACATTAACCTTTTTTTTTCTATAAAGTTTTTTTTTCACTTGTTTTTGATAACTTTTACCTTATTTTATTTTCTTAATTGTTCTTAGCACAAAATTTAATTCACTGGTCTGGTCTCACTTGTCTAAGCATTTATTGAACCACTCTTCTCAGCCAAAACTTTAACTTTAAATTTTTAACTTTAAATTTACTTTTAATTTTTATTTTATTTTTATTAACAAGTTTGATGCTGACACTTAGAACACTCTTTTGATTCTCATCACAACAGATTTGTTTCCCACCTATCAACCTGACTTTCCTATTTTCGTCTTTTTTCCAATTTCCCACAGGTTTTCTAGAACTTTCCAATTTTTCCTGATTCGCCATATTATTAATTTTTTTTATAAATGTTATTCTTTTCCCTCAATTTCGCCATCTTTTTCTTTATTATATTTTCGATTTATAAAAAAAAATTAAACATATTCTTACATGGCAACAAAATTTTCTGATTTCACGAGCCTCAGAAGAATTGTTTATACCTTCAGTTTTCCACAATTATAAATGGATACCAACACAACTAGGTCATTTCATTGCTTATTTTTTTTATTTTCCTTTTACCAGGTTGTCATAAATATAGAAAGTTTCTACTTTTCATTCATAATTTGATTTTATTTTCAAATTAACTCTTTACGTAGTAATATTACGACAACCCTGTATTTAATTTACTACGTTCATGCTTTGCCGTTAATTTTACTACATTTTATGACAACACTATAGCCAGCAACAATAAAGGCGAATTCATTGACAATCATATGACAGAAGAATTGACTCTAAGTTAGTATGGCGGCAAGTGAAAACAAATAAACATAAATAAAGGAAAAATTAAAAAAAAAATCTAAATGTGAAAATTTATTTCTATGTATATAAATATAACTTGAGTCCTACGTGCGTTAACCGAATTAACCAAGCCATAACAAAGCTGGAATTAAATTTATTCTAAATAAAAGCTCTGAACGCAAACATACAAAAAAAACTGGTTTTGGGTTTGTTATCCCAAGTGGCCAAAAAAAAATCATCCGCAACAAATACGAAGAATTAGCGTTCGTCTGCGGGACAAGTTTGACTGCTTGCATATCTATGCAAAACAGTAAACAAAGACCAGAACGTGCATTTTCTATATCGTTTAACTTTTCATTTCTCATTTTTTAAATTTCTGATCTGTGATTTTCATATTCATCTTTTGATACATTTTTTGATTTGAAAGAAACGCACAAATCGCACTCATCATTTCTTGGTTTAAATAAACCGTAATTACCTGCCTTAAGAACATCCATAAATTTAGGAAATGATACCTGGGAAATTTCATTTTCTTTCTGATGTCTACATTCCTCTATGTAAAGATCATATATTTGTCTGTATGACTTAAAATCTGCCTCAAAGTATAATTTTTTAGAATAACGCCGTCGATAATGGGATTCCAATTTTGGAATACCATCTAACCATTTCTTTAAATAGTTTAAACGATCGTCATACCTTTTTTTGCAATTATTAGGCATTTTATTTTGTTTCTCTGAAATCGCTGGAGTACAATGTAATCCACTAGATGCTTTCCATATTCTTACCATTTTTTGTGTTATTCCTAATGTGGAGAAACATTTTTTGGCAGACTGGAATCCGATTAGAATTCAATTTTAAGAAATAAAAGTTAGAAATTGAACGAGTTGAATTTTCGGCGTAAATGCGTTTTCTGTTAGATGTTTCTACTAGATTAATAACGTAAAGTTTTTTTTGTTCCCAAGACATCTTCCAAACAAGTAAGAGTGCTATATTCGGCTGTGCCGAATCTTATATACCCTTTACCAAAGTGCGTTTATGTAGTATAGAGATACATACATAAGCACAGAGATATGTAGGTACATATTCATTTTGTAAAAAAATTCATACTTTTTTTCTAGTGCAATTTTTAGGTTTTTGGCATTATGTTTAATTTGGTGCTTTTTAAATTTTGGCGATTTTTTTTTATATAGGCAATTTTTTTTTGTTTTTGGCGATTTTGTTCGGTTTTTGGCGTGTTTTTAATTTGGCGATTTTTTCGTTCCGGCGATTTTTTTCATTTTGACGATTTTTTTTTATTTAGGCGATTTTTTTATTTTTTATATATTTAATTTTTTTTTGTTTTTTTAGTTTTGACACTTTTTTCTCGTTTTAGCGTTTTTTCGAATTTTGTCGTTTTTTTTATTTTGGCGATTTTTTTCTTTCTTTTTTTGATTTTGAAAATTTTTTTTCATTTAGGCGATTTTTTTATTTTTTGCGATTTTTTTCATATAGGCTATTTTTTTTTTTTTTGTGATTTTTTCGTTTTTTTGGCGTTTTTTATTTCTTTTTGGCAATTTTTTAGTTTTGACAGTTTTTTCTCGTTTTGGCGGTTTTTTCGATTTTTGGCGCGTTTTAATTTTGGCGATTTTTTTTTGTTCTGGCGATTTTTTTGATTTTGACTTTTTTTTATTTAAGCGATTTTTTTATTTTTTGCCGATTTTTTTCATATAGGCAATTTTTTTTTGTTTCGGCGATTTTTTTCGCTTTTTGGCGTTTTTTTTTATTTTTGGCGATTTATTTTCGATATGGCGATTTTTTTGATTTTGGCGATTTTTTTTGCATTTAGGCGATTTTTTTAATTTTTGACGATTTTTGTTCATATAAGCATTTTTTTGGCGATTTTTGCGGATTCTTGTCATTGTGGGGATTTTGTTTTTTTGTTTTGACACTTTTTTCTCAGTTTGGCGATTTTTTTCGGTTTTTGGCGCTTTTTTAATTTTGGCGATTTTTTTTCGTTCTGGCGATTTTTTTGATTTTGCCGATTTTTTTCATATAAGCGATTTTTTGAATTTTTGCCGATTTTTTTCATATATGCAATTTTTTTTGATTTGGCGATTTTTTTCGGTTTTTGGCGTTTTTTTTTTTAATTTTGGCGATTTATTTTCGTTTTGGCGATTTTTTTTCATTTAGGCGATTTTTTTTTAATTTTGGCGATTTTTGTTCACATAAGCATTTTTTTTGTTTTATAGATTTTTTCGGTTTTTGACGTTTTTTTTAATTTTAGCGTTTTTTTAATTTTGGCGATTTTTTTTTCGTTTTGGCGATTTTTGAAAATTTTTGGAGATTTTACAATTTTCGGATTTTTTAGTTTGACCGTTTTTTTTAAATTTCAAGAGTTTAACCCTTACGGTTTCCAAGATATAGCAATTTTTCAAAATTACATAGTCAAAATTGCATTAACTGATGGACCACCCTTTAATATAATTTTTTTTAATTTTTGTGTTAATTGATGTAATCTATACAAAAATACACTAATTTTACAAATTTCAAGGGTCAATATACATATGTATGTACACATACATACAATTGTATGTATATTACATAGGATTTTAAAAGTTTTCGTCACTCATTTTGGAACACCCTTTAATTTTTAGGTTTTATATATTTGTTGTTGTAGCGACCAAAGTTTTACATATACTGTCCAAATTTCAGACCCGTAGCTTTTACCGTTCCTGAGAAAATAGCCTTCTTCCTAAAACATCAAATATGTTTAATTATTAGGAAAAAAGTTAAAGCTTTCCAACACTGGAAATGTTTTTTTAATTTGTTAAATTTTTAAAATTTTTTTTAATTATAAATAGCAATTTTAGTCATGTCGAAGTATAAAATAAGATAATTTAATAAAAAAGTAATAAAAACTTGTTTTCGGTAGTTATTTTCTATGGGAAAATAGAGTTTGAGTTTTCCAGCTCTGAAACCGTCTGTCCGATTTTGCTGATTTTCAATAGCATTTTAGCGTTTTTGTGTCATTGTGGAAATTTATTTTTAGTTTTGACACGTTTTTCTCGTTTTGGCGACTTTTTTCGGTTTTTGGCGTTTTTTTTTAATTTTAGCGTTTTTTCATTTTGGCGATTTTTTTGGTTTTGGCGATTTTTTTAAATTTTTGGCGATTTTATAATTTTCGGATTTTTTAGTTAGACCGTTTTTGTAAATTTCAAGAGTTTAACTCTTACGGTTTCCAAGATATAGCAATTTGTCAAAATTACATAGTCAAAATTGCATTAACTGATGGACCACCCTTTATTTTAAATTTTTTTAATTTTAGTGTTAATTGTTGTAGCCTATATAAAAATACACTAATTTTACAAATTTCAAGTGTCAATATACATACATATGTACATTGGTACATACAATTGTATGTATATTAGATGGATTTTAACATTTTTCGTTGCTCGTTTTGGAACACCCTTTAAGTTTTAATTCTCATATAATTGTTGTTGTAGCGATCAAAGTTCTACATACTTTGTCCAAATTTCAGACCCGTAGCTCTTACCGTTCCTGAGAAAATAGCCTTCTTCCTAAAACATGAAATATGTTTAATTATTATGAAAAAAGTTAAAGTTTTCCAACCCTGGAAACGTTTTCTTAATTTTTTAAATTATTAAATTTTTTTTTTTAATTATAAATACCAATTTTATTCATACCGAAGTATAAAATAAGTTAATTTAATAAAAAAAGTAATAAAAACTTGTTTTCGGTAGTTATTTTCTATGGGTAAATTGAGTTTGAGTTTTCCAGCTCTGAAACCGTCTGCTCGATTTTGCTGATTTTCAATAGCAAAATTTTTCGGAAAATTTCTGAAACACCAGTCCAAGAACGAAGTCTCTAGCTCTTCTGGGAGCTTGGGAAAACCGATGTCACGTATAGACAGACGGACAGACGGACATCGCTTGTTCGTCTTCCCTATGCATAAGGATCCAGAATATATATAATTTATGTGTCGCTTATTAATATTCTTGAAATTACAAACGGAATGACAAACCTATATATACCCTTTTACCATTTTTTGGTAAAGGGTATAAAAATATCAAATATTTCTTTTCTTTTAGCTTCACAAAAAAGAGAACACTGTCGCAAAGCACTTTTTTTACATAGTATGGAACTACAAGTTTCTCTCATTTGTCTAGGCTTTTTCTCAATTACATTATTTCCATTCATTCCGAAATATTTTCTTCCGTACATTCGATTCGTTTTGTTTTTTACACGAACATTTACGCATTTTTCTTCACAATTTTTTTGGTTTTCTTCCGACATTTTAACACGATTGATATTTTCACATTTAATGAAGTAACAAACGTAGGCGCAAATAGAAATACAAATGTATCAGTGTTGTCAGAAGTTGCAAAAACTCTACAACTGTAAAAATTTTAATTTTGTTCAATGCTGCCAGTTTACGAGACTTATCGTCAGACGGGGATAAAAATTTGATTTGGGGATAAGGAGATTTACAGGGTACTGATTTTAGAATTTTCGGAATTCCAATTACAAAAATTATATGTACTTTTACTTTGCTTGACCCTAATTTAACACAGTAGTTTTGTTCAAGTACAAATTTGTCAAAAGTAGTAAAAAAGAGAAATTTTGAAATTATTCTTAAAATGAAAACTCATAAAAATTTGGAAAAAAATGGGAGACCTAGACTGCCTATTACCTAGCAACGAAAACTGCATTTCAATTAGAGAGTTTTGGCAGTTAACTTTTTCTTGGTGTGGGTTGCGCCCTTTTGGTTTAAGAAAAAACCAACTTTGTTGTTACGACCTTTTGATTTTTTTTAATAAAATGGTTGTTATTGACAGTAGGGCTGTAAAAATGTAGGGGGACAGGTAATTTCGATTTGCTCTACAACAATAAATGAAAAAACCCATTTTGAATTTTTTGGTTGTTACGCCCTTTTGCATTTCAGGTAACGATATGCAGGCTTGCCATTTTAGCACTTTTAGTGTTAGATTTAGCACTTTTTTCTTCTTTTAGCACTAAAGATTTTGAAAATAATGCTAAGTGCTAGTTAAGCACTTTCTTTCAACTATTTAGCATTTTTCGCACTTTTTTATTTCATTACATTCATAATTTATCCACAGATAATTCTTTAATACAAATTTCGATACAATTAATATTATATGTTATTATACATATGTATATTCATATCTGTGGCAAAAAGGAAAAAGTGCTTAAGTCGAGGTAGGCTAATTTTGAGTAAATAGAACCTCCGTAATCTGCATATTCGAAAGTAATCCTGGTCAAAATCTCAATTAATTTGTGGTATTTTTCAGGAAGCTATAGCATTATGATTTGCGACTTATATTTTTTAGACCTCGAATCTCATTTGGAATAATAGCTTAATTTAGGTTATACGTACTTTGTTATATTTTAACTTAAATGTATTACTTATAGTGTGTAGAACGATGTTTACTTAAAAAAAATAAGGGTTAACAGGTAATTTCCCAACTTAACTGAAAAAAAAACTTTTCTGAAAATCGGAAAACGGTAAAATATAACTTAAGCACTTTTTCCTTATTGCCCTTATTGCCACATATATTATATAATTAAACCGCTCTAAGATGCACATATGGGTAAAAATATATTAAAGTACATACACCATTTGAAATACTAAATTAGCAAAAATTGTTTTAAGTTTTATTCTTTTTAAGACCTTATAGTGTTAGTAAGGTTATTGTATATCCGTCAATTAAATCGGATCATCTGATTTATCTATATAGAAAATAAATATATTTTTACTCTATTACTCTATTTAACACTCTTAAAGATTTTTCCTTTCTTGGTATTCCAGTTGCAGCTTGATTCAAAATTTATAAATTAAATATATAAATATACAGGGTGTTTTTTTATAGGTATAGAACCTCGAATTGAAATAAAACACAAGAAAATCGTTTTAATGTCCATCAATTTGGCTTTATTGGAAGGATAATTTTATGCCATTAATGTTTAAATATGATTTCGGGAATGTGGCCGCCGCGGCTGGCTCGAATAAAGCCAATTCTACAGGTCCAATTTTCAACCACTTTTTCGAGCATATGGGGCCGTATGTTGGCAATAACGCCACGAATGTTGGCTTCCAAGTCCCCTAACGTTTCTGGTTTGTTGGCGTAGACGAGCGACTTCACATATCCCTAAAGAAAATAATCCAATGGTGTCAAAGCACACGATCTTGGTGGCCAATTGACAGGTCCATTCCGCGAAATTATGCGCTCATCGAATGTTTCCTTCAATAAATCGATTGTGACGTGCGCTGTGTGGCATGTAGCGCCGTCTTGTGGGAACCAAAACTTATCCACATTCATGCCATCCAATTCGGGAACAAAATAGTCGGTTATCATGGCTCTATACCGGCTCTATACCATTCGGGTCCTCTTCAACACTTTGCTCTACAGCGGCAATTGTTTCTTCGGTGCGCACTGTTCGACGTCTCTGCGGATGCGTATTATCACATAGAGTAAACGTAGTGCGAAAACGATCAATGGTTAACCGAATTAATTGCTCTGATGGATGATTATGTCGACCATAAAATGGACGGAGCTTGCGGTAAACTTCGCGAACTGAACCATTATTTTCGAATTAAATTTGCGAATTTTGCAAGCGTTGTTCTTTTATAAACGATAGATTTTATGTGATTTTTATGAGTAATTTCTACACCGTGACAGATAACGGTAAATTCCAGCTAAGCAGAAGAAAGAAGTTACACAAATTGATTCATTATTGAATATTTTTGGAAGCGTAAAGACAAAATTGTGAGCTATTTTATAATAAATATAAAATAATGCAAATAGCAAGCTTAAAAGAAAGCAAATTAATAATAAGTGAACTTCGTTCAAATAAATTAAGAAAAGAAAATCCAGCATGTAATATTAAAAATAAAAAGAGTCATAAAATACTCTTTTATGGATAAAATTTAGAGCTCTTTCATGAGTGACCAGTTTATTGGAAAAAGCCACTCAAATATGAGCGTTTTATGACTGTTTATGATTATTTTATGAACTTATTATGAGCGTCAGCGCTCCGACAAAAGAGTCTTTATGAGCTCATTTAGAGCGCATATGGTATGCTGGGATGCTACTTTGTGCGTGTTTGTATGAGTTTTTAATGTCTGGGTTGCCAAGTTTTTAGAATAGGAACATTCCAGGGAACCAAATTAAGTGAACAACTTTTTCACAGAATAAATAATAAATTTATATAGCAAATCAATAATAAATCATATTTGATTACATGATTTTATTATTTGTTACGTTATATAACTTGAAATAATAATATTTTAAAAATGATTCCATGTAAGCTATCCAATAAAATTAAAATTAAATCGTAAGACGGTAACACTGATTTTACTTTTGACAATTCTCCAACAAGCAAGTATAAAAATTACTCTTAATGAAAATCTCTTGTCAGTGAGCATACAAATTGTAGCATTATGATTGAATTAGTAAAAGTATTTCGATGTATTGAGTTACTTGCACTTGTACTTGCATGTGTAAACGCCCTGCAAGCATTTTATGAAAAAACTGATCATATTCGAGTCATTTACGACTCCTCTGCGCGATTAGAATAGGCATATATGAGCTCATTTTCTGATCATATATGATTGTTTTCTCGGGAGAAAATGGTACCCTACATGCGACTCTTCTTGAGGAGTCTTTTATTACCCGCTTTTCTGATCAGTTTCGACTCATTTATGACTCATATATTTTAAAATAAATAAATAAATTACTTTTAAGGCATAAGCACGAGTCTTTTTTCAAGCGCGCAAGTGTTTAATCAGTTTTTAATCGTCAAAAGCACTCGAGGAAGACTTAGTTAGGTGATTTTTGATAAAACAATCTTCCAAATGCTAGTAGGGCGGTAAGTTAGCTGCAAAATGTTCGATTTAACAATTATACTGCGTTCAGACAACCATTTTTAATTGAGTCAATTTAATTTTAATTGAGCAATTAAACATAGTGTTTACACTAGGGAGTAACGAATGTTCGCATTCACATTCGCAAATTATTAGCTTACTTTTGGTATTTTCATTTGCTTTTGCATTCGCTAAAATTAATGCGAATATTTCAAGCGTATACTAAAGACAAAAAAAGAAGTTTGTACTACTTTTACGAAAATATTTTTACTATTAATTAACTTCAAAAAGACAAAAAACAATTTTAGCCAGCATAAAAAAGATACATATACTTAAAAGTAGCTGGGTTTTGAACCCCAAACACAGAGATGCTTGGAACTATTTTTCAGTTTTTGAAGAAGAAAAGGCAGTGTTTGAATTGCGCGAAAATATTTTCTACTTAAGACTAGTTTTATTGCTTAGTTACCAATATTGCTGCCACCAACTTCAAACAACACTATAGGTAACTCATGTAAAAATATTTTATTTAACTACTAAATCAATATTATTTGTAGCTTTTTAGTGCTTATTTTTGAAGTCAGTTTTTTTTTAAGTTTTATGTAAATTAATTTTTAATTATTATCTTTACTAATTTTAATATAATTTCATATATCTTTCTTTGTATTTTTAATAAATTAATACATATACATATATTAGCTAAATTCAAGACTAAATTTAAATCAAATGCTATATGTAGTACATCTACATATGCATATAAAACAACTTCATGTTCTAATACAAATTTATTTTCATGTTATTTTTGAACGTATTGCAATATTTGCATTCGCTTTCGCAAAAATTAAAACTTGTTATTCGCCTTTGCATTCGCTAAACCGGTATTCGTTACATCCCTAGTTCGCACATACTGGGTTTTTAAAAAGTTGGGTTTTGTATAAGTTTCTAAAGGCTGGGTTAGCCGAACCTTGCTTTTTCTGTACCGTACCGTACCGTACTGTTAGCACGTTGGTGCACTTATAGAACATTTAAAAACGTGCATACGCCTTAACCCTTTCGGTCCTATTGGGATAATACGTCCCAGAGAAAGTTCGAACAATCCTATTTATTTTTCCAATTAAGAAAATTATACCTTAAAATATCCCAGCAGTACTTTAGAGATATAATTTATTACTGAAATAACGGTATCTAAATCTGAATGTTTTTAAATATAATTTGAGCATTTTATTTGATGAGAAGCCTTCGAGAAGAAAACATCAGTTGATAATTTACGTGAAAAAACATAGTTTTTGTATTTGAAGCGCAATAAAAATTTGCAAAATTGTTTAGTTGACGATACTTATTATTTGAAAGTATTTTTTAGGGTTCCGTACACCAAAGGTGAAAAAAGGAACCCTATTGTTTTCGCTACGCTGCCCGTCTGGCCGTCTGTCCGTCTGGCCGTCTGGCCGTCTGTCCGTCACACGGTATTTTCTCAGGAACCGTAAGAGCTACGGACCTGAAATTTGGACAGAGTATGTAGAACCTTGGCCACTACAACAACAAATACATGAGAATTAGAAATTAAAGGGTGCTCCAAAACGAGCGACGAAAAATGTTAAAATCTCATGTAATATACATACAATTGTATCTACATATGTATATTGACACTTGAAATTTATAAAATTAGTGTATTTTTATATAGACTACAACAATAAACATTAAAATATTAAAAAATTTAAATTAAAGGGTGGTCCATCAGTTAATGCAATTTTTACTATGTAAATTTGACAACTTGCTATATCTTGGAGACCGTAAGAGGTAAACTCTTGAAATTTTCACAAACGGTAAAACTAAGAAACCCGAAAATTATAAAATCGCCAAACCGAAAAAAATCGCCAAAACCTGAAAAAAATCGCTAAAAATTTAAAAAAATCGCCAAATCGAAAAAAATCGACAAAATTAAAAAAAAAATTCTAGCACTAAAAAAAATCGCCAAATTTAAAAAAATCGTTTAAATGAAAAAAATCGCCAATATGAAAAAAATTCCAAAAACCGAAAAAAATCGCCAAAATGGAAAAAAAAATCGCCAAAATTAAAAAAAATCGCCAAATTAAAAAACAATCGCAAAAACGAAAAAATCGCCAAAATTTAAAATAAACGCCAAAAACCGAAAAAAATCCTCAAAACGAAAAAAAATTCCCAAAAATAAAAAATCGCCAAAACCAAAAAAATCACCTATCTGAAAAAAAACGCCAAAATTAAAAAAATCGCCAAAATAAAAAAATCGCCAAAATAAAAAAACGCCAAAATAATAAAAATCGCCAAAATTAAAAAAACTTCAAAAACTAAAAAAAAAAAAATCGTCAAAACGTGGAAAAAAGTGCCAAAACTCAGAAAGCGCCAATAAATTCAAAAAACCCCCAAACTAAAAAAACGCTTAAAACCCAAAAACGAAAAAAATGCCAAAACTATAGTTTAAATTGTTCGTATTGAATTACATATCTCGTGCCCGTACGGAACCCTTCGTGTACGGGTGAAAGTCGCACTTCACTGAATTTATTTTTAGTTTGGTAAGTACAGCTTCCTTTTTTTAGCATATTTTCAGATATGGGATATATCATCCCACTCGGAGTTTTTATTGGGTTTATATGTCCCATTCGTGTTATTTCTAGGAAAAGATGTCACAGCTTCGTCCAGAACTTCAAGAGCTTTTATGTGCCGACTTTTCTGATTTTAGTGAATCCAGTGACTCAGAGTCAGAAAATGTGTCATCAGAATTAAGTGACATAGAAAACATAGAAAACGAATCAGGGGTTGAAGACAGCTCAAATGATAATGTTGCAAATCTATATTTGTGGTCAAGACCAATTTTTGACTTTCGCCCCAGATTGCAGATTCCAGTAGTAAAAGAACCCATAATATTAATTGAAGCTAATCGTTCTTCAACAGAATTAGATATATTCAAAAACTTTTCCCCGAAGTCCTTTTTAATATTTATTGCAGTTGTATTTTCTGCATATGTTAGAAAAAGGAAAAAAAATTAAAATCGAAAAAACTGATGAGCATGAAATTATGATTGTGTTAAATTGTTGTCTCATCATGAGCTACAACAAAGTGCCAAGGATACACAATTATTGGAGCGTACACGGTTCCCTTGGGACTCCAGCTATAAAAAATGCTATTTCTAGAGATCGATTTCAAATGATTATGTCTAAAATATATTTCAATGATCCTAAAAAGCCGGATAGATGCTCAAAATTATACTATATTGAAGAGATAGTATCATGTGTTAAAAAAACATTTCCTAGTGCCAGAATGGAGTCAACATTTCTAGCAATTGATGAATCAATGGCAAAATTCAAAGGTAGATCTTCACTAAAACAATATCAACCTCTAAAACCAATCAAGCGCGGTATTAAACTTTGGCTAAGATGCGACTCGAAAACAGGGTTCGTATATGATCTAAACATCTACAGTGGTAGGGAGGAAAGTGTTTTAGTATCTGAAACTACCTTAGTAGAACGAGTTGTAGAAAAGCTTTGTAACACAATACGCGAGAAGGATGTTATGATAAGTTTTGAAAGATTTTTTACGAGCACTCGCTTTATAAATTTTATTGATTTTCCAGCAGTTGGAACATTATAAAAACTCGGAAAAATGTTCCGAAGTTCATTGAAAAATTGAGGAGAAATAAGAGTGAATTTATGGTAGACTGTCTCGGAACTATTGCTTGCCGGTGGATGGATTCTAAAGAAGTTACAGTACTCTCCAATTGTCATAATGCAACCACAAGCAAAACTACACGAAAACAAAAAAATGGCCAAAAACTTGAAGTGGATTGTCCTGATGCTATCATAACATATGTGTCTATAATGGGTGGAGTGGATATTGCTGATCAAAAAGTTAATGTATACAATTTGGATCGCAAATCTACTAAGTGGTGGAAGAAAGTTTTCTTCAAAATATTAATGATGGCAGTAGTAAATGCTTGGATAGTGCACCCAGAAGTAAATCATAACAAAATTGAAATGATAACCTTCTTAGTTCCACTAGCTGAGGACATGATTGAAACTGGTAAATGATATTGTCAAATAAAAAGAAGATTGTCATATGGGCGATCGTCAAAGCTTAAGCGCAATTTTATTAATATAGGAGATCATATGCCTATTCCGTCTGAAAAAAGATCGCGCTGTGTAAGATGCAGTTCTATAAAGAAGGAGAAGAGAACTAAATTTATATGTCCAAATTGTCAAGTGCCACTTTGTGTTGATTGTTTTACTCCTTATCACAATTAAAATTTTTAGTTTCCTCATATAATTAATTTTTTGCATTTATAAATAAGCAAGCTTACAAGAAGAAATGAATTATTTATTTGTTATGACTTCTTTTTATTACAATGTTCAAAAATAAAATAAATTATAAATAAGATTTTAATATTTTTATAAAAATTTTGGATACTAGTGGGATATATTATCCCATTTGCGCTAAAAACCCGGGTGGGACAACAGGATAAAACTTCCGGGTGAGACAATATGTCACAGGATAATTAAAGGACTAACGAGAAAATTAGTAATGCAAAACATAATAATTTCTTGTGTATTTTACATACACGAAAAAACAATTTTCCAAAAGTTTTTTGATTAAGAAATCAAAAACCGGACCGAAAGGGTTAAGGCGGAATTACCCGACTGTAAATGTAGAACTGTAAGTGTAAATGTGTCAGCTGATCGAATTGTTGCATGAAAAGCTATGCAAATGCTTACTTGACTGAAATGTTACGTAAATGTAACGTCTGAACCTGCAGAAAATAGAATTTCATGACATTTGTAGAGAGTGATGGGATGTGTGTATATTGAATGGGAGTGTGGCACAATAGCCCTGTAGTGGTACTTTTGTTTCTTTTGATATTTTAAGTTGGTAAATTTGTATACGTACATGACATATTTAATAAATTTAGTTTTCTAACAGTTTTTTCTTTATAAAATGTAGCCAGAGATTGCCAATCGAATGTGTTTGTTTTTTGTTAATATACATACAGACATATGTAGTATATACTTATATTTATATACGTATGAATGTGTAATATATACATATGTATGTGCGTACAAACATACACACAATCGTACAAAAAACTATTTTTGTTTAATAATAATACCAATAAAAATAATAATATGTACGTATGATCATATATAATACGTATGTATTTAAAGGGCTATAATTGTAATTTAACTAAATAGCAAAGTCATTACATTGTTTGTAATTATAAAATAATGGTTTGATACCATTTAAATAATTTTCGTACTTTTTTCACACAATCAAAAATAATGTGAAGATATTGAACTCGCATCAATGTTTCGAACAGCTGATGTGCATTTTATTTATTTATTTTATTTATGTATTGGGTATTTTTTATTAAGGTATAGAACTTTAAGTTGGCATCACTTTTTTAACTGGCGGCCATTTTGTCAGCTGTCAAGTGATTAATATTTAGTTTGGTTTGCCATTTTATCATGAACAGGTTGACAAAAGAACAACGCTTGCGAATCGTGCAAATTTATTTCGAAAATAATGGTTCAGTTCGCGAAGTTTACCGCAAGCTCCGTCCATTTTATGGTCGACATAATCGTCCATCAGAGCAATTAATTCGGTTAACCATGGATCGTTTTCGCACTACGTTTACTCTATGTAATAATACGCATCCGCAGAAACGTCGAACAGTGCGCACCGAAGAAACAATTGCCGCTGTAGAGCAAAGTGTTGAAGAGGACCCGAATGAATCGTTTCGCCACCGGAGACCGGTATAGAGCCATGATAACCGACTATTTTGTTCCCGAATTGGATGGCATGAATGTGAATGAGTTGTGGTTCCAACAAGACGGCGCTACATGCCACACAGCGCACGTCACAATCGATTTATTGAAGGAAAAATTCGATGAGCGCATGATTTCGCGGAATGGACCTGTCAATTGGCCATCAAGATCGTGTGATTTGACACCATTGGATTATTTTCTTTAGGGATATGTGAAGTTTCTCGTCTACGCCAACAAACCAGAAACGTTAGGGGACTTGGAAGCCAACATTCGTGGCGTTATTGCCAACATACGGCCCCATATGCTCGAAAAAGTGGTTGAAAATTGGACCTGTAGAATTGGCTTTATTCGAGCCAGCCGCGGCGGCCACATGCCCGAAATCATATTTAAACATTAATGGCATAAAATTATCCTTCCAATAAAGCCAAATTGATGGACATTAAAACGATTTTCTTGTGTTTTATTTTAATTCGAAGTTAGTTAAGGAATGCTATCATTAAATAATAAATAAAAAAATAGTTAAGTAAATCTTAAACATGAACTAACCAAAACATGTCTACTAGAGATAAACATATTGTAAGAATAATAAGAAATACATATGAATAAACATATTTCCCTAAATAGAAAGTAAGAAACAACCTTGTAATAAAAGATAAACATATTTTCTCTAAATAGAAAGTAAGAAACAACCTTGTAATAAAAGATAAACATATCTTTCGAAATAGAAAATAAGAAAACAAAATTGTAACAAGAGATAAGCTAAAACAAAAACAATTGTAGTATCAATATTAAAGGATGTGTTCTTTTTGATGAGATAAACACTAATAACCAATTTGTGTACCTAAGATTAAGAATAATTATAAATATGACTGACAAACAATTTTGACAGTCAGTCTAGTATTAACATAGTTTAAGAACAACTCTAGAATTAAGTTCTATTAATAATAAAAAATTTAAAGGCACTAGTTGAGTGCCATAAAATAAATTTTTTTATTTAACAAAAGACAAGAGTCTTTAACTGGCGATCCTGCCAGGAGGATAATATACTTTTATCCTTCTACGGGCGGACCTATTAATATAAATGAAAAAACAAAAACTGTAAAAGAAAGAAGTGACTATAAATAAGTGAACTAAAAAGGAATAAATGAGGAAATCTTTAAATAAATTCAACGAACGAAGAAACTTGGACACCACTAACGAAATGGAACAAACTAACATGAACACCATGATCCAACAGATGGCTAACTTACAAATGATGATCCAGAGAATTCAAACAGAAAATGAAACGTTAAGAGCCAGGGTAGATCAAATGCAAGTTCACCCCGCTGCGAATCCACAAGTAACGGAACGACTGGAACCAGGCAACATATCCTATACCAACCCTAATGAAATCAACCTAGATGTTTTTAAAGCACTACCTGTATTCGATGGCAACATTTCAAAATACCGCGTATGGAGGGAAGATGTTTCTAGACTAATGGACGGAATTAGTAATCACAGAAACTCTAATAGATATGTAGAGGCCTTATCAATCATAAAAACCAAAATACAAGGTGCAGCAGCCGACGTGTTAACTAACCATAACACGATATTTAACTTCGACGCAATCAGGAATAGGTTAGATTATACCTATGCTGATCAAAGACCACTGTATGTGTTACAGGACGAGATGAAGAGACTCACACAAGGGAAACACAACTTGAGCGAATTCCATGACAACGTAAACAGAGCCCTGACACTAATCACGTCAAAAATATCTGTCCGGTCACAGCCAAGAAGTAATCAAGGTAATGACTGATGAAGCAACACAAGAGGCGGTGAGAGTGTTTGAAGACGGAATAAATAATTCATATATTCTCTCCACTCTATATAGAAATCCTATAAGGGATCTAGAGCATGCTTTTGCAGTAGCCCGCACCATTGAGCACGATGACGAACATCGAAAGTTACGACTAAGCTACGTTCAGCCGAATAACCACCCAACCAACAATAAACACTATCATGAGAAACAACATCACCAAAGACGTCCCATGTATCAGCAGAAATACAACAATAACCAACAGTCAGCACAATTACCAAAACCAGAACCCATGGATACATCATCGGGGAATACGGCATTCCGGCAACCAACTCAGCACCAAAACAACTACTACAACGGGAATAGGTATTGGAAAAGACCACATAGTGGGCAGTTCACCAATCAACATCGACAACCAAAAAACATGCGGAACAACAACTTAACATCCGAAGAAGACAACTCTAGCACGATTGTAGAAACAGGTAGACAAAATCATTTAACTATTAAGTATTTAAACTAATAAATGGGTTGCCCAGTATAGTAATGAATGATGGGAAAATAAACTATAATGTTTTAGTAGATACAGGTGCAACCCATAATTATGTTAAGAAAAATTTGAAATTCAGTTTGACAAAAAAGGTAAAGCCAATACAAGTAATATCAATGCATGGTAATTCAATGATAAACACAAAGCAAACTATTTGGTTTATGAATAAGGAACTAGATTTCTTTAAAGTAGAAAAAATAAACGGATTCGATTTAATATTGGGATGGTACGGAATGAAATAATTAAACGCAGTAATAGATTTGAATAAAATGACATTTGAGGCATTGAGGAATCCAGAAAGTAGGGAAGAAAATTATGTAAATCACATTATAGGGATAAATACATATAAAGCAGAAATCGATAGGTTAATGAAGGACAATAATGGCATAGGACCATTACCCTTCACTACAAGGATTGAAGCTAGCATACGGACAGATACCAAACAATATACAAGCAACATAAATGACGTAGAATTTGTAAATAAACAAATCGATAAATTATTAAAGGACGGAATAATACAAAAAAGTTACAGCCCATACAACTCCCCCATGTTAACGGTACATAAGAAAGGCATGGACGTAAACGGAAAACCTAAGAGACGCATGGTCATAGATTTTAGGAAATTAAACGAACACACAATCACAGACAGATATGTGATACAAGACATAAATATCACACTGCAAAACCTAGGGAAAGCTAAGTTCTTTACCACACTTGATTTATAATCCGGTTTTCATCAGATTAGAATTAAAGAAAGCGACAGGGAGAAGACAGCCTTTTGTGTAAATGGAGGCAAATATGAGTTTGTTCGAATGCCCTTTGGGTTAAAAAATGCCCCATCTATTTTCCAAAGATGCGTGGATGATATCTTGCGTGACTTCATAGGTAAGTTCGCATATGTTTATATTGACGATGTAATCATTTACTCCTAATCTGTTGAAGAGCACATGGAACACATACGAATTATTTTTAATGCATTAAATAATGCTTCTTTAAAAGTATCCAATGAAAAATCTAAATTTTTTATGGAAGAAGTAGAATATCTAGGGCATATTGTTAAGCACAATAGGATTGCAACTGATCCTAACAAAGTAAAAACCATAGAAAATTACCCAATACCAGAAACCCTGAAAGATCTTAGAGGATTTTTAGGGCTCACCGGCTACTATAGGAAATTTGTAAAAAACTACGCAATGATAGCAAAACCCTTGACTCTATACCTTAAAGGAGATAATTCTCATATCGGAAAAAATAAAAGTAAAAACACAAAAATTAGTTTAGACCAAACGGCCATAGAAGCTGTAAATAAATTAAAAAACTGCTTAAAGGAACAAGTAGAATTATACCAACCAAATTATGAGAAAGCTTTTGAACTCACTACGGACGCTTCCAATATAGCCATTGGAGCTGTACTGAGTCAAAACAGGAACCCAATTTATTTCTTATCACGCACACTTAGTGCCACTGAACAGAATTACAGTACGAACGAGAAGGAGTTACTCGCTATTATATGGTCACTACAAAAATTACGAAATTACATATACGGCATAGCCGACTTAACCATATATACTGATCATCAATCGTTGACGTATGCTATATCAGACAAGAATCCGAATCATAAATTAAAGAGATGGAAAAATATTATCGAGGATTACGGAGCAAAAATTATGTATAAACCCGGTGCACAGAATGTCGTAGCCGACGCCTTGTCACGACAAATAATTAACACGTCATCTATAGATACTGCACATTCATCCGATAGTTCATTCAACGACATAATGAAAGCAGTGACTCAACCGCTAAATGCCTACGGCACCCAAATAGAATTAGTACCAAACACACAGAAGAACGAGACACGTACATGTATTATGTTTCAAAGTAAAGTACGTCATACTATAAACTTCATCGATGAAAATTGTCTGATATCCGAATTAAAGAAATTTTGCAGCCACAAAAAATCGCAGCAATACATAAAACAGCTGAAAATTTATTTAGGTACGGTCGAGTTATAAAGAACACATTTGCAGGCATAAAATTCGTGTACACACCAAAGAAACTTGAAGACGTAACACAACCAGATAAACAACTAGAATTAGTTAAACAAACACACGAACGAGCATATAGGGGATACAAAAACAATATAAAAGAACTACTAGAACAATACTATTGGCCGAACATAAAACAACAATGTAAGGCATACAACAAAAAGTGCACAGCTTGTCTATACGGCAAATATGAACGGAACCCCACGAAAGAACCATTAAAAGAATCAGATATACCAACACAACCAGGGGAGTACATACATTTAGATATTTATTTTAATGAACACAAAATATATTTAGTAGCAGTAGACAAATTTTCAAAATATATAACTATCAGAGAACTAGACTCAAAAACAAATATGGACAAAAGAGTAGAAGAAATTATTATCAACAATTTTCCGAACTGCAAGCGACTCATGACAGATAACGAAAGTTGTTTAAATACAGCTATGATGAAGCAAATGTGTATAAAATATAAAATCAACAAAATACAGACACCAGTATTTAGATCAAGGGCAAACGGTCAAGTAGAACGAACGCACAACTCTATATCTGAGTTAGCAAGAATTTTAAAAATAAAGAACTCTACATCAGCAACCGAAGAATTGTTCACAGCTGTAAAAGAATTAAATAACTCAACTCACACTGTCACAGAAAAAAACCCAAGGATAAACACTTTAACCTAATAACATACAATAAGGAAGACATAGTGAAAAAACTAAAAGACGCATCAGAGAAAACGTTACAACGTCTAAACCAGGGAAGTAGACACAGAACATTCAAGCAAGGAGACCAGGTATTGGTGTTAAGAACGAATATCAGAAGTAAAAGCGACAGCCGTTATAAAAAGCACATAGTGCAGGAAGATCGCGAGGACACGATTTTGACTAAGGAAGGGAAAGTTATTCACAAAGATAGCATAAAAAATTACACACTTACAGAAAACGATAATGAATTACCTGAAATTACTAGCCATGGTTATCATAATCGCAATCCAGGCAAAGGGAGATACCAAGGTAACAACCATAACTGACAGGAAGTATATTTTGACTAGAAGCGACGACGTATTATTGTTCGATGAATTTTCTCATCTATTTCACATAACAAATTTGACAAAAATCCTTGCACCTTATAATCAAATACTGGAAGGGAAATATTCTATAACTACGGAAGAACTTATCTGGATACGAAAGATCAAAGTATTAGAAGAACAATTAAGTGAACACGTTATACATAAGAGAGGATTAAATTTTTTGGGATCAGCGTTAAAATTTATCACAGGAGTGCCAGATCATAACGACGTTATACAAATAGAAACAGAAATTAATACCCTTATTGAAAATAATGAAAAACAGAAAATAATCAACTCTAGATTTGATAAAATTTTAGAATCCTTAGGGAAACAACGCATAAAAAATCATATCCTATTGGAACAAATACATGACAAATTGCTGGTACTAGTGCGAACAATAAATGCAGCCAAAAATAATGAATATTTATCAGAGGCTCTGGATTTGGAAGATTTGAAAAAAATAGTAGCACATGAACTAACAAATATTCCAATTGTAAATATAATGGAGTATTCGGATGTATACATTGCCAGGACATCAGACTCATTTATAACCATTTATAAATACCCTATATTGAATAATTATTTCAATCTCTTTAAAATTACGCCTATCAGTTTCAAATACGGACAAATAGTAACGGACAAAGTCATAGCTAGGTGCCATCATGAGTATATACGGGTAAAAAATTGTAAGAACTATTTAGGAAAAAACATTTGTGAACGTAACAATGCTACAAACGACTGTATCATACCATTACTAGAAAACAGGGATTCAAAATGTACAATTATACAAGAATATAACAAACCTTTTCAACAGATAGATGATGGATTCATACTATTAGACGGCATACATACAATAAACAATCAAAATACATCAGGAACCCTTTTAGTAGAATATACAAACGAGGTAAAGATAGACAACATTACATATAGAAATATACACGACCAACTACTGGAAGCAATCCACAATAAACATACAGAAGATTTTGAAATAGAAAAAATTATGTATTCAGGACGCGAATACGCTTTTAACAATTTAGACTCGTTAAAAAAATTTTTTATTCCTGTGGAAAAACACCCAGTAAAATCATTTATTTACTTAACATTAACTATATTAGGAATCATCAGCATTATATCCTTGTCATTAAAGATATTTAAATATTGTATGATTTATAGACAGAATAGAGTTAACGAGAACTTTAGAGTTTTGTATAACAGAGAATTAGAAAAACTTGAAAGAAACAAAATCGGGACGATTTAATTTAGGAAGGGGAGAGTTAAGGAATGCTATCATTAAATAATAAATAAAAAAATAGTTAAGTAAATCTTAAGCATGAAGTAACCAAAACATGTCTACTAGAGATAAACATATTGTAAGAATAATAAGAAATACATATGAATAAACATATTTCCCTAAATAGAAAGTAAGAAACAACCTTGTAATAAAAGACAAACATATTTTCTCTAAATAGAAAGTAAGAAACAACCTTGTAATAAAAGATAAACATATCTTTCGAAATAGAAAATAAGAAAACAAAATTGTAACAAGAGATAAGCTAAAACAAAAACAATTGTAGTATCAATAACAAAGGATGTGTTCTTTTTGATGAGATAAACACTAATAACCAATTTGTGTACCTAAGATTAAGAATAATTATAAATATGACTGACAAACAATTTTGACAGTCAGTCTAGTATTAACATAGTTTAAGAACAACTCTAGAATTAAGTTCTATTAATAATAAAAAATTTAAAGGCACTAGTTGAGTGCCATAAAATAAATTTTTTTATTTAACAAAAGACAAGAGTCTTTAACTAGTTCTATACTTGTAAAAAAACACCCTGTACATATGCATATGTATATTGTTTGGGAGTAAAAATAAATTATTATAATCACAGAGGATATACAGAGATGTCACGAGACGGAAGATAATTTGTGTTTTCAGAGGTCTCGTTCTCGCAGTCACTGCGCATTCTTTAACCTTCTTTCGTGGTTGCATTTTTTAGCTAAATTTCATTTTACGCTTTGTAACCTTATTCGCTTGGCGATTTTTGCAAATAAATGATAAAAATTTATATTTTTAAATGAAAATGCTTCAAATAAGATATGCAATCATTTTAAAACATTTTTTAATTGCTTTTTTAATAGTAATAAGCTATTTGGCATTTTGTTTTTTGATTCAACACAACAAATTCTTTCATTTAATTTTGCAAAATTGTGTACTTCGTTTACTTGTTGAAATGTATTTTCAGTTTATGCTTTGTGATCTCATTTGCTGTGTGATTTTTGTAAACAAAAGGTAAAAATTAAAATTGTGCAATGAAAATGCTTAAAGTTAAATCAGTAATCATTTGTAAACAAATTTAAATCACTTTTTAATACCATTAATCTATTTCACATTCTATTTTTTTAATTCAATTCAACAAATTCTTTAATTTAATTTTGTAAATGTGTATGTATGTATGTATGTATGTATGTATGTACACGTGTTCGTTTCACAAAGTACATATTTTCTCTTGTTTGTTTTGATTATTTTGTTAACATCTTAATAACAAATATACTACAGTTGTCCCTTTCTCGCAGTAACTGCACCACAGTTGATTTTAGCTTTTTGCATACGTCAGTTATTACAACTCTGGTCTACTTTGTGATTATAATTAGGCACGAACATTAATAAGAAAAGGATAAAACGAGAAAGTGAAGATATAATAAGTTTTTTATGTGATTGAAGTGCTACTGCAAGCACAGACATTCTTGGAAATTAATAATCCAAGTACTTCGTCTTTCCGAAGAAGTTGCTCAAAATTTTTTTCTGCTAATGCACAACGACAAATATTACGGTTAGAGACTTGTGCTCTTATGCAAAAACGATTGTTAAAGTTAAAGCATGCATTAAAACCGGTTTCGCCAAACAAAATTCGTGTGTTAAACCAACTTTAAATTTACCAATCGTTTTTGCATAAGGGGGTTGAGCCTTACAGCTGCTATTAATATTATAATAATTGAGTTCATTTAAATAAAATAATAATAATTTTTAAGCCCTCCTAGTCGCATTTTCGTTCTAAAAGGTGTCTTATGTATTTCAAAACTTGCAATCAAAAGAAAGTAGATAGAATAGAATAGTTTCAGCGAAATTACTAAAAAATCTTTTATTAATTGTATGTAATTATATTGGTGTCTATTCTGAAATACGCGTCGACTTGGTGAAATTTACATGCAAAACAAAAACCAAACTGTAAATCAAAGATGCCCAGTAGTGGCTGATATCAGCAAATTAAACTCACATGTATTATTACGCTCTTTTGTTTGATCGTCAATCAACCAATAGGAAATCAGCATGTTGAGTGGGAGAGACAAACTACACTTGCAGAACTTCTGTGTCTTATTTTACATGTTAATCGTCATCGAGACTGCTGTCAGTGAACACATAAATTGAAATTATTGCGATATATTAATGATGTCAGCCGAAAAGTATTTTATGTTACAAAATGCTTTTGATGACATGCAATGTCTTATTTGTCATAAGACATTTAAAAAAACTAAGAAATATAATTTAAAAAAACATTTTGAAGATGTTCACAAAGACATGAATTATTTGCAGGGGGAAGAAAAAGAAAAACAATTTAAAATTTATAAGAAAATTTTTATTGAAAAGTTGAAGGAATGGGTAAATCAATCTAAAGAAAATGATGAAGATATGGTGGAAGAGAATTTAAAAATGGGTTTATCTAACTTAATAAGTTTAGATATTGTAAAAAAGGGAAGGCCATTTTCAGATGGGCCATTTGTCAAAAATATATTGAGTAAAGTTTTTGAAAAACTTCATTATAAAACTAATTTTATTGAAAAATTACCTTTGTCCCGCAATAGTATAACCCGGCGTTGTCTTTATTTGGGTGCTATTGTGGAATCGGCATTAAGGGAAAAATTAAAAAATTGCGAATTTTTTTCATTCTGTATTGATGAGAGCACCGATATTAATGACCTTTGTCAACTTGTAATCTGCATTCGATGCGTTGATTCAGATTACAATGTCTTCGAGTCAATATATTCTGTTGAAACATTTTATAGCCGAAATAAAGAAGCGTTCATTGAAGTGTTTATCTTTATTTCCCTCAACGTATCTTTGCGAACAAATATTTTCAGATTTGAATTATATTTGCTCAAAAACACGCAATAAGCTGAATTCTTCTAGTTTGAGAAATATACTTTTATTGCGTAACTGTAATAAGAGTATCAACATAGAAGATTTCATTACTTTTTAATTGCAAATTGAACAATGATTAATTGAGGGGAAATTTATAAACACTTCGAAGAATCTTTTTATTACGAAATATTTGATACTATCTAGATATTTATTAAAAAAACTCAATGAAAATGTCATTTTTATAAAATAATAAAATAAACCAAAATTGCAGAAAAATTCCCTTTAAAACACCAAAATAAAATGAATAGCAAATTGTTTTCTTCCAGTGTTATTTTTTTACTCTCACCAATACTACTACATTGGGCATCTATGCTGTAAATGTAAAAAATTTGTTTTTGTTTCTCATACAAAATTAACCGTTATTGAAAGAAAGAGAAACGCGTTGATATTCTCACGTTTATTTCACTTATGAAATGCATGACAACCAAAAAAAATTTTTGAAAATTTGTTTTTGTTTGAATGAAAAGTTTCACTTCTTCGACGCTTTTTCCAGAATAGACTCCTTTATTTACTTATGAACTTTAATGCATACGTATGTAAGTATGTTAACAAAGTACATACACATTTCAAGCAAAATGAATTCCACGAATTTATGAAGTTTATTGTACATACATATGTATGTATATGAATTTTCACGTTTGACTTCAAATAACTCTCAATTTAAAATAAAAAAATGAATGTTTGTTTTGCTCTTTTAATATGAAAAAGGAACAGCTGTTCACAAAACAGTGATGGGAACTAAAAAAGTTCAAATGGTGACTGCAGCGAAGAAAAAGTACCTAAAATATGTAAATGCTACTAAAACTGTATGGATCCATGTACATACATAAAAATATACATATGTATGTATGTTATATATAAATAAACATGTTCATATGCATGTATATATCTACATATAAATCAATGATGTTAAGTATAAATTGAGCTTTTTAGTGCTTCCAATACATTGCACACAAATAAACCTACATAGTCACAACATATATTAATAGTCTAAAAAATAACACTTTTAAAAGCATTTTTACAAAGCAGTTGCACTGTTTATTCTTATGTTTTTACCTTCTCCTGTAAAATTACAATTATTTGAGTTAGGGCCTTTCTCCTTGTGACCAACATAAGTGTGTTGCAAAAAAAAATAATTTTTACATATGTATGTATGTATGCACATAGGTACGTATATACATATAAATATGTATATATTTCTATATATATAGGTATGTACATATATATATATATATATATATATATATATATATATATATATATATATATATATATATATATATATATATATATATATATATATATATATACATACATATTCTAGTTTTTTTACTCCTTTGCGCGATTAAAAAGCCAGAATATGAGTTAATTTTCTGATCATAAAAGATACTTTTGTCTACTTTTTATATATTAGTTTAGTTTTATATATTATTTTCAACCCTTTTCTAGTAGTATTTGAAGTCTTTTTCGAATCGTTTCCTGATTTATTATTAGTCATATTTCACTTCATTTGTGACTCATTTTCGAATTTCAGTCAGGTTTCTAATCGCTTGCGAGTCTTTGTGAGAAATTTATCAGTCCTTTTTTTTTGTTATTTATGACTGTAATTTGAGTCATTTATCAGTCGCATTTCTAATCGTATTTGACTCTTCTTCGAGTATTTTTTAGTCGGCTTTCTGAGTCCTACGTTTAATGGCCAAACAGAATTACGGCATAAACAAATTTTCCATACAAATTGGCATAAAAAGAAAGTCACCGAAAGCAGTCGCGAGAAAGAATCTATTTTATTTTGACTGTTTTTTCTTATGCTATCACATATAATTACTTATTCTATCAATAAGGCTACCACACTTTAAATAAACTTCATAAATTTTGTAAGCAAAACTACAAAGAAAAATAAACAGAGAAGAAACTTGTTATCAGAGAGCATTTGATGTTACTGCCGTAGATTTTATTATGGCATATGGTAATTGGACATTGATTTTTCCTGAAGTTGCAGACTTATTCTATTTCATCATTTAATTTCATATTCGATTTAACTTTTATAAATTAAAAAAAAATAAAGTTTTTGACATTTATTCAAAAATACGTAAAGATTGCCCCGTTATAGTTAAAAATTGCATATAAAGTAGTGTTCAATCATCTATCTGCGTAAAATATGATCATAAAATAATAATTATTATCACTTTTTAAACACCTGCATGATCTGTTGTTGATTAAGCATTTCTCAATCTTCCAGATGAGCAATATATAATAATAACTATAGTTGGGCATAGTTGTTCTTTTTACGGATCGTTCCTTTTTATTCCCTACCAAAAAAAGAACTAGTTCGTTCTTTTCGTTCAGTTGTTCTTTTCGATCAGTTGTTAAGTGAACGACAGAACAGAGATTGCAAAATTATCAAATCCTTTTTAATGTTTTCTTCGTTTGTGTTTCTCTAAGGTATTTGCCTTTTATACTTTTCATTTGCTGTGAAATTAAATAAAAGAATAATTAACGCAAACGTGTTTTTAAGAAAAATGTTTAATTAAAATTCCATACGTAAAAGAGGAACAGTTGGTGCTGTACTGTTGCCAGTATGACACGTTTATCTTTCACTCTAGCATGATGTCTATCGGAATACAAATATTGGCCTGTGGTAATAAACAAGCTTTAGCAGTAGCTAAAGGTTGTGATCTGCAGTATATAAGAGCTGAAGGCTTTGTCTTGGACCATGTATCAGATGAAACAAAAAAGCATGTGCTGGCGAGTTATTAAGATATCGCAAGCAAATGGGCACTTCGAACATTTTTGTTTTTACTGATCTGGAAAAGGAAACATTCTTCCCATAGTATTACACAATATATCAGCTTACTAGATACGGCTAAAGCTGCCGAGTTCTTTCTAACAGATGGTGCAATAACAACAGGTAACATCAACATTTACTTACATATTTCTAAATGCTTTCATTTTTACAATACGTATATATACATCTGCATATATTTATATATAAACAGGAACAGGCTGTAAAACAGCAAGACTTATTAGATTTAAAGGGAAAGTTGGAAGTACCTTTGCTGATCGGGTCCGGTATAACCAAAGACAATATAATGGACTTTTATCCTTATATACAAGTAGCAATTGTAGGTTCACATTTCAAACAAAAAGGAAATTCGAAAATTGAGTTATGTGAGAAGTCCATAGAAAAATTTATGACTTGCGCAAACAAAGTGTTTAAATAAGCGATGCACTGTTTATTGACCAAAATACAAAATTGCAGTTATGAAATAAAATACTTAATAAAGTGTTTATTAAATTTAATTAAAAATTAGAAATATATTAGCGAAAAAGTTATAAATTCTCTCGCACAATGAGTACCGTGAGACTTTATTAATGTTGTTGTCTGTTGTTTGGTGTTGAAATTCAAAAGGTCGGTGCTGATCAAACAAATTACCCATATCGTCCAATTTAACTCGCTTCTTCTGCGTGGTATATTAAATTCTTGAAATTTCTCCTTTCAAGATGCGGGAAAATTCTAATTTGCAGTATTAGATGTTTCTGTGGTCTCTTTATTAGTATTACTCTTATTACTGCCATTACCAGATCTCAAGGGAAATAATATATTACCAAAATTTTCAGTTCCTTCCGCTGGTACATAAGTTTGTGATACTATGCAACCGTCAATGCAACCCATAAACATCAAAACATTTGGAGATTACGAAACTTCGAATGCAAATTCGAACGAAATCATAAACAAAGATTACATACTATATGACCGACAATGCAATCTGCCTGGTTGCATAAAAGTGTCGAAAAGTCTTCGCATACCATTATAAATACATCGCTGTGTTGGTCAGGAACAGAGAATAAGATAAACAAAAAGAAGTAATGAACAATAACTAACGAATGAACAGAAAATACCAAAACAACAGAAAAGACCAAAAGAACAGAAAATACCAAAACAACAGGAAAGACTAAGAGAATAAAAAAGAACAACTTGTCTGAACTAGTTCACGTCATTCACTTATGGGAATAGTTCAATTGAACTAGATCGTTCTTAAAAGCACAACCCTAATAATAACTAACAGAAATAATAGTCAGATTTTAAACGTCTGGATGATTAATTTGCAATTGCTATACAGTTTTTTATTGTATTTTAAATCGAACAGTTTTTACCCATTAGCGCGAATTATTTTCGTGTTCTTTTTTGATCGTCTAAGTGATTAATCAGTTTTTGATCACAAATAGTGATCTAAAAAGACTCAGCATGGTGATTTAAAAAAAAAACAATCTTCCAAATGCTAGATATGCAGATATTATTATTAATAAAAGTACAAAAAACAGGACCAAATTACCCCCATTCGATTTTACATACAATATTGCTATCACAGGTTTACAAACGTCACTTAACAACGTTAGGAACATGATACAATTATACTAGGTACATGCACGACTACAACAAAATTACAACACCAAAAAACACATGCATTTTGTTGGTATAAACAAACCCCAAATTGTCGGAAACAACTGTCTTTTGTTTATAAAAATAACAATTACAGGGTAACTAAAGTACAATTGCAGACGCGGCATTCCTGCATGATTATAGTTATTCAGTGTTGCCAATATGGGTGTAGTTAGACAGTGTGTAATTTCTACTCACATGTGTAGGCGATGTAATTAAATTCTTGTATAATATGTGTTTAATTCTACTTTGGGTTCTATTTTTATTTATTATTGTTTTAATTTTAACCTACACAAAAGATGTGTAGTGTAATTTTCTTCAATGTGTAATTGGAGACACAGCCACGTATAAATTCATTGGCAACACTGTAATCATTTTATTTACACATATACATTAACATTTTTGCAGCTTGTAAACAAAGTTTGACAACTAGGTGCAATGTATACAGTGACAGGCTTGGCTTGTGCCTTGTATCATTGTTAGGAAATTCTATGTTGGAGGCTCCATTACCCGACTGTAGAAATCGCAGATGTAAGATAAATGTTAAATGTGATGTAAATGTAAACGTTTGTGCGATTATCGAATGCCTAAAAACGTGTCATGTGTTTTCGACAAAAACAAAAAATCTTTTCTGTGTACACATACACGCTAATTACTTTGTGCCCAGCAAACACACATTTTTGATTTCAAATTGCGAGTTATTTGAAGCCAAACGTGAAAATTCATATACATACATAAGTATGTACATATGTATAATATTTTAATTCGTGAAATTCCTTTTGATTGAAATGTATATGAACTTATGTGAACATACATAGCAATGCATTAGAGTAAAGCTGCAAAACTAGTCGATAGTTTCGATAGTATTTTTTGATGCCATCGATACTATCGATAGTTTTTGTAAACTTGTCAATTGTGTATATTTTTAACCCACCAATGGTGACGCAATTTTGACTTTGATCAATGGTGACGCCGGTCTCACTCACATAGATTTTCAACTGAAGATTTTTCCAAATTTGTTAGTATTATTTCATGTTTTTTTTAATTTATGCTCTTTGAGAATAAAGAAAAGATATTTAATCAATTTAAGCTCTTTTATATCAATATTAACTTTAAAAAAATTGTTTTATTAGAGCATTAAAAATAACAGCGATTTTAGTAATACATTTTTCAAAATTAAGAAACAAATAAAAAATCACATATTTATAAGGGAAGATAATGTTTTTTAGTCTTTCGACATTAGGAACGTTTACAAAATAAATTTAAAAAAACATGTAATGAAAAATGTATACTTGGTTATTTTATTCACATACACGGTGACAAACGGTCTTACGCACCGGATTAGTAAAAAAGTACACAACGTGTGCTAACGAAGCAGTTTCGTCGTTAACTAAAAGTAGGTGATGTGCAATGAGGCAGCTACTCGAAATTGCAACCAAAAATAATAACAGGGAATAATGTTAATCGAATTTTTTAACACACCCGGTCTCACAGACCAATAGGACACCAATGGCGGGTTAACATAAAATCTGAAATTCTTTAATCATTCCTTAAAGTAAAAATAAAGTAGATTTTTTCAAAACTTAACTCTAACGAAAAAACAAACAAAACACATATAGTTATATAACAAAAATCAACGAAAAAGGAAACAAAACATAGATCAATAAGAAATAAATCAGAAAGAATAAAAAGTAAAAAAAATCTTTCATCATTAATGAAGCTATTCTAGTTAGCTAAAAAGTATTGATACAACATATGGGCATTTCCACAGAAAAGTGCACCTTTTGCCACGTTACGATACTTGTTGATGTATCTTCTTTTGCAAAGAAAAAGTATTGTTTCATATAATTTTTTGCATGTCGGTGTAGAGCGCAATTATGTCTACATTCAGTAAAAACTAGAAAGTGATGAAAAGTGAACTTTTCTGTGGAAATGCCCACATGGAAATCAGATTTTATTACTTATAGACACATTTATTTATTGCTAAATTGCTGGAAAAACGTCATAGTTAAAAAAAATACGTTAGGTAATTTTAAATGGGAATCTACAACAAACAATTTCCTAGAGGTGAGAGTATTAACACAAAAACAACTTTGTTTAAATTATGAAGTCGAGTAGTAGCCAAATTTAACGGTCGCCAAATTAATTCATGTGTTAAAGAATCAAAAATCATACAGAACTTTCACGAGACGTAGGATAAGGATATTTTTCGATTTGTATCGTTTTCCCTCAAATTTTGTCGGCGTTTTTGTTTTGATACTTCCTTCTAGAGAAATAAATTGTTATTAGCTGTGTTAATTGATAAGTAGTAATACACTTCACTACAAATACACTATACTTTTCTCTTTTTTCCACGAGTTGTAAAAAAAACCTGATTGTAACTGCTTTTACCTGTCACTTTCTTTACTTCTGTGTATTCTGTGATCTTATGTTGAAAAAAATTCAAAACTTATTGATATATTTTAACATTTAAATACAATGTATAATGCATATATCTTTTTTTACTAAAAATTTAATTAATTATAAAAATTAATTTTTAAGTAGCGTGTTTTGGACGATAGTATTGCTATCGAAAAAATATCGATAGTTCACTTAAAATAAAACTCGATACTATCGATAGTACCATCGATAGTTTTGCAGCTCTACATTAGAGCTTATAAGTTAATAATATAAATACATATAATATAGAAATGTTTTCATCAATCACAGATTTTTTTAATCATTTCGCCGAAACTATTCTAATCTACTTTCTTTTGATTGCAAGTTTTAGCCTCTTAGAAAAACCTATTTGTGAGTTTTTGAAATAAGTCACCTTTAAGAACAAAAATGCCTCCTAGGCGCATTTTTAAAAATTATTAAAATTTTATTTCAATGAACTCAGAATATTTGTCCTTGTACGTTAACAGAACAGAATTTGAGCAACTTCATCGGAAAGGGGAAGTACTTGGCTCCATAATTTCCAAGAATGTCGGTGCTTGCAGTAGCACCTCAATCACATAAAAAACTTATTATATTTTCACTTTCTCGTTTTATCCTTTTCTTATTAATGTTCGTACCTACTTATAATAATTTTTTTACTTTAAACTTTACTTTTAAACAATATACATATGCATACATGTGTGCAATTTCTAACAAGAGCACAAACATAGGACTTTTTGTTTGCTGGGTGTTTATCAGTAAAAAATCAAAGAAAATGCAAAACAGCTGTTCGAAGCATTGATGGGAGTTCAAAATCCTCACATTATTTTTGATTTTGTGAAAAAATTACGAAAATTATTTAAATGATATCAAATCATTATTTTATACTTACAAACAATGTAATGACTTTGCTTTTTAGTTAAATTACAATTTTCACTTTATAAATACATACATACATATGTACATTACTACATATTATAATTATAAAAATATTTATATTTTTATTATCGTTATAATTGTTATGATCATACGTATATGTATATTATTATTATTATTGGTATTATTGGTCGCATTCATAAGACGTAACAGTTGCGCAACCGTTGAGTGTTTGTCTTAGAAACGCATAGTTGAGTATCTCCGCTCTACTCAACAGTTGAGTAATTTTCCATCATAAAATTTTTTCGCTATCTATAGTCAACACGTTGTGCTCAGCCTGAACAGCTGGTCAAATAGAGCTATTTCTTTTATATGCTTTGTTAGGTGGCAGTAACAAATATTTGTTAAGTTTTACATTACAAATGCGATGAAGTAACGAAGTAAAGATATACAATTACATTATAAACATCAACCCGTTTCTAAGAAGTAGTTGTTGGGGCCAACAGTTGCCAGCAATTTCACAACTGTCGAGCTCAACAGCTACTTCTTATGAATGCGCCCATTATTTAAAAAAAATAGTTTTTTGTAGGCTTGTTTGTACGCACACATGTATATTTTACATATTCATACGTACATATATACATACATATATGTATGTATATTAACAAAAAATAAAAACAACCACACGATTGGCAATCTCAGGTAAGATTTATAAAGAAAAAATCTTTATTAGACTCATTGAAAATGCCATGTACGTATACAAATTTAGCAAAAATGATCAAAAGAAACAAAAGTACCACCATAGGGCTAATGTGCCACATTCCCATTCAATATACACACAACCCAGCACTGCCTACAAATGTCACGTAACCTCGTCATGAAATTATATTTTCTGCAGGTTCAGACGTTACATTTCAGTCAAGTAAGCATTTGCATAGCTTTTCATGCAACAGATTCGATCAGCTGACACATTTACATTTAGAGTTCTACATTTGCAGTCGGCTAAAGGCTCAGTTAGCCGACTGTAATGTAAAGCAACTGCAACAGTAAGAAACAGCTGATCGATATTGTTATGTGAAAAGTAATGAAAATTGTTATAGAGATGTAACGTAACGTAACCTACTTTTCATATAAAAATATTGATCATCCGTTTGCTACGTTGAAGTTACATTACATTAGTCGGCTAACTGAGCCTTATTGCTGCCTTGAGACGTGCCGTGAACGTTAATGCAAATTTCGGTAAGCATTTGCATTGTTTTCAATCAACAAAAAGATCAGCTGTTTCGTTAGGTTACGCGGACGTTCGGCTAATTGTACCTTAAGTCTACTATGCTTATTTTTCTTTTGTGATTTAAAAAAATTTTGTTATTTGTGAGTTCTCAAATACATAGTTCTTGAAAGACTGTGCATAAGATAAGAGGTTTGTGACTATTCAAAACGTGTGTTTGAAGCAGTGTTGCCAGTAGATTTCTCGAAAAATACCTACGCATGCTAAAAAAAATTCGATTTTTCCCTACACGTTGAAAAAATCTCCCCAACAAAAATCCCTACGCATGTTTGTCATTAAAATATAAGAAAACCATCAGTTATAAAAAATATATATTTTTATTAAAGCTTTCATAAAAAACAAGTAAAAACTAAAAAAAATATACATACATATTTATCGCAATTGATCAACAAGAGGATATTAACTCAAAATTTTCAATAGAGACGAAAAATTATTTTTGGTTAAATTTTAGGAGAATTGGGAAAATACATCATGATAGTCAAATTCCATTTGAAATATATTTTCAAATTGTTTTATTTTAAAACCTTGCAATTATTGGATAAGAATATCTATGTTTTGAAAAGAGTCACAAATAAAAACAATTTTTAGCAATTTCATCATAAAAACACTCACATTTCGAATTAAAATTGTAAAGTAAAACAAATTTCATAAGCAAAAGAGTACTCTAAATACGTTGAAATTTTTAGAGAAGTGTTGTTAGTTGAGTTTTTGCAAAAAGTGAAATATCAAAAATTTTGGCTTAATGCCCTCTTGTGGATTAAGTGCGATATGTATGTATGTACTTTGAATTAAATTCAATTAAAAACAACATGAATTTAAAAAAAAATTAATATGAATAGTTCTTTTCAAATAAAGCCTTAAAGGAGAATTTTAAGTTATCTTCCAACATTAAATGACATCTTCGAAAAAGCATATATACATACATATTAGTGCCACCAACTTTTGAAACCACAAACAACTCTGAAAATATGTTATTAATCGATTTTAACGAAAATAAAATTTTTTAACCGTTTTGAAAAATAAAATATTACAAAAACGTTATGTTTGCATATATTTCAGAAATAATACATGGCGGAAAAATCCCTACATATTGGAGCATATAAAAAATCAGTCCGATTTTCCCTAAGCTTCTATTTTAGAATCAAAAATACCTACATGTAGGGATTTTCCCCTACTTCTGGCAACACTGGTTTGAAGTCTACTGATGATTTGTTACAGCAACAGTGAAATGCATATAGACAAAGCTGAACCACCAGCAAATAAATTTCAAATTAAAATTAACAAAACTCAAGTTAAGTAATTCTTTTAGTATACAAAATTACAGTATAAAAGATTATTAATATATAAAAATTAATATTTTATGTCCAACAGTGGTCGGGCCCAGTGATGGGAAATGTGGAATTGTGCCATTTTTAGCACTATTGGATGTTGGCTGGCTCTGTGGCACTCTCGCTCCTTTTCTGGAACTTTTGGTTCTTTAAAATTAGAACTTTTCTTCTTGCAATATGATTTGAGACTGACAATTGTTAGGTTCTGATTAGAAATAGAAACAGCTTATGTCGTAGGAATGACTTTATAAAATTTCAGAAATATTTCAACTCTAAAGTTCATGAAATTCTTATTTATTCCCCAAAACGTTTGTTGTGTCGTCGATCTGTTGTAAATATATGTAGCTCTTGAATAGTGGAAACTCTCCAAATATCCCTTTACATCAGTGGTAGGCGCGGTCAAAGTATTACTAAATATTATATGTGTCGATGTTGCGAGCTACCCACCAAACACAAAGCCAAGTGTTTGAAAGATGATGGTGCATTTTGTATATATACATAATGGGCACATATTTTTTATCTTGAAAAAAATCCTTAAGATAAAATATTAATTAAAATAAAACTTTTTCTAAGTAAACAGCCAATTGAAAAAGATAGGGCAATAATTTCTTGTTTTCCATTCAAGGAAAAATAATAAATAAAAGAATGATTGCTTGGTGGACCATAACGGAGTTAATTCACCAAATGTATTACACTTAATAAGCATTGATACTAGTATTTTTCGGCACCGAAAATCATTTTAATTTCGGAAACATATTTGAAAACTAAGCGTATTACTAAATTAGTTCAATTAGTAGAATACTTTATAAAACAAAAATTAATAAATTGCAAATTCCTTTTGTTTTCGCATATCATTAGCAATTTGAAATGAAACACGTATGTTTGCTGGACAAGTATTCTTGAAAAAAATATTTAAGCATCCGCCTGATATGCATTCGTCGCTGTCCCATCGACGACTAATACTAGGAACACAATTGGGACGAACGACGAATTTCGTCCACGTCGACAAGCATTCGCTACGTAAATTCGTCGTGAGAAGCACATTAACGACGAATTTACTCACCGAATTCGTCTCTCATATTTGATAAAGTTGGTTGTTGTGTACAGTGCTGCCACAACCAAAAAATTTTTATAACCAAAATTCGCTTTAAAAGTTACCAAATGAGAAAAAATATAACCAAATTTCAATATGTAGTATTTTTATTAAGTAACATCCCAGCAAAAAAAGACACTCCAAAAAAGTCATGAAAATGTAGAGTGTAGTGAAAATTTCGATCCGTTCTAATGATTTTTACATAGGGTTGTCCTTGCAAGAAGTTCTCTTTTCTATGCCTGGTCACTTAATTGGAAGCGATATTAAGAAAAATTCCTTTTTTTGTGTTCTATGATAATATTTGTATTTAGGAAAAATGGTAAATCGTTACCTATTTTAACAATTCGTTTCTTTTATACGAGTTTAAGCCCGAAGCAGTGATTTCATGAAAATTTAAGCAAATAACTTTTAAATTTTAGACTAAAATTAGTTCATAAATTTCTTTAAAAAAAATTATTATTTTTTTAATTCTGGTGAATATTTTCTAACACTATGGGGAAGTTACAAGGTTTTGTATGACTAAAATAAGCTTCTACATGGTTTTTGCTCACTCTCAGCAAATTAAAAATATCGATTGTTTGAAAGCAATGAAAATGTAGTTCCACTAGAATGACTTCCATTTTTTTTACTGGGATTTAAAATGCATACATATTTATAATGTAACGCCTGTTAATATATAATAATAATACAATTAATAATAATAACATAACAAATATAGTTCTTTTATGTACATATGTATGTATTAGTGATGTAAAGAATGTAAATTTTTGATATTCGCGAATACGAATACGAATATTTCAAAAGATATCCGGGAATACGAATACGAAATATAAAAAAATTTTATGAAAAAGGACATCACACTCTTGTTGGCGTACTTTAAAGTTAATAAAAAGAACCCAAAAATTTTCATGATCGTCATTGATTAATATTTTAAAATGATACAAAGCACAAATTTCTATAAAAAAAATTAATGTATTTGTACAAACTAAGATTTTTAATCATTTAATTAAATTTCATTTAGGATTTATGCATTTATTTATTTAATTTCTTTGGAAAAATATTCGTATTCGTCTGAATTTGGCGAATAGGAATACAAAAGTGGACCACATAGTGCTCTAAACACGTGCATACTCAGAATTACTGGTTCGAGTTCGAGTTCTTAGGAGATTTTCGAAAAACTTTAAATTTGTCCAACTAATTAATATTTTCCAAGATGTGACCAATTTTTTTAGGAAGGAGGCGAACCGGCGGGCAAACGTGGTCACCTCCTACTACATAGTGCTCTGTAGTACAGAGTTGCGACCATTTAGTTAAATTAAAAGTTGTTGACAGTGTTGTAAAAGAAAAGTATTGTAAACAAGTGAGTAGCAATCAAGGCGAATTCATTACAGGTGGCTGCAATAGCGATTTTAGTCACAGCTGTTTTATTTTCAGTTGCCTTGGTAGCAATACTAAAAATTTAAGAACATAAGAACAAAAAAAGTACAACATAAGAAATATGTACATGTGTATCATTATTTTGGCAAAAAAATAACCAAAATGAGAAAAATATTCACATCTCCACATTAAAGAAAAAATAACCACTTTTGGTTAGAAATAACCAAAAACGGCAGGCCTGGTTGTGTATACAAAAACAGAGAGAGAGAGAGAGAGAATTTTCTCTCAATTTTGTTTTTTCGTCGTTCGGCGGCATGATACAATTCATGATACAATTATACTAGGTACATGCAGAACTACAACAAAATTACAACACCAAAAAACACATGTATTTTGTTGGTATAAACAAACCCCAAATTGTCGGAAACAACTGTCTTTTGTTTATAAAAATAACAATTACAGGGTAACTAAAGTACAATTGCAGACGCGGCATTCCTACATGATTATAGTTATTCAGTGTTGCCAATATGGGTGTAGTTAGACAGTGTGTAATTTCTACTCACATGTGTAGGCGATGTAATTAAATTCTTGTATAATATGTGTGTAATTCTACTTTGGGTTCTATTTTTATTAATTATTGTTTTAATTTTAACCTACACAAAAGATGTGTAGTGTAATTTTCTTCAATGTGTAATTGGAGACACAGCCATGTGTAAATTCATTGGCAACACATACATTAACATTTTTGCAGCTTGCAAACAAAGTTTGACAACTAGGTGCAATGTATACAGTGACAGGCTGGGCTTGTGCATGTACCTAGTATAATTGTATCATGATACAATTATACTAGGTAAGTGTTGCCAAATGTTGCAGGCATTTCCCACCATTTAGCCCCTGAAAATCCGCTAAAAACCGTTATCTGAATAAAAAGAAACGCTAATATAACCGCTGAATTTTTGTAACCAACATATGTCTTTTTTATGATTTATTGGTAAAAAAAAATATAAATTTTATAAAATATGTATACATATGGATAGATGTATGTATGTTGGAATCTCATAATTCCCTAATATTTGTAAGCATAATTCAGCCTACTCTTTGAGTAGGTATTTTATTTCCTGCAGAGTTTCCATACACAAAAATCGAGCCAGTACCTGTGTTTTGTAACTTGCGAGAAGTTTTCGCGTCGAGAAAACTCAAACAATTACATTGGTTGTCCTGTTTTTCACAGGCTGATTTATATACAACATGAAATAAGCTTAAAAGAAACATGAGCAACTAAATTTTTCGTTAGTCATCCTGTGTTTCACAGAATAACAATAAACTTTTCGTTTGGAAAAGTTCTCACCAAAGGTACAGAACATAGGCACAGGAAAAAGTAGAGTCCAAGGGCATATTCCATCTTATAATATTAATGTTGAAGCTTATTCAGTATACTTTCAATATTTTCTGCGATAGACTTTAATTGTTCTACACGTGTGGAATAATATCTTGCCGTTTTGCTTGAAGTATTTGTAAAATATTGTTAAAATTTCCTGAGTATCTGAAATTAAAAAATAGTGTTAATAAAATAAACTCTGTGGCTCAATTCAAATTGGCTTGAAGTTTAATTTCGAAGGAAAATTTAATTAAAAAAGTAGGTATCTAATCAAAATCAAATTATTCAGAAAAAGTTATTGTTTTGAGAGTTTTTGGTTGATATTAGTTTTGCTCATACTCAGTTGTCCAATCACCCAGTTTTCGGTTTGTTTTTCGTTTGTTTAAAGATTTATTTATTTATTTTATTTTAATTATTTTTTAGAATTTTCTAGCTATTTTTGAAAGTCAATTTAGCTGAAAAATTTTTTAGGATCTGGTCACACTGTTGGTATCTTATTGGTAAATACCCATGCTCATCATCATTCTCAGCCAAATTGTGTGTGACTATTGAATGGTGCGGATGTATGGTAGTGTAGTTAACGTTAGTTAGTTGGTTGTGCGTTGATAAGCAAGTTAAACTTTGGTGAATAGCAGCAAAATCATTTCATCAAATCCAATAAGAAAAAAGTTTACAAACTTGTTGCTAAAAATTCCTTTTATATTATTGATAAATAAGTATGTAGATACATAAATAACTATGTATGTATGTATGTGTCCTTTAAATCTAAAAGCAGCACGTATGCATTAAATTACATAAATGCATATGTATGTATATACATAAACATATAAATAATAAATACGTACTTAATAAAATATATTCAATAAAACCACAAAAATGTGATAAAATATTATTAAAAAAATGCAAAAAAGTATAATTAAAAGCAAAAATTCTTTTTGATTGTTGTATGCTGTGAATTCCGAAAACAGATGAAAAAAGCATGAAAAAATTTGCATTTTACACTATTAAATTTACAGAAACAAAATGAGAGAAATTAACAGGTAAACATCCACTAATAATATATACAAATGTATGTGTGTATGTACATATCAAAAGCAAACGAAACAGATTTTGATATACATATGTATGTACATACATACATACATATGTCTGTATGTTACTTTTTCTTGCAAATTTGAAAGTCTCATAGAGATGCTAATTTAGGATATAATATATATATGTATATACTTACATACATCCATACATATGTATGTATGTCCATACTACGTAAGGTACAATCACATTGGTGAAACGTTTACATGAAACATGTTTTAGCATATTTTCCTGAAATTTTATTCAAAAGAAAGAATTTGGTTTGTGGTCACACTAAGCATACCTACTTATGTACATACATATATTTATTTGAACATTTCGTATGTACAATTTACCTTTTGTACATACCACATACACACTTACAATATGTACACAAGTCCATACACATGTACATACATACATATATACTTACAAATGTATGTACATACTAGAGCTGTGCAAGAAGTGGTTCTTTGCTTAGCCTTCATTTTGTACAGCTTTGAATTATTCTTTCTTTTTAGTGCTCTTGATTTTATGAGAACACTAAAAATGGTATTCAATTTTATCAAAAGTATGCAACAGCATTTGTTTATCTGCCAACCGAGGGTATCAGTTATTGCTGTGTCCAAGCATATTTCACTAGTGCACACCGAATGACAATTGTAAAATGAGCATACAAGTGTACAATTATGTGTATGTGTAAAAGAAAAAAACAAACAACGTAGAATTTACGTTTAATGGGCGTTTTAAAGGCCCAACTATAATATGAATGAGCTTGCTTAAGGCCCAACTTTAATATGAATAAGCGAACTTAAGCAACTGTGCGGTTACATATAAAACGTATGTGGCAAACTATAATGTACTTATGGAACTTTTCGTCAAATGTCATTTGCTTAAGCTAAGTGCCAAACTGAACGCTCATTCCGTACGGAAAACACTGTTTGTGCATTTTTTAAACTCAAGCAAACAGCATCAGAAAATATTCATTGATTTTAAATATTTTCTTATTGTTTTCTATTTTAAACTCAGAAAAGAAAGCAAAACTTTTATTTTCATTCTTTGTTTTACAATACACATATACACACATACAAATGATTTTATTTATGTATGTTCATTGTTGTACTTTTTAGTAGGCAAAACAAATAAAACAAGAAATAAAGTGGTGGATATACATACACTTGAATTTTTAATAGATTAGGACATTCCAACAAGTTAATTTGATTGAATTGCATTCATTTAGTAGTTATAAGAAGAAACAAAATTACAAAAAAAATTTGAACAATACCTATATGGGCAGCTGTGGCTAAAGAATACTTGAGTGCATGGAAGTACATTGTGGCCACCTAAAAGTCACATATGAATTGCTTAAGTATTTGACAGACTTATCGTTCAATTCTGGCATTAGCTTAAGCCAGCTTATTCATATTATAGTTGGGCCTTTAAGCTAATGCCAGAATTGAACGATAAGCCTGTCAAATGCTTAAGCAATTCAGATGTGACTTTTAGGTGGCCACAATGTACTTACATGCACTTAAGTATTCTTTAAGGCCCAACTATAATATGAATATGCTGGCTTAAGCTAATGCCAGAATTGAACGACAAGTCTGTCAAATACTTAAGCAATTCAGATGAGACTTTTAGGTGTCCACAATGTACTTACATGCACTTAAGTATTCTTTAGCCACAGTTGCACATATACATATGTAGGTATTGTTCAAATTTTTTTAGGAGTTTTGTTTCTTCTTAAACTACTAAATGTATGCAATTCAATTAAATTAACTTGTTGGAATGTCCTAATCTATTAAAGATTCACGTGTAATTATATCCTCCACTTTATTACTTGTTTTATTAGTTTTGCCTACCAAAAAGTAGAACAGTGAACATACATAAATAATTTCAAATGTATGTGTGTATATGTGTATTGTAAATCAAAGAATGAAAATTAAATTTTTGCTTTTTTTTCTGAGTTTAAAATAAGAAACAATAAGAAAATATTTAAAATCAATGAATATTTTCTGCTGCTGTTTGCTTGAGTTTAAAAAAATGCAAAAACTGTGTTTTCCGTACGGAATGTGCGTTCAGTATGGCACTTAACTTAAGCAATTGACATTTGACGAAACTTGACGAAAAGTTCCATAAGTACATTATAGTTTGCCACATACGTTTTATATGTAACCGCACAGTTGCTTAAGTTCGCTTATTCCTATTATAGTTGGGCCTTTAGTCACAGATGCACATATGTATGTATAGGTATTGTTCAAATTTTTTTTTATAATTTTCTTTCTTATAATTACTAAATGAATGCAATTGAATCAAATTAACTTGTTGGAATGTCTTAATCTATTAAAAATTCACATATAATTATATCCTGCACTTTATTACTTGTTTTATTTGTTTTGCCTACTAAAAAGTACAACAATGAACATACATAAATAAACTCATGTGTATGTGTGTATATGTGTATTGCAAAACAAATAATGAAAATAAAAGTTATGCTTTCCTTTCTAAGTTTAAAATAAGAAACAGAAAAATATTTAAAATCAATGAATATTTTCTGATGCTGTTCGGTTTGAGTTTGGGTTTGGGCCTTAAGGCCGAACTATAATATGAATAAGCTGGCTTAAGCTAATGCCAGAATTGAACGATAAGCCTGTCAAATACTTAAGCAATTCAGATGTGACTTTTATGTGGCCACAATGTACTTACATGCACTTAAGTATTCTTTAGCCACAGCTGCACATACATATTGGTATTGTTCACAATTTTTCAGTAATTTTGTTTAATATTATAACTACTAAACAAATGCAATTCAATCAAACTAACTTGTTGGAATATCCTAATATATTAAAAATTTAAGTATAATTATATCCACCAATTTATTACTTGTTTTATTTGTTTTTCCTACTAAAAAGTACAACAATGAACATCCATAAATAAACTAATGTGTATGTGTGTATATATGTATTGTAAAACAAAGAATAAAAATTAAAGTTTTGGTTTCTTTTCTGAGTTTAAAATAAGGAAAAATAAAAAAAACTTAAAATCAATGAATTTTTTCTGATGCTGGTGGCTTGACTTTAAAAAACAAAACAGTGTTTTCCGTGCGGATGGTGTGTTCAGTTTGGCACTTAGCTTAAGCAAATGACATTTGACGAAACTTGACGAAAAGTTCCATAAGTATGTACATTAAAGTTTACCACATACGTTTTATATGTAACCGCATAGTTGCTTAAGTTCGCCTATTCATATTATAGTTGGGCCTTTAGTTCGCATGCTACTGTTCTAAGCAGTGTGACCACATCCTAAAAATTTTTGATGCTAAATTGACTTAAAAAATAATTATAGTGCTAAAACCTAATACATACTTCTTTTTAATTGCATTCTTTCTCTTAAAGTGCTTATTTTTGCTATAAAAATAATAAAATAATATTTTATTATTTTTTATATATATATTTTTTATATTTTTTTTTTTTTTAATTCCTGAAAACCTGCCATGAGTTTAGCATACATAAGTGTCAAAATTGAATGTCTTAACTAGTTTTGCTATACAATTTCACATTAAAAACCACGCTAGGATGTAATTGTTTGTTAAAAATACATTATGGGCAAATTGCTTATGTAAAATTGTGCGATGGAATTCGTTAAAACCTTGTTAAATTTAATCACTCGTGCTAACTTTCAGTTTTTCATTATACATACATAATGGGTGTTTTTTATTGAGGTATAGAACTTTAAGTTGGCATCACTTTTTTAACTGGCGGCCATTTTGTCAGCTGTCAAGTGATTAATATTTAGTTTGGTTTGCCATTTCATCATGAACAGGTTGACAAAAGAACAACGCTTGCAAATCGTGCAAATTTATTTTGAAAATAATGGTTCAGTTAGCGAAGTTTACCGCAAGCTCCGTCCATTTTATGGTCGACATAATTGTCCATCAGAGCAATTAGTTCAGAGACGTCGAACAGTGCGCACCGAAGAAACAATTGCCGCTGTAGAGCAAAGTGTTGAAGAGGACCCGAATGAATCGATTCGCCACCGTGCACAGCAATTGGAGCTTTGTCCATCACCTTATGGAAGATTTTGCGCAAAGATCTTGGCTTGCGACCTTACAAGATCCAGCTTGTGCAAGAATTAAAGCCGCGAGACCATGCAATGCGTCGTAATTTTGGTGTATGGGCCGAAAATGAGATTGATCTCGATGCTGATTTTCATCGCAAAATTTTGTTCAGTGATGAGGCTCATTTTTGGTTGAATGGTTACGCCAACAAGCAAAATTGCCGCATTTGGAGTGAAGAGAATCCATATGAGACCCTTGAGACGCCATTACATCCACAAAAACTGACTGTTTGGTGTGCTTTATGGGGTGGTGGAGTCATTGGACCATACTTCTTCCGAAATAATGCTGGAGAGTCAGTTACCGTTAATGGAGACCGGTATAGAGCCATGATAACCGATTATTTTGTTCCCGAATTGGATGGCATGAATGTGGATGAGTTGTGGTTCCAACAAGACGGCGCTACATGCCACACAGCGCACGTCACAATCGATTTATTGAAGGAAAAATTCGATGAGCGCATGATTTCGCGGAATGGACCTGTCAGTTGGCCATCAAGATCGTGTGATTTGACACCATTGGATTATTTTCTTTGGGGATATGTAAAGTTTCTCGTCTACGCCAACAAACCAGAAACGTTAGGGGACTTGGAAGCCAACATTCGTGGCGTTATTGCCAACATACGGCCCCATATGCTCGAAAAAATGGTTGAAAATTGGACCTGTAGAATTGGCTTTATTCGAGCCAGCCGCGGCGGCCACATGCCCGAAATCATATTTAAACATTAATGGCATAAAATTATCCTTCCAATAAAGCCAAATTGATGGACATTAAAACGATTTTCTTGTTTTATTTCAATTCGAAGTTCTATACCTCTAAAAAAACACCCTGTATATGATTGGTCAAGTGAGAAAAAGTCGAAAAAATTAAAAAGTTATAATATCTCAAAAACTGTTCCATAAAAAAATTAACCATGATTTTTGAATTCAGCGGAAGAAAATACATAAGAAAATATAAATATCATTAAATTTACACGAAAAAAATTTTAATTTTGTAAACTAGAGTAAAGCCCTAATGACACTTCATCTTTTCTTGATTAATTTGATATTGAATTGATTGAAAGAAACAATAAATTTTAGAAAGAATAACTTCTAAAAAACGAAAACAAAATGTTTAAATGTTGTCAATTTTCGTAATTAGAAACCGCTAGTATTTAGACAAAAGAAACTAAAAATCGCTATGTAATGAATCATTTCAAACACATCATCAAATGGGTTACCCGTCAAAATTACTAATGTACCGAAGAGTTGCATAAATTATATTGTGAAAAATGTGTGCATTATATAACACAAAAATGCTAGCAAAATCTAGAAAATAAATAATTTAAAAATACTAATTTCGCAAAAATGCTAAAATGGTCACACTGGTTCTTCGTTTTATAGTTTATTAATTTAAGACTAAAAAATAAAATAAAAATACTATCTTTCTAAATAAATGTTGTTGTAAAAAGTTTTATTATCACTTAATATTTAATGAAATTTTTAATTTGTGATATGAAGTATTGTGCACTATGAAGCGTGCAATTAAAATATTGCACAGTTAAGACAACTGCCTATTCAACTGTTGTGCAATGATTGTGTGTGTTTTTTGTCTCCTTCTTCTCAATTTTTGTTTCACACTCAATTGCGATAACCACTACAAACACTATTTGCTTTTGAAAAAAATACAATACTGATCACTTTTTTATAGCTTGTGCTCATGTCTAGTATGTAAATTGTACATATTTATAGCACTAAACAAGGAAAGCATTAAACTTTCACGATTAATGATTAAAGGCAAAGATGCTCATAAAGCAGTTATGTCCAGCCCATATGCACAATGTGCAAACTTTTATCAAGAGCTTTTTGTGCTTTCACACCAACTAGAGTACAACATCCACAACAACAACACAACAGAATACCTACAATGTTTGTTCTTACTTTGCAAGGAAACAAGAATAAATTTAAGAGCTTTGAAAGCTGTTTGCCTAAAATGCAAACATCAGTGTATGTGTGTTTGAACGTAGCCGTCATAAAGCAATGTTTATTAGTAGCGAAAGGATTTTCATGCATTTAAAATCGCGTTTCATGTACATAGAATATAATTACATTAAAAATAAAAAAATATGTACTTAAAACTAATAAAATATGCCTTTATTAACTCTATTTTTCAACATAAACCCCCTTATGCAAAAAAAAATTGGTAAGCTTAAAGTTGGTTTAACAAACGAATTTTGTATTACAAAGCCGGTTTTAACACGTGCTTTAACTTTAACAATCGTTTTTGCATAAGAGCATGAAACTTTAAAAAATCAGCTTCATTGCTTTTTTAACAAACATTTGGACATTAAAACAAACAAGTAAGAGTGCTATATTCGGCTGTGCCGAATCTTATATACTCTTTACCAAAGTGCGTTTTGTATGTAGTATAGAGATACATACATAAGCACAGAGATATGTAGGTGCATACTAATTTTGTGAAAAAATTCATACTTTCATAAAATTTTTAGGTTTTTGGCATTATGTTTAATTTGGTGCTTTTTAAATTTTGGCTATTTATTTTATTTTGATGATTTTTTTATTTTTTGGCGATTTTTTTTTTCATATAGGCAATTTTTTTTTGGTTCTGGCGATTTTTTTCGGTTTTTGCCTTTTTTTTTAATTTTGGCGATTTTTTTCGTTCTGGCGGTTTTTTTGATTTTGACGATTTTTTTTCATTTAGGCGATTTTTATTTATTATATAATTTATTTTTTTTTATTTTTTTGTGGCAATTGTTTTAGTTTTGACACTTTTTGCGGTTTTTGGCGTTTTTTTTAATTTTGGCGTTTTTTTTTCGTTCTGACAATTTTTTGGATTTTAACAATTTTTTTTCATTTAGGCGATTTTTTTATTTTTTGGCTATTTTTTTCATATAGGCAAATTTTTTTGGCGATTTTTTCGGTTTTTGGCGTTTTCATTTCTTTTTGGCAATTGTTTTAGTTTTGACACTTTTTTCTCGTTTTAACAATTTTTTCGGTTTTTGGCGTTTATTTAATTTTGGCGATTTTTTTAATTTGGTGATTTTTTTTTGAATTTTTGGCGATTTTTGTTCATATAAGCTTTTGTTTTGGCGATTTTTTTCGGTTTTTGGGGTTTTTTTAATTTTGGAGATTTTTTTGATTTTGCCGATTTTTTTTCATATAAGTGATTTTTTTAATTTTTGGCGATTTTTTTCATATAGGCAATTTTTTTTTGGCGATTTTTTCGGCTTTTGGCGTTTTTTTAATAGTGGCGATTTATTTTCGTTTTGGCGATTTTTTTTGATTTTGGCGTTTTTTTTATTTAGGCAATTTTTTTTTTAATTTTTGGCGATTTTTGTTCATATAAGCATTTTTTTTTTGTTTTGGCGATTTTTGCGGTTTTTGTGCGTTTTTTTTTGTCATTGTGGTCAGGGCTGGCGTTTTTGGTTAGTTCTAACCAAAAGTGGTTATTTTTTTCTTTAATGTGGAGATGTGAATATTTTTCTCTTTTTGGTTATTTTTTTGCCAAAATAATGATACACATGTACATATTTTTTATGTTATACTTTTTAAGCTTTTATGTTCTTAAATTTTTAGTATTGCTACCAAGGCAACTGAAAATAAAACAGCTGTGACTAAAATCGCTAGTGCAGCCACCTGTTATGAATTTGCTTTGATTGCTACTAACTTTTTACAATACTTTTCTTTTACAACACTGTCAAAAACTTTTAATTTAACTAAATGGTCGCAACTGTGTACTATAGAACACTATGTGGTTCATAGGAGGTGACCACGTTTGTCCGCCCGTATCGCCTCCTTCCTAAAAAAAAGCATTAGTCGAATTTTTATACCTTAACAAAGCACAAGGTTTGTGTCAAGGGTTATACATTTTAAAATTTAACATCACACATTCAAGCTATTATACTGTGAACTGCAAGTTTTGTTTACTTTATATTAAAAAAACTGTTATTTTTTATATACATTCATGTACAACCGTAAACTTATTATATACATACATATGTAGTTAAAAGAATTATATTTGTTTTGTTATTATTATTATTAACTGTATTCAAATCACATGCGTTACATTATAAATATGTATGCATTTTAAATCCCAGTAAAAAAATGGAAGTCAGTCTAGTGGAACTACATTTTCATTGCTTCCAAAAATCTATATTTTTAATTTGCCGAGAGAGCGAAAAACCATGTATAAGCTTATTTTAGTCATACAAAACCTTGTAACTCCTCCATAGTGTTAGAAAATACTCACCAGAATTAAAAAAAATTATAAAAAGAAACGAATTGTTAAAATATGGAACTGTTTACCGTTTTTCCTAGATAAAAGAAATATCATAGAACACAAAAAAGGGAATTTTTCTTAATATCGCTTTCAATTCAGTGACCAGCCATCAAAAAGAAAACTTCTTGCAATGACAACCCTATGTAAAAATCATTAGAATGCATCGAAATTTTCACTACTTCCAGATCGCAAATTTTACACTTTCATGACTTTTTTGGAGTGTCTTTTTTTGCTGGGATGTTATTTAATAAAAATACTACATACTGAAATTTGGTTATATTTTTTCTCATTTGGTAATTTTTTAAAGCGAATTTTGGTTGTAAAAATTTTTTGGTTGTGGCAGCACTGGTATCTTTTCAACATTTTCTGCGATAGACCCTAATTATTCTACAGGTGTGGAATAATATCTTGCCGTTTTGCTTAAAGTATTTGTAAAGTTTTGTTCAAATTTCCTGGTTTTCTGACTATCTGAAATAAAAAAATAGTGTTGATAAAATAAACTCTGTGGGTCACTTCACATTCTTGAAGTTTAATTTCGAAATAAAATTTCAATAAAAAAGTCTAATCAAAAACAAATTATTCAGAAAAAGTTATTGTTTTGAGAGATTTTGGTTGATATTATGTTTTCCTCATACTCACTAGTCCAATCACCCAGTTTTCGGTTTGTTTTCCGATACTACACGAACTCAATATGACAATTTTTTATTTGGAAAAAAATGTGACGTTAGTTTCTTTTCGCTGTACGTGTTAATATGGAAAAAAACTCAACATAAATACCAGGATACGTGTCGCATAGCTGCGTTAAAAATACTTTATTTTGATTTAATATCTTTCTTTATAAGTTTCAGAAAAACGCTGAAAATCCGTCAACTAAGAAATTGTTCCGCTAAAATTCCCGCTGGTGGTTTTTTAAATAGACTTGCCGCTAATGACAACAAAATACAGTCATATATAGCGGGAAAACCACCGTTTTGGCAACACTGGCAATTAAGTACACATTATATAAAAATACAAATTATCTCTTATTGCTCTTTTCATTATTGTGTGAGCACTCCCACGCGTGCGCGGTTTTGAAGATCGCTGGTCTAGACCAGGGTGACCGTTGACATTTTTCAAAAAGTAGCACCAAATAGGGGATTTATCAAAAAAAGGGTAAAAATTAAATAAAAACGAGAAAACTACACTAAACTTTTTATTTTTAATGTATTTTCATATAACTGCCCTTTACAAAAGGGAGACAAAAAGTGGCAAGGCAGTCGAAAAAGGGGCAATTTGCCACTTTAGTCGGTCAAACGGTCAAGCTGGTTCAGACCAATGATAATATACATCATTGATGTCAGTTTCTTGGCACAATTGTGCAAAATAAAATCACACACATTCTTATTTCCTTTCATTTAGCAGTCAATGAGACAGCGACGATAACGTATGCGTATTTAATTCTTTACAGTTACAGAGAAAGAAAAAAGGTGGTATGCGCAAAATATTCTATGATCAGTAATGCTTTTCGCGACATTCAATGTGTTTTATGCTAAAATGCTTTTAATATCAAAATTGAAAAGACCTATAACTCGAGAAATATGAGTAGTAGCCAATTTATTTGCTTAATTTTTTTTATTTTTCAAGTTTCTATCAGATAAGTTGTTTAAAAATTAATTTTTGGAAATTGTTCACAGTTTCCTATGAAAAGTTCATAGCCCCGTAACAAGTAAACTTTAATATTTTAAAAGAGAGTTAAAGTTACGCGTAATAGACAGCTGTGAGCTGTGATGCAATTTTCAAAATATCTCAACTTGAAATGTTAGTACGAAAACAGCAATTTCTCAAATTGCTTGGATAAAAATATACATATGTGCAAAGTTATGTACATTTACTTTAAATTAGTGATGTAGCGAAGGTCAATTTTTGATATTCGCGAATACGAATACGAATTTTTAAAACGATACTCGTGAATACGAATATTATATGTGACATCTATAGACATTAAATTGCGCTTCTATTTACGCCTGCAAATGAAATATTAAAAAATTTTTATGAAAAAGGACTTCACACTCTTATTAACGTACTTTGACGTTAATAAAAAGTACCCAACATTTTAATGGTCGTCATTAAAAAAATATTTGAAAATGATGCAAAGCACAAATTCTATAAAAAAATTTAATGTATTTTAACAAACTAAAATTTTTACTCATTCATTTAAATTTCTTTTAGGATTTATGCATTTATTTATTTAATTTCTTTGGAAAAATATTCGTACTCGCCTGAATTTGACGAATATGAATAGATTCGTATTCGCCTGAAAATGGCCGAATATTCGAAAATTCGAATACGAATATTCGTAAATCACTACTTTATATATTTATATCTTTAGTTTGCTCCCATTGAGCGGTTCCTTTTTTAAATTGCAGAGATGTGCACTATATTTTTAAATGGTTAGTACCCTGCAGAAAATTCGAATAGTGAAATTGTAGCGATTTACTAGTGAAATTGTCAGTAGTACTACTGACCAGGTGTACACCAGCCAATGGAATCATCTAACATTTAACATTAGCTTGTTATTGAAAATCTACCACTAGACTGTAGCACTGCTGAGTAAGTAGTTCTTTTGGGACGACATGGAGACACTGGCACCAATGATTCACTAGTAAATCTTAGGGGATCTAGTCTACAATATCCATATTTCCTCGCTCGATGTCAATGGTAAAATAGTAGTGATTTACTAGTGACACACTACTAGTGTGACCGTAGTGCTATTTTTCTTCATTCTATTTTATGTGTATCAAATTCTCATATAAGGATTAATGTAAAAGTGCACATCGTGCTAGGTGTGGCCTATTTTATGCACTTACAAGTAAAACATTTCTATTATTGTGTTTGGGTGCGTTAGGATATTTCATCATGTTATATAAGTGTGTCTATATGTGTGTGTGGGTTGTGTTTGCATTAAATATTTTTCTAACTGTATTTTTATATTACATATCTTGTTGTTGTCTCTTTTTACTATAAATGTGTGAGTTTTTATGCATTGGTCAGTTCAATTGTTATGAATGGAAGTGTGTATAAATTATCTAGCAACATGTTTGTGGCAGTTCTGGCTATTTTTATACCCTTTACCAAAAAATGGTAAAAGGGTATATATAGGTTTGTCATTCCGTTTGTAATTTCTACAATATTAATAAGCGACACATAAAGTATATATATTCTGCATCCTTATTCAAAGGGAAGACGAACAAGCGATGTCCGTCTACTTGTACGTGAAATCGGGTTTCCCAAGCTCCCAGAACAGGTAGAGACTTCGTTCTTGGACTGGTGTGTCAGAAATTTTCCGAATAATTTTGCTATTGATTATTATCAGCAAAATCGGGCAGACGGTTTCAGAGCTGGAAAACTCAAACTCTATTTTCCCATAGAAAATTACTCCCGAAAACAAGTTTTTATTACTTTTTTATTAAATTAACTTATTTTATACTTCGCTATGAATAAAATTGGTATTTATAATTAAAAAAAAAATTATAATTTAAAAAATTAAAAAAACGTTTCCAGGGTTGGAAAACTTTAACTTTTTTCTTAATAATTAAACATATTTCATGTTTTAAGAAGAAGGCTATTTTCTCAGGAACGGTAAGAGCTACGGGTCTGAAATTTGGACAGAGTATGGAGAACTTTGATCGCTACAACAACAAATACATTAGAATTAAAACTTAAAGGGTGTTTCAAAACGAGCAACAAAAAATGTTAAAATCCCACGTAATATACATACAATTGTATGTACATATGTATATTGACACTTGCAATTTGTAAAATTAGTGTATTTTTATATAGGCTACAACAATTAACACTAAAATTAAAAACATTTAAATTAAAGGGTGGTCCATCAGTTAATGCAATTTTGACTATGTAATTTTGACAAAATGCTATATCTTGGAAACCGTAAGGGTTAAACTCTTGAAATTTTCAAAAACGGTCAAACTAAAAAATCCGAAAATTATAAAATCGCCAAAAATTTTAAAAAATCGCCAAAACGAAAAAAATCGGCAAAATGAAAAAAATCGCTGAAATTAAAAAAAAACGCCAAAAACCGAAAAAAATCGCCAAAACCAGAAAGACGTGTCAAAACTAAAAATAAATTTCCACAATGACAAAAAACGCTAAAAACCGCAAAAATCGCCAAAACAAACAAAAATGCTTATATGAACAAAAATCGCCAAAAATTAAAACAAAATCCCATAAATGAAAAAAAATCGCCAAAATCAAAATAAATCGCCATAACGAAAATAAATCGCCAAAATTAAAAAAAAAACGAAAAAACCAACAAAAATAGCCAAAACAAAAAAAAATTGCCTATATGAAAAAAATCGCCAAAAATTAAAAAAAATCGCTTATATGAAAAAAAATCGGCAAAATCAAAAAACTCGCCAAAATGAGAAAAAATCGCCAAAATTAAAAAAACGCCAAAAACGAAAAAATCGCTAAAACGAGTAAAAAGTGTCAAAACAAAAAAAAATTCCACAATGACAAAAATCGCAAAAAAAAAATGCTAATATGATCAAAAATCGCCAAAAACTAAAAAAATCGCCTAAATGAAAACAAAATCGCAAAAATTAAAAAAAATCGCCAAAACGAAAATAAATCGCCAAAATTAAGAAAAAAACGCCAAAAATTAAAAAAAATCGCCAAAAACAAAAAAAAAATTGCCTATATGAAAAAAATCGCCAAAAATTAAAAAAATCGCTTAAATGAAAAAAAAAATCGTTAAAATCAAAAAAATCCACCAAAACGAAAAAAATCGCCAAAATTAAAAAAACACTTAAATGAAAAAAAAATCGTCAAAATCAAAAAATCCACAAAAACAAAAAAAAAACGCCAAAACAAAAAAAATTGCCTATATGAAAAAAATCCCCAAAAATTAAATAAATCGCTTAAATGAAAAAAAATCGTCAAAATCAAAAAAATCCGCCAAAACGAAAAAAATCGCCAAAAATTAAAAAAATCACTTAAATGAAAAAAAATCGTCATAATCAAAAAACTCCACCAAAATGAAAAAAATCGCCAAAATCAAAAAATCGCCAAAACGAAAATAAATCGCCAAAATTAAAAAAAAACGCCAAAAACCGAAAAAAATCGTTAAAACAAAAAAAAATTGTCTATATGAAAAAAAAATCGCCAAAAATTAAAAAAATCGCTTAAATGAAAAAAAAATCGTCAAAATCAAAAAAATCCGCCAAAACGAATAAAAATTGCCAAAATTAAAATAAACGCCAAAAACCGAAAAAATCGCCAAAACAAAAACAAATTGCCTATATGAAACAAAATTGCCAAAAAATAAAAAAATCGCCTAAATGAAAAAAATTCTCAAAATCAAAAAAATTGCCAGAAGGAAAATAAGTCACCAAAGTTAAAAAAAACGCCAAAAATGTCCAAAGCCAAAAAAAACTTGCATATATGAAAAAAAATCGCCAAAACTAAAAAAATCAGCAAAACTAAATAAATCGTTAAAATTTAAAAACCACCAAATTAAACATAATGCCAAAAACCTAAAAATTGCAGTAGAGAAAAAAGTATGAATTTTTTTACAAAATTAATATTTATGTACCTGCATATCTCTGTGCTTATGTATGAATCTCTATACTACATAAACGCACTTTGGTAAAGGGTATATAATCGCCAAAACTAAAAAAATCAGCAAAATAAAATAAATCGCCAAAATTTAAAAAGCACCAAATTAAACATAATGCCAAAAACCTAAAAATTTTATGAAAGTATGAATTTTTTCACAAAATTAATATGTACCTACATATCTATGTGCTTATGTATGTATCTCTATACTACATAAACGCACTTTGGTAAAGGGTATATAAGATTCGGCACAGCCGAATATAGCACTCTTACTTGTTATTACACATGTTTTATTGCTTTTTCAAGAAAAAGGATCAGTATTTGAAAAAATTCAGTGAAGTGAGACTTTGACCCGCGCACGAAGGGTTCCGTACGGGCACGAGATATGTAATTCAATATAAACTATAGTTTTGGAATTTTTTTCGTTTTTGGGTTTTTTCGGTTTTAAGCGCTTTTTTATTTTGGGGGTTTGTTGAATTTATTGAAGCTTTCTGAGTTTTGGCACTTTTTTCACGTGTTGGCAATTTTTTTTTTTAATTTTTGAAGCTTTTTTTCAATTTTGGCAATTTTTATTATTTTGGCGTTTTTTATTTTGGCGATTTTTTTAGTTTTGGCACTTTTTTTTCGTTTTGAGGATTTTTTTCCGGTTTTGGCGTTTATTTTAAATTTTGGCGATTTTTTTTGTTTTGGCGATTTTTTTTTAAATTTGGCGATTTTTTTTTTAATTTTGGCGATTTTTTTTAATATGTGGTTTTTATTTCACATAAACAATTATTTTTTTTGTTGAATTTTTCGCGTTTTGGCGATTTTTTCGGTTTTTGGCGTTTTTTCATATTGGCGATTTTTTTTTATTTAAACGATTTTTTCGAATTTGGCGATTTATTTTAGTGCTAGATTTTTTTTAAATTTTGTCGATTTTTTCGATTTGGCGATTTTTTTTAAATTTTTGGCGATTTTTTCAGGTTTTGTCGATTTTTTTTGGTTTGGCGATTTTATAATTTTCGGATTTCTTAGTTTTACCGTTTTTGAAAATTTCAAGAGTTTACCTATTACGGTTTCCAAGATATAGCAAGTTGTCAAAATTACATAGTCAAAATTGCATTAACTGATGGACCACCCTTTAATTTAAATTTTGTAATATTTTAATGTTAATTGTTGTAGTCTATTTAAAAATACACTAATTTTACAAATTTCAAGTGTCAATATACATATGTACAAATGTTAAAATCTCATGTATGTATATTACATGAGATTTTAACATTTTTCGTCGCTCTTTTTGGATCACCCTTTAATTTCTAATTCTCATGTATTTGTTGTTGTAGTGGCCAAGGTTCTACATACTCTGTCCAAATTTCAGGTCCGTAGCTCTTACGGTTCCTGAGAAAATACCGTGTGACGGACAGCTTAGCGAAAATAATAGGGTTCCTTTTTTCACCTTTGGTGTACGGAACCCTAAAAAGGAGATGAATTCTTAGATTTGTGTTTGCATCTACAATTGGGAAAAACCGTTCAATTAGGATTGTGAAACGCAGTGCCTGTTGTGTAGAAATTGTGTTGTTTTTTTCTTCTTAGTGTCTTGAGTCTTGTATGGTATTGTATTGAATTTTTTAGAGCATATAAAAAAGGTGCACGTGCGAGATGTAATCATTTATGAGGGTTTGAATTGTTATATATTTTGTTTAAAATTAGGTTTTTATGATCGTCTGACTCCATTATCTTCTGCGTTTTCTATTGGTTATTTAAAGAGGGAAAAATATTAATTCAACAAAAAAGGGTACAAGAAAACATTTTTTAGTTAGTTTGAATCTGTGCGTTATAATATTTCATCATGTTCTGTGGGTGCGAGTTGTCTTTGAAAACAAACATTATATAATATACCTACCTGGAATTGTGTGTGTGGGTTTGTGTTCATTGGTCAGTTATATTGTTATGGAAAGAACAAATATACTTTCGTATGTACAATGTACATTGTACATATATAATCGAATAAATAAAAACAAATTATACATTTGTATTTATAACATAAATTTTATTTAAAATTATATTTACTTTTGACATATAGGTTTATAGCAAAAAATTCTTTCATATAAATTAAAAAGTTTTTGAGTTAATAAATATTCATTATAATGTAATTTACATGCACATATGTCAACATCTTGAATATAATCCTTTGTTCTTATATCACAATCATATTTATTCAAGTTATTACGATAATATGTGAAAGGAGTGTAAACATTGCTATACATTCTTAATTCGTTAATAATTCTTGTAGTCCTTATCAATATTTTTTGTATGCCCTTTACCAAAAAATGGTAAAAGGTTTATTTAATACATGTATTTATTTATTGTGGGTCTTATGCAAAAAATTTAACAAAGCTTTGCAAAGCAATGTTAAGTAAAGTTGTATTCTAAAAAATTATAATATCAAATTTCTAAACTAGGTCCCCACGGTTGTTAAGACTACTTTAAGTTGATATTTTCAAAATGTGTATTTTGTACCTCAAATATTTTTGTTAATATAACACATATTGATTCATGTTATATCTGAAAATGAAGCTGGAAGTGTTAGCCAGCCCTTAGCTTAGATTTACTATTTCTGTCGTAATGGAAAACCTCATCAAATTATCCAACTGATTCAAATACATCGTAAAATCCATAACAAAATATTAAAATAAATACAATTGCACAAAAATGTTTTAGTGATGTACATACAATCAAAACAAATCGAAAAAAGCTGGGTATTCAAATACTCATTTCATTCGAATAAAAGAAATTGTGATAATTCTTCTTTGTCCCTCATATTTTTTTACGTATACTTCATAGAAATGTTTATCTGTTTTCCTACCATGTCAGAAGCTCATATTGTTTAAATTAGGTTGCTTTACTTCAAGAAAATAAAAATTTATTTAATAAAATAAAAAAAATATTTGAATACCCGAATGAAATTTTATTCAATTTTGTACACCATAAGCTGTGAAGTGGTTGTTGAACACGGTGGTGTTACCAGTATTTATTATTAAATAACAAAAGAATTAAAGTTGTGTTTTGCATACAATTTCTTAATAAAGCAATGTTAGCCTTAAAGTGCTTGGCAACTAATTTGAACTTTAAAGCTATAGTAAAATATTTTTTTTGCATAAGGGAGATACACCCCCTCAAATATTAACTAACAATAAGTATTCAAATCTTAAATCTAAAATATAATTATTAGGACCGACCACTGCCGGATATAAACTTAGTGATAGTTATAAATAATACATAAGAAATACACAAAAAATATTTTCATCTGGAGTGTTGAGTAAAAGAGCCCTTGTGTCCCTCTTTTTTAGGCGGATGTGTCTAGTAAAGTTCAAAATATTACGAGCAAGCGGATTATAATGTGACTCGAGTTTTGTTATATATTTGCCTGCGTATTTTGCAATTTCTTCAATCACTAGTGACATATTAAAACCACGATGTATATTTGAATTCTTAATGTACCATGGAGCAGATGTTATTAACCTTAAAATTTTGTTTTGTCTTCATTGAATTCTCTTTGCATTTGAAGCTGAAGCATTTTCCCATAACTGGATACCGTAACACCATATTGGCTTTAAAAGCGTCTTGTATATTAAAAGTTTGCTGTCCAAACTAAGTGTTGAATTTCTGCCAATTAACCAAGGTATTTAAGATTACTTAAGTTTCATATGAGTTAGCTTAAAGTCAATATGATGTTTCCATGTAAGTCTTCGACCAAGGTACTTCACTTGGGAATGTTGAGGAATATTTTGATTGTTCATTCGAATGGGGGAAGAAGTATCTTTTCTTAGGGTAAACGTTATATGGACACACTTCAGTTCATTTACGTTAATTCTCCATAAGTTCAACCACATTTCCAGTTGTGTAATATACTCTTGTAGATATCGGGAAGCCTCGTGAGGGTTTTAATGCATACTAAGGCAGGCTGTATCATCGGCAAACATAGATGTATGGCTATTGATGCTCAAAGACATATCACAAGTATAGATCAAATACAAAACTGGCCCCAGTATGCTCTTCTGTGGTACACCGGATGATATAGATTCGGGCACACTCATGAATTATCCTTCCACAACCGTGAACTTTCGGGTAGCAATGTAGCTTTCTAATAGATTTAGAAAATTTATTGGTAGATATGATTTCAGTTTTAAAATAAGGCCTTTATGCCACACTTTATCAAATGCCTGAGAAACGTCAATAAAGAGGGCAGAACAATACATTTTTTCTTCAAAAGTTCTTCTTATAAATTGCACCAATCTATGAGTTTGTTCAATGGTGCTATGCTGACTTCTAAAACCAAATTGATGGTCTGGGATGCACCCACTACCTCTTAGAATAGGGAACAATTTTTTCATGAGCAGTTTTTCGAAAAGTTTTGACATTGTTGATAGCAGACTTATTATATTATAACAAAGAAAACATTTTATTTCATGCTTGAAACGTCCAAATCTACAGTGCGACCGTGGCATAATAGCAGAACCAATAATTCCAATAATGCTATTTTTCTGCTGAGAAACATCAATAAAGAGAGTAGAACAATACTTCTTTTCTTCAAATGTTCTTCTTATAACTTGAACCAATATATGCGTTTGTCGAATCGTGCTATGCTGACTTCTTAAACCAAATTGATGGTCCGGTATGAACCCACTATCAGTTAAAATTGGGGACAATTTTGTCATGAGCAGCTTTTCGAAGAGTTTTGACATAGTTGACAGCAAACTTATTGGCCTATGTGACTCAGCTTTAGTAAGATATTTCCCCGGCCCCCAGTACATGTATTTTGGGTAAATACGGATTTTGAATGCTCAGCAAATATTTTACCTTTTTCCGTATCGTTTCTTGCCCAATCACCGCTCGAACTGCGCAGAGGTGGTTTAAACTCAACGGGTGTTTTAAGCTTTTTAGAAGCGTGCCACAAGGAGTAATTAAATGTTGGTGTGACATCGAAACTTTCAAGTTAATTTCTAAGAGATGCTGTTTTCTAAGATGAAAGCAACTCTTGGAGTCGTTTCGTGCACTCTTTAAATCTTATTTTGTCTTGAGGTGACGTGTGCTGTTGCTATTCCCTTCTGGCTTTTCTTTTTTCACATACGAGACGTTTCACACACGCAGACGTTGTCTGCGGATGGGAGGGGGTTGCATGTTCAGCAACCTGTTTATCATTTTTATTAAGGCTAGCAATGTTAGATTCAATATCATTGGGTGTTCTTAGCGTAATATTTTTCGCGCAATGACTACTAAAATATTTTTGACACCCAGTTAACTAGCACGATTTATCAGCTTCACATATGGGTGAAGTAAAGCGCTTCTCACTGGGCGCTTCTCAATGGGCTTCTCACTCGAAATGACGTCCAAGTCCATTTTTGCAATTGTGTTGAACAACGCTTGATCTCTGGGTGTAATAAGACGCGAACTCCAGAACGTATGTTTTGCATTATAGTCGCCAGCTGCTACAAAACAAGGTCCAAGGGATTTGTTAAAATCGTCGTATTCATTATAATTGACTGAGAAACAACGAGTGGAATAAATTGATGATATTACGAAATTTGTACAAAAATGTTCAATGCGAATATTTGTTGCTTTTAGATATTTTTCACATATGTTGTCAAGAATATAGTGCTTGAGTCTTGACTTTATTAGAATAGCTGATCAACCGCAAGCTGTTCCCCTAGGGTAGTTTGTATCGATATATAAAGACCGTAACTCAGTGAATTTTTATTCGATGAACACACTATAAATATGGCGCGATAAATGAAAAAATACTTTCCAGTGATGTTAAACTTACTTAATTTTAATAAACAGATTTTTAGAAATATTTTTGTAAACTGCAAAAAACACTTTTTTCACGAATATCTCGAAAACAGTTTTAAAAAAATAAATTAATGTCATATTCGTGTTCAATGACCCTATATTAGCTAAGAACATATCTTATTTTTGAGGTTATTGCAAAAAGATAAAAAAAATTTGCATAGTGTAATTAGCAAAATTTTACAAAATACTCATGTTTTAGACTCGGTAGTTTTCCTTGAAGCAAGTCTGAGTTTATTGAAGAGAGGAAAGATGAAAGAAGAGGGGTACTGACTTGCTTGTACAGAAAAGTTACTTCAATTTGTTCAATTTACCATTGTTTCAATGCAGTGAATGAAATAACAAAAGAGAATTGAAGTAACTTTTCTTTACAAGCAAGTCAGTACCCCTCTTCTTTCATATTTCTTCTCTTCAATAAACTTAGACTTGCTTCAAGAAAAACTGCCCAGTCTATAACATGAGTTACTTGCAAATAGTTGTGTTATTTGCAAACAGTTTTCACGTGTTATTACTTTTAATAAAAAAAGTTATACGGCAACGCTTTCGACTTTTATTTACATATAAGAAGTGAATATAAATGGGATAAATACTCGTATTACAGTTTCATATATATGTATAGGGCAATACAAATAAGCAACACAAAATCTGAAATAAACTTTTTATATACAACAATTTTATTGTGGATACTTGGTTTAGTATTTTACAAATGAATAAACATTTGTTTTATTAAACAAAATAAAGGAATTCACAAGGTAGTACAAACTATTGTATCAGTTATTTTATACGTTTAAAAAAAATGCATAAACAACCGATACAACAGTTAGTATACATTGTGAATTGCATAAATAAAATATTAATATGTATATAAAAACAGTACAAAAACAGTACATACATGAAAAAATCAGTACATTTGCGAACTAATTTCCTGGTTATGTATAAATCAGTACTTTAAATAAAAAGCATTACATGTACTGATAAAATCAGTACGACTTGCACTCTAATATGCATGTACACATCTTTTACTTTCAGTTTCAGTTGGCGTTCGTACTTGGTAACATTTCTCATTGCTATTCAGGCATGCACATTGATGTCACGTACATCATTAATGACCCAAGCGGTGTCTGCAAAATCTCCCGGCGGTAAGTTGAATTGAAACAATAGAATAAGTGTACCAGTAGTCAGCAGTTTGAGACTTTTTTTTTCAATTTATTACCCTTGCGTGTGTAAATTTGCTATTGGATTTTATAACTATTTATTACAATTCATCAATATGCATTGTTTTATATTACTTAAGTTAAATTTAAATACATTTTTATTAATATTGAGCAATTTATAGATTTAAAAAAAAAGAGCACATTTGGCTGTAGTCGGCACCAATTTCGCACTTTTCGGCATGTTGTGGTCCTATTCAAAGTAGATTTATATAAAGTATGTGCTGGTATACAACAACTAAGAAAATACAAAAACAACAGGCGCTTTGTTTGTGTAAAAATAATGGATGAATGTCAAAAACAGACGAATACAACCAGACCTGTGACACTTGCATTACTTTTCATTAGCACTGATTAAAAAACAAAAATTTTGGTGAAAATTTAGATTTGGTGCTTGTAGTGCATTATTTCCTGCACTAAAATAAAATTTTTTAAAAGTAATGGATTAATATTGCATTAGCAGCTAATTTCATGACAGAAAATGCACTAGTTTTTTATTGCCACTACGCGCATCATGAAGTTATGCGCCATTATTGTAATATCACATATTGTACACAGTAAAATTATATACAACGCGAACATATTTTTATCTGATAGCGCAAATGAAAAATGCAGTAAAGTTCACATTTAGGGGACCTGTATAAGTATGCACATACAAATGAAAGATCAGAACTTAGGTTTAAGTTTATTTTATTGTAAAGTTATATCCAAAAAAATGTCGATTTAATAAACGAAAAATACTACCGCTTGGAACAATTTAATCAAGTTTTGTATTTCTCTTGAAAAACTATAAAAACGTATTGATATGATTATTCGTCTTGGGTGGCGATATTTACATAGAAAAAAATTTGCATATTTATGTACATATGTACGTATGTTTTTATTTATACATATATGTGCTAATTTACATTCTATTTTGCACTACAGTAATTTTGAATTAGCTGCACAATCAACTTTGCACGACTCTTTGTGCAGATAAGTTAAAAATGCTAATGTTAAATGTTATCTTAAATGCACTTACGTGCCTTAATGTGCAGGTATAAAATTTTTGACTTCAGTGTTATAAACAAACATGATTGCATATTTACTGTGTGGAGCTAACTTAAACTTTTTATATGAGAATAATTTAAAACTGCCTAAAAGTATGTTAAATGCGCAGGTATACAAAGTGCACTTAAAAAAGAATTTTGGACAATAATTACAGGAAAAATAAATTTTGTGCACTTATGTGAATGTGCAGCTAAGTAGTAGTGAAATTTGGGTTAAAGACCTGCAAAAGACGTCTTATAGGAACTTTAAGACATGAGGGCAATTTCAAATGCTTTACTACATTGAAATATTCTGAAACAAACGCTAAACAACGTGTTCGGCAATACATTTGTTTAACTTATTGCAGGTATAAGAGTAAAGAAGAAAATAGTTCGTGACTGAAGAATTTGTGGTGCTTGTGCTTTTTTCTCTCATTGACGCGTATACTAACGTCATGCATGTACATACTTACAGTCATATACACGTACACCAATACATCCATCATGCTTCCTTTAGTCCCAATTTACACGAGGCAATTTTACTTGCGCAAGTCATAAAATTTTTTATTAAACTTCCTGTAGTGTTTAGTTAGAACAACTTTACTTGCGCAAGTCTTCTTCGGTTGCTTATACATATAATTGCTTATGCATATACATACAAAGAAATGTCAAATTTGATATAGAGCGAATGATAGCAAAAACAGTTCTGCTGGTTTTTACACTCTTCACTTCTTCCTCACTTCTTTGTTCACAAATTCATGACTTGCGCAAGTAAAATTGCCTCGTGTAAATTGGGACTTATACTGCGACAGCATTTATTATTGGGTTAGTATAATGCATGCCACGAGAGTACGTATAAAAAATATTACGTATTTACATTTCAAGACTGCTTACGCAGGCCACAATTAAAATTGGAAAATTGTGACTGAAATTGTTAAATTTGGGTAATTAAAATTTTAAAATGTTCAAATTTTAGGAAATTTGTGAAATTTGATACCTCCGAGGGTGGTTCAATAAGTGCGTCATATTTTTGGTTTACATAAGGAGTTTTTTGTTTACATTAACCCTTGTGGGAAAGGGCGATTTTTTGGGGTTGCAATAATTGTGATAACGGGTGATTTTTTTGTGGGTGTGGATTATGGGGTTTCAATGGAGAAATAGTGATTATAAATTTTTCCTAATGCCTACGGCAATGCATGATAATTTTTCCTAATGCTGACAGCAAAACATGATTATTATTTTTTTCAAATGCCGACGTCAAGACATGATTGTTTTAATTTTTTCAAATGCCGACGACAAAACATGATTATTAATTATTATTTTTTTCAAATACCGACGGCAAAACATGATTACTATTTTTTTCAAATGCCGACGGGAAAACTGTCAGTGTTGCCAGACTGTAGAAATTTGTTATGGTAATACTATATCAGTAATATCAGAAAAAATTGATTTGATGGCCACTACGCGATTTTCACATGAATCGGGAGAATGTGTGTGTGATTTCTTCATGCTAATAAATTGTTTATAAATAAAATACTTAAATAAATTAATAGACCATTTATTTAATTATTTTATTTATGTATAAAATGTTTTCATGTATGTGAACACCCATAATACTTGTTTGTGGGTGGTCCGGCTTGTTTGTCGCTGTTATTTTGTTTACTTGTTTAAGAAATATATTTGTATGTATGTATGTGTGTATCCCTGCAGGAAATGTCACTAGTGAGTCAGTACTGATTCACTATTGACTTTGTCGGCAGTGCTAGTGACTACCCCATGCTTTTTGCTATAGACATTTAACATGTGCGTGTCATTGAAAAGCAACTGCTGACATTGGAACTACTGATTAGATAGTTCTTTAGGGACCATATGAAGACATTGGAAACAGATAGTCACTAGCATATTTTAGTTATCCTTGTATACTCCTTTGACAATGAAATTGCTTATTTTGTTCACATTTTGGTATTTTATTAAACAAATATATATGTAAAAAATGGAAATTATAATTAAAAAACATACAATAACCCGGATTAATTCATTTATTCGTTCAGCATATCACCAGCAACTAGGGATTTTGTTTGCCATTTCTATTAAATAAATACACATACATGTGTATGTTAATCAAAAATTTTATGTTTCGCTGAATTAATAAGTCAAACACTTACGAATGAATCTGCAGGTAAGGCAAATAAAACAATTTCCATAATTGTGCAAATTAAATTAATTTCACTTAAAATTTTTTAATTTTAACATTTTGCAAATTCTTTTTGTGTATTTCTTAAATTATTGTTCAATACATTTAAATTTACCTTTTAATTTGATTTCTTAAACTAATTTTTATAAACACTTAAATTTTGCTATACGTCACTTTTGTTTTCAACAAACCAATAAAACAAGAAGAAGCATAGTTGTGTGTACATATATGAAAAAATGTTTTCTACGCATTAAGAACAAAACTAATAGAGCTCTGTTGACAATGTCACTAAAATAGTCTACAAAAGTGGTGACTTGGGGACACTTAACCCCACGTTTCCTTCAGGGTATGTATGTATATTTGAATGTATGTATGTATGTATATTTGTATGTATGACTGAGGATGCTTGTGCGTGGAATATTTTGAAGAATACATTTATATTTTGCAACGTAATCCTTTCTTTAGCTACGATTATTTTAAAGCAGCAGAATTTCAACTAAGTACAGTCATCAGCAGAGAAACAAAAAGTAAAAACTATGAATGCTGGAACGATACTGCTACTAATTTTCGTATAAATACACCAACTTTTCTAACCAACACATCAGTACTTTATTGAATTCACAACCATCGTCAGCAATTGTGTTAAAGTGAAATAATAATAATAAAATAATTAAAAATGAGTTCTTCTGGTTATCAGTGTAAGAGATGCCATAAGGTATATAAATACCAAAAGTCCTTTTTGGACCATGTCAAAAATAATAGTGTGTAGGATCAAGTGGTCGTAAGCCGGGACAGAAATCAACAGCCGCAGACATCTCTTCAAAATCATCAACAGCAGCTAAATACATTTCATCATCATCAGGAACATCATTCTCTACATTACCCCCTATATCAGACAGCAATGAATTATTAACATTACGGTATACCATGGAATAATCAGTTTTCGGGATCAGGAGTTCCAATGCAATGAAAACGGCTGGCTAATCCGATCAACTATGTGTTGTCGGAATATTTACAACTGCTAGGATGTTTTATTAATAATTCATATGATTAATGCTAAAAGTATTTGATACAGTTAAAAAAGTATTTGTCAGATATTTTTCATATATTGACATTTGCATAAAGATGGCATTAGGGTTTCCATTACATTTGTGTTGTATGTATTTGTAATCGATAACTTAACAACAACTAACTTTGATGTTATTTGTTCATTAATAATTATCACATGTAATTTGGCTTAAAAAAGTGATACGAACTTTAGCCCGTTCAAATAAATCATATATATAGAAATAAATTAGGTTCGAAAAATAATAATTACAAATTAACTTAAATTAATAGCCAGGGGCATGTGGCAAAAATTAAAAATAAATATACTTAATAGTAACAAACCAAAAAAGTTTGTCTTAAGTAGAACAAAAAATAAGCAAATTAACTAACATGTGCATAATTAGTAAAGAATAAACGACAATGGTAAGTCTGTTGTAAATTAGAGATGGAAAATTTGGGCTTTCATTACAAAACACGCGTCAGCAAATTGAAATACGATGAATCAAATTAATTCACTTATTCCATTTGCAAGAAAGTTTCGTATATAAGGCATAAGAAATCTACATCAACTGACACCACACACAGTGGACCAACACAGAAAAGGGCTGATGATGAAGGTTTGGTGGCCTTCGAAAACGGTTGGCTGTTCCGTTCAACTATGTGTTGTCAGAATATTTACAACTAACTTTGATGTTATTTGTTCATTATTAATTATCACATGTAATTTGGCTAAAAAAAGCGGTACGAACTTTAGCCCGTTCAAATAAGTCATAAACATAAATATTTTTATTGAGAATCTTCAAATGACTTTGTCTAAGCATACAATTATAAAATTTTATGTGAGTATTGTGGCGAAGTACAATAAAATTGTTGAAGAAGATTTGGAGTTGTGTGTTATAACACATGTAGCTAAAATGAGTTTGCTGACGAAGGCAGACAACATAGAAGAAATATTCCGTAAACAGATTGAGGAGATTTCAACCAAAATGTCTGAATTGGAAGAGCGCGATTCTGGTTGGACCTTGTCACGCATAGTCCAAGCAGAAATTAATATCAACAAATCGTCACTCGTCAAAGGATAAAGTTGGATAGCCACACTTCAAAAATTAGAAAGAAAAAAAGCTTGCATCAATATTTAAAATAATGATGAATACTGCTTCAAGTGGTGTGTAATCACTGCCATGGATACCACGACATACGATCAGCCAAAACGTTGCAGTTCTTATGATATTCAGAACATTTCTGCATATATTATTTCTACGCGAAATGGTGTAGTGCTAAATTTCAAAAATTTAATCTTCCCATTAGCAGTAAACAAAATCAAAGAGCTCGAGGAGAACAATCCTACAATAAGTGCTAACGTATTTGGGTATAATGAGGGGCAAATCAGATTTTTGGTCCTTATTATGTGACCAAAGAAGAGAAAATTAACCATGTAAACTTGCGGCTTTTAGAGAATGGTGAAGTTCATCACTATATTTTGATAAAAAGCATATCAAAGCAAGTTAAAAAATTATACTACACTTTAATTTAATTATACATATATTTGTTTCATATAATTTATAAAAGATAAATTTTGCTTATACATTTTTATCTATTTTTTATTATTCACAGATTTTTACAGAATCAATCTAACAAGCACAAAAGTAAGCTACATTTCTGCAACATCTGCCTCTAGTACACTCACAGGGAAAACGTCATGACTAATCATAAGGCTGAATACGGCAAAATCGTTACAACTATGCCATCAGGTCCGGATGCAATTCTAAGCTTCAAGGGACATCAAAAATATGGATGTCCCCTTTGTGGATTACGGGGACTTCGAGTGCATTTTTCAAGACAGTAGTGATAATGTAAGTAATAAAACTAGTCTAGTCAAAAAGCACACTCCTTGTGCATTTAGCTATTATATCAAGTGTCTCCATAGCAGTAAGTAAGATAAGTTAAGGGTTTATACAGGGAAAAATTCAAGTCATACTTAATTAAAGATTGTGAGGAAATTTATAATAATTATTTATTAAATAATAGGCAAATGACACTTCATCCCCTTCTGATGATTATAATTTTAATAGTGCGGTGAATTGTCATATTTGTCAAAAAATTTTACGTAAAGATCGTTCCCAAAATCATTGCCACATTAGTGGTAAATGTAGAGGTGCAGCCCACAATAACTTCAATTTAAATTACCAAATTCCCAAGTTTATTTAATTTCAATGCAACTGAAAGTACTCCCTCTCAATAAGGAGCTGTATATATCCCTCTCCCAATTTTCAGAAATGAGTGATGGTCATAAGCTTGAAATAAGATTTCTTGATACAATACATTTTATGGCTGAGAGTTTGGAATCATTAGCATGCAATTTGTCGGATAATGTTTTCAGCACTATAAGGTCACTATTTCAGACAGAAAAAGAATTTCAGCTTATTAAGGTATTTTCCCCTATGAGTACTTAAATTCATTTCAAAAATCAGATGACTCAGCTCCCTTCACGCAGTGATTTCCTTAATAAATTGAACAATAAAGAGTGTTCTTTAGAGGAATACTCACATGCTGTAGAGGTATGGAATACTTTTGGTTGCAAAACTATGAAAGACTACATGGAACTTTACTTAAAAACAGATGTCCTCTTACTGACAGATATTTTCGAGAACTTTAGAAAAGTTTTCAAGGGTATTTATGAGCTAGATCCATGTCAATATTATACTGCACCTGGGCTTTCCTGGGATGCAATGCTCAAATATACAAAAATTGAATTGGAATTATTGACAGACATAGACATGTACAATTTTATGAAAAAGGTATAAGTGTGGGTAACGTACAGTGTAGCCAAAGATATTCGAAAGCGAATAACAAATATTTGGAAGATTTCGATGCATAAAAACCATCAGAATTTCTAGTCTACTTAGACGCAAATAACCTTTACGGTTGGGCGATGTCAGAATATCTTCCTCATGGTGGGTTCAGATGGTTATCGCAAGACGAGTTGAATCTGGATCCAAACAGCATAGCTGCTAATGGAACAGACGGTTATGTATATGAGGTCATGGTAGATTATCCTTCTCATTTATACGACTTGCATAATGATCTTCCTTTTTGAGCTGAAAGCTATGCAAGCGAAGTATAACAAGCTGATAACCGATTTCTCTACAAAGCAATCATATGTGATACATTTTAGAGTTCTAAAACAGTGCTTAGAATATGGCTTAGTTTTTAAGAAAACTCATCGTATTCTAGCATTTAAACAATCTCAATGGTTAAAAGGGTACATTTGACTTAAATACCAGACATAGGGCCACTGCTAAAAATGCTTTTGAAAATTTTTTTTTCAAACTACTCAATAATGCAGTGTATGGTAAAACCATGGTAAATGTGGACAGGAGGAGAGATGTTAAAATTGTCAATAGTTGGGAGAAAACGAATCGGAATCATTTGGGGGCCCAAGATTGGATATCAAAACCAAATTTTCATAGTTTATCTATATTTTCCGAGGACTTGGTAGCAATTGAAATGACAAGAGTCAATGTAAAATTCCACTACGGGTACATGCAACCTAAGTTTAAGACAAAACTCTCCTTAAACTATATGGATACGGACTCTTTTATATATTCAATAAAGACGGATGACTTTTACGCTGACATAAAAAATTACATACAAAAACAATTGGATACATCGGACTATCCTACAGACAACATTTATAATTTTCCACTAGTCAATAAAAAGGTGCTGGGTATGATGAAAGACGAAAATTGTGGAAAAATAATGAAAGAGTTTGCCGGGTTGCGATCTAAAATGTATTCATTTAGTGTTCAAGATCAAAGATCAAAGGTAAAGAGAGCCATATTAGATAAATATAGTTTAGCTACTTATAAAAATTGTTTATTCAATAAGACCAATGTATATGATAATATGTTAACATTTAAATCTAAGCTGCATCAAATATATACTAGTGAATTATATAAGGTAGTATTAGGTTATTTAGACGATAAGAAAAAAATTAGGTCAAATAACATTAACACAAATGCATGGTATCATTTTCGTATTAAGGAAACTAACCCTGAATACGAACTTGACATGTTGCTAGATGAGATTGCTAGAATGCAAGAAAATGGTTAAAATTAATTAATTTTTAGTTAATTAGTTAATTTTTAAATGAATATAAAATCTTAGTTATTAAGAAAAATTGATATATATAAAATCCTATTTATTGTTGTAAAAATTATCTAATTATAATTATAAAATCCTATTTATTTATTTATCAAGAAAAATTATTGTACATATGTAAATAAATTTTTAAGAAAAAATTTTAAATTAAATATTGAAAAAAAAAATGAAATATGTGACTGGTGTTTTATTTCTTTAATGGTTTTACTTCGTTGGATCAAAAAATTTTTTGTTTTTGCTTATTTGCAAATTCTTGTTTTCATATCATTTAAACATGCACAGTCTTGTTTTCTTTGATAAGTTCTGTACAAGAGAAATTGAATTTCATAATATTATTAAATTCCATTAAATTTCATAAAGAGAAACAACTAAGGCAATGGAAAATATTTTTCAATTGATGTGAATACCAAAAAACTTACAAACAGATGATTTCTAATTTTCCTTTAGAAAAAAAAATAATACAAAACGAAAAATATTTTAATAATACAATTTTATTTTATATTTATTTCTTTTGGTTCTTTTAATAATACAATTTAATTTAATTTTTATTTATTTTATTTATAATGATGGAAACATTTCGTTGTATCCAATTATTAGATGTTCTAATATACTTTTTCGTAAAAAATATATTGTACATCTACAAGTATCGGGTCCTTCCTCACACTCAAAGACAGCTTTTGAAGTGCCCTTCTGTGTTGTCTTCATCTTCCATAACTCCATATTCTTCGTTCTCATCCTGCATATTTTGGAAAAATTTTATCATCTCCCAATGATCAGAAAGCCTGAAGCTTTCAAAATCTCTCATAAATTGGTTTAGAGTACGTCTAATTTGGCTCATTTTATTTGCTGATAAATGAATGATGATGAATGTTGGAAGGTTCCTTAAAGACTAATTTTCTCAGTAAATTTTTAAAGTAGTATCTCCTAATCTTTAAAAAATCTACACCATCATCTCTATTCCATACTTCTTTTTAGCACTCTATCTCTATCTATCCCTTTTTTCTCTATAACTATCTCTTTCTGTCTATCACTATCCACCACTTATTCACTATTTCACCATAATTATTTTTGATTAGTCTTCTTGAAGTCATCATCGCTTCTTTTAAGATCATTTCCAGTTAAACATTCAAAGTGAGAAGAACTAAGTAAAAAAATGGACTCCACAACAAATCTAATTTCAAAATTTAATGATCTAAACAGCAAAACTTTAATCCACATAAAGGAGCTTGAATCATCAACGAAATATACTATTAGAAATGTGTTACGTGTAACAACTAAATATGGACCAACACTAAAAGTGGAAATGAATAAACACATAATGTTCCTGCCTAAACGGTATATATACGTACATATTTTTGTATGGGGCGACATAGGGATGTTGATTCATTCTACTTGTGTCACACTTATACTAGAATTCCCAAGCATTTAATAAGAAACAATGCAAATGTTATTATAATGTTTAAGCAAGATGAGACAAATATGAAGCATGTTTATAGAGATCATGTTGGCAGCGATATGAGTTATGAAAAGTTCCAAGAAATTTGTCGAGAGTGTTGGAAGGATAAATATGGATTTTTGGTGATAAGCAAAGATAATGAATTAAATAATGGTCGCTACAGAAAGCAATTTGCCTATTTCATAACTATATAAACTACTCTTGATAAACATTCACTTTAGTTATTAATCTAACTTTAAACTTCATACATCTATTTGCTATAAGCTGAGCTGCTACCTGATAAACTGATCTGAAAACCAGACCAGGTCCTAAAAAGCTGATCTGATAACCAGACCAGGTCCTGAAAAGCTGATCTGATAACCAGACCAGGTCCTGAAAAGTTGATCTGATAACCAGACCAGGTCCTAAAAAGCTGATCTGATAACCACACCAGGTGCTAAAAGGCTAATACCTGATCTAATAGCTGATACCTGTTATTTACTATTATTAAACATGGATGAGAAAATGTTAAAACAATTGGTGTTGACAAGAAATGTCTTGAAGAAAAAGCTTCGTAGTAAAAAAAATGGTGAAATAGATATACGTGAACAACTAAGAGTTACATTTAAACCTATAACAGAACCACTCAAAGAATTTATAAATAGTTCTAAAAAAATTAAAAGAATTCCCATGAAAGAAGAAATTAAAATGAAGGCAGAAGTTGAAAATAAAACAAGTCTTAAGCCTGAAAAACATCAGTCAAGATAGAGTCAAGTACACCAAAGAAACTAGCAGAAGGAACAATATTTGATAATACCATCTCATTAAATGATGCTAATACTGTAAATGATGATGACGATGATGATAATGATGATATTTACTCACAGACTTCCAATACAGAAGATACTTACACTGACTTATCAGTCTTGGAAGGAAGAAATGAACTAGATACAAACTATGGTCCACATAAAGATTTCAATAATGAATGGAAATTTGGTGATAGTAAGCTCAAACTTAATGAAGATAAAATACAAGTTGGTGGTCAAATATGGGCTCTAACACCAGGGCTATTTTCTCTAATGTTTCATAAAATTCCAAAAAATTATGATAAATTTGAACTCGAAATCTATAAAAAGATTTTAATTACTACTAATGCATATAGAAGAGACTATACACCTGATGGTAAAATAAAGGGTACTAGAGGATATAAATATAAATGTATTATTAAGAAATTTATTGACTAGAAAAACCAGAAGAATTTACCCGAATCAACAGGATCTAAGCCAAAAGGTAGTTATTTAGGTAATGGAATTTAATATTCATAAGCCCAACTATATATACTGGGATGATCCAAATGAGTTAGTAGATCGACTTCGACTACTGCTCGCATAACAAGGTGCAGGTCATACCTATCACAATAACGATATTGTATCAATTATTGAAGAGCTACGTGAAGCGAATATAATACATTAACTTTAATAAAGTATATAAAGCATGTCTGTTGATAAATTTGGACACTATTTAAACGATACTAGTAACATAATTTCTTTGAAAAATGCACCTAAACGGTTGGGGTTATTTGTGGATACGAACAACAACATTGATGTCCAAAACAAAAGGATCAAAAATGTTGCAAAAGCTCTGGAGGAAAACGATGTTTTCAATAAATTGTTTCTGCAAACTCAAATCGAAAAACTAGAAGAGAAATTTTTAACATACTTTAAGGCAGGCAATACTGTAATTCAAGAAGATCTTCAAATGCAAATCGAAGAACTACAACGTGAAATAAAATTAGATATAAAAGAAAATTATAAAATTGAAAAAGATATCCAAAAATTTATAACATCCTTTGAAGAACAAATTGAGCAGCTTAATGAGAAAATTTATAGATTGGAAAATTACATTTTTGTATCAATAGCTGAAAGTCCTTCAAGTAGATCACAACACTCTCCAAAAAATCTGTAAAAACAACTTAATGACTTCAAAAAGAAATTTAGTAAACGAACTCCATAAGCAAGCACGAAAACATTTTGTGCGTCGCAGAGTTGTAATGAAAGGAATTGATGATCTTTGGCAAGCTGATTTAGTTGAAATGGGGAACTATTCTAAAGAAAATAAAAATTAATCAGAAATAATTCATAGTTAGGCTCAAGTTCAGTAATTTCAATTCTTATTGAATGAAATATTTTTTATTAATTAATGTGAGTTTCTAAAGAAGAGAAGAAAAATTAAACTTAGACTTTAAGCTGGGGGAAATACCGATACTTTTCTGTGCAGCCACGCACTTCATCAGCACCCTAGTCTATCTACTTGGGTAGAGATTCTTATTAACATCAGCTATTTAACTTAAATGTACAATGAACGGAATATGAGAAACGATTGTTGTGTATACAATTGATTTACCTTTGGTAAACACATTTATAAGTATCACTATTAATTTTCTGTTTTTTCCAATTTTTCATTTTTCTATTTAGGTTAGCACGAAATTATTTTACTCTACCTCAGTATGTTTAACTATTCTTAGTTATCTTTTTACGATCATCACGTTAATTATTTTTACTTATTCGATGTACCATCGGTACATGCATGTAAGTATTATTGTAGTGGTCTATGTTACTTGTTGTTGCATTCTACAGTTTTTACTTGGATTTCCAGCATTCTGAAACTGTGATGGCCAAGTGAACAGTGATTGCCAAGTGAACATATTTTTGTCACGTGCCCATGATGTATTAAGTGAGAAATTTTTAGATATTTTAATTGAACTGTAGTGAATTTTAATCAGAAATAATTCATAGTTAGGCTCAAGTTCAGTAATTTCAATTCTTATTGAATGAAATATTTTTTATTAATTAATGTGAGTTTCTAAAGAAGAGAAGAAAAATTAAACTTAGACTTTAAGCTGGGGGAAATACCGATCGTTTCTCATATTCCGTTTCATTGTACATTTAAGTTAAATAGCTGATGTTAATAAGAATCTCTACCCAAGTAGATAGACTAGGGTGCTGATGAAGTGCGTGGCTGCACAGAAAAGTATCGGTATTTCCCCCAGCTTAAAGTCTAAGTTTAATTTTTCTTCTCTTCTTTAGAAACTCACATTAATTAATAAAAAATATTTCATTCAATACGAATTGAAATTACTGAACTTGAGCCTAACTATGAATTATTTCTGATTAAAATTCACTACAGTTCAATTAAAATATCTAAAAATTTCTCAAAAAATAAAAATTATCGATTTTTGTTGACTGTAATCGACACATTTTCAAAATTTGCATGGGCAGTACCGCTAAAAACAAAAACTGCACTCGAAACAACCAAGGCAATGGCAGATATTTTTGAATTGGGGCGAATACCAAAAAACTTACAAACAGATGATGGTAAAGAATTTTTCAACAAAAACTTTGAAAAATTAATGCATAAATACGACATTAATCACTACTCAACATATAGCAGTATGAAAGCATCAATTGTAGAACGATTTAATAGAACATTGAAACGAATGATGTGGAAAGAATTTAGCTATAATGGTTCATATAAGTTTGGACACAAAGATTTAGTTAATGCATACAATAAAAAATTTCATCGCACAATTAAAATGTCTCCTATTAAAGTCAACTCAACAAATGAGCAAAAACTGCTTAATACAGTATACAGTCATTTGAAGATGTATAAAATTTCGAAATTTAATGTAGGAGATAATGTCCGCATAAGCAAATATAAGCATATATTTGAAAAAGGTTATACTCCAAATTGGACCACAGAAATATTCACAATTACCAAAGTTCAAAATACAAATCCTGCAACATACATATTAGAAGATTATCTTGGTAATCCTATTAAAGGCGGATTCTATACTGATGAACTTTCAAAAACTAGATTTCCAAATACATATTTAGTTGAAAAGGTTCTCAAAACTAAAACGAATGAAGTATATGTTAAATGGCTAGGTTTTTCAGATCAACACAATTCTTGGATAAGTAAAGATAAAATATTATAGTTGGAAGAAAAACTAAATCACCAACAGCATTATATCAAGAACCATAATAGCATTAATATTAAGAAACTAATGTTAATTTTAAAATAAGAAAATGAAATAAATATGTAAATTATGCTTATAAACTATAGTGTGTACTAAACTTTATTTAATTGTAATCAGTCTGTTATAATGTCAATAACACTTACTCTGAGCTCTAACTCATCAGAATTATCTGCTAGTTACTTTCCTCCTATTGAATTACATGCAACAATTTGTTTCATATAGGAGAACATAAAATTGAAATACCAATTGGATCTTACGAATTAAATGATATAGTTGATTTTATAGAAGAGCAATACAAACGACTTTGTCCAGCAAATAAGATTTTTATTGAAGCCAATAACAACACAATGCAAGTTAAAGTTAATAGTTCCAAGGATCCTGTATATTTTAATAAAGACAACACAATTGGAAAACTTTTAGGATTCAATAGCAAAATCCTAACACCAAACAAATATTATTACTCAGATCTTCCAGTTAATATTTTTAAAGTGAATCTCTTGCAAATTGAAAGTAGTATCGCTATTAACACATATATGAATAACTCCAAATCGCATACACTTCATGAATTTCCGATAAATGTGCCTCCAGGCTATAAAATAGATGAGGTTCCAAGAAATCTCATCTATTTACCTGTGAACACCAGAGAGATAAGTTCACTAGCGCTGCGCGTACTTGATCAACACGGTGATTTAATTAATTTCCGAGGAGAGGAAATTACAATACGAATACATTTAAGGCCAACTAAATAATGCTAATATACAACACAAATACATTAAAAAATATAGCAGCAAAAACAACAACAACATTAAAGCGAACAGCTCAACAAAAATCTCTAACAACATCAAATAAAAATTTTCTGAAGTCATTGAATTTAAAATTAAAGACAAAATGAGTTCAATAATAGATGTCTTAGATAAACCTTTGTCTGATGAAAATATAATTAAAAAGGACTATCATACATATGTACCATACTTACAGTCTTACAACAATAATGATGAAATTAGAATTTCAATACAAAATCAAGATTTGTACGTGCTACCCAGTGAGAGCTACATTTATGTGGAGGGGTTTGTTGCCGATGGTAATAAGACCAAATCTTCGTCATCTTCAGAGAACTTTATACTAAAAAACAACTTTGTGGCATATCTGTTTGATAAAATTCGCTATGAGCTCAATGGAATTAAAATTGATCATACAAGATATTTAGGAGCCACAAGTACCATAAAAAATTTGGTTTCTATGTCACCAACTGAAAGCAACGTGATGCAAAATGCTGGATGGAACAAAATTGACGATGTCCTTCTTGTAAATGGATTTTTCAATTTCTATGTACCTATAAAAATGCTTCTAGGATTCGCTGAAGACTACAACAAAGTTATACTAAATGGAAAACATGAATTGATACTCTTGCGCAATAAGAACGATGAAGATCTTGTGCGCTCGAGTGTTTCTACTGAAAAAGATAAACTTACAATTTCACTCATCTCATGGAGATGTACATGTGGGATGTACAATTATCGGACTTTAGCAAATTGAATATGATAAAAATTATTAATAATGGTGCTTCTATACCTATGGCATTTCGCAGTTGGGATTGTCATATTAATCCACAATTAAACATAGGAACTAGCCATATTTGGAATGTTAAACTGGCTGCAAATAGAGAACGCCCACGTTTTGTATTGATTGCTTTTCAACAAGAAAATAAGTTTGTTCATTGTGATTTGACTAATTTAAAAGTACATTTAAATTCAGTCTCATATCCATATGATGATCTTAACATAAAGTTTAAAAATGAACGATATGCAATTCTATATGATATGTATATAAGATTTCAACAAAGCTATTATATGAAAGAATCTCAACCGCTTCTAACTGCACCAGAGTTTAAGATAAAAGCTCCTATTATTGTAGTAGATGTCAGTCATCAGAATGAATCACTCAATAATGGACCGATTGATATAAAAATAGAATTTGAAACAGCAACTAATATTGCAGCAAAGACAACAGCTTATTGCATTCTTATTCATGATCGTATAATAGAATATATACCTATCAAAGGACAAGTTCGAAAAGTCTTATAAATTGAGTAATATGGATAACAACATAATTTTTATAGACGTACCAGGTTTCAAGAGTAATTCAAATGATTTCATCGCAAAAGAAGTAGCGATTGTTTTCAACAATTATGAATATAACCATTTCATTATAAAATCCCCATTTGATTTTAAATGGTTATCAATAAAAAAGCTAAGAGAAGCAAAGTGACTAACAAAAAAGTATCACCTAAACTGGACTGCTGGATCAGTTTCAGTTCAAAGCGTTTGCAATTTTTTAAAAGCCAACGCAAGATGATCAACAATTTATGTAAAAAGTGAAGAAAAAAGACGATGGTTGGAAAAAATGTTACACCGAAAAATTTCTAACGTTGAGGATATAGGCTGCATCAACTTTAAACAAATGGAAATCAAGTATCCAGAACTTCTTTATTGTAGTTATCATAATTTTGGTGTTTGCGCATTAAAAAATTCTATTTTACTAACAAAAGAAATGTCTTGCTTTAAATGAACTTTTTTACTTCTTACTTAAAAAAATGTTAAACAATAAATGAAAACAAAATAAAAGAATGTACAAGTCTTTTCTTATTTCAAATACAAACTACATAAATGAAAGAGAAGGAAGTGCGGAGGACGAGAGTTAACTTTATTGCTTACTTGCAAATTTTTACTTTTTTTGTTTCTCTGCTGATGATTGTACTTAATTGAAACTTATACCAGCGACAAACAAGCTGGATCATCCACACAAAAGTATAGGGTGTTCATATACAAGAGAACATTTTATACATAAATAAAATAATTAAGTTAATTGTTTATTAATTTATTTAATTATTTTATTTATAAATAATTTATTAGCGTGAGGAAATCATACACACATTCTCCCGATTCATATGAGAATCGCGTAGTAGTCATCAAATCTATTTTCTCTGATATTACTGATATAGTATTACGATAACAAATTTCTATAGTCTGGCAACACTGGCAATTTTCCCTTTGGTACTAGAAAATAATAATCATGTTTTGCCGTCGGCATTTGAAAAAAAATAAAAATGTGTTTTGCCGTCGGCATTTGAAAAAAATAATAATCATGTTTTGCCGTCGGCATTTGAAAAAAAATAAAAATGTATTTTGCCGTCGGCATTTGAAAAAAATAATAATCATGTTTTGCCGTCGGCATTTGAAAAAATAATAATCATGTATTGCCGTCGGCATTAGGAAAAATTAATAATCACTATTTCACCATTGGTATTAGGAAAAATCATTTTAATGATCTTCCCGTCGGCATATACACTTGTGAAATCTTAATCTTATAAAATCCCTTAATCCACACCCACGAAAAAAAATCACCCGTTATCACAATTAATATTACCCAAAAAAAATTACCCGTTCCCACAAAGTTAATGTAAACAAAAAACTCCTTAGGTAAACAAAAATTTAGACGGACTTATTGAACCACCCTCGCAGGTATCAAATTTCACAAATATCCAAGAATTTAAGAATTTTCAAATTTTAATTACCCAAATTTAACAATTTCACCCACAATTTAACCCACAATTTAACAATTTCAGCCAACAATTTTGCAAGTTTAATTGGCGCCGGAATGGTATTCCACTACTACTGATGTCATACTGTTTATTTTCTAAAATCATAAAAATATTCAATACATTTCAATATAAATTTCTAAGCTTCGAATTTTCAAACAAGAAAAAGTATACGAACATTTTATGATTTTACAAAATAAACAATATAACAGTCAGCTTAAATTGGCTCAATATCTAAAATTGATTTAATAAGAATTTAAAAACAACGAATTGAATTTGAGATCATGGTAAATTTCACAAAAATATTTAAAATTGATATTAATAAGATTTTTGTTTAAAAAACAAAGTATTCTCAAATTTTGCCGGGATAGGCGATTTCACAAATCCGTTTGAAGCAGACCTGCAGTAGTAAATAGTCTCTCAGATGCGACAGAACTCATTTGAAAACTTAAGTATTTCTGCGCCAGTTTCTTTAAGTTTGGGTAGGATATATCATTACGCCAGTAATCAAAAGGATATTCGTCCCTGGGAATATTAGTAGATCTTACTAGGACTGTTGTTGAATTACTACCACTTGTATTAATACGCTGTGCAAGAAATCTTAAAACGCACAAACACATACATGATTTAGCATTGAGAGAACATTTCACTACTACGGTGCAAAGCAACACACATGAAATAATTTCATTATTCTGTTTTGAATTTATGTTATGGTTTAATATATTGTTTCTCTTAGTTGTTATGCAAAAAAACGCGTTGGAAATTTAATTATTTGTTCAAAACAGCTCTAAAAAATTTAAGAAGTATCGTTGTATTGACAGTAAAATATCGCCGATATCTATATATCAGCAAATCGGAAGTATCCCTATTAATAGCTCTTTTAAACCGCATTAATTTTATGTGGATATAAAGTGCTTTTGAAAACTTCTTTGAGTGTTTCAGCCTGTAATGAGAAAGATCCAATGATACGATACGGATACATTCTACAGTAACTAGATGAAGGACGTGGCAGAAGGCTGTCGGATACTATATTTCTATTAATAAAATTAAAGAAATTTTTTTCAAAAAACGTTCCCCTATTTGCAACAAAAAAAAATAACGTGTGCTTGAAGTGTACGTTAAAACAAAATTTTCAACAAAAACTGGTTTTAACGTACACTTGAAGCACACGTTACTTTTTTGCATATGGGGCAAGTTTTTTTACTTTAAAATTTCTTCATCTTATTAATAGAAATATAGGATCCGACAGCCTGCTGCTTAACCCTTTCGCGGACACGTCGCCATATGCCGACACTACGAAACGCTTAAATTGGACACGTCGGTGTATGCCGACATAGGAAAAAATACGTATATAAACACGTCGGACATAGGCGACGTCAACTGTATTGGTTTTTTATGTAGTAACATATTGTGTGCCACTACAGAAGCAATCAGATTTATGCTAGTGCCCCAATTCGATTTTTTTTTATCTCTTTTGTTTAACTATAACGAAAATTTTCGTGAGTGGGAGAAAAATATCACGTCGGCTATAGCATGTGTCATTCTGCTAACATTTTCTAAATTTCGTGTGTCCGCGAAAGGGTTAAATTGATATTTGTGCACACATAGTATTGCTTTCTTGTTCACACTATATCCCAATTAGAGGCTTTCGTTACTTTAACATCTCAAGTTGAATTAATTGAAGATAAATTAATATATATGCAACAAATTGCATCAATATAGTTCTAACAACGAAAACTTAGAATCTGAATATTCCATAAGCAAAATAGCAGCATTTAAATGCGCACCAATAACTTAATTTTTATTACATACAATTCTTTTCACAAAAAATCGTCAAAGACCTTTGACAGTTAAAAAAAACATTTATTTATTAATGTACGTAAATAAAAGTTCGACTGAACCTTACTCGTATTTTGTATTCCATATGATTTGACAAAATATTTGTTAAGAAAGCATTGAAGCTGAGCTTTTTATGTTTTTTAAGTTTTTAATGTCAAAATGTTTGTCATTGGTTTAATGAAGCTGATTTTTTTAGGTTTCTAATGTTATTTTGTTAGTTTTAAATACATCTTTTTAATTTGTATTGCATATTTTATGTACATAAAACGTGATTTTAAATGCATGAAAATCCTTTCCCTACTCATGTATTTAGTATATTACTTATAACCCCGCGTTACACACATTCTATCCTATGAACCAAATATACTTTTTCGGAAAGCGGAGAAAAAATAAAAAGACACGTGTATCGGCGATTTTCATGTACACGTCAGATTTTTTTGTATAAAATATAAAGCACGTAGTGTCCGTCTGTCTGAAAAACTTTGGATAAGTTTTTTACCCTTTTTCCGTGATCCGATCGGGCTGAGTTTTTTCAGGCAGACCCGTAAAAATGTCTGTATCATGTCAAATTAAAAAAAAAATAGATTTTTATCAATTCTCAGATTTTTTTGGACATTTTTTCTTCTCTTTTTCAGCACAACTTGAAGGGACTCCAAATTTTTAAACTACTAAAGTGTTCCGTGAAAAAAAAATTTGTTTTTCGACCCATCCTACTCCATATATTTGCAGTTTATCAATGCAGTGCCCGACTCGAAATAACTTTTGTTACGTTTGTGGCTTATTCGCACAAAGTAAAAATTTGAGAAATATTACGAAAATAGGGGTTAATTCGTTGCAGAAAATATTCAAGACTGCTTATGTTCCTTACTTGAGGTATACTCCGGAAGCCGTGTGCGACTATTGCTATAGAAATTTATGCAAGTTTACTGATGGAAGGTCAACAATAAAGTACGCTGTACCAACATATTGGCTACCACGTACGGAGCACTTCAATGAATTGTGCTACTTTTGCGTAACTTTTCCTCAAACTAATGGGTACTAATACTTTCGCCGCAACAAAGTTCGCTACGCTAATGTGGAGTCGGTTATTCCAGCGGTTCTGTACTCACCAGAAGAACGTATAGCAGCTTCAGTGGAGATTTTTGATGATGTTCCCTAAATAAGCGATGGAAAATCAACAGTAGTTCCAACAATGCTATCAACATTTCTTGCATCGAATGCGAGTTCAGAAGTATCGGAATATGTACCAACATCCAGTGAACTTGGGACTCCAGTGCGGCATTTAATAACACAAGCCGACATCAATGACCTTGTACGAGACGGAAATTTGTCGAGGAGAACAGCGGAACTATTTGCATCATGCTTTAAGCAGTGGAATATAGTGGCGGCTGATTTTAAAATAACAGCCGCTCGTGATCGAGGTAGCACTATTCCATATGACGAATTTTTTAAATTGCACGAAGATCGGGAAAAAACCTGGCTTATTGTTATGATATTGATTCGATGTTTGCAAAAATTGGTTACCCTCATATTTCAGAGGAGTGGCGGCTTTTCATCGATGCATCGGTCAACAGCCTTAAGGTCGTGCTGCTTCATATAGGTAACAAACATCCATCTGTCCCGATCGCATATGCCACAAACCTCAAAGAAACATGCGAAGGCATGGAATTAATATTACAGCTGATAAAGTACCAAGAGCATAATTGGAAAATATGCTGCGATCTGAAAGTGGTCGGATTTCGCATGGATGCTAAGCGTGGATTTCCAACTCACCAGTGCTTTTTGTGTACATGGGAAGGTCGCAAAAGAGATCAGCATTACACTGAACTTAAGTAGAAGCCACGAACATGCTACAAAGTAGGCGTAGAAAGTATAGAGCATCTACCATTGGTTCATCCATCTCAAATCATTTTGCCATCACTACACATTGAACTCGGTCTCGTATCAAATTTCGTTAAAAAACTGGAACGTGAAGGCGAGGCGATTGCAAGTGTGCGCAAAATTTTTCCAAAATTGAGCGGCGCAAGGATTCATGCAGGTACTTTTTAAGAAGTCATTCAGTAAATTTTTTTTATGATGTGTATAATATAAGGGGTTTTCAATGGTCCGCAGATAAAAAAATAGTTGCAAGTATGTGTGTGAAGATAAATTCGAATTTAACTAGCAGAGACAGGAACCAACATTTCTAACATAGCATGTTAAGCACATAACAGAGCACTGTTAGCTATTTAACAGTAATCGCTAAATGGATTATGATTCCAAATCCTTGGAACTGGGTCGAGATAGATAATTTTTTTTTTTGGAAAAACTGCTCCAAAATGTAGTTTATAAAATTATAAAAGTATTATGGAGAAAACATGTCCGGTAGAGCCAATAAATCAGATTTAAGAAAACACTATTTTCTTGAGAAGATTAGTGGTCATTTGGATAAAATATGGAAGAGCACACGTACTACACCATATAGGTGTGGTACTCTGGAGGGTCCTAAATGTGACCCAATTGATCACGTTTCTCAAATAATTTTGGGAATTGAAATAATCGATTTTGAAAATTTTTAGTAAAGTTTCTTGAGAAGATTAGTGGTCATTTGGATAAAATATGGAAGAGCACACATACTACACCATATAGGTGTGGTACTCTGGAGGGTCCTAAATGTGACCCAATTGATCACGTTTCTCAAATAATTTTAGGAATTGAAATAATCGATTTTGAAAAAAATGCTTTTTAGTGAAATTTCTTGAGAAGATCAGGGCAAAATATGGAAGAGCACACGTACTACACCATATAGGTGTGGTACTCTGAAGGGTCCTTAATACGATCCAAGTGTTCACGTTTCTCAAATAATTTTGGGAATTGAAAAAATCAATTTTGAAAATATGCTTTTTTAGTGAAATTTCTTGAGAAGATTAGTGGTCATTTGGATAAAATATGGAAGAGCACACGTACTACACCATATAGGTGTGGTAGTCTGGAGGGTCCTAAATGTGACCCAATTGATCAAGTTTCTCAAATAATTTTGGGAATTGAAATAATCGATTTTGAAAATTTTTAGTAAAGTTTCTTGAGAAGATTAGTGGTCATTTGGATAAAATATGGAAGAGCACACGTACTACACCATATAGGTGTGGTACTCTGGAGGGTCCTAAATGTGACCCAATTGATCACGTTTCTCAAATAATTTTGGGAATTGAAATAATCGATTTTGAAAAAAATGCTTTTTAGTGAAATTTCTTGAGAAGATCAGGGCAAAATATGGAAGAGCACACGTACTACACCATATAGGTGTGGTACTCTGAAGGGTCCTTAATACGATCCAAGTGTTCACGTTTCTCAAATAATTTTCGGAATTGAAATAACCGATTTTGAAAAATATGCTTTTTTAGTGAAATTTCTTGAGAAGATTAGTGGTCATTTGGATAAAATATGGAAGAGCACACGTACTACACCATATAGGTGTGGTACTCTGGAGGGTCCTAAATGTGACCCAATTGATCACGTTTCTCAAATAATTTTGGGAATTGAAATAATCGATTTTGATCTTCCATATTTTATCCAAATGACCACTAATCTTCTCAAGAAACTTTACTAAAAATTTTCAAAATCGATTATTTCAATTCCCAAAATTATTTGAGAAACTTGATCAATTGGGTCACATTTAGGACCCTCCAGACTACCACACCTATATGGTGTAGTACGTGTGCTCTTCCATATTTTATCCAAATGACCACTAATCTTCTCAAGAAATTTCACTAAAAAAGCATATTTTCAAAATTGATTTTTTCAATTCCCAAAATTATTTGAGAAACGTGAACACTTGGATCGTATTAAGGACCCTTCAGAGTACCACACCTATATGGTGTAGTACGTGTGCTCTTCCATATTTTGCCCTGATCTTCTCAAGAAATTTCACTAAAAAGCATTTTTTTCAAAATCGATTATTTCAATTCCTAAAATTATTTGAGAAACGTGATCAATTGGGTCACATTTAGGACCCTCCAGAGTACCACACCTATATGGTGTAGTACGTGTGCTCTTCCATATTTTATCCAAATGACCACTAATCTTCTCAAGAAACTTTACTAAAAATTTTCAAAATCGATTATTTCAATTCCCAAAATTATTTGAGAAACGTGATCAATTGGGTCACATTTAGGACCCTCCAGAGTACCACACCTATATGGTGTAGTACGTGTGCTCTTCCATATTTTATCCAAATGACCACTAATATTCTCAAGAAAATAGTGTTTTCTTAAATCTGATTTATTGGCTCTACCGGACATGTTTTCTCCATAATACTTTTATAATTTTATAAACTACATTTTGGAGCAGTTTTTCCAAAAAAAAAAAATTATCTATCTCGACCCAGTTCCAAGGATTTGGAATCATAATCCATTTAGCGATTACTGTTAAATAGCTAACAGTGCTCTGTTATGTGCTTAACATGCTATGTTAGAAATGTTGGTTCCTGTCTCTGCTAGTTAAATTCGAATTTATCTTCACACACATGTTGCAAGTTATGAATTTTCATCTAAATTGAATGCTATCGAACAACGTGCATGGAAAGGCACAGTTGCCGCTATTGAGCAGTTTCTTGGCAACAAACGAGCTGGCAATTATAAAAATATTGTCGCAGAAATGATTTCGGCATATGGTGAAATGGGCATATTAATGTCGCTAAAGATCCATTTCCTTCACAGTCATTTAGATTTTTCCCTGATGATTTGGGAGTTTGTAGCGATGAGCATGGCGAAAGGTTCCATCAGGACATTGCGGCTATTGAAAAGCGCTTTAAAGGACAAGATATTACGCATTTGCTTGGCGAATACTGTTGGTCTATTTGTCGCGATGGTGACACAAATGCTTACAAACGCAAGAATAATAGGTCGAAGTTTCTTTAAAAGCATTAAAATTTTTAATGTAAAAATTTTCAATGTAAATATAACAAAATTAATAACAAAAATCAGTTTTTAAGGAGCTGAAACCGTTGCAAAAAACCCGATAACAAATTTTTCTAAAAAATTCCAAAAATACTGAGAATTGATAAAAATCTATTTTTATCAATTCTCAGGATACAGATATTTCCACGAGTCTGCCTGCAAAAACTCAGCTCGATTGGATCACGGAAAAAGGGTTAAAAACTTATGCAAAGTTTTTCAGACAGACGGACACTAGGAGCTTTATATTTTATAAAAAAAATTCTGACGTGTTCATGAAAATCGCCGATACACGTGTATTTTTATCTTTTCTTCCTTCTCCGAAAAATTATATTTGGTTCATAGGACAGAAAAAAGTTCGTTTTTGTAACGCGGTATAATTACTACGTGACAGTTTTTTGACCAAATGTGTCTGATACCCAATCCTAATGTAAAACTGTTGAATTGCTGAACCCGAATATGAAGTCAAAACTATTAAAAGTACAACAGTTTTTGAGATATAGCCATTACCATTACCATTATGTGGGTTTTTAAAAAGATGGTGTGGCTTAAATGCGATTATCTTCAAAAATATTCGTCGGTTTATACATTTTTCTTTTTAGTTAACAGCCCACTAAAAAAGAGACTCCAAAAAAGTCATGAAAATGTAGAGTTTACGATGCGGAAGTAGTGCAAATTTCGATCCGATCTAATGATTTTTACATAGGGTTGTCATTGCAAGAAGTTCTCTTTTTCGATGCCTGGTCACTGAATTGGAAGCGATATTAAGAAAAATTCCCTTTTTTTGTGTTCTATGGTAAAATGGTAAATAGTTGCCTTTTTTAACAATTCGTTTCTTTTTATACGAATTTAAGCCCGAAACAGTGTTTTCATGTAAATTTAAGCAAATAACTTTTAAATTTTAGACTAAAAATAGTTCATAAATTTCTTTAAAAAAATATTTTTTTTTTTAAATTTTGGTGAGTATTTTCTAACACTATGGAGGAGTTACAAGGTTTTGTGTGACTAAAATAAGTTTCTACATGGTTTTTTGCTCACTCTCGGCAAATTAAAAATATCGATATTTTGGAAGCAATGAAAATGTACTTCCACTAGAATGACTTCCATTTTTTTTCACTGGGAGATAGTAAAATTACTAAAATAAGCATACACCGCATGTCAAGATTAGTCAAGATATGATGGTGATACAGTGAACGAAATTTCAATCTTCATTAAAAATATGTTTGATTTTTTGCTGCTTTCAAGTTTTCTTTTTAAGCAAGCAACCATAAATTTAAAGTTTAGCTTATTTTGATACAAACATTTTACGCTCTAAAAATTCCAGATTGATAAAAAAATGACAAAGTTACAGATGATTTAGTGAATTAACACACTTGTCGGTTTTATTAAATCAAAAACCCAAAGGAAGTAAATACGCAGAATTTAAAACGAACGCTGTAAGTGTTATAAACATTGAAATTTCACAATTTTATATTGTTTGCTTAACGTTTTGATTATCTTGAAACACAGAATTCATATTAACAAAAAAAAAGTGCACAGTAAAAAAAGCGCAAAGTACATATGCATTTCTTAATTTTGCATTTAAAAAGTATGCTTTCAGAATATTAATCTTATTAACAATTACGCAGTCGGTATATGCCATTTGATTATCAAACAATTTGACGTGAGCCTACGAACCACGAAATTGACTGTTATTTTTGGTAGTACAAGTAAATCAAAATGGACGCATGAGTCCGATTCATCTGATTCGAGTGATTTTGAGGACAGTAATTTAAAGGAGAAAAAAATCAATAAAGCGTCTCACACGAGCATGGTGAGCGTTTTCGCCAACAAATACAAGAAATGGAACGTCGGTATCAAGGGACGTGTGACGAGGCGATGTTGGCGAATGGTTCCATGTGCGAGATGTGGAAAATAATTAAAATAGATAACAGTTTAAGCAGTTTTTAATTTCATTGTTACATATTTCTATATTTACTTGTGTTTTTTTATATTTGATAAAAGTGGGATAATTCAATTAATCATCTGTAACTTTAGCATTTTCGCACCGATTTCTATTCTGTTGATTAAAAAATGTTTCTATTAAAATAATATATATTATAATAAGTGATAAAACTTAAAAAAAATAATTGCTTGCTTCAAAAAAACTAAGCTGAAAAAAGCAAAATTGCAAAAAATTATTAAAATTTTTGTGAAATTTAAACTTTGTTCCACTGTAGTTCAGTAATTTCTTGATAAATTTTTACAAACAACCCATGGCTGTTTGAACAATTTTATTTTCTTTGAAGTGGAAAAAATAAATAAAAAAATTATTTAATACTTACCAAGATTCTTTTATTAAAGTGATATCATCTTTTTTAAAACCCCATATAACGGTAATCTTGCAATATGTCGAAATCTGTTTTACTTTTGGCCATTCTGAATTCAGATTCGGATTTGGTGAAAAATTCTACATTAAGACCATGTGTCAAATTCATTTGGTCACGACTTTGTTGACATTTTGTTCCACAGTGTAATTAATTCAATATTATTATTAAATTTAATTAAGTTTGTAAGATGTGAATATATATTATGTCCAATGGTTCCTATTCGAACAAAGGGCCACAATAGATGTGAATAAAACCAAATTAGTATTTCAGTATTAAATGATCTTTATTGTGTTTTTTATTAAACTTAACGTTCTTCTGCTGAAAGTGCTTCAAGTGGCAAAAAATAGTATCAATTCAGATTTATTTGTTTGGATTGAATTCTACTATAGCCGGTTAGGAATTAACATTTATTGGTGACCCATATATTTCTAAAAATACGCAACCAGCCTTGAAGGCAGATTGCCATCAAGGACATTTTACTCATCATCAAGGACACCTTCTTCATCATCAAAGTTATCTTACTAACTATCTTGATTATCATCAAGGCAATACAGTTTTCTTTATTTGCTTGCAGTTGCTTATTATATTCAATATTGCAAGCTTCAAAAGTCTAATGTCTAAAGAGGAGGTGGGAGCAATTGAGATGGAAAGGATAGTCTCGAATATCAAAAAGACCCCTCAAAATCCTAGAACACTCGAGTTTTATTAAAGTAAATACAAGGAATTAAGAGAATTGTGGAGAGTCTTTGAAAAAACAGAAAACACTGTACGAAGAGATACAACATTGGCAGATAATAATCTATATATGCACAAAACAGAGAAAGACAAATAGAGGTGGATCAATATGGGTTAAATTGCATATTGGTGAGGATGCTAAAGGCCCGTCATCATGCTTTGACAAGCTTGTTTAAGGGATTATCATCAGCATAGAATAACCAACCATCACAATGTTAGCCTTGTGGTTAATCTAATTTGGTCTAGCATATTTTAGAAAAAAATTAGCATGAATTATAAGCGCTGCTCACAACAAAATATTGAGTTAGAAATAGTGAGAGAGGTAAGGCTGATAAAATTTAAAGGTATAACTCGCGCTCGAGAGCTGAAATTTTATACACAAATAAGTGTAGCTGCGTTAGCCAATGGGAAAATCTTAAAACAAAAACAATACCCGGTATACGGGGCCACGGATTTAAAACTCCAATTCGCACTAGCGAGCTTAAATTTGATACACAAATAAATCTAGATCAGAGATCACTAAGAAAAATCTGAAAAACCAGAAGTTGCTATCAGGTGGTGGAAATAAGCACTTCAAATTCTAAATTAAGATACATTTTATTGAAACTTTTTATATACATTGCACTTATCCAAAATAAAAGTTTCCTATTTTGAAAAGCAGCCTTGACTTCACCCATAAATCGTAGCTTCTTCTTTCATGTACTTCGGCTTAGCAGTTTTTAATTTGTTTCTCATATATTTCTCATTAACTTTTTAATACAAAACTTTGCATGAACCATGAGCACTAGCAGATATAAAAGTCGGCGGGGCCAGGCCCATAAATATTTTACATAATATTATACTATAGAGAGCTGACATTTTGAAATCAAAAAATTAAAGCATCATCGCATTGGGAATATCCTTTTGATTTATGTATTTTGGCTAAGCAGGCTTTAATATGTAAATATATTGAGAAAATAGACGGCGTCACGTCCACTAAAATTTATGCTGTATTTTACGTGTTTCTTTCCAGACGACTCTCTTACCAGATTGCGTACACACTAACCACCCGTTGTAATGACACAATAGTGAATTTTTAAGATCTACAATCCAACACCCATCACGCTCTAACCCATTAAAAAGTTTCGGCCATTAAAAGTAGTGAGATATTAATGTTGACCAAGTTCTTGTTTGCCACAATACCTAACACAGCAACATGTTATGTATTATATAAATTTGTAACCGTCATATAATTTCTAGATAATCTTCTAACTCGGCAATACTTTTACGTTCCTAAAAAACGAGACAAAATTTTATGTGTTCATTTCCTTAAGTCGGTAAAAATATTAAAAATAGCGTCGCCCGATCGCTATTTGGAGTCTTGGATTCTGAATATACTGAAGAAATGACAAACACCATAAATAAGGCTAGAGCTGAAAAAAATCACATTCTATTGCTACTAAAAAATCAAACTTCAATCATAGACTCAACCATAAATATCATAAAACAAGATGAAATTCGAACTCAAAAACGATTAGCTGAGCTTGCGAATCAGCTCAATTCCATTAACAATTAATCCCAGCAAACCAGTAAAACTCAACTAATGGAACTTGTATTAATTCAGTTGACACTAATGGCAACAAATCTCCAGCGAATAGAATCTGAAATAGTCAATGTACTCACGGACGCCCATAATGCGCGAATTAGTCTATTGCTATTGTCACCATCAACTAAAAGGCAAACTTACTGCTATTAGAGCTCATCTCTCAGCCTATCATCCACTTCCAATTGACGACAACCTGATTAAACTTTATAAACTAATGACTGTTAAAGCTGCCGTAACCAAAACAGAGGTTGTATTTGAGGTTAAATTGCCATTGGTAGATCAACAGATGGAATTATTCAAAATAACAGCAGTTCCAATAATTAAAAACAAGAATCTTATTGCAATTACGGTGGATAGTTCTTATTTAGCAGAAAATTCACACAGAGACCAATTCATTACGTTAACAACGGAAGATGGTCACAACTGCATGAAAACCAAACGTGATATATGCAAAAAATAAACAAACGCAAATTGGAAGGGACTCTGATATGACTTCATGCGAAATCTTTATTTTCAATAACACAGATGAAACTAACTGTAAACTAGAACAACTGCAAGGAATTTCAGCATGGACTCCGTTAGTAGCCAGAATAAAGGGATAATTCTACCATTAAAAGAAATTGGGGTGTCAGCAGTATGCAACACAGAAACACAACTTTTTACACTAAAGGGATCCGAAATAATGCAAATTGAACTAGATTTTGTAGTAAAAAATGACGCCATTGTCATATGTGGTCATTTTCAAATAGTTACAATTGCACATACCTCGTATTCAAGATTTAAACCAATAAAGCTTATCACTAGTTCACAATAATCTCATAGAATCCCAAACACTGCTACCCATGAATTTAACACACAAATAAATCAACTTGACATCCTCCAAAAACAATTAAAAGAATATACCTGAATTCATATTCCACAAATGCATGATCGTGCAGTTAGCTACACTGCATTAGTTTTGGTCATAATTTTGTTGCTTGCTCTTTCCATATTAAGACTACATTCAAGATCTCAAAAAACCATTACCAAGGAAGAAACTTAATCTCCACCTACGCCATAAAAAATATGCGCACCCGTTCAATCTGTTGGTTTGTGGTTTGTTGTCCAGACCACAAACCGAGTCAATCAACATTAGACTAGCCAAGTTTTCCAGACCACAATCCACCACTATCTAGACGAAATATGTTGAAAGCTATTCAACGTCGGGAGACTGTTAACACCCAGAAATTGTTAATTAAGGCTGTGATACACTATCATACTCAGTCGTACAATTCATTCACTGGAAACCCGGATTGAATTCTGTCACACTCCAAAAAAATTGCAACAAAATTTCTTATAGGTGCCACACTATTCCACAAAAAAGATGCAAAAAGATTTAAAATAATTTTTATTTTTAATTATTTTGCATTTCTAAAGAAATAATAACACAAAATGTAACTTCAAAATGTATCTCTCTATCTTTAAATAAATGAAGCAGAATTTGCTGTTTTCTTATCAACTGCCTTACAAAATGCATCTCTGATCTAATAGAAATTATCATTTTATGAAAATGTTCATAAGCTTTTGGAAATCGGACAGACTTGTCAAAAAATCTGTCACACATGTCAAATTTTAATCCACACTATCATACTCTTTGAGCACACACTTTTTTTTTTTTGACAGATCAAACGACTGTGTAAGATAGTGTATCGCAGCCTTTATTGATTTTATTGTAATATTTTTTTTTAATTATTAACTTGCAAAAACAAAAGTTTAATACGTGATTTAAGCATGCATTTAATTATTCATTTAACTTAACATGTAAAGGTAACTAGAACTCTGACCATTAAATTGCAAAAATTACAGTTTTAATATTAATTACATATGTTGTTGTTCTTTTTCTATGATTTGTTAACTTTCAAAACACATGCATTTAATTATTATTTAACTGAATATAAAGAGGTAATTGGGAAGCTCAATTGCAACTATTACTATTCTTTGCTCAGCTATTTTTTGATATACTTAAGAAGTAACTGTTACAATTTTGTATTGATTGCTTACTCATGTATTTAGTGTATGACTTATAATTAATTCAATATTATTATTAAATGTAATTTATTATATAAGATGTGAATAAAACCAAATTATTAGTTCAGTAGCAAATCATCTTTATTGTGTTTTTTATTGAACTTAGCGTTCTTCAGATGAAAGTGCTTCAAGAATAGTGGCAAAACAAAATAGTATCAATCCAGATTTATATGTTTGGTTTGAATTCTACTATAGCCAGTTAGGAATTAACAAGAATGTTAATCAATATTTTGATTCTTGATTCGAAAGGGGGAACAAGTATCTCTTCTTTGGGTAAACGTAATATGGACATACTTTTGTTCATTAACTTTAATTCTCCATGAGTTCAACCATGCTTCCAGGTGGATAATATATTCCTGGAGATTGTGGGATGCCTCATCAGGGTTTTGCGTGCATACTCATACACACTGTATCATCAGCAAATATAAATGTGTGGATATTATTGCTCACAGGCATATCACAAGTATATATTAAATAGAGACTGGTCCCAGAATACTACCCTGTGGCAATGCAGAAGATATAGATTCGGGCACACTTGTCAACTCGTCTTTCACAACAGTGAACTTCATATCAATAATAAAACTTTCCAAAATCGTTTGTATTTTTATTGGCAGATATGTCTTCAATTTTAAAAACAGGCGTCCGTGCCATACTTTATCAAATGGCTGAGAAACATCAATAAAGCCCATATGACACTTCATTTTTCTTTCATTTATCAAATTTTAGAGAAAAGTACAAAAATATTGTAATAGGAAAATTCAATAGGTGCAAACGGAGCAGCTAAATTCAGAAAAATGAAATAATGTAAGCAACTTGACTAAAATTATCGATAACAAATGAAGGTCTGTCAAAAAAAAATTTAAAATTTTTCAACTTAAAATTGACATTTCAAGCTTGAAACATAAAAGTGTTCGCTATTAGCGGTTTATGGTTCAACATAGCGATTCTTAGTTTACTTGTCATAATACTAGCGTTTTATAATTATGAAAACTTTACAACATTTAAACATTTTGCTTCCGTTTTATACAGTTTGTTCTTTCTAACAGCTATTGTTTATTTCTATCAATTCAATATCAAATCAATGAAGAAAAAATGAAGTGTCATAAGGGCTTAAAGAGAGCAGAATAATATTTCTTTTCTTCAAATGTTCTTCTTATAAATTAAACAGATCTATGCGTTTGTTCAATGGTTCTATGCTGACTTCTAAAACCAAACTGATGGTCAGGGATGCACCCATTTTCAGCTAAAATTTTGGACAATATATTCATGAGCAGCTCTTCGAAAAGCTTTGATATTGTTGATAGTAAGCTTATTGGCCTATATGGCTCAGCCATAGTAAGATCTTTGCTCGGCTTTAGAATCATTTTGAACTTGGCTTAGTCATGTATTTATAAAAAAAACTCTTGCATTAATACTAATTAACTCTGTTGCCAGCAATTTCTATTTTTAAATCATATTTTTGTACTCTGTGTTCTTTAATTTAGACAAACATAATTAAATCAGTTTTACTTTGTTTTAAATTGTAATTAAATAAACATTCAACTAAACAAATTCACAACAAAAACTATTTTGATCAACAACAGTAACAAATAATGAAAAAATATATAAACTCTCAAGAGAACTGTAACATACATATGTAGATACTTAGAAACCAACGAATAAATAAATCTCTCAGTTGAATAGATATTACAACAACACATACGAAAACAATAAACTTTAACAAAATCTGTGTTACAATTATTAAATTAAAACAATATTTATTTCCCGCTTTTGCTTATTTCAATACAAAAAATAAAAATAAAATCAAACCGAATTTTGTTGCATGTTTTCATATTTTCACTTTATTTACCTACACTGGTCAATATAAAAAAATCTTGCATTTATACATATTAACTGTGTTACCAGCAATATTTTATTTTTAAACTCGGATTTAAAGTCTAATTACTCCTGAAAATAAACAATGTCGTGCCTATTAAAAATCTGCTCAATTATAAACAATGATGAAAGAATGATTTCCTGTTGGCTCTGCCATGGGCTTTATCACTATTAGTGCAGTGTCCTATCAACGTTGATAGCCGAGTCCCTCTCCAAAGATCTTGGACTTCATTGGTACTGCTCTTCCTGCAGAAAAATTGGTGTGAAATTTTATCGTTTTTTTTTCAAGGAACGGTATCTCATTTTAAAGAAATTCAAAATTAATCCGGAAAGCTTGTTGAACGTATTTTAGTATGCGGTAAACTGTTTGATGAGTATAAATCAGTCGATAACTTAAAGTCTCCTCCTCAATCTTCCCGTAAACGTCGGAAATCACAAAAGAATAAATAAAAAAATAAAATAAAATGAATTGCTATCCGCGCCTCCTTCTGATATAGCAAATTCCGAACCCAGTCCTGTACTTACTTAAGTCAGACTCACCAAATCCCGTTGTTAAGGCATTGCCCCCCGTTATAACAAACAATATTTTTGATTTGCCTTGCTCATCATCCCAAGCTAACAACACAGTAGAAACGTTGAACACTGATCGTCAACTTTTTAATCGTGGTACAGTTTCTCATAGAAATGACGTCACACAGCAAAATATTAATAGAGGTTTGAGAATAATTCCTCCACACAAACATATATTTATATCCCGTTTTGCATATGATACAATGGCCGAGTAAATTGAGCATTATATTAAATCTAAAATTAAATCAAGTTCTGATATAAAAGTCCATAAATGTAATTACTCGCAACCAAGGAGCATAACATCATTAAAGATTTCAGTAAATTTTGATATATTTAATCAAGTTGTTGATCGGTCTTTCTGGCGTCTTCATGCTTCAGTTCGAGAATATGATTACGGTAACAATCGCAATATCGCCCGTCTTTCTTCACGTGTAACGTTTCCAAAAAACCAAATAGCAGCTCTGATTATCATCTTAATATTGCCTATCAGAACGTTCGTGGTATGAAATCAAAACTGGCAAATTTATATTTACAATTCTTTTATTTTAATCATCACATCTTTGTCTTCACCGAAACCTGGTTAAACAGTACTTATTTAAATACTGAAATATTTGGTCGTGACCTTTATTTTTTTCGTCGTGATAGAAATACAACGACTACTGGTGGTGTAGTACTAATTGCTATATCAAACATTTTTCCAATGGAAGAAATCAATCTTGACCTTCCCGCTACTATTTGTAGCAGTGTCGCTAAAGGTTAAAAACATTAAAATATCTCTCACTTGTTCCTATATTCCACCAAATTCAGTTCTAATGATATACAAGCTACATATTGAAGCAATTAGAAACATTACACCAAAACTTAACCCTGTTGATTTAATTTTCGTTTTTGGAGATTTTAATTTACCACATATCACATGGGAATTCTTATCCGAACAAAATTATTACATACCCGTACAAAGTGACGTTATTGGAGATGAAATTTTTAATAATATAGCTGATTTGTATCTACACCAAATAAATCGAAATTGCAACGCTTATGGAAAACTTCTTGATTTAGTATTTGTGAATGAGCCAAACGAATGTATTGTAAATCGTATTGACCCTGTCACTTTACCAGAGGATAAATACCATTCTACTATTGAGATATCCTACAACTTATTCACCAATAATTTAGTTAGAAATACCTCACCATAAAATAATGATAAAATTTTCAGTTTCAAACGAGCCAATTACATTGAACTAAACAATTGCCTGTTTACCACTAACTGGTTTCAATTATTGTCTGTTCCGATAACTTCATCACATTCACATATTTTATAAGACCTTATTCAATTATGTGGAGGAATACACTCCGAAGCATGTTCCACGCAATAAATCTGGACCGCTGTGGAATTCCAGGCAACTTTCTACTTGGAAAAATTTGAAAAACAAATACTACAAAAAATTCAAAATCTCCGGATCTTCTTTTTATTATGGAAAATACTGAGTTCCACGGGCTGAATATAATTTACTTAACTCAGAACTGTACAGAACTTACCTCAGTAATATTAAACGCACCTTTGTTCAAGAACCTAAATCATTTTTTAATTTTGTCAACACTAAAAGGAAGACCACAGGTTTTCCTAAAGTCGTGAAATATCTTATCTTATGATGAAGATGTTATCAGTAATTTGTTCGCAGACTTCTTCGCGACCACATATTCTGACGTTCCGTATGATGCTGGAAATGTTTACCCATACAATATAACTCAAAAGAATAACATATCTCCGTGCACTATCTCCACATCTCATATTTTAAAACAGCAAGTCGTCGTATTTTAATGGTCCAGATGGCATACCAAGCTGTATTTTGACAAATCGCGCACCTGCTCTGGCAACACCTTTATCGATAAAGTTTAACGTTTCTTTAAAATATAGCTACTTTCAAAAAGTTTGGAAAGACTCATATATCATACCGTTGTTTAAATCCGGAAATAAATCAGATGTACGTAATTACAGGGGTATAGCTAAATTGAGTGATATTCCAAAACTATTTGAAAAATTTTTGATGGATAGTCTGACACATCAAGTCCTCTCTATTGTCACCGTTTCAACATGGGCTTCGGAAAGGATTTTCTACTATTACTAATATTCTACATTTAACATCGTTAGTGAATAGAGCCTTTATCAACGGACAGCACACAGATGTTATCTACACCGATTTTGGCAAGCCGTTTGACAAAGTTAATCACACGCTGTTACTGCAAAATTAGATGTCATGGAATTTAACAACAATTTCCTTTACTGGATAAAGTCCTATTTGAGTTGTAGAGCTCAATCTGTAAAATTTAACGCAGTAGTCTCTAAAAAAATAAATGTTACATCTGGAATCCCGCATGGTAGTCATATCGGTCCAGTTTTCTTTCTTCTTTATTAATGATCTGCCTAAAGCAGTTAATCATTGTAATGTTTTGGCTTGTTAGGCCAATATTAGAATACGTCAGCATTGTTTGGGACCCGTTCTATAACATCCACAATGATCGTATAGAATCCGTTCAAAAATAGTTTCTCATTTTCTGTCTAAAAAACTTCTATAGAAATCATTTGGCACTACCATCTTACTCATTGAGATTAGCGGAAATTAATTTACCAACTTTAAAAAGCCGAAGAACAATGCTTAACATATCTTTTATTGTCAACCTTATAAATTGCAACATCAATTCTGAGTTTTTGCTGAATAACATAACTTTTAATATTCCCAAACGCTCGTTACGCTATTATAACCCACTTCATATTGCGGCTTGCCGAACTAACTAGGCTATGGCTGATCCGATGAGAAAATTATGCATCTGTTTCAATGAAATGTATCACTTTATTGACTTTTCTTTGAATGTTAATATTATTAAATGCAATATCATATCCGTTTTAAATCAATAATGTAATTTATATATAAACTATTCTCGAATACTAAGTAGTCTGCAAGGAATTCTCTATAGACTTGTATTAAATAAATAAAAAAATTAATTAATTAAATTGCCAAGTTTCCAGTTATGTGAAAATACTGCATTCTTAAAACGGCATTAAAAATAAATAGCAGGATTCTTATTGCAATATGAGGCAAGTTCATCAGCATTTTGTTACTAATGCCATCAATAGCTAGAGCTTTCTTCGGGTTGATTTCAATTATTTTTTTTATTTCACGCATCTGCACTTTTCTAACCATATCAGCTCTTTGAGTCGTTTAGTACATTCTTTAAGTCTGATTCTTAGCTCTCCCTTTTTCAAATACAATACGTTCAATTTCCGTAGAATAAATTCTATTAAAGCCAATCTGCGGACAGGAGGTAGTGGCATGTTAGGCAGTCGGTTTAATATTTTCGTTAAGATTGGCAATGTTAAAGTCAGTATCATCAGATGATATTAGCTGAATGTTTAGTACGCAGTGACTACTAAGATATTTTTTATCCTAACTAGTTGACCCCATTAATCATTTTCACATATGAGTTAGTTTAAATACTACTTAGTGGAGAGATCTAGAGAGGTCTCCACATGAATTAAGTCCCTATGGATATTTTTCATGACTCCAAAATATATAACATCTGAAATTGTTCGTACGTCATTAGGCTCCTTACTCGAAATGACATATAAATCTATTTTTTATTCAAATGTGCAAAAAAAACATATTTGGGGTATTCGAACGGTATTCTTAAGTGTCATAATCTTTTACAGCCGTATTCATAAAAAATTTAAACAGCGTTTCGTAAGTTGTTTAAGCAATATTCGCTAAAAATGTATTCATAATAGAATTTTAACTTAAAACTCGTTTTTTAGAGCTCGCGTAAATCAGCAAATTTTAAAATTGACTGCCCCATGTTTAAAGCAATTTTAAGATGACGTTCTTGTGATTTTGCATCGTGTTTGTTTACATTTTTAGTTTTGACTGCATGTATGTGTGTATGTATGTACTTATTTACATACATCCATATGCATATGTGAATGTTATTCAGAAGAAGAAAATGAAATTGTATACAGTGCTGCCACAACCAAAAAATTTTTACAATCAAAATTCGCTTTAAAAGTTACCAAATGAGAAAAAATATAACCAAATACAATATGTAGTATTTTTATTAAATAACATCCCAGCAAAAAAGACACTCCCAAAAAGTAATGAGAATGTAGAGTTTGCGATTTGGAAGTAGTGAAAATTTCGATCCATTCTAATGATTTTTACATAGGGTTGTCATTGCAAGAAGTTCGATGCCTGGTCACTGAATTGGAAGCGATATTAAGAAAAATTCCCTTTTTTGTGTTCTATGATAATATTTTTATCGAGGAAAAATGATAAACAGTTACCTATTTTAACAATTCGTTTCTTTTTATACAAATTTAAGCCCGAAACAGTGATTTCATGTAAATTTAAGCAAATAACTTTTAAATTTGAGACTAAAATTAGTCTTTAAAAAATTTTTTTTTTAATTGTGGTGAGTATTTTCTAACACTGTGGAGGAGTTACAAGGTTTTGTATGACTAAAATAAGCTTCTACATGGTTTTTTGCTCACTCTCGGCAAATTAAAAATATAGATTTTTGGAAGCAATATAAAAATGTAGTTCCACTAGACTGACTTCCATTTTTTTTAATGGGATTTAAAATGCATACATATTTATAATGTAACGCATGTGATTTGAATACAGTTAATAATAACAAAACAAATACAATTCTTTTACCTACATATGTATGTATGTAATAGGTTTGTGTCTTTATCCCGCGGGATCCCAATTTGCACGAAAAGCGTTCCCGTACTCGAAAATTGGGTAAATGAGAGAGGTTTGGTGTGAGTAATGTTCTTCTTCTTGCACGAAACAGCCCGTAATTTTTCTTCGTGCTAGTTTGGGCAAACACAAAATCAAGCAGCTGTTTGAAAAATAAGCAATTACAAAGAAAAATTACATTTGCCTAAACACTAAAAAAATGAAAAAATTTATGAAAACATGTTTAAAAACTAGTGGTAAACAAAGTTTTATAAATTTTTATATGAAATTAAGATATAAGTATGCCGAATCATGTAAATAAATATGTGCGTGTGTATGTACATAAGCATGTGTTTAGTTATGTGTATACGTATGTATGTATATGCATACACGCATTGACGTTTATTTTCGTGTTAAAATTTTGGTTTTTCGCGTTCCCGTACTTTTGTTAATTTTTGTATATTATTGAGCGAAATTATAGTTTCCTCTCATTTTACCGAACCTTACCCAAAAAGTAAAGAAACAAACCTAATACGTTAACGCTTGTACATGAATGTACAATGTACATTGTACATGTACATTGTACATGTACATGTATGTATATAAATATAAAGTAAACAAAACTTGGAGTTCACAGTAGGTTTAAAGCCCATGAATCTATTTCTTAAAAGCATGAATTAGAACCAAATATCGTCAAGTTTTCAACTTGGAATTTCCTGAGGGTTATGCACTTTTCTTGAGAAGGAGGCGATGCGGGCGGACAAAAGTGATCACCTTTTATGGACCACATAGTACTCTAAAAACGTGCATAATCAGAATTACTGGAAGTTCGAGTTTTCAGGACAAAAGCGGTCATCTCCTGTGGACCACATAGTGCTCTGTAGTACAGAGTTGCGACCATTTAGTTAAATTAAAAGTTGTTGAGTGTTGTAAAAGAAAAGTATTGTAAACAAGTGAGTAGCAATCAAGGCGAATTCATAACAGGTGGCTGCACTAGCGATTTTAGTCACAGCTGTTTTATTTTCAGTTGCCTGGGTAGCAATACTAAGAACATAAAAGCTTAAAAAGTATAACATAAAAAATATGTACATGTGTACCATTCTTTTGGCAAAAAAAAAATAACCAAAATGAGGAAATAATTCACATCCCCACATTAAAGAAAAAAATAACCACCAAAACCAACCAAAATAACCAAAAACGGCAGCCCTGATTGTATATTTTTAGAAACTCATGACGAAATTTCAAATGGAATCCAAATAAATATTTACCAGAGAAGGAGCAATCAGCTTTCCATTCCCATTTCGTCTTTTCTCAATGTATGTGTAAGGAAAAATAAAAATAATAATTATAGTGATGTATAAAAACTCACAACAAATAAAATAAAACTTGTTATTCTAGTGCTTCTTAATCTGCAATAAAAAATGATATAAAAAGCACTTTTAAGAAAGATTCGCTGTAAACTCTTTTTATTTTTTTAAATTTAGACGAGTTGGAACACATTTTTTATTGTATAAAAACAATATTTTTCCAAAAATGGACAAACAACAAATACAGATACGAGTACTTTGTGAATTAATAATCGTTGTTTAGCAGAACTGGTATGCAAGTGACAAATAGATACTACAGTGTTGCCACGATATTCTTAAAAAAGCAAGTTAATTGATTTTAGTTAAAATACTGATTATGAATACCAATATTTAAAAAACCTTATTTAGCCTTAAAATGTTTTTTAACTAATGTAGTTTTTAAACCTCAATCAACTTTTTTTTATGAATACGGCTGTTAATATTTTAGCATAGTTTAAAAAAATGTTTTGTGCTTAAAATATGAAGGTCATACAGTAATAAGACTTTTTAAGCTATCCCAGTAAAAAAAGAGACTCCAAAAAAGTCATGAAAATGTAGAGTTTGCGATGCGGAAGTAGTGAAAATTTCGATCCGATCTAATGATTTTTACATAGGGTTGTCATTGCAAGAAGTTCTCTTTTTCGATGCCTGGTCACTGAATTGGAAGCGATATTAAGAAAAATTTCCTTTTTTGTGGTCTATGATAATATTTTCATCTAGGAAAAATTACCTATTTTAACAGTCCGTTTCTTTTTATACGAATTTAAGCCCGAGACAGTGTTTTCATGTAAATTGAAGCAAATAACTTTTAAATTTTAGACTAAAATTAGTTCATAAATTTCTTTAAAAATTATTTTTTTTTAATTCTGGTGAGTATTTTCCAACACTATGGAGGAGTTACAAGGTTTTGTATGACTAAAGTAAGCTTCTACATGGTTTTTTGCTTACTCTCGTCAAATTAAAAATATCGATTTTTTTGAAGCAATGAAAATGTAGTTCCACTAGAATGACTTCCATTTTTTTCACTGGGTATGTCTATTGTTTTGGCATAAGTTTATGTAGAAGTGAGACAGTTTAGCAATGGACGCGATAGAGAGAGACAATTTGACGATTTTTACCTCAAAATTGACGATTACCAAAGTAAAGCAGCATTATGTTTCAAAGGATTGGCTTTGTGTTTGGTTGGTAGTTCAAAACCTCAATCCACACATAGTGCACCAATAGAGGTAGATGTGAAAAGAGGTAGTTAAAAAGTGGTAGTTTCCATCAAATCTTGGTAGGTCTACCACTTTGATTTTTCGCGTATTTTAAAAAACTTATAGAAAGAATTTTTATTGAAACTCAACAGAGATAAGCAATTGGTTATTATGATTTTCGAAAAAAAATGTTAGCGTCGAAAAATTAAAAAAAATCAAGTTTTTTAGTTCAAAAGTGGTCTTTATGAGCTATTTGGATGCCTAGGAACGTTCAGATTGTATTGATGTGTTCACAAGAGTTGTTAAACCTTACCATAGCTACAAATTTGACAAATATTGTTATCAAACTAATATAGGGAGATTGTTGAAACTTTGTAGAGATAGCTCTGTTGATATTGTGTATTGCATCAGGAAACAATTTAAGAATTTATTAATTTTACTGCAAACTTTTGTTTGTCTTCAAAACTAATACCAGTGTACCGATTTTTATGATTTCCCTACAGCGTATTACTGGAATAAGAGGCTACTAATTTTGTAATGCCTAAAGTTGCCGTAGCAGTTCCCACACAGAGTCAACGTTTATTTGAAGATATCTTGGAAGCCAAACAAGTTTTAAAACAAACTGATTCTGCCAATCATAGAAAATAATCGGGATTGGAGAAGTGAGCGTTGCTCCTCTTCAATTGACGAAATGTTTACTTAAAAATATACCTTGGAAACTAATGGAGTGTGAACTTTGCAAGTCTTCATGACACTTTATGTTCATAATGAGAATTTTATTCTATAAAATAGTGAACATTTTTCTGTCCATCTGAAAACGTATGTACGTACTTATGTATGTAAGTATGTTTATTTAGTGTAGCGCAGCACACCAGAATGAAATAATTTTTATCAGTTTCATTTTTATAAATATTTAATAAAAAATTTAAAAGCGCAATTAATAATGCAGCATAGTGTTATTTCATATTGTTCAAGAAGACTATGTTGTTTTTGCGGTCGTTAGAAATTTGTTCAGCAAGCTGATTTATGTGAGAACAAAATAATTTTGATAAATTTGAGTTTTGACTGTTTATGATTCAGTGTACGATATATTTATATCTGCAATTATTAATAATAAACCTTTTTATACTTAATCAATTTGTTTTTCTCATTAATTTAGAAATGCATCCAAAATCGTTGTCAATTCTTATTGGAGATGACGCCAACATAACATGTCGTCTTACAAAACCCAACAGTTTAGACATCTGGTTCATAGAAGAAAAATCAAAACGGCCAATTAAACAACCATCTGAAGCAATAGAGGTAAATATTTTTAAAATGTCTAAATGATTTGAAACTTGATACACGCATGTTAACATAAATAACTTGTAAAAAGATTGCTTAATTCCCCTATCACGGCTTTCAACTTTTAAAATAGTTTGGTTGGGATTGATGAATTTGCATTGCCATTCTCCACTAAATTAGCAGTTGACTTTTTAGTTGTGTTTTGGTACTATCATTTACAACTCTGCGTAAGTTTGGTTGAGAAAAACGTTGGGTATACACAACTGCTTTTTAGTAGTTGGGTCTGTGATTGAGTTTTTCTAGTTACAGGATCGTGCGATATAAAAAGCTGAAAAAGTGAAAAAATCGTAGAATTTAAGTGTTAGAAATATTGCCATGTGATCACTACTTTTTTGGTATTGTTTCAAAGGTATATTTATTGTTTATTAAAAAAAGTAAGAAAATGCAGTTGCCGTTTTTCAGACACCCTATATTTAGGTACTTTTTACAAATAAAATAGAGAATATCTAAAAATGGGCAAAAATGGTCACGCCCATATTTTCTTAGCATATTTACTACATAGTACTTTAAATAAATAAGCTAAATTGGGCCACAAAAAATTACAGGTTTTCTTGAAATTTGAAGAAAGATGTTACAATCTTATAGCCAGCGCTGCCACAGCCAAGTTTTTTTTGCCACCAAAATTAAAAAAAAATAATGCCAAATAAGGAAAAAAGCTATCAAAATTTTAATATTTTTTATATTTTATGTTATCTTACAGCACAAAAATGTAAATATAAGTGGAACTGATTGACATATATTTGTTAATGTATGCATATGTGCCTACTTAAAAATATGTATGTAGCCTTATTTCATTAAAACATATACAATCGTATAGAATGATCAAATTTTATTTTTTTTTTTACAAAAATAAGAGAAAAATAACTTATACCTTATGTTATAAAATGTATTTTATTACTAAAAGATAAAAAATTATTTTATATGTGTAACAAAGATCCGTTCCAAATATGAAAAGAAATTATTCTCTCTATAAAATTGTTTTCACTGCATCACTTGTTACCAATATTTATTGCTTCTCGTTAATACGAAATTTTCGCAGTGACTTTTTCCCTACATTTTTCTTTAATTCTCTCTTAAGTTGACAGCCTTTGTACACCATTCGTCAATAAAGTCTTCAAAAGTCACCATAAAAAGTCATAGTATTAATCCCATATATGTAAATGATAAACAATATTTTGCTGTGTCAATTAGGTAGGCATAATTATTACAATTTGTTTATTTATTTAAATTAAAGAGCACATTATGAAAATAGACAGGTAGTTTTAAAACTTGGTTTTTATACTAAGTAAAATAAAAACTGCAGTTGTATATAATCCAGTTAATTGTGGAATAGATTTATTTTTCGCAAATCAGGTAGTACGAACTTTTATATTTTTGGGTATAAATTAATCTGCAATTGTGTAATGCAATCAGTTAAGGTTTTAATTTGCAAAAGTAGTGATCAGTACAATAACTCATAATGTCATTTCAAAATTCGGAATTGTTCCGGTTATAGAGAAAATCACATAACGAAAATGTATTTAATTTGGCTATTGTGAAAAAATTGCAAACAAAATTCACTTCGCTTTCTTGGATATTCGTAGAAAACGGCTTGCTTCAAACCGTACGACAAAAACCTTTATGGAAAAGTACTCAGACTGGCTAAATGGAGTAACAACTTTTGAAAACATCGAAGAACCGCACACATCCTTGGACAGCAGAAAAGGAAGGCCTGCTAAAACTATAAACGAGTGTTCGGAGTACACAAAAAAACGTAAACTTCAAAATGCTACAAAAGATATATCTACATCGAATTTGTCAGAAGCATTATGTCTTAACTACGTAAAAGATAAAGATAAATCAAGGTCTGATATTACAAAAGCTGTGGAGCTTGCCAGCCCAGATCGTCTACGAAGGATTAAATAATGTATTCCAACTGCTCCGAATGCATTACCTACAAAATATAGCATAGAAGAAGCCTTAGCGTTATTTATGGACTTGGGATTGTCAAAGGAGAAATATAATATTTTACGAAGCTCTTTAAAGAATCATAATGTGAATGTTCTTCCTGGATACAAAAAGATTACCTCTGCCCAAAAAAGAAGCAGTACCATCTAATAGTACCATCTAAACTAAATATTAAAAAATTAATAAAAATAACTCAATATCATATTATTATATATCATACTATAAAATAATATTATAAATTACAATTGATATTAAAAATACTTCAATAATTTTTATCTGTAATATAAATCTTCACAAAAACATAAATGTGAAAAAAGTTCCTTTCTAAAATTTCGGCCATTAAAAGTAGTGAGATACAAATTTTGACCAAGTTCTTGTTTGGCACAATACCTATCACTGTAATATGCTATGCATTTTATAAATTTTTAACTGTAAGAGTGTCATATAATTTTAAGATAATCTGCGAACTTGACAATATTTTTCCCGATATAAAGAAATAAAAAGTATGCATTATTCTATTCTTTTTTAGAAAGGTAAAAATATTGCCAAGTAAGCACATCATTTGGAAATTATATGACACTCTTACGATTACAAATTTATATAATGCATAGCATATTATGGGCGTAACCCCGCTCAATTATTATCTTCCTCTTTTTAAGAGGAAGTTTAGTTTTAAGTTAAAGTTTCAGTAAGACTCTTCAGTACAATATTAGCGTGGCCCTTACTACGCCTGGTTTAAATATTTGGCTTTTTAGATTTTTCTAGTTGGTTTCTCATCTTGACCGACTGGCGTATCAAATTTCAGCTCTCTAGCGTAAATTTAATTATTTTATTTTTATGGCGTATTCCTGCCCACTTTTTTAAAAGAAAAAACTTTTTAATCAGTGCCAATCATACGTGTCAAGTTTCGATGGAAACGGACAATAATAAGTAAGTATAAATCTACATAAGTAGTATAAATTTGCTGATCCGAAGTACATGACAGAAGAGACTTTAATTTTATTGTCATGTTAACGCCCACTTTTTTAAAGGAAAATTTATAGCCAAACTTTAATAAAACTGCTTAAGCCAACGATTTAAATTTCATGTTTTAGTTATAAACTTAATGGTCGTAGCAGGGATAAGTTGTTGTTAAGTTGTCTATCAAATTTGTTGTTAAGTTGTCTATCAAATTTTACCTCATTAGCGAAAATTTAATTTTTTTTATTCTTATTTGTGTGATCAAGCCCAATTTTTCAAACTCAAGATTTTCTTTGGCGAGTGTTTATGTCTCCTGTTGAGTTTTGCTGGGAACATGTAATAATGAATACATAAAAAGTATATTTAAATGATCCGAAGTACATATGTACATGAAATAGGAATGCAAATTTTGTGCGTTTTTAACTCCCATTTTGTTTAAAGAACATTTATAACCTTGTATTATTTCAACATGTAACCCAAATTATAATAAAATCGCTTTAGTTAAACGCATTGGATTTTTTTGGCGGGGCTACGTCCTTGGATATAGTTTTCAGGTCTTCCGATTTTGTTAGCTAGTTCCTAATCTAGAGATACTTTCTTATCAAATTTCAGCTAACTAGCACACAGTTTAATTTAAATGGGCGTAGCCCCGCCCCCCTGGTTACAATTTTCAGGTTTTCAGATTTTTCTAGTTCATCGCTCATATAGATCTACTTGTGTACCAAATTTCAGATCTCTAGCTATACCGGAAGTGCTTCATAATATTGATGAGTGAGTCAGTGAGTAAAATATGCACTTTTTGCAACTCTATATTTCATTTCATTGTAAAACTTTATGAGGTTACATGAATTTATTATAATTATGGTTTAAATTTTATAATTTTACGATTGCGAAGAACAAAGTTATGAGGGGGGTAAAAACAGCTCGAATGGCTTCCTGTAAATATACACACTGCGTGCATTGGCCAGAACTTGGCCTGGCGCACTACCGTGCGCCTAGATAAAAAGAGTTATATTAATATAACATGTTATATTAGAGTAGCATTTTTTTCTAGACTTCCCTATGAGAATGTCATTTATAGCACAAAAAGTTGTATTTTAAATGTTTGAGAAATTTTAAAAATATCAATACTTCAAAATATATGATTTTTGCGACAAGAAAGGTCAAAGGTGTCATCGTGTCCAATGCCTATCACAATAAGGGAGCACTTATTTTGATCATAAAAGATTTGGAAATCAAGTGTTTTTCCCCCATTACAAATTTCTTGGTAACTGCAAAAATTATGATGTTTTCAACAAAAAAAAAACCACTGTGCATAGTGCCTCCACAAAGCTATGACCAAAAATGATACTCATTTTTATTAAAATATCTTTCTTACCTTAAAAGTTATGATATTTGTAGTAAAAACAGTCGAATGCAGACACTGTGCACAGTGCCGGGCCTAACCTATGACCGTGAAAATCATGTATATTAAATCTAAAAGAGTTTACTTTCAAATGCTTTTTAACATTTTTATACATCTTTATCAGTTCAAAAGTTATGATTTTTGCAACGAAAAAATTAAAAAGGCCCCACTGAGCGGCGGTATTGCACACATACAAAGATGCAAAGATTTATGGTTTTATGTGATCCAAAGGTGAAAAACGTGCTTTTTGTACAGTACTTTTCAGAAAACGGTGCTTATTTTAAAAGTCCTTTTTAGAAAAAATGGGCGTTTTGGAAAAGGTACTTTTTGAGAGAAGGGGATTTTTTGAAAAAATACTTTTTTTAAAAAGGTGCGCTTTGGGAAAATTATTTTTTAGAAAAAGGTGCTTTTTTGGATAAGTACTTGTAGTGTACCCCTATAGTCACACCTAATATCACAATTTAGTATGTGCACTTTCCCATAGGAATGTCACTCAATTTTAACTCAAAACAATAATAATAATAAATAATACTTGTTACAACAAATAACTATCCGTTTTGTAAAGCAACAATTATTAAATATTATTGTATTATTCTAGTTTTAAGGATACCGTTAGTTAAGTATAAAAGAAAGAAATTTTTGGAATAAAGATCAATTTTTGCTTAGCCTTTAAATCGGCTGTTTTATTTAAAAGCATTCAACTGCTTGAATTAAATCTAAGAGCATACATCTGCTCAGGCATAAAATCTGCCTAAGTTTTAATAGAGCCAGTGGCGTTCATTAGCGCCGGCATAACCGGGTAGGCAGATTTTTATAAACCTTACATGGCGATCCTGCCAAATAATAACAAAGATGTCCCTGTAGAGGAATACAAACCTGCAGGCAAGCTCACTCATATACGGCCACACCGTTGAAGGCAGGCCCAAAGCCACTGACGATAGAGGATTAGATTATTGCACTGGAGGAGCAGATGGCGGAACACCGCAAACCAAAATAATAAAACACTACTATTTTTTCATTTTTATATTTAATTTCATTTTATTATAAAATGAATATATAAATTTTCTTATAAATAAACACACAGCTTAATTTATATTACATCTATTTTAATTAAAAATAATATAACAAAATTACACATTTGAAGAAAACTATAACAAAATTACTAATGTAATAAAAGATAACGCGAAGAAGCATTAATAAGAACACAAATGTCAATCACAGATGTTGAGAAATAAGTGCTACCAAATCGGAAGAATTGGTAGTGTTGTAAAGTTTACCCAAAAAAAAAGTTCAGTGTTGCCTATTTGATTCACATATTTTTGCCATAATATATGTTATAACATAAGTTATGATTTGAAATCGCACAACTGCTTAACTTTTAATAGACATAAATTAATATAATTTTAGATGGAAGAATTAAAACAATATTATATTGAATTAGAAAAATTAGAAAAGAACATAAAAAAGAGCAAAGACAGAATTTACTCCTCTAACTATAAAATTGAAAAATTATCGCGCTTAATTGAAATTAAACTAGAAATTGACAATATTTGTAGTCGTTTGCAGGAAGAAGGGACCAAATCGTTTATAATCAAATTTAATGAATTATACACAATAGTGTTGAACTTAGTGAAAAATATAAGTACTAAAGAAAGTACAGATTTAACAGATAATTCGGACGCAAGTGTTGCAAGGGAAATTATTAATATGGCACAATTCGATATTGGAGTTGTGGGCAAAAACCTTAACGTTTTTAAAGGTTCATATGAGGTGTTAGAAGACTTTATAGTGCAAACAGAGTTATTGCATGATATTTTAAGAACAGAAGACCGAGAGATATTCATAAAGTATGTCTATAACTTTAAATTAGCTGCAAATGTCAGGAGTGTTTTGGGACGTTCCAACAGACCTACTACGTTTAATGAATTGAAGAAGTTGTTGGTTGATGCGTACCCGAACCCAAGAACTCTGCAACAAGTCTTAAGTGAATTAGGATCAATAAGGCAAGGAAATTTGAGTATATCAGCCTTTAGAGAGAAAGTTGCATTGTTGTCAGAACAATTGAGCAATTTTGAACTTAAGGCAATAGCAAATCCATCGCAGGAATCAAAAAACGCAATATCTAAAATGAGTGAAAATATTGCCTTAAATGTGTTTATAAAAGGTGTTAATGTGGAATATAAAAATATATTGGTAGCAAGTAGTCCAAAAACTCTCAGTGAAGCTGTAGAGAAATGTATTACAGTGGAAAGAAATATGCAAACAAATGATAATAGTATTTTTAGAATTAATAGGCGTGATAATGAACGTATGTACAATTCGCAAAGAGTGTATGGGGATTATACAGGGTACAGAGGTCAGGGATACCCAAACCAAAATAGTAACAGAAATAGCAACAATTATAATAATGGATTGTATAATAATAATGCTAATTACAATCGCAATAGATATGGCGACAGCAATAGTAACAATAGCAATAATAGGTACAGAAATAGTGGTAATAATGCGAATAGAAACTTTGCAACAAGAAGTAATGATAATAATATGAATTCCTCATATAGAAATAATAATAACAGGAACAATTCGTCGTATAGACCCAGTAATGGCAGACATAACCAGGGAAACTAATAGCGCCGGATAGCAAAGATTGTTATCCAGGAGGGCAAAAATGTTTCAAAATTTCAAATAACACTGATAATTCGATAACAATAACTTGCAGTACCATAAATAAAGAGCTTAAGTTTTTGGTAGACACTGGAGCAGATATTTCTATTTGCAAGCGAGGTAATATAGAAAACATAAATGAACGTAACATATCATCACTAAGTGGTATTACTTTAGATACGATTGAAAGTCTTGGCACCGCATATCTAACTTTAGAATTCGATAATAAGCCGATAACACACAAATTTCACATAGTTGAAGATAATTTTCCAATCAATACTAATGGAATCATTGGTAGAGACTTTTTAGAAAGATATAAATGCAAAATTGATTTTGAAACATACACGTTAACCTTCAATATAGCTGATGAAGAAGTTATTTTACCGATTACCCCAAAACGCGTTTATAAAACTGAAATATGTATACCAGCACGCTCAGAACTGATAACACCAGTCAACATATGTATAAGTCAGGAAAGCATTGTTTTGAACAAAGAATTATGTCCGGGAATTTTTGTAGGGAATAGCATTATACCATCAATAGGACTACAACACATAAAATTGTTGAATACAACTGACAAAGATGTAGTTTTGAAAGATTTGAAGTTAGAAACGAAGCCATTATCAAATTACAATATATATAATTGCGGCAACAATATCAATACAAGTAAAGGCAGAGTACAAAAAGTTTTAGAAGATTTAAATATCGAATCTATAGATCCATTAGCTAGGCAGTCCTTAAAAAACATAGTTACAGAATATAATGATGTATTCCACCTTGATGGTGACAAATTAACAACAAATAATTTTTATAGTCAAAACATTCAGATGACAGATTCTTCACCTGTTTACATAAAACCTTATAGACTACCTGAGTCACAAATGAGCGAAATAAACAAACAGGTAAATAAATTGTTAGAAGATGGTATCATTGAACCATCTGTGAGTCCTTACAATTCTCCATTATTGGTAATACCGAAAAAATCAGCAAATGACACGAAGAAATGGAGATTAGTAGTTGATTTCCGGAAAGTAAATGAAAAAATAGTAAGCGACAAGTTTCCTCTAACAAGAATCGAAGATGTCCTAGACAAATTAGGTAGGGCAAAATATTTTTCTACACTGGATATGACCAGTTCATTTCATCAAATCGGTTTGGATAAAGAATCAAGACCGATTACATCGTTTTCTACCAGGAATGGTCATTTTCAATTTACTCGGTTACCCTTTGGACTGAAGATATCGTCAAATAGTTTTCAAAGGATGCTTACAATTGCATTGAGCGGCTTAGATGCAGAAGCGTTTTTGTATGTCGATGACATTATTGTTTTTGGTTGTAGTATTCAACACCATCACGAGAACTTGATAAAAGTCTTTGAAAAATTGAGGCAGTATAATTTAAAACTGAATACGTGTAAATGTCGTTTTTTGAAAACAGTAGTTTATCTAGGTCACCTTATAACTGATAAGGGTATACGTACCGACCCTGCTAAACACGAAGTAATAGAAAACTATCCAGTTCCCAAAAATGTAGATGAAGTCAAACGTTTCGTAGCGTTCTGTAATTACTACAGGCGTTTCGTTAAAAACTTTGCTGAAATAGCTAGAAATTTAAATAAACTGTTAAAAAAAAATACTGTTTTTAGGTGGGACGAAGGTTGTCAAAAGTCTTTTGAAACATTAAAATCAAAATTAATCAATCCACCAATACTCCAATATCCTGATTTTAGGAAACCGTTTATATTAACTACCGATGCATCTAATTATGCACTTGGAGCAGTCCTATCACAAGGTGAAATTGGGTCAGATATGCCCATATCGTATGCGAGCAAATCGTTGAGTAAGCATGATATAAACAAGCCAGTTATAGAAAAAGAGCTGTTAGCTATACATTGGGCTATAAACTTTTTCCGTCCGTACCTTTATGGTAGAAAATTCTACGTGGTGACAGACCATAGACCCTTAGTATCGTTATTTTCTCACAAAAATTCATCATCAAAAATGACTAGAATTAGGTTGGATTTATGTGACTACGATTTCGAAATATCGTATAAGAAAGGTAAGATGAATTGACAATGCAGTTGCGTTGTCAAGGATAGTATTGGACAGCGAAGCATTAAAAACGTTAATCCCTACCGAAAATTTACAAAAGCGTAATGATATATTAGTGATGACTAGAAACATGAAAAATAAACATGATGCACAAAAAGATGTCGAGCATAGAGGAGGCATCTCCAGTAAAGAGCCTGATCAACTTTTTATTTGGGAATGTACTTCAATCTCAGACATTAAATCGATGAAAAAACTTAGGTTTGAAATAATGAGTAAAATTAAAACACCTCAAATTGTAGCAAGTGATTTAGAAGTTGTAGTGAGATGTGGTGATAATCCAATAAACACAAAGCTGTATTTGGAGAAGCTACTATTGAAATTACTATCAATAAATGTAAAAGAGCTAGCATTAAATGCTCATGATGAAATTTTCAAATTAGTAACAAAGGAACAGTTTAAAGACACGTTCAACGCATTAAGAGGTAAAAATAAAGCAAATTTAAGAATACTAATATATAAAGAACCAGTAAGGGTATATGATAGGAAAGTACAGGATACTCTCATTAATGAGTACCATAGTTCAACTATAGGAGGACACTTAGGTGTCAGGAAAACGACGCTAAAACTTAAACAAAAATAGATATGGAAGAATATGGGTAGGATGATTAAGCAGCATATATTAAATTGTAAAGAATGCAAAATTAACAAGCAAACGAAACACACCAAAGAAAAGCTAACACTAACCGATACGCCAGGGACTAGTTTCGAAACAGTGTCAATAGACACGGTGGGTCCCCTTAGATTCTCAAATAATTTTAGATACATACTAACAATACAGTGCGATTTAACAAAGTATATTATTGCATGCCCCATTGAGACGAAGGATGCTAAGACCGTTGCAAAGGCTCTTGTAGAAAACTTGATTTTAAGATACGGGCACTGCAAAGTTCTTAAGTCAGATAGAGGTACCGAGTTCGTAAACGAGTTAATGGCGGAAGTATGTAAGCTACTGGAAATAAAACAGATTTTCAGCACTCCATACCACCATGAAACTCTTGGATCAGTTGAAAGAAGTCATAGAGTACTGAATGAATTTCTCTTAGGCTTCTGTAAAGATAATGAATGGGACCATTGGATACCTTATTTCTGTTTTGCGTATAACACAACACCGCATATAGACACAAACTACACTCCATACGAGTTAATATTCGGTAGATTACCAAACTTGCCTAATGAAAACTTATTGAATTTTGAACCAATCTATAATATAGATAATTATTCGAAAGAATTGAAAGCTAGATTAAAATTTTCGTTGCAAAAAGCAAAAGAGTTACTGGAGATATCAAAAAAGAAACGCATTGAACAATGTGTAAAATTTAATCCGTTAAATTTGAATGTAGGAGATATGGTCTTAGTAAAAACCTTTAATAGGAAAAAGAATCAACCACCATACCATGGTCCATATAGAATAGTACAAACTAAAGGAGTAAACTCTGTCATAGATCTAGGAAGTAAGTTAAAAGAAATACATAATAATAATTTAAAAAAATATTAGTAATATGTTATAATTGTAAAATTATATATATCGCTCATTTACTTCAATAGTGGCACAACTCAAAAAAACCAGTTTTACAGAAAACGCGTTTTAAGTTTTCAATTTGCATACAACTGAATGGAGAAATGAAAAACAAATCTTCTCTCAGGAGGTGATGGTATAAGCTATTTGTATGAAATTTTTACACAAGATAAAATACGGAATGCCGAATCTTTCTGCATTATTTACTCAAAAAACCCATTTTTTGAGTTATGCCACTATTGAAGTAAATGAGCGATATATATAAAAAAAAAAAAAAAAAAAAAAAAAAAAAAATTTGAATTTTAAGAAACATAAAATTGTAAAATTTTTCTTAAGGGGTAGGGTGTAGTGTACCCCTATAGTCACACCTAATATCACAATTTAGTATGTGCACTTTCCCATAGGAATGTCACTCAATTTTAACTCAAAACAATAATAATAATAAATAATACTTGTTACAACAAATAACTATCCGTTTTGTAAAGCAACAATTATTAAATATTATTGTATTATTCTAGTTTTAAGGATACCGTTAGTTAAGTATAAAAGAAAGAAATTTTTGGAATAAAGATCAATTTTTGCTTAGCCTTTAAATCGGCTGTTTTATTTAAAAGCATTCAACTGCTTGAATTAAATCTAAGAGCATACATCTGCTCAGGCATAAAATCTGCCTAAGTTTTAATAGAGCCAGTGGCGTTCATTAGCGCCGGCATAACCGGGTAGGCAGATTTTTATAAACCTTACATACTTTTTAGAAAAAGGTAATTTTTTGGATAAGTACTTTTTAGAAAAAGGTGCTTTTTGTGAAAAGTACTTGTTAGAAAAAGAAGCGGTATGTTAAAAGTACTTTTAAGAATAAGAAGCTTTTTGTGAAAAGTAATTTTTAGAAAAAGGTGCTTTTTGTGAAAAGTACTTTTTAAAAAAGGTGTTATTTGGGAAAAGTACTTATTAGAAAAAAAGAATTTTTGGGAAAAGTAATTTAAAAAAAAGGTGCGCCTTGGGAACAATACTTTTTTGAAAAGTGGGGTTTTTGGGAAAACTACTTTTTAGAAAAAGGGGATTCATGAGAAAAGTACTTTTTAACAAAAGGAAATTTTTGGGAAAAGCAGTTGTTAGAAAAAGTTTTTTTGGATAAGTACTTTTTAGAAGAAGGTGCTTTTTTGGAAAAGTACTTTTTAGAAAAAGTTGTTTTAAAAAAAAGTACTTTGTGCTCTTTGGGAAAAGAACTTTTTAGAAAAAGGTGCTTTTTGGGAAAAGTACTTTTCCCAAAGAGCACAAAGTACTTTTAGAAAATAAGTCCTTTTTTTTGAAAAAAGGTGATTTTTAGGAGAAGTCCTTTTGAGAAAAAGTGCTTTGTTAATCTGTATACTGTATGTATCTGAGATATAAAGATAAAAATTTTACCCTTTTATAGCCCCTTAGCTTTTTTTGGGCACTTCAAAGAAACATAAATTTTATTATCAAAGCTTCTAGTGACCGTTAAGAAGTCATAGTGAATTATTTTTACAAATATGTATATGTGTGCATTATCATTAACATAAAAGTACCGAAAACTGGTAAAATTTTACCCCTTATAAGTGCAAATAATCATAAAGTGTCAAATCCATTCAAGATTCTGACCAGAAGAAAGGAACACACCAAAAAGCTTTCTGCTACGTTGAAAATTTAGAAGATATATCGAGTGCAGAAAAATACCAAAGTTCTGTTTTTACCCCATTTTAATCCTTGAAAGTACATATATTAGAAAAGTACCAAATACTTATCGGCGTATATTTTAGCAGCATTCGTATGCTTTAAGAATTTTTAGTCTATCTAATGTAGTTTCCGATATATAAAGATAACAATTTTACCCCTTTTCGCGTTTGGATGTAAAAAATCCCTTTTTATTGGATTCACACATCGTTTATTTAATTCGTTTGCGAGGAGAACGAAAAAAAACAAAGAATTTAAAATAGAATTCTTTTCCGAATTTTATTTTTAAAATTCCGAAAACAAATTCTAAAACGAACGAAAAAAATAAAATAACATTTGCGAGTAGAATTTTTTCCTACCCTGACGTAAATTCATCAGAAATTCTTGAAGTTAAAACCGATATGTCAAGATTTTACGTTGAGTTTTTGAACCAAATAAATTCAAGGTTTGATTTCAAACGTGAGGAAATAAAACTTTTGCAAATAATTACGCCAGCCAAAGTCCTTTCCAAAGAAGATTTACCAATTTTGCCTTATATGTTAAAATATCCCAATCTTGTAGAATGTTACCCCGACCTAATAACCACGTAGTGGAATTTACTACTGCGAAGTGAAGTTAATCTTTCCAGTGATCTGGATATTAACATATTTTGGGAAAAATTATTATCAATCAAAAATGGAATGAATGAAAACAGTTTTAACGATCTCGCTAATTTTACTTTTAAATTAATTTCGCTACCGCATAACTCTGCAGCTGCTGAATACAAATTTTTTACGATTTCTTTAATAAAACTAAATTAAGAAATAAAGTTAAAATAGACAAGCATAATGCAATGCAAGGAACTTGTAAACAAGAATGACCCCCACTATGTTTCGTCCGCAAATAAAGATCTTAGTCAGAATTATTTAAAAGAACTGAACTAAATAGTACATAGTATGTATGTACTTAAATTGATATCAGTGAAAGACTTTCCCCCATATGCAAAAAAAATTAAAGTGTGCTTGAAGTGTACGTTAACACAAAATTTCTATACAAAAACCGGTTTAACGTACACTTGAAGCATACGTTAATTTTTTTGCATATGGGGGTTACATAAGTATGTATATTCAATTATTTTGTTATTTTTTCTTTATGCTTTAAAAATTTGCAACGCTTATGCAAATATTGTAAACATATTTTAAACATTAAATGTAAGTACATGAATTTACAAAAAAAAACTTTTCTTGTGATATGAAATTTGTTTTGGTAGGTTGCATACGATTTTGGTAGGATTTGGGGAAAATTTGGTAGGAAAAAAATTTTGCAGTGGCAACACTGTACACAATATCTTTTCGCAGAAATCATTTACTTATTGCCTTGTTATAAAAAAATAGATTTTCCTATAAACTAAATTCACGAATACGGCGAACGAATTTAACAATTCCCACGTTATTACCAATCTGGGATGGTTGCATTAATTGTGATAGTCGCACAATGTACATATGTATATACATATGTATGTATGTTGTAGATATGTGTATACTTAAGTGATATTCATATTCGAATTGGCGAATATTCGGTCATTTACAGGCGAATACGAATTCATTCACGAATATCCAAAATTGACATTCGTTACATCACTAGTGTACACTAACTTAAAAACACACTCTCAAAGTATAAAAAAATTATGTTATTTGTTATTAGCATCTAGCATTTGGAAGATTGGTTTTTGAAAAATCACCTTGCTGAGTCTTCTTAGATCACTATTGGTGATCAAAAAATAAAAAATAGTTCGATTTAGGATACAATAACATTGCATAGCAATCTCAAATTAATCATCCAGACGTTTAAAATCTGACTATTATTTCCGTTAGCTATTACTATATATTTTGTTCATCTGGAAGATTGAGAAATGCTTAATCAAAAACAGTTCATGCAGGTGTTTAAAATGGGATTATAATTATTATTTTATGATCATATTTTACGCAGATAGATGATTCAACACAACTTGATATGTTATTTTTAAGTATAACGGGGCAATCATTACGTATTCTTGAATAAATGTCAAAAACTCTATTTTTTCATTTATAAAAGTTAAATCGAATATGAAATTAAATGATGATATAGAATAAGTCTGCAACTTCAGGAAAAATCGGTGTCAAATTACCAAAGCCCATAATAAAATCTACCGCAGTAACTTCAAATCGTAGTTAATCATCCCATTGCTCTGAGGGATCTACCAATATTATGATTTGCATACGTTCATAACACAACTACTAACAAAAATCTAAAGCAAGAGCATAAAACACACAAAAATAGCAGATTTCTTCCGCATATTTTATGAAAAAAAAAAATACACCCATGATATTCAAAAACCACCAAAATGATTTTTTTTCTATATTATTTATATAATTAAATTATCTAATTTAAATCTTTTTATAACAGTAATTTTTATTGCTTTAAAAAAGAGACAAAATATGTGGAATATAGAGTTGAAAAATAAGTTTTTGTTTGGCTTAAATACTTTTGTAGATGCTGACCCAGAAAATTTTTTTCAAGATTTTGTAATGGGTAGTACTCTCTAATTGGCTTACAAAGTAATAAGTTGTACATGTTTATCTAATTATTTTATATGTATAACAATGACTGTCCTGTACTTATTACAGTACTTTCCAGTTTACAACGATATATGTATGTATATATACTGAAAAATTTATCGTGAAAATGAGCTTCGAAGACAACAAAAAGAAAAAATGCTCATTAACTTTTCAATAATTAAATAATTTTAAAGAAAAATTAATTTAGAAAATTTTTTATGCAAAAAATAGCCCATTATATTTTGAATACTTTTAGGCAATAAGTAATCTATTAACTTTTGGATGTTTGTAGGCAAAAAGTACCACATACTTTTTGAATTTCTCAAACAAAAATAATGTCAAATTGTAAGTACTTACGACTGGGGAGTACATTCACTTTTTTGCATTCTAGTAGCCAAACTTTTTTGCTGGGGAGTGTCTAGTATGTATCCAGAAATTGAAAAAATAGTACATACAGTCTTAGGCACCACTACATACAAACGTTCATTCATATACAATTAACACAAAAAAATATGTTTGATATTCCCAATTAAACATTTCAGTGGAACCGTACCAAACATGTATTAGTGCGGTTCTGCTTTTAAAGGCTGCGGCACAGTGAATCCGTCATACGTTAAACTTCGCCTTTTTCAACTGACGTTAACGCAACGACGGAGAAGTTTGGCACAATGAATACTTTGTTGACGGAAGCATTTGAACAGCTTCTATAGGTTGGTTCTCCATGTTATTTATTAAATTCAACTTTTTTTATTTGTTTCGTTTATTTCTTTTGTTTAATTTTATTTTTGCTGCCAGACACAAAAACTTAAATCAGAACATACCAAAAAAATCAGCCAATCTCTGTCAAACTATTCAACGTACGCAAAAAGTTAAAAGTTGAACAATTTTTGTACTCAGCGTTGACGGATACGTACTAAATGTAACAGACATCATAAGAAATCGTGTATTTCAACTTAGCTGTCAGTTGAAAAATGCGAAGTTTAACGTATGGCGGATTCATTGTGCCCCAGCCTTAAGAGTTTTCTCATTTTGGTGACCAAGGCTTCAAATGCTCTTTGATTTTTGATTTATTTTCTTTTTTGCTTATTTTTCTTTGTAGTTTTGTTTACAAAATATATGAAATTTATTAAAAGTGTGGTAGCCTTATTGAGAGAATGAGTGATTATGTATATGTGAGGACATAAGAAAAAACTCGTTAAAAATAAAATAGATTCTATCTCTCGACTCCTTTCTGTGACTTCCTTTTTGTGCAAATTTTTATGGAAAATGCGTTTGTAAGCGTAGGACTCAGAAAGCCGACTAAAAAATACTCGAAGAAGATTTAAATACGATAAGAAATGTGACTCATAAATGACTCAAATAACAGTCATAAATGACAATAAAAAGATTGATCAGATTCTCTGAAATGACTCGTAAGTGATTACAAACATGACTGAAAGACAATTCAAAAAAGATTTAAAAATTAAGCGAAATAAGGCTAATAAATGATCAGAAAACGATTCTAAAAAGACTTTAAAGACTACAGAAAAGGGGTCGAAAATGACTCTAAACTATAATAGAGACGAGTCACGTTTTTCTACGTACAAAAATTTCTATTATGATCAGAAAATGGGCGCATATTCTAGCTTCTTAATGAGCAAAAGAGTCAAAAAAGACTAGAATTTGATTAAAAATTTCGAAAAAACTTATGAAATCAATTATCATATTCGACTTACTTTCGACTCCTCCGCACGATTAAAATAAGCATTTATGCGCTCGTTTTCGAGTCGAAAATAAATGTTCATTTGGGAGAAAGTGGTACCCTAGCCGCGACTCTTCTATAAAAAGTCTTTTATGACTCGCGTTTCTGATCAACTTCGACTCATTTTCGAGACATTTATGGCCTATTTCCCACCTGCGAAATAAAACGATCGACTTACAATTTATATTGAAAACAACAATAAAATATAAATTGTAAGCCGAACGTTTTCTTTCGCAGGTGGGGAATAAGCCATTCGATTTTTTTTGCTCACACATTTAATTCACTTTGCATATTATTGATTTTACTGCATTAGCTTGCTGCTTGTTTTTTAAACAAATCACCTTCGAAGTAGTTCGGGGAATAATTTTCCAGTCTTATTTTAAGCCCATAACTGATTAATCAGTTTTTGATCATCTAAAGTAGTCGAAAAAGACTCAGTTTGGTGAAACAATCTTCCATATGCTGACTGGGTAACCTTAATACCAACATACATGCAAAGAAAAAATATGCTTGAGGTAACCATAATCAAACAGCAACATACTATGATTGAATTATATGGTTGTAGTTAAATCATATTATTGTCAATAAAAAAGGAAACTTTTAATAATATTATTATCTGAGTTAATAACAATATTATCAACAAAAACAATGAACTTTGCTACACCTAATCTTATTATTGTAAATATGACAACACTATTGTTAGATGTGACTGGGCTTGCCACCCGTACTTTATAATAAAGTATTGTACGTTATTTTGGGTAGTTGTACTTTATACTTTATGGGAATAATAAAGTACGCGAAAGTACTTTATTTCGCATGATTTGATTTATATGTGGGTATATACGTTGCCACCTTCGTAGGACATTACCACTTAAATTCAACAGTTAAATGCTTGTGAAGTAGATTGTGATGTACTTGTGGCAACTTGGGTCGCATTACAAAACCATCTTTAAAAAGAGGCAAATGTCAAATTCCTACAAAAAACACTAATACAAAAAAAGCTGTATATACGTATAAGTTTTTAATTCAGATGAATTAGTGTCGTGTGTTCTAAAAAGAACAAGAATTGTGCGGCTTAAAAATTAGTCCAGCAAAAAATTTCAAAAAAGGTAGTCGAGTTTGGAATTAAGCATTTTTGGTGGAAGCTTTTCCCAACTGCATTACCAACTTAATGATTTTAACAAGGTGTTAGACTCAAATAATCGATTCTTGAGAACTACTTATATTTTTTATTTGGCAACATATTCATGTAATCTATGAAAACTGAAACAATGATTCTTCTCATCAACCAAGTTCTACATAATCTCTTTAAATTTTGTTTAAAGTGATTTGTAAGCGAGTAATGAAATTTGGTAATCAAAAAAGTAAGTCATTATATGGCAAGTAGTTGTCATGGTAATGAGAAATTTTTTGCTAGGAAGATATCGATTTCTGTACATATTTTTAGATTTTATCGTTTGCGGCAGTTAACGAAAATTTATGGACACTGACTTTCATCAGCAAAATATCCCAAGAAAAAGTAATTTTGAAAATAAAACGGATCGAATAGACAGAGAATATATTACTCCTAAAAAATGCGCCAAAAAATTTATACAATGAAACAGAAGAACAAAATATATAAAAATCAATTGGGAATTGAACACTGAAGAAGAAAGAATAATTTAATTTATGAAATTTGTATAGTCCCAGTTCACATCAGGGCTGTCATATATAGCGATTTTCAACACGTTTAGCTTCCAAATTTTTGGATTAGCGATATGGCGATTTTTCAGGTGATAAATAAATTTGTTGGCAATCTTTCGGCAATTTTTATTTTATTTTTAATAACACTGAACTTCAAAATTTTTGTAATTCTTGAAATTAATTTGTCGAAGGAGTAAACTAAATAAATCCTACCAAAACTCGTCTGCAAGAAATTTCGTTAAAATGTATGCATTTATTTATTTAATTTTTTGGAAAAATATTCGTATTCGTATTCACCTGAACTTGGCGAATACGAATGTCTACAAATGACCGAATATTCGGCAATTCGAATACAAATCTGCGTGCGTCACTAGTACGTAAATATTAACTTGTTGCCACTGTCAATCATTAGTAATTTATTGCTGACTGTGTTTTGCTCTTTTAACTTTCCAATGAAAATGACCAACAAATTTATGCATACATATGTATGTATGTGTCTATGGATTTATGTTTAATAGTATTATTCCTTTCTTCTTTTTTTCCAAAGATATTAGTACTATTTTGTATGCGTTTAACATATGTATGTACATATGTATATTCTAAAGAAAGTAGACTAGACCATGACAATGAACAATGTTAAATTAAATGGCTAAATTGAATTTATTGGATATTTCTTGGGAATTTGTGAAATAAAATGTGAGATTGTGTAAATAAACTGATGTCTGAATAATACATAAAATATCTTGTCACTTACGGGCAGTTTTCCATACATTGCTGTCACGCTAGAAATTTCTTCAAACCTATTTTGCGTCAATTACCACTAAATTCTTTAATTTAAATGCAATAATTTTTACTGTTAATATCTTTCATTTATTAAACAATTTTAGCGATTGTGCGCGAATTCTTATATCTGACCATAAATGGATAAATGGAATGCTTTTTAATGAGGAATACAGCCATACATACATACATTGAAGTTCAGTTACAACGAAGTCCGCAGTGTTGTTCATTTACATACTTGCATACATACATACGTATCTAAATTTGTTTATACAACATAAACAAAAATTAGTTTACCATACAAAATACTGGTTTGAAACTATTAATGTTAGGAAGGGTGGTGCTTTAGCGCATCCCCACTCGGAGGCCCAATTGGGTCCATTGTGATTTGAAACTATTAAAGTATACTATATTTTGGCTATGATTGTGGCCTCCTTTATTTAAATATGTATAAAAAACCAATTAGAAGTACTTTTCGTTATATGTAGGCGTATGAATGAATGTCCATACAGATTTACATATGTATTATTGGGCTTAACAAAAGCTCGTCATAAATTATGTTTCATAATCGAAAATTCGCTAATCGGAGTTCAGTATACGTGTACACGAAAAGAAAAAATATGGGCATACATATGTATGTACATACATATGTATGTACCCTGAAGGAAACGTGGGGTTAAGAATCCCCAAGTCACCACTTTTGTCGACTATTTTGGTGACACTGTCAACGGAGTATATTGTTTTTAGTGCATAGAAAACATTTTTTCAGATACACACAACTATGATTCTACTTAATGTTTTATTGGTTTGTTGAAAATAAAAGTTGCTTCAAGCAAAATTTAAGGGTCTTATGCAAAAAACTTAACAAAGCTTTGCAAAGCAATGTTAATTAAAGTTTTATTCTAAAACAATTATTATATCAAATTTCTAACGTAGGTCCCAACGTTTGTTAAAACTACTTTCAGTTGATATTTTCAAAATGTGTATTTTGTACCTCAAATATTTTTGTTAATATAGCACATGTTACATTTGAAAATGAAGCTAGAATTGTTAGCTCTTAGCTTAGATTTACTATTTCTGTCATGTAATGGAAAACCTCATTAAATGATCCAACTGATTCAACTGTTCCTTATATTTTTTACGTATACTTCATAGAAATATTTATGTTTTCCTACCATGTCAGAAGCTCATATTGTTTAAATTAGATTGCTTTACTTCAAGAAAATAAAAATTTATTTAATAAAATAAAAAAATGTTTGAATACCCGAATGAAGTTGTATTCGATTTTGTGCATCATAAGCTGTGAAGTGGTTGTTGAACACGATGGTGTTACCCATGATACAATTATACTAGGTACATGCACGACTACAACAAAATTACAACACCAAAAAATACATACATTTTGTTGGTGTAAACAAGCAAATAGTTGTCAAAAACAAATGTCTTTTGTTTATAAAAATAGCAATTACAGGGTAACTAAGGTACAATTGCAGACGCGGTATTCCTGCATGATTATAGTTATTCAGTGTTGCCATTCTGTGTATAGTTTGACAGTGTGTAATTTCTACTCACATGTTTACGCCATGTTGTATTTTTATTTATTTTTGTTTTAATTTTAACCTAGAAAAAACATGTGTAGTGTAATTTTCTTCAATGTGTAATTCGCAAGGTTGGAAACCGAAACAAATAACGGTATCGATATTGATACCAATACTACTATTTTTTAAATTTCGGTATCGGTAACGGTATCGGTATTTTTTATATCGGTATCGGTATTACCGGTACATACCGTTACCAAGCTTATGATACCGGTATACCGATATTACTGCTAAGTTTATTAGTCCAGACAGCGGACATAGTAAAAAATCTTTTTTTTTTGTGAAATTATTTGGAAAGGGAGTGTTTTTACATTAACATAAAAAATATTTAAATTTATGTGTTTCTATATACGTTTTTATACTTTTATTAAAAACTAGTCAAACTGCAGTTGAAACTTTGCATATATAAAGTATACATATTGGTTAATTTAACAAAAAATAAAAATAAATACATACAGTGTATGTATATTATACACGATATACATGTAGAATTGTATGCACTTAGTAATGTGCGAATATCCGTATTCGAATTCCCGAATATTCGGCCGTTTTACACATTCGTATTAGTGCACACACAGAAAAAAATACCAATGTAAAATCAACATGCAAAAAGGTTAATTCACATTAAATTTATTATGTTTTTGAGTGTGTTGGTGGTTATTTTCTTTGTTGTTGTTGATTTTGTATTGTTGTTGTTTTTTTGTTTGTAAACAGCCAACAAACTGCTGTTGGCTGGTAGACAGTGTGTTAGCCTTGCAATCGGAGGATCGCAGGTTCGAATCCTGGAGTCAAGTTAAAGTTTTTTATATATTATGTTTTTAATTAAAAGAAATAATGAAAAGAAATAATGTTAAATTATAAGTTTATTCAAGATGGTACATATTTAGTGTGTATCTTAAGAATATTTAAAGTTGTTGTGGCTGCAGGGGTAAGCACGTTGACTACCACGCGATGAGTTCCGAGTTCAAATCTTGGCCGGGGAAGCAAATTAAATTTATTTACAAAAATGTTTCTGATGTCTATGTCAACCACATGTAAGTTAAATAATTAATAAAATACAATTATAACATTAAATTAAATTCATGTTGATCTAACTTGAAATAACTTTGATTCAACATGGTTCTTCATTTTGATTTTAACAGTACTTAAATGTTAATTAAACGTAAATTAAAGTTATTTAAAAAGGTAAATTATAATTATATAAAAGTTTAGAAAATTTTTCTGTATCATCCCTATCAATCCATTAACCATATATTTGAATTAGACCTATTTTTGTTATAAATATCAAATTCCAAAGCTGTAAACAATAAATTTATTATACCACCTTAAGAAAAGATAAGTTTTTAAATATTTCCAATAATGAGAAATTTTTTAAATTTAGTTGAACTATAGTGAATTTTAATCAGAAATAATTTATTAATCGGGCTTAAGTTCAGTAATTTCAGTTCTTATTCAATGAAATATTTTTTTATTAATTAATGTGAGTTTCTAAAGAAGATAAAAAAATTAAACTAGACATAGCTGGGGGAAACATTTCCAAAAATCTAATCTGCGTCCGGCGAAAAATAATAATACTGCAAAAATACTGAAACGTTAATTTTTTAGGATTTTGCAATTTATTTGGGAATTGCAGGGAACTCAAAAGCAAATTTTATTTGTTATCACTTTTTGTGCATTGATTACATCATTTTCTACCTATGAGAGACTTTTCAGCCGAAAATATTGATTGGCAAAATTCTAATAAATAATCCACTTTTTTCTTAAAAAAACGGCGAAAATCTACTTTTTCAAAATTTTAGTGTGAATTGCGTATAACTTTTTAATTAATTGTGATTTTGATACCAAATTTTAATGTTATAGATTTTGTCCCTTATTGATAATGAATATCTTTTTTATCTCTAACAAGATTTTACTTCTCCATTAGGAGAACAATGGAGTAAGGTTGGTAAAAAGCCAAATTTTTAATCTTTTTTCTCGAATATTTTTTAAACTGTAAGCGATACATGTAGCAGATTTTTTTCCTGTTGGATAGAAAAAAAATCCACTTGCAAAAGATCTTTTTTATCTGATCAGACATATAAGCTTGGCATCGATTTGAATTTTTCATTAACCCAAGGTTTCCCACTTGCCTTGAGCTCTGTGACACCTACTCAAATGTTGTATAAAATTTTATAACAATCGAACAGCTAGTTTACAAACTGCAGAATGATTTAATTTTTTTTTTACAAGATCCCAAGTGTGTATCGGGTACTCTAATGGCAGCAAACCTCATATTTTAGACAGCGTACATATGTAGTATATCAATTAAAGAAAAAAAATCTTTGTACATACATATATTTAAAAAGGACTCTTCCAAACTTTAAATCTTCGGATTAGTTTGTGTATCTGGAACTTCCGCGATTTAATATATGTACATAAGTCTGGGTTACAATGGCCTTGCTCTTTTCACCAATTTAAAATATTTACATATATGTCTAGAGATACGTTTTGTATTTTTAAAGGCATTAAGCAGCTCATGAAGTTTGTTAGTATTTCGCACTAGTGATGATTATAATATGATTGCACTTTCCGGTTGCCTTAAAAAAACAGCGCTGCATGAGAATGTGTAAAGGAGAACAAAAACTATTTTATAAAAGAAAGTTACTTGAAATATATATTTGAAATTTTATTTTTGGTGGGAATCGGTATATCGGTACCTACCGGTATAGACGTAAACGATATCCTGCATGGATTTCGGTATCGGTATCGATACCGGTATCTAATTATAGCGGTATTTAAATCGGTATCGGTATTTTTACGATACCGTTTGCCAAACTTGGTAATTCGAGACACAGCCATGTGTAAATTCATCGGAAACACTGTAATCATTTTATTCACACACATACACTAAAATTTTTGCAGCTTGTAAACAAAGTTTGACAATTATATGCAATGTATACAGTAACAGGCTGGGCTTGTGCATGTACCTAGTATAATTGTATCATGGTGTTACCAGTATTTATTATTAAATAACAAAATAATTAAAGTTGTGATTTGCATACAATTTCTTAACAAAGCAATGTTAGCCGTAAAGTGATTGGCAACTACTATGAACTTTAAAGCTAACTTAGCATTTACACATGTAAGTGCAAGTTCGAACAACTCAATACTCTCACACTTTCTTACTAATACAATTACATTTTTTGTACCTACTGCTCCCCGGTCAGCATGTGGAAGATTGTTTCACCAAAGTGAGTCTTTTTCGACTACTTTAGACGATCAAAAACTGATTACTCATTTATGCGCTTAAAATAAGACTCGAAAATGATTCCCAGAACTGCTTAGAAGGTGATTTGTTTAAAAAACAAACAGCAAGCTCAAGCAGTAAAATCAATAAAATACAAAGTGTATTAAATTTGTGAACAAATAAATTTAAATGTCTGGAAAATGAGTCGAAATTGACCAGAAACGCGAGTCATAAAAGACTCTTTTAGAAGAGTCGCGGGTAGGGTACCATTTTCTCCCGAATGAACAGTAATTTTCGACTTGAAAACGAGCGCATAAATGTTTATTTTAATCGCGCGGAGGACTCGAAAGTGACTCGAATATGATTAATAATTTCATAAAATGCTGACTGGGTCAGCTTACAACACAATTTCCTTGTAAGTGAATTATTGTAAGTAAAATGACAAATGAAGAAACAGTGCTACCGAGAATGAGTTTTGAATAAATGTATTAGTACTTTGTATAATAAAAGCAATATTTATTGAAGATTTCGCACTTCTTTATGAAAAATAATATATAAAAAATACAATTATACAACAAGGCATCTTAAACATATTTTTATATAAATATGAATTTCATGTATTTTAACAACAAAAAAAGCTGTTAAAGAAAGTATTCTTTTCAGTAATGTTATGATATCGGGAATATGGCAATACTGGATTCATATATTTTTAAAATAAATACATATCCTTTTTCATTCAAAAGCTAATTTAATTTCATAAGACGTGTACGTTTCGAGAACGTTTTTAAATTGAACTTACAGCTGACTGTCTAAACTCTCAAGTAAGTTGCAAGACTTTCGGTTATTTATTCTAAATTATCGTGGATGTGTATACCTATTACACTACTTGCAAGCAATTACTTACATGTGTAAATGCAAGGTAAAGTAAAATATTTTTCGCATAAGGGGTTTATTCAAATAAGTTTAAAGAATCAAATTAAAACGTTAATATAAAAAGAAGTTACAAAAAACAAATAAAATATTCCATATTATATAAAAAATAGAAAATGTGGAAATGTTAAGTAAAGGTGCCAAATATGGAAATTTTTGTTTGACCCTGTGGAAGATTTTCTGCCATCAGTTAAAGATTTGTCACAATTCCTTACGTAAGTGTTTGACTTTACTAATTCAGCGAAACATAAAATTTTTGATAAACATATTTGTATGTAATAGATATGACAAAATCCCTACTTGCTGGTAATATGCTGAACGAATGAATGAATTATTTGAATTTGCCCCATAGTCTGTTTAACGAAAGAATATACGGGACATCCTCTGTAGTTAGTGGTGTGATTACCTCTACAATTACTAAATTTTTTTTTCTGCTAGATCTTTAGGTTTGGTACAACCAGCAGTACCGTGCTATTCACCGCAGATAACACAAACTGAAGGATATGGTCCCACTGGTTTCAATGAGGCGCATTAAATTTTTGAAACTGTGTTTAGTAGCCATTTTTATTCGTTATTTTACTTTGCCGATGATTCTGCTACACAATACCGACGAAGGAGGGCACTCTGATATCACGTTAGGATAAGGATCTGCTGATTTCGGTATTCAGTGACCAGTGACTATGCCTTCATCACTTGAACTTTCCTACAACAACTGAATCAAAGCGACACTAATGAATATCAGAAAGATGCATGGTGTTGTTAATTTAATGACTGTCGGATACAGGGATTCAACTCAAGATCTTTGGATTTGTAGTCAACGTGCTAATTATTTCAGCCAACGCCACCCTACTATTGCCATCTTTCATATCTTGCTTATAGATGACCCCTAATCATTTCAATGTTCCAACTGTACTTACTTCATTTCACCTTTTCGTTATCAGTCAAATCCGATCACAGGTTTCTGAAATCCTATTTTTAATATTTTAGTAAGAAAACATAATTTAGAATTTAAAACACTATTTTATTTTACTATACATATAAATTTTTACTTAAACACTATAAACTACTACACCAATAATAACATACTCTTTCTGATTAGTGGTTTCGAAATCTGGTCACTATTTTAATTTATTCTTTATCGTATAGTAAAATATTTTAACCTTTTTTAAAAATAACTATTTTCTTTTCAATTTCGAAGTTTCCAAATCATAAAAAAAATTATTTTAATCCTATATCACTTTAACTAGTCTAATAGCTAATAAATCACTGAATGTTTAAACATAGTTTAAGTTAATTTTCACAAAAAATTAAAATTGATTTAAATACACTTTCATTTTTTCAGTGGCTATTTAAAGTTAATATCAAATTACGTTGAAAGTATGGTAGCACTACAATATTTCCAAATATTATGGAAAGCTTTCCAAAGAACAGCTGTTTAATATAAATAAGAAAGTTGATTTATCAAATTGCAGAAAAATTAAATAGCAAAAAACACATATTATGATACAAAAAGCGCATCGGAATGCATTTTTCTATTTATATATTTAATGAAATTAAAATATGTGTTACATTTGTTGTATATTTCAGAAAATTAAACGAAACTATTTTTAATATGACCTCATGATGTTTATGTACATGCATTCAAAAAACACACACATGCACAAAACATATGGTATATTTGTAAAACTTAAACAACGCTTAAATGCACAATGTTGGCTATTTAAGATTCATTTAATTTTGTGGTGAAAAACAAAATTTTGTGTTTAAATCAGATTTAGTGTTTAAATACATATAATCATTGACTGATTTATTTGCCCTAAGTATTTAATTTCTTTTAATATTATTATATAACAAGTCAATAAAAATTTCAAATTCCCATGGATCGATTTAGATTAATTAAGGCTATTTTATAAAATGTTTGCCTCAGTAAATAACGGACACGTCATTTATCTACTTCTCTAAAAGAGCTATTATTTTATTTTTTTATTTTTCTCTAAAAGGTTATTATTTTGACTCACCCACTATTAATTTCTTTGGTGAATAAACCGAGTGCCTAACATTAATTTTTTAGAGCGATCCTTTAAGAATATATTATAAATTGTTCCACAGACTATACAAAAAATTTACCTATGTCTAACGCTTATTATTCTAGTCTTTAAAAATCCTCTTAAATATCCCAGCACATAATTACACAATACCAACAGAACTACTTCCCATATAATGACTTACTTTTCTGATTACCAAATTTCATTACTCGCTTAAAAATCACATTACTTAAAATTTGGAAAAATTATCTAAAAGTTGCTAAATGACGAGAATGATTTGTTTTAGATTAAATATATTACGTGAATAAGTTGCCAAATAAAAAAGTAAGTACTTCTCACAAATCGATTATTTTAGTCTCACGCCTTGTTAAAATCATTAAGTTGGCAATCCAGTAGGAAAGTTCTTTCACCAAAAATGTTTAATTCCAAACCCGATTACCTTTTTTGAAATTTTTTGCTGGGATGATTTGCCCTTTTAATTATTTTGTCATCACTTCCTTACTTATTACTGAAGTATACATATGCTACTAAATTTGAATCATTATTCTTCCTCCCACGTACGTAATCTCTGCTTTTAATTTTTTCGCGCCCCACCTTATATACGAGTATATCAATAATATTTGGTTCCCCATTTTCATCTTTAAAGTCAATGTCTTTAAATAGGGCAGGCAAGAGGCAAAAAAAGAAGCACAACAGGAAGAGTAAAAACATTTTCATATCGAGAGGTGCGGTATAGGGTTTGATTTTAGACGCATGGTTTCTTCGCAAAATTTTCTTAGAATTACATGTAGATTTTGTTTTTCCTATACGATATTTTAATTTTTTTAACCCATACAAATCGACCCGGAAACGTTAAAAAATTAATTTAGATTCTTAGATTAGAGTATAAAATGACGATTATTTTATAGGTATCGGGATATCGACGATTTTTCGATAATTTTATCTGGCAGCCCTGGACAGAGTTAATAATTTTGTAGCAGTTATCAGTTACTTTATATGCATACACTCCGATACACTTAAATAAAAACTAATTCAGAGCTGAATATTACACGTGAACATCCCGGCTCCCTTGCTATTATGCAAACTTGGAACCGGAAATAAATTCAATGAATTCACTTTAAAATATATATACATACATATCTGATACATAAAGAAATAGGTATAACAGTTATGATAGTCTTATATTATTACGGCCCTATGTATAAACAAAAATTAGCATGAAGTTAGCATAAGTGACGAAATTGAATTAGGTTTTAACGAGACATTAAAAATGGGCGCATTACCTAGTCTTAATGCACCTCTAAGTCCTAGCATCATTTTAAATGTGAAGTGTCATGGCAAAACTCTTAAAGATCTTGTTAAATTTTGCCACTTATGCTAACTTCATGCCAATTTTTGCTTATACAAAGGGCCGTTACTGTATAAGAGTGTATAATAATTCAATGATTAGACGTTATTCCATTAAATTTCTTTTGAATGGTATAATATTTATATAGCTTAAAATATATACAAGATTTCCTTTTAGTGAGTGAAAAATTAAGAAATAATAATAATATATATATCATCTATATGCCGAATTTGCCGATACTTGTCCAGCCGAGGACAGTATCTTGGGCCATTGGGGATCTAACACATGCAGGTCAAATGTTAGATTTTATAATTCGAGGATATACATCAGCTCCCAGTATGAAATTAATATCATTTCAGTAAAAAATTAGGGTCAGCTGAATGGAGATTTCAGTATAAGGAAGCCACCTTTTCGTCAATTTTATCTTTTGGTTGCTTTCGTAGTAGAGCGTCAACAACCATGGCTGTTACTTTAAATATCAGCGCGAATTAAAGTTTAGTGTTTTTACTAAAGAAAAAAAATATATTTTTCTACGCGTACGCGTATAATTTTTTATTTTCCTTAGGAGTTAGAAAACTTAAGCACTATGTGTTATTCAATATTATTTCATAACTAACTGACAAATTACTTTTTACTTTCTTAAATACTAAAATTACAATTCTAGTTTTCTTTTATTGATAACATGATTACTTGTTTTTTACCTAACTATCATTTCTTTGTTGATACATTTCTTTGTTAGTTCTTAAACATAATAAAACATGTTTTTACTTAATTTCTTATCTTAAACTATATTTATGTTAGCATGATTCGTCATGTTTTAGATATTCTTATCTGTAACAAGATTTACCTAAACAAGGGACAAAGGAACATGATTAACCATGCTTGGTAGGTATGTAAATGTGCGTGTGTGTGTTTAGATTAATGAACAAAGGAGGCAAACGTTAAGTCTGACCTTAACTCCCCCCTGGGTTAAGCAAGATCGTCCCGATCTTTCCTAATACGTTGCAATTCCATAATATATGCTTTTTAAATTTTGCGGATTGCAATTTTGTGTTTCCATACTGTTATGCAAGTTACCATTTTTATTATTGAAAAAATTATTATTATTAAGAGTGTAAGGGTTAATATACAAAAAATTAAAGACTTGATTGGGTGCTGTTCAAATGGAATAGAGAATTTTTTTAATGAGTCTATGTTATTAAAAGCCCATTTGGTATCAGAATTTATTATTTTCAAAATTTCAAAGTCTTCGTCGTGTTTCATATGGATGGCCTTAATTATTCTGTCGTTAATATTTCTATATGTCTTGTTGTCTATCGTGACCTGGTCTGTGTACGTGACTAAAGTTATACCCGTAGTGGTGATATTGTTTACTTTGTGGTTTCCGTCCAATAGTATTGAGCCTTCGTCAATTTCTAATAATGGTTTGTTATATTCTTGTATAACTGTACACTTGCTGTTTCTGTTTGTCAGTAGCGGAAGTATGCACTTATCTGTATCATTGTTTCTTTGGCATATGTTCCTTCCTAAAAAGTTTTTGCAAAAGTTTACCCTAACATAATCTTTATTGCATTGGGAAATTTGATCATCCGTTTGAAGTTTTCCGTGCCTAAAGCTTATGGGAGTGATTTTAAAGAGTTTACAGTCCTTATTCAATATAGGATATTTATAGATAGTTATAAATAAGTCTCCTGTCCTGGCTATATGTATATCTGCGTATTCTAGAATGTTTATTATGGGTACTGAGATTAATTCATGATCTATTATTTCCTTTACGTCGTCTAAGTTTAACGATTCGGTTAAATATTCGTTATTTTTTGCAGCATTAATTGTTCTGACAAGTAATAAGAGTTGGTCATGTACTTGTTCTAAGATGAGGTGGCTTTCGAGAGTCTGGCCTTGTAATGCATCAATTAATTTTTCAAACCTTGAGTTAACCAAACGTTGTTTTTCATTATTATTTATTAATTCGTTTATTTTTGTTTCCATCAATATGAAATCGTCATGATCTGGATTTCCCGTAATGAATTTTAATGCTGATCCTAAAAAATTTAGGGATCTCGTATGTCGTTTATGTTCATTAAGTTGATTTATTAATATTTCAATTTTCTTTTTCCAAATATGTTCCTCGATGGTGGAGTAAGAATATTTGTTAAAGATTTGCTGATATGTTGTAGTTATTTTTGTTAAGTTTGCGACGTGGAAGAGGTATGAATATTCGTCAAATAAAAAAACGTCATTAGTCCGGGTTAAAACATATTTCTGTTCATCTAGTTTTTTAATTTCTGTTTCCGCCTGTATTTCTGGTATGGCCACTGCGAGTAATGTCAGGAAGATGATTATCATGATTAATGGTATAATTCTTTATATTATCCTTATGCACGATCTTTCCCCTTGTAGTTAAGACAGTGTCCTCACGGTCTTCTTTTACAACGTATTTAATATATCTAGCGTCTTTCTTTTTCCGTACACCTTTGATTTTTACTAGTATCTGCTCGTTTGGTGAAAATGTTCGGTGTTTCGCACCTTGATTCAGTCTTTCTTGTACTTTTTTTGATGCTGCTTTTAATTTTTGGTGGATTTGCTTCTTATCATACTTAATTCTGTTGAATAGGATGTCAATTGGTTTGAATCCTGTAACTGTATGTAAAGTGTTGTTTAATTCTCTGATTGTTTTATAAATTTCTTCTATTATTGTGGTTTCGTTTTGAATTTTGAATATTCTCGCTAGCTCGGAGATTGTACTATGAGCGCGTTCAACTTGTCCGTTAGAAGTCGATCTATAGACTGGAGTTTCTATTTTTCTTATTCCATATTTTTCACACATCATATTCACTGCTGGCGTATTTAGACATTTTTCATTATCAGTCATTAATCGTGTGCAGTTCGGGTAATTATTTGTGATAACTTCTTCCATTTTTTCAGACATACGTTCTCTTGAATCAATTTCTCTGAGGGTAATATATTTTGAGAATTTATCGATAGCGACTAGAAATGTTTTTTATCATTAAAGTAAATGTCCATGTGTATGTATTTTCCTGGTTCTATTGGTATATCAGAATCTCCAAGTGGTTCTCTTGTAGGATTTCTTTCATATTTACCATAAAGACAAGGTGTACACTTTTTATTAAATGCCTTGCATTGTTGTTTCATTTCAGGCCAGTAGTAAGTTTCAACTATCTCATAAATGTTGTTTTTATAGCCTCTGTGTGCTCTGTTATGTGTTCTTTTAACTATTTCGATTTGTTTTTCTTTTTCTCTAACATCGATTAGTTTTGTTGGTGTGAACACGAAATTTGCAGTATTAAAAGTGTTTTTTATTATTGGACCAAATGCATAAATATTTTCTCTAGTAGTATGTATTGCAGTAATTTTATTTGGCTGTAATACCTTTTTCAATTCTGTAATTAAATTTTGTTCACTTGTAAAGTTTACTGTATGCCTAACTTTGTTCGGAAATGTTGTTCGAGTTCGAGTTTCATTTATTTTTCTATTTGGTACGAGTTCAATTTGAATAGCATACGCATTAAAAGGTTACGATACAGTTTTAATAACGTCTGTGGGTGAACTTGCAGCTGAGTGAACTGTACTGATTGTTGATGAGTTTACTTGCTGTCTTGAAAGGGCGTCGGCTACGACATTTTATTTCCCGCCATTAACGCAGAAAGCTGTTTTTTCCCTATCTTTTTCAGCGATTCTTATCTGGTGGAAGCCTGATTCCAAATCTAAAGTTGTAAAATACTTAGCCTTACCTAGATTTTGGATTGTCATGTTTACATCTGGGATAATGTACCTGTCTGAAATTGTATTGGCATTTAATTTTTGAAAGTCTATAACCATTCGTTTCTTCGGTCTTCCCTGCTCGTCCATACCCTTTTTAGGGACTGTCCATATTGGAGAGTTGTATGGGCTATTACTTTTTTGTATAATGCCTTCGTTCAGTAACTTTCTTATTTCTTTGTTAACAAACTCGTTATCCGCTATAGGATACGGGTATTGTTTTGTCCATATTGGCTCTTCGTTCTTTGTTCTGATTGTAGCTTCAATTGTCGTCGTGAAGGGTAATGGTCCTATGCCATTATTTTTCTTTATCATTCTATCTATTTCTTCCTTGTACCTTTCATCTCCTATAATATAATTTAATTTGGGTTGACTATAACTACTTATGGTGGTTAAGGTCATGTCCCTAAGGCTTATTTCGGCATTTAATATTTTCAATCCTTCTATCCCTAAAATCATATCAAAAGATTCTATGTCTTTAAGTTCAAAGAAAGTTATCTCTTTGTTCATTAATTTAATCACTCTTTTGGTATTTGCAAATGAATAACCATTTATGGTTTTAATTTTAATTGGTTTGATTTTAATCCTGTCTGACGAATCGCACTTTACTCTTATATAATTGTGGGTTGCTCCTGTATCAATTAAAATATCGTATTTCTTATTTGTTACTTCGCTACTTAATGTGAGGTAGGGCAACCCGCTTCTTAGTTTAAATTATCTATTCTTACATTATTTACCATTTGATCCGGTTCAGCATACGTACTAGAGTTGTCATCTTGTTGTTGCGACTGGTTTATTCGTTGGTGTTTATTTGTTTGGTAATTACCGCTGTGCTCCCTCTTCCATGACTGGTTGTTTGTGAAAGGATGGTGTTGATTATTTTGTTGAAAGTTAATTCTCCTCTGTGCCTGCACGACTTGCCTGGAATCTGTTTCCATTGGAGTAGGCCTAGACGGTTGGTTTTGATTGTATGGTTGATTGTATCCCTGTTGCTGTGGTGCGAATCTCCTAGTGTCATAATTCGGACGTCGATTGTAGGAATTGTGATGAGTTGGGTAATGTTGTCTTTGCTGATTCTGTCTCTCGACATCGTATGATAATCGCAGATTTTGATGTTGATTATCGTGCTCGATTGTTCTGGCTACAGCGTAGGCGTGCTCTAGATCATTGAGTGTGTTGGCATAGAGTGTGGATCTTATAAATGGGTTTGTAATGCCACTGATGAATACACGTACAGCTTCTTCATTTGCACTCCTCGTCATAGCATCTGTGACGGTTGGTTGCTCGCCAGACATTAAAATTTTTGATGTAATAAGGTTCAATGCTTGGTTAATTTTATCATGGTATTCCGTAAGGGACAATCTACCTTGAGATATTCTTCTTAATTCTTCTTGTAGCACGTACAGTGGACGCATATCCGCATATGTATAGTCCAGTCTGTTTTTTATAGCTTCGAAATTGAACGGTGTGTTGTTATTTGTTAACACATCTGACGCTCTTTCTCTAATTTTTGTTTTAATTATGGACAAGGCTTCCGAATAACGGCTTTGTCCTTCAAATGCCTTGATATCGTTCATTAGGCGAGACGCATCTTCCCTCCATGCTCTGTATTCAGCTTGTTTGCCATCGAACGTTGGGAGTGCCTTAAAAACTTCTAATGATATGTCTGATGCAGTTCTGTAGTTGGTAGCTACGTCTTTAAACTGTATTATTGGGGCTGAAGCTAAAGTTGGATTAATTTGTAAGCTATTCATCTTCTCCATCAAACTCTGACAAAATTTTTCCATTTCGCTGAGCCTGGCAGTGAGTATTCCTATTTGGGCATCCTTGCTTGTGTTCGGTTCCATTTTTGTTAAAATATCGTCTTCTATTATGCGATTTTTATTATAGATGTCCTCTTTTTTTTGTTTTTTTGTAAAACTCATTTATATAAAATTACTTTTGTTTTTATAACTAATTTTCAATTTATTTTTTATAAAATTTTACACTTATTCTTCCTATGAAGAATTTTTCACTGTCACAAAAAGTTCACGTCCTTGCTGCGACAAGGATTACGCTGGTCCGCTCTTAGAAGAATAAATTTAATTATTCTCCTGGCAGGATCGCCAATTAAAGTTTAGTGTTTTTACTAAAGAAAAAAAATATATTTTTCTACGCGTACGCGTATAATTTTTTATTTTCCTTAGGAGTTAGAAAACTTAAGCACTATGTGTTATTCAATATTATTTCATAACTAACTGACAAATTACTTTTTACTTTCTTAAATACTAAAATTACAATTCTAGTTTTCTTTTATTGATAACATGATTACTTGTTTTTTACCTAACTATCATTTCTTTGTTGATACATTTCTTTGTTAGTTCTTAAACATAATAAAACATGTTTTTACTTAATTTCTTATCTTAAAATATATTTATGTTAGCATGATTCGTCATGTTTTAGATATTCTTATCTGTAACAAGATTTACCTAAACAAGGGACAAAGGAACATGATTAACCATGCTTGGTAGGTATGTAAATGTGCGTGTGTGTGTTTAGATTAATGAACAAAGGAGGCAAACGTTAAGTCTGACCTTAACTCGCGTCATCAAAGCGTGGCCTGATTTTAAGACTGCACCAGCGAATATGACCAATTTTTTCTACCGGAATTTTGTAGCGATCTATTAGAAAATCTGCTACAGAGCTTACTTCACAGGGATTAAGAATTCTCCTAACATTGCCCCATTCTTTTCATAATTCGATTTTTGCAATGACAGTTGGAAGAAACGTAACACTGCGTACAGTAGAGGAAATTGGTGTTGTAGTGATATTTAGATACAGACGTGTATGTCGGTGAAGTAGTGTATGGTGTTTGCCTTTACATTGACGACAGTGCTCAGTATTACGGCAGCGATTGACCGTGTGGTAATGAGCTTAACAGTTCTCGCAAAATTGGAACCGCTTTAAAACCTTTAACTTTTCAGATACATTAAGTCGCTTGAATTTCATGCATTTTCGGAACGGGTGGTCCTTACGGCATAATCGAAAGTCAAAAGCATACCGTGGGTAACGGTGATGTGATTGTTGATGATTATTTCCTCTTTCCTCTGCTGATGAGAGGCTTCCCCTGCTGTGACGTTGCATTATAAAGCCTGAAAACAGACGCGAAAGAAGAAAAAACATTATAGTGTTATTCGGGACTGGGGAGTAAAACGAGTTTTACAATAGGCCTGGTTACGATGCCGTTAGCAGTTCGTACTTCGGCAACTCTAACTCTGCTATCTTTACCGCGGATGCCATTTTCTATGCGGCCTAGACTCCACTGGTTAGGGGGTAGGTGATGGTTTTTTATTACGACAAGATCACCGATGGCGTAATCCCGCTGCGGGTACTTCCATTTATTTCGCTTGTGGAGTTCTTTGAGGTACTTCTCCTTCCACCTTTTGGCAAAGTACTGATGCAAGATCTTCAATTTTAGCCAACGGTTAACGTAACTCAATAAATGGTCGGATAGAGTAGTTTCTAGGGATGATAGCAGTGGACTCCCGATAAGAAAATGGCCGAGGGAGAGTGAACATAAATCTGCGGGATTTTCGCTCATGGGGATAACTGGGCGAGACTTGAGACAAGCTTCAATTCGAGCCAGCATAGTAGATAATTCTTCAAACGTAAAAGTCTGACTATGTGAAATTCGTTTAAGATGACTTTTAAAGGTTTTGATTCCGGCTTCCTAGAGTCCACTCATGTGTGGTGCGCCTGGTGGGATAAAATGCCATTCTAACAAGGTAAATGCAGATTGCTGGTCAACAAATTTTTGGCGCAGATTTGACATGAACTGAGTCTTGTCTGTGTTCAATATGTGCGAAACACCTACAAAGGCAGTGCCATTGTCCGAATAAATAGCACTAGGGGATCCTCGGCGAGAAAAAACCGAGCGAATGCAGCTAGGAACGCCTGGGTTGAAATTTCACAAAACAGACAAAAACCAATACGTAACCTTTTTTATCTTACATCCACGGCCTGTGTATGATTTGATATTAAATGGATCCGCTAAGTCGATATCACTGTTTTTAAATGAGCGGGAAAGTGTGGTTCTCTTGGCAGGTAGAGCGGCCACTATTATACCCTTCACCAGATTTATGTAACTTCTACAATATTCATTTGTGACCACATACAATTAGTTATTCTGGATTCTTATGAACAGGAGATGAAAAAAAACATGTCCTTCTATTCGTCTGTCTGTCTGTTTGTACGGATTTTCTATGAGTCGCCTGAAATGCAGTTTTTGAAGCTCCCAAGCAAGTTAAAGAACTCGGAGTTGGACCGAAACGACCGCACTTGTCTTGGCATATATAATTTCATCATACGTATTTAAAATTACCGATAAAACTACCGTGCGTAGAACCCAGAATATTGTAAGTTCTAATTAACTTAGGTAGTCGTTCAGCTGCTAAGGCTTGCTTGAATTTAGTTCATATGCACTGTTTTTAAACATTTTCTTTAGTAAGCATTGTTTCCTATAAAACCACTTTTTGTCACCATTTGCTTTGTGTTTTGCTTAGAACATTCTTATGCACTGAATGTGTAGTGTTATAAAAAAACTATAGGTATAAATATTCGTACATACATACATACTTATGTATAAATATACGCTTTCATAAGAGTGTATGTTTGCTGTATTGAAATGAAGAACTACAACAACAACAATATGCTACCAATTGTATAAAAAGAAGAATATTCAGTTGTTTGTTGTACTCTGTTTCAGTCATGCCAACCCAAAATCTTTCTTAGAGATCGATTCGATGTGAAAAAGAGGTATGTAGCTTCGAACAAATCCTACAACAATTAGTTTTAGGGTATTTTAAAACCTTAGAAAAATAATTGTTTACCTTAATTAAACTTTGGTTTCGATAAGAAATATTTTATAAGCGGTTTTATGATAATCTTAATTGCGGATGGTTAATATACAAAATCTGAATATAAAAAACAACTAAAAAATATAAGAATTCAATTCTCATCGTTATTTAATTACAGCCTTATTTATACAAATTATTAAGGCTTTACAAAGGCTTAATAAGAAAAAGTTTGTATGAAAATTTGTTCTAAAAACCCTTTATAAAGCCTTAAATTTTTATAATTCTCATATTTACAGGAATAAATATTTTCATTAAATAATTTCTAATGCTCCTCTGTAGTTGTAGGCTGCCCAGCGCTAGCGCTGATATATCGTGTAGCTTTCCTTGCAGAATATCAGTAAAGATTGTTTCTAGAAATACATTCGAACTGTGTATGCAACTTTCTAACAAACTTGCCCAGTGAAGGAAATATTTGGGCTTGTAGCATGCTTTAAATAGTGAAATCAACACAGCGTCATTTAGATGCATTGCTAAAATACATATATTTCAGTTGAACTTGTAGCTTGGATTAGATAAAATAAACTCGGGTAACTATAATTTACCATTATTATTGAAAAACTTAAAAAGTAGTAGATTTTTCTCGGAAAGTGGTACAGTTGAGTGAGATACCCAACAGAGTTAGATCTACCACAAAAGTGGTAGAGTCGGCATCGCTGCTCTGTTCTACTAAAACAGCAACAACATGCAAGGAAACGTATTGAGGGAAGAATATTAAGTTGTTTGTTGCAAAAACATTTTATATGTACACCTACATATGTATGTATGTATGTATGCATGCATCAGTGTTGCAAAATGTTGTAGGCATTTCCCACCATATACCCCCTGAAAACCCGCTAAAAACCGCTAGCCGAATAAAACTAAACGCTAATATAACCGCTGAATTTTTATAACCAACATATGTCTTTTTTATGGTTTATTGGTAAAAAAAAAGAATAAGATAAATTTTATAAAATATGTATACATATGCATAGATACATATATGTATGTATGTTGGAATCTCATATTTCCTCAATATTTGTAAGCAAAACTCAGCCTACTCTCTAAGTAAGTATTTTATTTCCTGCAGAGTTTCGATACACGAACTTCGAACCAGGAAAAAGTAGAATCCAAGGGACTATTCCATCTTATAATATTAATGTTTAATCTGATGCAGTATCTTTTCAATATCTTCTGCGATAGACCCTAAATATTCTACACGTGTGGAATAATATCTTGCTGTTTTGTTTGAAGTATTTGTAAAATATTGTTAAAATTCCCTGATTTTCTGACTATCTGAAATTAAAAAATATTGTTGATAAAATAAACTCTGTGACTCAATTCAAATTGGCTTGACGTTTAATTTCGAAGGAAAATTTCAATAAAAAAAGTCTAATCAAAAATAAATTATTCAGAAAAAGTTATATTGTTTTGTGAGATTTTGGTTGATATTATGTTTTCCTCATACTCACTGGTCCAATAACACAGTTTTCGGTTTGTTTTTCGTTTGTTTAAAGATTTGTTTACTATTTTTTTTAATACGAAAAGAATGATTAAATTGGTTTCTAATATAATTTTAATCTCGTATTAAATATTATTTACTAAAAATGAGATTTGTTTTTATTTTTAACCTCTTAAAGTTTCATATTATACTACACGACCACAATATGTCGGTTTTTTATTTGCAAAAAAGTGACGTTAGTTTCTTTTCGCTGTACATGTATATATCGAAAAAAAAACTCAACATAAATACCAGAGTACGTGTCGCATAGGTGTGTTAAAAATAATTTATTTTGATTTAATATCTTTCTTTATAAGTTTCAGAAAAACGCTGAAAATCCGTCAACTACGAAATTCTTCCACTAAAATTCCCGCTGGTGGTTTTTTAAATAGGCTTGCCGCTAATGACAACAAAATACAGTCATATGTATATAGCGGGAAAACCGCCGTTTTGGCAACACTGGTATGCATGTATCTACAAATAAAATATTGTATTAATCATGATACAATTATACTAGGTACACGCACAAGCCCAGCCTGTCACTGTATACATTGCACCTAGTTGTCAAACTTTGTTTACAAGCTGCAAAAATGTTAATGTATGTGTGTAAACAAAATGATTACAGTGTTGCCAATGAATTTACACATGGCTGTGTCTCCAATTACACATTGAAGAAAATTACACTACACATCTTTTGTGTAGGTTAAAATTAAAACAATAATAGATAAAAATAGAACCCAAAGTAGAATTACACACATATTATACAAGAATTCAATTACATCGCCTACACATGTGAGTAGAAATTACACACTGTCTAACTACACCCATATTGGCAACACTGAATAACTATAATCATGCAGGAATGCCGCGTCTGCAATTTTACTTTAGTTACCCTGTAATTGTTATTTTTATAAACAAAAGACAGTTGTTTCCGACAATTTGGGGTTTGTTTATACCAACAAAATACATGTGTTTTTTGGTGTTGCAATTTTGTTGTAGTTCTGCATGTACCTAGTATAATTGTATCATGGTATTAATGAATGCACGTGCTCATAAAATATATATAAATGTAAATATTAGTGAGAAGTGCGTGGCTGCACAGAAAAGTATCGGTATTTCCCCCAGCTTAAAGTCTCAGTTTAATTTTTCTTCTCTTCTTTAGAAACTCACATTAATTAATAAAAATATTTCATTCAATAAGAATTGAAATTACTGAACTTGAGCCTAACTATGAATTATTTCTGATTAAAATTCACTACAGTTCAATTAGAGAATCTAAAAATTTCTCACGTAAATATTAGTGATTTAACGAATGTTAATTTCTGGTATTCGCGAATACGAATATTTCAAACGATATTCGTTAATATGAATACGAATATTTGAAACCATATTCGCGAATACGAATATTATATGCAATATGAAATATTAAAAAATTGTTATGAAAAAAGAATTCACACTCTTGTTGGCGTACTTTAAAGTTAATAAAAAGTACCCAAAATGTTAATGATCGTCATTGAATTATATTTGCAAATGCTACAAAGCACAAATTTCTATAAAAAAAATTAATGTATTTGTAAAAACTAAAATTTTTAGACGTTTATTTAAATTTCGTTTAGAATTTATGCATTTATTTATTTAATTTCTTTGGAAAAATATTCGTATACGAATACATACATTCGTATTCGCCTGAAAATGGCCGAATATTCGACAATTCGAATACGAATACGAATATTCGTACATCACTACACCTTTTTAAGTTGAAATTGAGAAAATACAAATTTATATTGAGAGAATTCAAATTGATATCAAGAAAACCAAATTGATATTGCGAAAGTACTAATTTATATCGGGAAATCCAAATTGCCATTGAGAAAAAACAAATTGATAATGAGAAATCCAAATTGATATTGAGAAAATTCAAATTGATAACGAGAAATCAAAACTGATATTGAGAGAATAAAAATTGATAATGAAAATTTCAAATTAATATTGAGAAATCCAAATTGATATTGAGAAAATACTATTTGATAGTGCGAAATCCAAATTAATATTGAGAAATCCAAATTGATATTAAGAGAATTCAAATTGATAATGAGATATTCAAATTGATATTGGGAATTTAAAATTGATATTGAGCGAATTCAAATTGATGTTGAGAATTCCAAATTGATATTGAGAGAATTGAAATTGATAATGGGAAATCCAAATTGACATTGAGAAAATACAAATTGATATTGAGAATTCCAAATTGATATTGAGAACATACAAATTGATATTGAGAAATCTAATTTAATATTGAGAGAACACAAATTGATATCGAGAGAACCAAATTGATATTGAGAAAAACCAAAATAAAATTGATAAAATCCAAATTTATATTCAGAATTTTTGGGACAATGTACATTAAAACGAAAATAATTTGAATTATGTAAAATTTGCTATTTTTTCGATCCTTTACTATTATGTATGTTATACATAGTTATTTTTCGCAGTACAGCATATAACATACAAACATACCTATGTCAGATTTTTTTTACCCGACTGCCAAGAAGGGTTGTGTTTTTCGAGAGAGTGGGGTATCAAAATAAAGAGAATTAACAACAAGTGTAACAAGTGTCTACCAATACTCGTACATGGTTATTATAAATGAACGGAAACAATTTTTATTGCTACCCAGCTAGCATTTGGGTGATAAATTTTGGAGAAATCTCTTATATGATTCTCCTCAGATCAGTTTTGATTATTAAAATCTGCATTATCACTTGGCTGATAGAAAAAGGAATCATTTATGATTCATCTATATGTTCAAATAATGATTTGTTGAAAATAGAAGAACCAAATGCAGAGAAACTGCAAAAAGGTGATTTAATGATTAAATACTACCAGAAAATTTTTCAAAAATTAATCAGGAAATCGTTTCATAAATGATTCTTTTGTATGATTCATGTGTAGGGTACCATTTTCTCACAACGGTAGTATAATTTATGATCGAAAAATTAGCTCATATGCGGTTATTTTTCCCGTCAAGCTGATTCGGAAAAGATTCGATTATGATACAAAATGCTAGCTGGGTAATATAATATTGTAAGACTTTTATTTCTATTGTATTTATGGTTTTTTGTTTATAAATATGAAAAATCATAGATTTTATTGATAATTGATCGAAAATATGAAACATTGCAATACACAAATAAACTAGCTTACCCCGCAATTATACATGTAAGTAATTCCTTGCAAGTAGTGTATACCACAGTGAAAAAAATGAAAGTCATTCTAGTGGAACTACATTTTCATTGCTTCCAAAAAATCGATATTTTTAATTTGCCGAGAGTGAGCAATAAACCATGTAGAAGCTTATTTTAGTCATACTGAACCTTGTAACTCCTCCATAGTGTTAGAAAATACTCACCAGAATTTAAAAAAAATTAATTTTTTTAAAGAAATTTATGAAATAATTTTAGTCTAAAATTTAAAAGTTATTTGCTTAAATTTACATGAAAACGTTGTTTCGGGCTTAAACTCCTATAAAAAGAAACGAATTGCTAAAATAGGCAACTATTTACCATTTTTTCTAGATAAAAATATTATTATAGAACACATAAGAGGGAATTTTTCTTAATATCGCTTCCAATTCACTGACCAGGCATCGAAAAAGAGAACTTCTTGCAATGACAACCTTATGTAAAAATCATTAGATCGGATCGAAATTTGCACTACTTCCAGATCGCAAACTATACATTTAATTATTAGGACCGACTACTAGTGATAGTTATAAATAATACAAAAGTAGTGATAATCAAAAAAGGAAAAAAAAGTATTTTCAAGAAATCCCATCTGGAGTGTTGAGTAAAAGAGCCCTTGTGTCCCTGTTTTTAGGCGGATGTGTCTCGAGTTTTGTTAAATATTTGCCTGCGTATTTTACAATTTCTGCATATTTAAATCACGATTTGAATTCTTAATGTACCATAGAGCAGATGTTATTAACCTTAAAATTTTGTTTTGTCTTCAATGAATTCTCTTTGCATTGGAAGCTGAAGCAGTGCCCCATAAGTGGATACCGTAACACCATATTGGCTTCAAAAGCGACTTGTATATTAAAAGTTTACAGTCCAGGCTAAGTGTTGAATTTCTGCCAATCAACCAATGAATTTGAGATAACTTGAGTTTCATCTGAGTTAGCTTAAAGTCAATATGATGTTTCCATGTAAGCCTTCGATCAAGGTGTATACCAAGGTATTTCGCTTGGGAATGCTGAGGAATATTTTGATTGTTGATTCGAATGGGGGAACAAGTATCTCTTCTTAGGGTAAACATTATATGGACACACTTTTGTTCATTTAGCTTAATTCTCCATAATTTCAACCACATTTCCAATTGTGTAATATAGTCTTGTATAGATATCGGTATGCCTCGTGAGGGTTTTCATGCATACTAAGGCAGGCTGTATCATCGGCAAACGATGTATTAATTTATACATTATTTAATTTAATGTATAAATATTACTGCTCAAAGGCATATCACAAGTATAAAACAAATTCAAAAGCGGCCCCAGTATGCTATCCTGTGGCACACCGAATGATATAGATTCGGGCACACTCAAGAATTCTCCTTCCACAACCGTGAACTTTCAGGTAGACATGTAACTTTCTAATAGATTCAGAAATTTATTGGTAGATATGATTTCAATTTTAAAATAAGGCCTTCATGGCACACTTTATCAAATGCCTGACAAACGTCAATAAACAGGGCAGAACAATACTTCTTTTCTTCAAATATTCTACTTATAAATTGAACCAATCTATGAGTTTGTTCAATGGTGCTATACTGACTTCTAAAACCAAATTGATGGTCACTATCAGTTAAAATTGGGGACAATTTTGTCATGAGCAGCTTTTCGAAAAGTTTTGACATAGTTGACAGCAAACTTATTGGCTTGAGTAAGATCTTTGCGTGGCTTTGAAATCATTTTGACTTCTGCAAGCTTCCAGAGTTGTGGATACTACTCCAGTCGTAGTATGGCATTGAAAATAAACAGCAGGATTCTTATTGCAACATGCGGCAAGTTCATCAGCATCTTGTTACTAATTCCATCAATACCTGGAGCTTTCTTTGGCTTGAGTTCAGCAATTACTTTATGTACATACATCACGCATCTTAAACTCTAAGGCTCGAGATGGTAGAGCAACTACTCTCGGCAAATAAGCAACACCAGTAATGCATTTGGGGTAAATACGGATTTTAAATGCTCAGCAAATATTTTACGTTTTTCCGTATAGCTTCTTGCCCATCCTCCGGTAGATGTGCGCAGAGGTGGCTTAAGCTCAACGGGTGTTTTAAGCTTTCTAGCAGCGCGCAACAAAGAGTAATTAGATGTTGGTGTGACATCAAGACCTTCCAAATAATTTTTAAGAGCTGCAGTTTTTTCAGATGCAAGCAACTCTTGAAGTCGTTTAGAACATTCTTTAAGTCTGAGTTTATGTTGGGGTGTACTGTGCTGTTGCCATTCCCTTCTAGCTCTTCTTTTTTCACATACGAGATGTTCAATATCCCTGGAATAAATTTTATTAAACCCAGACTGCGGATGGGAGGTAGTGGCATGTTCAGCAGCCTGTTTAATAATTTCGTTAAGATTGGTAATGTTAGTTTCAATGTCATTGGGTGTACTTAGCGTAATATTTTCCCTGCAACGACTACTAATATATTTTTTGAATCCCAGCCAATTAAAACGACTGATCATCTTCATATATGGGTGAGGTAAGTCACTTCTTAGTGGGTTACAGATTGTAACGATAATAGGGGAGTGATCGGACGAGAGATCTAGAGAAGTTTCAACGTTAATTAAATCCCCAGAAATATTTTTCATGACGCCAAAATCAATAACATTGGCCTCTACACTCGAAATAACATCTAAGCCCTTTTTTTGAAATTGTATTAAACAAAGATCGACCTCTAGGTGTTACAAGGCGCGAACCCTAGTACGTATGTTTTGCATTGTAGTCTCCAGCTGCCACGAAACAAGATCCAAGCGATTTGTAGAACTTCTCATACTTATTTTCGGTATCTGAAAATCTGGGAGGTGAGTAATTTGATGATATCACGAAATTAGAACAAAAATTTTCTACAAAAATATTCTTAGCTTGCATATATTCTTCACTAACGTTGTGAAGGATACAGTGCTTGAGTCTTGATTTAATTAGAATTGTAGATCCCCCGCATGCTCTCCCTCTAGGGTCCTTTGTATCATATATAGTGGAGCCATTAATTTTGAAAAAGCTTCTCGAAGTTAAATGTGTCGCAGAGACCAACATTATATAAATATTTTGTTCCCTAAGGAAGTGCTCAAATTCATTTTTATATTGGCGAATGCCCCTTGCGTTCCAGAAACATATTTTTAACATGTTAATGGCTTTTTAACTAATGCTTGAAGCAGTGTATTCTGCATTCGTAGCATTTCTTGTATCATGGTAGTTATATTTAATGTAAAATTATTTATAGTTTGCACTAAATTATCAATGGTAGCTTCAAGGCGATTAAAACTAAAGTTTGAATTTGTATATGTTGCAATATATGTTGCAATATTTAAAAAAAATTTAGGTTTTTGCACCACAGTCTATTTGACAAAAGAGTACACAAGACAACCTCTGTAGTTAGCGGTGTGATTACCTCCACAATTACTGAATTTTTTTTCCGCTTGATCTTTTGGTTTGGTACAACTTGCTGTACCGTGCAATTCACCGCAGACAACACACACTTTAGGTAAATTGCAGTAAGCTTTTGTATGGCCATATTCTTGGCAATTATGACACTGTATGGGACCTGTGGCTTATGTGGCTCTTCAACTGTGATTTTTCGGTATAAGAGGTATTTTAGACTATAAATTGGGTGTGTCTCGTTTTTTTTCAGCTATATATCATTCGGCTCTAGTTCAACACGAAATAGAGGCTGGGGGATCTTCTCCCTATTTGTTATGTTGGTAACATTTTTTACTTTAAATCCTTGTATCATGATTGCATCTTTTACTTCTTCGGGATTAACATAAGAGTCAATACCCTTCAATACGATCCGCATACCTTTGGCACTCTTAAGCTGGTACGTATAAAAACTTGTTTTATTTTTTGTTAGAATTCAATCACTATTTTGCGGAAATCTTTTTCTTCGTATATTTGAATTTTAGTTTCGTCAATGTTACCACGCTTTATTGGAATAACATAAAATGTGTTTTCACCAATGGCCGAGACTAATTTTTTAATTAGGGCGTTAGAATTTTTCTCTCTCAAATATATAGGTGGTGGCTTAAAAGACTTTTGCGATGATGCAGCGGCCTTTCGTCGGTGACTTGCAATAATGATAAACGATTTTGACGATTGGTAGATGTTGCGCTATTATCCCTAGACATCTTTGGAGCAGATGAAATTTTTGAATAATTCGGGCTTCGCCCACGCTTTACCACTGTTATGTATCTGTCCATTCCGACTTGTACATTGGGTTTTGAGCTACTGTTGTCTGTAGTGATAACTTTATTAAGTGATGAACACGAGCCTGAAGGAGATGATATTACTGACTTATATGAAGAAGTACTAGGCAACTGTAATGTTAATGAATCACTATTTGGCATTGGACAAAGCGAAGTTAATCGCTGACGAAGAATTGGCCTTGCCGTTAAAAAAATACTTTCATTAGATTGATTATTTCTATTGTTTTCATTAAGAGCTTCTGAACTCACAGTAAAATAGGCATTTCTGCCAGTAGAACTCACTTCACAATTTTTTGTATTTGAGGTACTCATATAGAGTATTCCTCAAGGGCACTATATTTGTGTTTTTTGTTTGTTTGTTATTTCTACTATGTAAAAATATTAGCAAAGCACATAAAGCTTATTAATTGAAGTCAGTATGTACCTATTACGAATAATATGTACTACGAATATTTTCTTGTATAATTTTTTATTTGTTTAGTAAGAATCTAAGAAAAATTCCTCTAATCGACTATTCACTATGAGGGTACAACGAGAACTGCAGCGCAAACGTGGCTATTTTTCCACTTTGTTTGGCGTCTATGTTTTTGATTTGTTTTTGTTGATTTTTCTGACGATAAATGAATTTATTGGTGATTTTTATGGCTATGTTTTTAATAAAATTGAACTTAAAAATTTATGTAATTCAGAATAATTATTTTGTTGAAGGAGTATTTTCATAAATAAATTCTACCAAAACTAGTATGCAAGAAATTTGAACAATTAGTTTTTTCTTATATTAGTCGCTTCCGAAAACGGAAGATTTTGTCAACTAATCGTTAAGCACTCTTTATGAGTTAGGAGCATTTGGTTTGGTGGGTATTTAATTTTGTTTTTACTACTTTAAATCATGTGAAAAGCTTGACCGATACAAGTAAGTATCGATGCTTATTATTCGATACTGAGTATGTATCGATACTTTTGAACCGATGCCGTATCAAGTAAGAGAATCGATACCTTATCGTTTTGTCCCTAAATTTGTGTATTCTAAAGAAACATCTGAATTAACGGGAGAGATAACAATATCGTACCAGTTTGTACTTAAAATAAGCTCATTTAATAAAAAGTAGTTAGTGCGTTTAAAACAGTAAGATTTTACACTGACCAAGGGCTGTAAAACACAATCAGGCGGAATGGATACAAATAATACAATAGCAGGATGGTATTAATCGTCAGGAACAGAAATATTTGTCGTTCATTTAACACAACAGTCATCAATATCGTTTACCAAAATTAGATCAAAAATTTTTACAGAATCATTTATTATACCATTTATTTGAAAAAGGCTCAATGTCGCATAAAATGTTGAAAAAGTTCTTCCAGCAATCATTAAGTTTACTTTGTATGTATTAATTGTCGTTAGGTAAATAATTCCAAACTAATGAAGGCATATTAAAATCAACCATGATTATAAAAGAATCAATTTTATTGTAACAATTAGAAACAGATCTTACAGCATCGGCATGTTGAATATATAAGGAATGTGTAGACGATGGAGGAATATAGGAGCAAGTTATTATAATATTTTTCTTCATTTTAATGACAACTGCTACAAATTCAATATCAAGCAATGATTGATTAACTAGCTGTTCAGAATGCAATCAGCTGGATACAGCAATGAGAACACCACCACCATGATCTCGACGGTAACTATTATATTTATAACAAATGATTTCGGTGTTAAGATAAGTACTATTAAGCCAAGTTTCAGTAAGTACAATAATCTCGTAGTGAAAGTGAAAAGTTTCTATATACAAATTGGACAGTTTAGTTCTCAAGCCGTAAACATTTTGGTAGAGTAACGACAATGAGTTCGAAGTAGGGATGCCAATCGGGATAAATTTTTGGAAATCTCGGGATTTTCGGGATCCCGGGATTTTTCGGGATCTACAATTTTTTGGTAAAATAAATAATTTTTTTTATATAGATTACTTAAATAACAAATTTTGTGCATTTTAAAAGGTTTTATGTTGATAATATATCATAACACAATTGTCTTTAAAGCTACACACAAAAAACTAATTTTATATTTCAAACACGAAATTCTCTGAATCAAATACTAATTTTTTCAATTTAGGTCCTACAAAGAAATTTGTAAATTCAAATGCAAAATTTTGTAATAATTTGTTTGGAAAAAACCCCAATTTTTTCAATCAACAGATTGCCTGATTCAACAAAATTTTTTAATGAAAATAAAAAGTAAATAAAATAAATAACTGTTGTGTACAGTATGCAATTTCTATATTGGAACAGAAATGTTCTCTTAACAATTTAACTTTATATTAATTGTATCAACTAGAATTTTTCACTCAATATTGTTTTTTCTTTTGCTTTAAACAAAATTGGATCAAACTATTTACTGAAATACTAAAAAATATTTACTGAATCAAAATTATATTTCAAACAAACCTTCCTTTGAAAATTTTTTGGGAATAATTTTTTCTGTGTACCAATTTTCTAATACGAGTATGAAATAAAAATTAGAAGAATTTTTCTCATCTATTTTTAAGTTGATTAATCACATTTGATGTTAGAGATTTATAATGAAACTAAATATGAAAATTTGTTTTTGTTTTCAATATATGTAAATTTTTTCCATAATCTTAACCAAAATCAACATACATACATATCTATGGACTTTTGAAAAACGAAACGCATTATTCCGTAAATATTTCTTACGTTTAAGTCAACCCGACAACAAAAAGTTTGCTCTTGCCTTGTATTGTATTTTACTTCAATTGTAAGGAGCTGTCAATAGTACTCAATTGTTAACGATACGTAGAGGAGTCGACATAAAGAACACAGAAAACACTATTTTTTTTTCAGTAACAAAACTCATTGATTCGGTAAATATTTGTATGAATGCGAACCTACAAAGAAATTTGTTGAATCTGATAACAATTTTGTAAAAATTTAACTGGAAAAAAATTTTTATTTTTAGTTAACTTATTATGGCATTAGAGAAGTTAACTGAAACTCAAAATATTTTCAGCCAAATATATTAATAGGAACAGCAAAACATTTTTACAGATATTTTTTGTGTTACTAATTTTTTTTTTTATAATTTACAAGCACATTCACTAAAATTTTATTAATTATCAGACAATAAATTAAGCGAATCAATAAAAATTCTTAAAAACTTTTCTAAAGAAAGTAGTAAAAGTTTTATTTGACACAGCAATAATAGTTTGCAACAATTACTATAAGTATTTGTAGAAAAATTACTGAATCAAATAATAGGTTCAAATATTTTGTTTTACTTTCAAAAATTGGCTTGTTTTTATGGTTAAGCATTTCGTTCCCGCTTTGGAACTCGTTAGTACACTTCAACCCAAAAAATTTTTGAATTTAGCTAACAAACTCCCTATGTTAATAATATATTGAGAATCATAATATACAAACATAATAAGTTTGAAAACCGCAAACAAAAAATAAAATATGTACTTTTTTTTATCTACTAACGTAATGTATAAGCAAACACCTTTCAGCAAATTGAAATACGACGAATCAAAACATTTCACATATTTCATTTGCAAAAAAGTTTCGTATATAAGGCAGAAATTTACATCAACTGATACCACACACAGTGGACCAAACACAGAAAAACGCTGATGATGAAGGTTTAGTGGCCTTCGAAAGCGGCTAGCCGCTCAACTATGTGTTGTCAGAATATTTACATTCATTAATAATTATCACATGTAATTTGACTTAAAAAGCGATACGAACCTTAGCCCGTTCAAATCATAAATATAGAAAAATCAGACAAATTTTTTTACAGAATATACAAATAAATTTAACTGAAAATAAACAAATTTAAATATAAAAACAAATAAATCTTAAAAGTTTTTTTTACAAATTTTACTTTGTATAGATAATTTTTATTCTGTACAGTTTTTTACATAAAATAAATTGGAACAAATAATTTACTGAAACAGTAAAAAATACTTACTGAAACTAAATTTTATTTCAAAACACACGTTTGTTTGAAAAATTTATTGGAATAATTTTTTCTGTGAAGTTTTACACTGCAATTATGAATAAACTGCCGCAGGAAATTTCTACATTTTCCAAATAGTTGTTTTTTTATTTTTCCTTTTATTTTTTATTATTTTGTTATTATTCCCCGGCAAAAATTTCTCGTGGAATTTTGTTCGTAATTGCTCTCATAATATAGAATCAGACGAAATAAATTTGTCAAACTTGTGAATTTTCCAAATCTTAATTGCCTTCCAAAGCTCATATGCTTCTTTTTGTTTTAAAAATTATTCTTAGTTGTATATTGTAGCACCTTTGATGAAAATAACCGTGATAAAGTAGTCAATTTATTTTGCTCTTGTTGTTAATTTATAAGAAATATGTCACGAATAGTCATTTAATTGTTAAAACTGCACGTATATAATTGCATGGGACTTTTAAATATTATAAAAAATACCATAAAATTAACGAATATTTTAATTTATAAATAAAAATTGCTATGAAATCCCGAAAAAGAAATCCCGGGATTCAATTTTACAAATCCAGAGAATCTGGATTTGCTAAATGCCAAAATCCCGGGATTCGGGATTTCCCGTTTGGTATCCCTAGTTCGAAGTAACGCTATTTAGTTTTTTGGAATATTGATTTTACGTTCGGGAAGAACGCCAATATTATTTGCTCTCGGTCTTTCTCTGTAATTATATTATGGAACTAAAGTATTTATAGGCCAGAAGTTGCGATCCAAAAGTATAATAAATATATCTGCAGAAACTGTAATTTTAAAACAAGCGATGGATCTTGGTTGAGAAAATTGAAATTAATGTATCAGAATATCTGCGTTATTGCTAACGTTAGATCTTATGTAGTAGTCCACATCGACTATAGATGTAACGCTTGCCAAATGAGCATAAAATATATTGTTTTACATATGCATGTACAAACATATTTGTTTTGTAAACAATTTTAAAATTTTTGTTAGAGTGCAATTTTTAGTAAGTGATCTTTTAAGTGATATTTTATTTTATATTAGCAATATTTATTTTTAATATTAGCAATAGTTGAAGATTTTATTCTACACTCTGTATATAAGAAATAAATTACATTTACCCTTATCCCAGTTGCCGACATCGACGTCACGTCAATACAATACCTAAAAATTTGGGCGAGTGAGTAAACAGCTCTCGAGATGTTCAAAACCGTGCTACTATTTAATAACCCTAAAATAGTATTAGTATTGTACATACATAACAAGTAACTTGTTTTATATTTTCCCGTATGTATTAATCTTTGATGTTGCAAAACTGTTTATTGTCTCAATGGAAACATCCCATTTCATCCATACTCCTAAAGAATATTTTCCATTTTGTTCAGCAGGAAGGAACGTTTTCAGGAAAATGAAAACGAACATTAATTTAGCGATAAATTTTATTTCTATTTCCATTTACTAAAAAATTAATAAGAATTCGTCACGAACTATAAATGAAAGACAATCAATTTTAAACAAAACGGTGCTGAGATAATAATAACCAACATGGCACAAAGCATCGTTTATACTTAAGTGAGATATCCATATAAAAATTGAACATATGTAAATAAAAAAATCTTGAGTAAAGATCTTCCTAAAACATGAAATATGTTTAATTGACAAATATAGTTTTTGGTTTATTTTACCAAATTATTATTTTTTTTATTAATTTCCAAGAGTAATTTAGTTCTTTCTAAAGTATAGAATATATTTAATTACCAAATAAATATCTAGTTTGATTTAATTAGTTTTATATACCAGAAAAAGTTTAAGTTTTCCAGGTCTGGAGCAATGATTTTTATTTTTCTAATTTTTAATTCCAAACTATTTTTTTCTAAGAGATAAAGTGCATTTAATTTGTGTAAAAAAAAGTAATTGACCTAGTTACTTTTATATACAAAAAACAAAAAATAAATTTTCCAACCCTGCAACATCCTATTAAATTTTTCTGACTCCTTATACCTACACAGAAAAAAAAGATTTGTAAATAGAAGTAATTTATTTGTGAATACAATTAAAATACTATTTAAAAGGGCACCTACAATGATTTTTGTAAATACAAACACGCATTTGTAACATAAGAAAATAAAATCAACTCAATTATTTCCAATTAAAATTATTGTGTTATTCACAATTGAGTTGTTAACAGAAAACAAAAATTTTTAATGAACTTGTTTTTCAAATTCGTATGTGTTGTTTCTTTGTTTGTTTTTTTTTTATATATATTTTTTACAGCTTGGTTTTGTGTTAAATTTTTAAGTTGTTTGGGATGAATCGAATCGGCAATCTCTTGACTAATACGCTGACGTACTTACCACTCAGCCAAAGAGCAAATCGTTATTAGATAAGCAAATAATGAATACACACAAAATACGAGATTTTCTACATGTGCGTATTCCGTTATGATATAATTTAACAAATAATTTTGTTGAGCAATTTAATAGATTAGAAAAATTAAAATTTGTTATATCAACAATAAATAAGCAGCATCAAAATCTTTAGTTGACGTTTTTAATAAAAAAATTTTCAAGTTTTTGCGCCATAAGACATAAAACATAAAATTTGGTTAGTTCAGTTTATTAAAAAAAATTTCTGTGTTTGTCGTATCAACAACTTAATTTTTTATATTAACTAAATATATATTTCAATTTAAATTAATTATGAATAATTTGTTTTACTGGTTGCATTTTGATGATATTTTTTTCTGTGCATCTAGTTATTTAAAAATATATAAAATATTGTTACGTAAAAATATTCCTACAGGGTTAATGCAAAGAACTATCTAGAAGTATTTAACTAAAGCACTAAACGTACACACATATTCACGTGCAAGCACTATAGCAACAACAATTGTGTACAAAGCTACAGACATAAACGTATACAAATAAAAGTGCGAGCACTTATGGTAACCACCCTGTACTAAAAATAGCACACTGCATTACCAACATACAAGTCGTTACTTTGAAAATTCAAAAACTAACGGCTAATCGAATCACCTACAAACATCTAGAAACGGCGACATGAATTTGCCCGATTATGCTAGAAGACTGTTTGAACATCTGGCTACCAATAAACAAAACAGCCATATCGTTTCTTCTGTGTTGATCTTTACTAAGTACATATTACATGCATGCATGTTGCTACGCCATCTACTTGCGAATATTCTAGATCCGGTTTGGTAGTATAACAAGAGCTGCCGTATGTTAGAAGTCAGTCAGTATTAACACAATTGGTATTAATTGGAATTTAGTGGAGTGAACATCGTTGAAAGTAAAAGACATCGTGCCGTGGATAATAACGTTAAGAAGTAAATAAGAAAAGACAAGTTGTAATTTGTTTAGTCAAGAATAAAAGCAAGTTCAGTTGCAAATAAGAAAATCGTGTTGTTATTTATTTTTATTTTTGAGCAATCAAAAGAACTCACACGTTTAACAAAATTTAAACGTAACAATATGTTTAGCGAACAAAGAAAAAAGGATAAAAGGAAAAAATTAGTATTATTTAGTTATTTTAATTTAAAAAAAACTAAAATTTTTCAGCTCTGGGTAGTGGTTTTTATTATCTAGTTTTCTTTACCAAACTTTTCTTTCAATGACATAAAATATATCTAATTTATGAAGAAAAATGAAAAATATTAATCCTTTTAACTTTAATTATAATAAAAAGTGTAAATTTCCCAACCCTGGAATCATCCTTTTATAGTTTTTTGATTTCTTACACTAATTTATTTCTTTTATATAGAAAAATAAAAAATTAGTTATAGTAGGTTACTTTTGTATAAAAAAGTTACTTTTTTAACCCTGGAAACGTCTTTTTAATTTTTTTAATTCGAATTACCAACTTTATGCGTACTGAAGTATAAATTAAGTTTATTTAATAAAAAAATAAAAATTAATTAGACTTAGTTACTTTTTATATTACAAAAAGTATAAGTTTCCCAAGCCTAGAATCATCCTTTTTAATTTTTCTGATTTCTTACACCAATCTCTTTCTTTTAAGAATATAAGACATGTTTAATTTATAGAGAAAAAGGAAAAATTTGTTTTAGTAAGTTACCTTTGTATAAGAAAAAAAGTTAAAGTTTTCCAATCCTGGAAACGTCTTTTTAATTTTTTTATTCCTTTTCTTAATTCGAAATACCAATTTTATTCTAACTGAGGTATAAAATAAGTTTATTTAATAAAAGAATTAAAAATTAAATTTCGGTAGTTACTTTTATATGGCAAAATAAAGTTTAAGTTTTCCAGCTCTGAAACTGTCTGCTCGATTTTGTTGATTTTCAATACCAATTCAAGTTGGACCATTTCTGATACACCAGTCAACACCGAAGTCTCTAGCTTTTCTAGGAGCTTCGGAAAACCGATTTCTCGTACATCAGACGGACGGACAGAATATAAGTATATTCTTTATGGATGGCGCATTCATATTGTGGAAACTACACACGGATTGATAAACCTATTTATACCCTTTTCCATTTTTGGTAAAGGATATAAAAATAAAGAAATAATGATTTAAAAGTAATTTTAAAATAAAAATTATAACCGTTACGATCCCTGCATCTAATTTTATAACAGTAATTTTTTATTCAACTTTGTCTATAATTTTTCCCATTAAATATTTTCTAATTTTAACAAGAGGAACTACTAATGGTATATTATTTGAGAAACTTAGTATGGAAAATGTGTTATATCCTTTGCATTTGCGCTATTGGATTTGTATTTGATTTAACAATTGACTTTAAATACCCCAAACTATTTTCAAAGTCAAAAGTTGAAAACTTTGATAAGGGAGCTCCTATGTTAATAACATCCTCTGATATATGTATGTATAAGATCATGTATGTATATTCATAGTTTGCTAATTAGAGCCGAAATAACGAGGCATAAGCTCAACAAATAATTTTAACAATTCTTGAAAGCATTTTGATTTTAATGCGGCTAACTTGGTTAACGTCAAAATATGCAATAAGAAATAAATAATATTAAAAAATGTTTGTTAATCGCAACATCAAATACATAAACAAAAAGAAACGGAATTGTGTAGCTTTCCAGTTTGCTATATTCATTAAACCGTATGATTTTCTTTCAAACTCACTCAAACCCTACCGTTAGTAGGGTTTGTTGAAGCCCTGATACGTTTTCTTGTGAAACATGAGCTAATGAATTCTTTACAATTAGCTTTTGAAGTAATTGAAGTATTGGGAATATGTTATACTTAACAAAAAAATTATGTTGGGAAAGCACTTAAATTGTGGTTTTCATAGTGTTTAGCCAACGACGTAAAAAATAGTTGGGCAACCCCATCATGAGGTTATCATTTGTGTGTTGACACAACACTCCAAAAGTAGAACATGTGATGCTTTGCCAGCGTTTGAACCACCTTAGGAAACGCTTTGCCAACTTTTTGCCGATTGTTTTTTTACGTGGGTATATACTTAGCAAAAAATTTGACAAACATTCTCTATTTCAAGTAGTAAAATCTGAAAAAAAATTACTGACACATTAGAAGAAAAAATAAGTAAATAAAACTAGAGACTGACTGACCAACTGATACGTAGATTCTATCCAACAGGCACCTGAAGCACATTTACGTACCTTTTCACAATGTATGGTTAAGAGTTGACGTGAACTTTAACTGACAGTTCTTCATACAAAACTTGCCGTTAAAGTCCCTGTTATCTTTTAATCATACATTGTGAAAAGGTACGTCAAACATTTCAGAAATAAACACTCAATACGCTGAACTTTAATAAAATGAGAAACAAATCATCCAGATAATATACATATACATTCAAACTTATGTTTGTGTTGGTGCTTCCTTTTTGAGCGTAATATACTTTGCTCTTCTTATGCAAGGGCTGCCAAGATATATTTGTGAAACTCTAATTCGAGTAAATTTCTCGTCTTCAAAAAGCGATTAATGCACATTTGATGTATCTTAAATAGTATATGATAACTTAGTTTCAGATTTGATTATTCAAGTTCTAAAAAATAGAAAACATTGAAATTAAAATAATTTAAAAAAATTTTATTGTTGTCTAGTACAATGCGACTACACAACCGGCACATATGAATAGTCTGAGATTAAAGTGGTAACCCTGATTGTAGTAACAATTGTGTACGCATTACATAAAAATACAAATTATCTCTTTATCGCACGCGTGCGCGGTTTTGAAGATCGCTAATCTAGATCAGTCATTGCAACTCCATAGCAGTGTCCCGCACATGATACAATTATATTAGGTACAAGCGCAAGCCCAGCCTGTTACTGTATACATTGCACATAATTGTCAAACTTTGTTTACAAGCTGCAAAAATGTTATTGTATGTGTGTGAATAAAATGATTACAGTGTTGCCAATGAATTTACACATCGCTGTGTCTCCAATTACACATTGAAGAAAATTACACTACACATCTTTTGTGTAGGTTAAAATTAACAAAAGAATAAATAAAAATAGAACTCAAAGTAGAATTAACACAGATTATACAAGAATTTAATTACATGCCCTGCACATGTGAGTAGAAATTACACACTGTCTAACTACAACCACATTGGTAACACTGAATAACTATAATCATGCAGGAATGCCGCGTCTGCAATTGTACTTTAATTACCCTGTAATTGTTATTTTTATAAACAAAAGACAGTTGTTTCTGACAATTTTACATTTGTTTATACCAACAAAATACGTGTGTTTTTTGGTATTGTATTTTTGTTGTAGTTGTGCATGTACCGAGTATAATTGTATCATGATCCCGCAAAATAAAATATGTTTGGATTGGTGAGAAAAATGAGAGCAAAATAAACTTGCACTTGAAGAAAAGTTTTCTAATTTAAAATACATTATGTGGTTATTAATTATTTGAATTTTTTTTTATATAAGCAATTTAGTCAAAAACTTAACTAAAAATCTAATAATCCATTCAATAATAACTGTATAAATTCCAAATTAAATTAATTCACAGCACAGGATACTATCAAAATGTCTTATTCTTAACTGTTTCATAACATAAAATGAATTGCATATTGCAAAAACCATTAAATTTGAAGTTTCATTTCGTTCCGTGTTCTCAAAAAATTTAACAAAAACCAGGAAAAAATTAATACATGCGTGCACAACTTAATTCGTCGCTTGCTCAGTGACGACTAAATGAAAGAGCATAAGCATGTATGTAATTTTCATCCGCACAATTGTGCTATGGCTTGCGGGTTACTGCTCCATAGCTTCGCGAGGCAGTCAATAATCGTATTTTTCACACAGGCACGGTCGGCAATTCACATGTATACAACCAGCGTTACCGTCGGTGCTACTAAAGTAGCAATTTGCCACTTTTTCGACTGCTTGGATACTATTGTGTTACCTTAACAATATGCACCCAAATTTGATACTTTTTCTAATTTTAGCCTCTTTTTGATACTTTTTACTGAATGAAGATGTACTTTTTCCTACTATCGGTTTTATTAATAAATGTTATGCTATTTTAATATATTGGCTTGTAAGCAAGCTTATAAGACATTGTTTTTCTTGTGATGGGTGTTTAGTTTATGCATATCTTTCGAATAATTGATATGACCAGGCTTGATTATATTCGTATATCTCTGTCTGTATGAGTATGTAAATACCCTGCAGGAGTATTCTCCTGCAATTGTCTTAAAGCTACTAGTATAATTACTAGAACAGCAAGAACTAGTGCGAAAAGGGTTAAAGTCGTTGTTTAAAATTACTAGTTCTGATGAGTACTAGTAAATGAAGTAGTTCCAAGGCACCACATTGCAAAATAAATTTTGACTCTCTAACAGAGCCCTTGCACTGTTCGAAAATTAGTATTATATAATTATTAAAGTTTTATGTTCATCTAAAAATAATTATAATCAAATAATTATATTTAACCTTTTGTATTTTTATAAATAATTGCGAATTTTAACCAGCAGTTGTCACTGGGTAACAAAGGAATAAAACCACAATTTTTATAGAATTTTTCTTTGCTACAAGATCTAGTCCTAAACTAGTACCAATGGCACTAGAAATTTTCTAAACACACTCAATGCTAATTTGAGTTTAGAGTTGGGAACTAGCGGTGGTAGTTTCTGTACTAGTAAAATACTAGTTGGACGCTAGTATCCTGCAGGGTACAGTTACATATATATTTGCACATGTGTGTAGGTATATATATACAATGTACATATGTAAGTATATTAAACAAATTTCGTTGAACTATAGTAAATTTTAATTAGGAATAATTTCTTAATCGGGAAAATTGAAAATTAATAGTGATACTTACAAATGTATTTAACAAAGGTAAATCAATAATTCCATACACTATCCTGCTTCATCAGCTTCATGGATGCACAGAAAAATGCGCATTTCCCCCGCCTAAAAAGTCTTGTTTAATTTTTCTTATCTTCTTTAGAAAATCACATTAATTACTAAAAATTATTCATTTCATAATAATTGAAAATACTGAACCTAAGTCCGATTAAGAAATTATTCCTGATTAAAAAAGTCACTATTAAACTTTTATATACTTCAAAAAATTGCACAGCGCTAAAAGACTGATTGTATTTAAGTATTTATTTAGACCCAGAATTTATTAAATTGTTTCCGTTTTTTGTAATATAATAAGTGGACTTGATGTTTTTGTAATAGAGTTCTCAAATTGCTTGGATAAAAATTTCTATCAAAAGTTATATACATTTGCTTTATATACATATCTTTAGTTTGTTCCCGCTGAGGGGTTCCTTTTCTAAATTGCCATCATTAGAAAATAAATTATCTAACGGACTGAAAGTTGAAACTTGTCATACCGTGTTATCTTCTTTAAGTTTGTAGTAAAGTGATTTGGAAGACTGGATTCCAAATGATGAACCTATTCAAAAGTACAGATATACGGTTTAAAAAATAGGAATTTAATAACTATTAAAAATTTTCAAATCAACCTTTTTCTGTTAATTAAAAAATGCAATTTACAAAAAATTTACAGAATTGTCTTGTGCATGTTTCTTGAGAATTCAATATTCAGATATTTATTAAAAAATTGAAATAAAATAAATAAATAAACTACATTTCCTCTAAGGTAAATAAGCTGTGTTAGTTTTTTTTTGTAAATAAGTCCCAATGCTAAGAAAGCATTAAAAATATATAAATATATATCCCCAGAATATTCAACTAATTTATTATTATAAGCACAGATTATGTGAATTATTTTTATATTTTGTGGCTTTATTTTATCATAAAAATTTTATTTATTAGTCTTTAGATATGCAAAACCTGATTTTTATCCTTGATGTTTTTAAAAATAAGCAGATTTGTTTTAATTTTTCTTGTTTTTAAAGTTGCCCCTTTTTTTAAATCCACTTTTTGGTGCCACCTTTTTTAAAAAATCCCCTTTTTGTGCCACTTTTTGAAATTTTACAACGGTAACGCTGTATACAACAACTTTGTTCGTTTCAAAACATCAGTCTGTCATCGGTCTCTGCTCGAGCTTTGCGAAAGTAACACCACGCACGCTTGTTTGGCTTTGTTTTTATTTTTTTTCGTAATCAACACAAAAGCATACAGAGCAACAATGTTCAATAATTCTTGAGAATTTTTTTTTGGATTAGTTCCTATGAATAATCATGTTCTTAAACTTTCAAGTTCATAACTTATAATTGAAATGTTCATACAATTCGCCCTGAATTTGAATTTTTTTTTATTATAACAGAATTGTATATTTTTCGAAAATTTAAAAAGAAATATTTAATACTAGCTGTCCCGTGTACCCGGCGCTGCAAGTGATCCAATGATTTCATTAAAAAAAATTTATAAAAATTTTTTTTTAAAAGTTATAAAAAAATACAAAAAAACAGAAATAAAAATATTGATAACCAACAATTGTTTGTTATACAGTGTTCGTGCGTGTTTGTGTTCGTGCGTTCGGGGCTTGGTTATCACCGATCTATATCATCAAATGAAAAAAAAAAATCATATCCATACATCTTAACATTAAAATTAAATGATATCCAATTCTATATTATATGTACAGTTAGTATCATTAATATTCGGTTTTAAGGTTTACAATCAATAAAAAGTCTACCAAATAATGGTAACCATTTAAACAAAAAAATTTCTTTCATTAATTTATTTAGCAATTGAGTACGAATATAAATTCATAAAAAGTAATCGGAAAAATTATATCAAATGTGTCACAGACTATACGGGATGTATTTATCACTCAAACTTTAATTAGGATTAATATCTACTAATTCGAGGATAAGATGAACCATTTTGATTTGAGATAATTACATGCAAGTTGTGCCTGAATGGGGTGTTATATGACAAGGGTCACATCCTTCGTAATAGTGAAATGTGTTAAAAACTATCTCGTTTGGTATGTGAAGATAGCGGTATTAATAGTAAATGAACAGCAACAAGCTTTTGGTATTTTTAAGATATACTGACTATTTTTGTGTTTTTTGGTTGATACAGCTACTTGTTTTCTAGTATTTTAAACAATTGTATATTTACATACTTACGAGTATATTAATTATTACTTCAAATTACTTTCTTACTTTTTATTTCACTATTACATAACTAAATATTTTCCCATTTTTTCAGAATCTGGATCAGTACACCGCTGTATTAATGATACATAATGCTATGGAACAGAATAGTCGTTACCAATGCAAGGTTGGTGATTACGCCATTGGAGAGTCAGAACTCTATGTCGGTAAGATTTTTAATTTGATCAAATAAGACTTAACTTTTCATCAGAACACATAAATTTGGATTCGTAGTGAAATCTCCATAATAAGAAAAATGCGTGGTAATTCAAATAAAAAAGTATTATACAATACTCAGACGGCAACATGAATAACTTGATTCGCTCTCTGAACCCCAATTGCGAATCCCACCGTTCAAACTATACATTTCGACAAATATTTTTGATATATACAAATCAGTGATGCCAGAATTCTTTCCTCAATAATGGCTAAATGTAGACGAAAAAATTACAAAAAAATTCGAAAAACTAGCTAAAAAATGCCTTAGCGAGATCGAATGGAAAAATCATAAGTATTAAACAAAAATAATACAGTAATTCGTATTATATTTTTTTGCAGGAAATCGGGGAAAAAACTCTAAAGTAAATAAAGAAAAGATATCAAATTGAAGTAATAAATAAATAATTTTTCTTCAGATGCTGAAGAAGCAAACATAGAACTGAACACAAAAATATGTACAGAAATATATACTATACATTTGCGTCGATGGTCTCAACTAGAAAGGCCTGAACTCGTAATTTTTTTTACGAAATTTTAGTTTTTCAGTGATTCCAATACATTTCGCACAGCTATACTTTGTCAATAAATTTATTGCAATAGTGTAAAAATACTGTTTGATTTTTAATAAAACCTGCATTTAAAAAAGTTACGAGTTGAATCTTACCACGATTGCCTTAATTAGGGAATTCAAATTGAGTATAATAAAATTTTAATTTGGCAACATTATGCCTTAATTTCTTTATTTTTTCATTGTGAACAGGAAATATTATAAATATAAGAACTGTGTGTGTATCAAAGTCACCCTGAAGGAAATAGCGATAGTGAAAATGTTTTGAGTCGCTTTTGACTTTGTCACCAGTACTATTCTCTAATTATTTCCCGTAAAATACTTTATGCTATAGACCAGAGATCATCAAAAGGCGGCCTGTGGGCACTTTGTTATGCTCTTTTTTACACGTGTATTCGTACAAGCATGCATTTGACTCTCTTTTATATTAGATATGTGTGTGTTTGCTAATCATTCCGTGAAGGAAATGTCGATGGTGAAAATGTACTGAGTCGCTTTTGACTTTGTCACCAGTATTACTCTACAATTATTCCCCATAAAATACTTTGTGCTATAGTCATTTAGCATTTGCTTGCCATTGAAAATCTACTAGTAACACTAAAACAATTGACTAGGTAGTGCCTACATAGTTCTTATAGGAACATGGAGACATACTAACTAGACAATTCTATACTTTAAGTACATACAAATTTACTTATATTGACATATAAAATAAAATCCACCAGAAATACACCACATCTGTTTCCACTCTCTCTTTTATACTGACGAATAGAAGAGAAATGTTAGGCAATGTAACTACCACTAGAATTTAAGTGTTGACTGTAGGAATAGCTATAGACCAGCGATCCCCACATATATACATTCACATGTTTGTGTTGGTGCTTTGTTTTCGAGCGTAATATATTTTGCTCTTCTCAAAGCAGGGCTGCCACGATGTGTTAAAAAGAGATTAATGCACATTTGATGTATTTTGAATAGCATATAATAACTTAGTTTCAGCGATGATTATTCAAGCTCTACAAAGCAGAAAACCTTGATATTGAACTAATTTAAAAAGTCTAGTAAAATGCGACTACACAACCGGCACATATGAATAGTCTGAGATTAAAGTGGTAACCCTGATTGTAGTAACAATTGAGTACACATTACATAGAAATACAAATTATCTCTTATTGCTCTCTTTATTATTGTGAGAGCACTGGCACGCGCGCGCGGTTTTGAAGATCGCTACTATATACCAAGGCAAATTCATGCCAGCCCAGTGAAAAAAAATGGAAGTCATTCTAGTGGAACTACATTTTCATTGCTTCCAAAAAATCGATATTTTTAATTTGCCGATAGTGAGCAAAAAACCACGTAGAAGCTTATTTTAGTCACACAAAATCTTCTAACTCCTCCATAGTGTTAGAAAATACTCACCAGATTTTATAGAAAATGTAGTTTTTTAAAGAAGTTTATGAAATAATTTTAGTCTAAGATTTAAAAGTTATTAGCTTAAATTTACATGAAAACACTGTTTCGGGCTTAAATTCGTATAAAAAGAAACGAATTGTTAAAATAGGTAACTATTTACCATTTTTCCTAGATGAAAGCATTATCATAGAACACAAAAAAGGGAATTTTTCTTATTATCGCTTCGAAATCAGTGACCAGGAATCGAAAAAGAGAACTTATTGCAATGACAACCCTATGTAAAAATCATTAGATCGGATCGAAATTTTCACTACTTCCAGATCGTAAACTCTACATTTTCATGACTTTTTTTGAGTCTCTTTTTTTACTGGGAGGTAAAGTTAATAATACAACAAAGTACAAACAATAAAAACAATATAGTATTTTGGAGGCTCGTATGTCAAAAGCAGCTGATTGAATTTACTTAAGCAGAGATATATGCCATCATGGCTCACAGCCGGCTGACCTGAGCCGTCGACAATTTTAGTCAGTTACGCAGCCGATTCTCCATGTACAATATAATCTCATAATTATTTTATTTATTCAAGATATTTATTATTTGGCATATTTTCATTTGTTTGCTGGTGGCAAATAAATATTTTGAACAGTCACAAACTTCTTATCTTATGTATAGACTTTCAAAAACTATTTGAGAATTCGCAAATAGGAATATTTTTGAGGAAAAGAAAAAAAATTAGTGAATTAAGCATAGTAGGCTTCGAAACTTTAACAAAAAATTTGGTTGAATTCTATTGATGATTTGGCAAAGCACCAATGAAATACATATGCATATAGACTTATGACATTATATGTGTAAAAAATAATAAATTTTGCCTTATAAATACTTTTATTGCTATCCAATGGATTTTTAAATGTAAAAAGGTGCAGAAAAATAAAATATATTCATAACGAATATAATTTATTTGCTGGGTTTTGTTAAAATTTCTAATTTCTAATTTGTAAATGTAAAAAATGTTATTATTTTAGTGAATTCAAAAAGTAGTTTTTGACACCGGGGATTTTGGAAGTCTGCGCATAAGATAAGAGATTTGTGATTGTTCAAAATATGTATGTATGTATGTGGTTGAAGTATACTGTTGATTTGGCAAAGCCCCAATGAAATATATACACAATGTGTAGGCAACAGCATATAAATTTCTATTTTATTTGTTTCTTTTTTTCTTTCTTAGTTCTCGTTGTACCTTAATAGTCGATTAGCGGAATTTTTCTTACATTGTTATTAAACAAACAAAAAATTATACAAAAAAAATATTCTTAGTCCATATTATTCGTAATAGGTACATACTGACTTTAATAAATAAGCTTTATGTGCTTTCATAATATTTTTACATAGTGGAAATAACAAAAACAAAAAAAAACTAAAACAAAAAAAAACAGTGACATTGAGGAATACTCTAAGTTAGCGACACCAACCAAATCAATTTGCAATAATCAGCATTTAATAAATTAAGAATTTCTACACGCGTATCCGGTCTAATTACAAACTGTCTACTTGCACTTGTTTCGTGGGAAAGCTATTTTGTTGGATCAGCATTTGAATATTGGCGCATGTATTGCAATATGATCGGACAACCAAAAAGCCAAGTAGAAGAAAGGAAAAACAGTCAGTCTTGGTTGCGAGCTTCTTCGGTTCAGTGTTATAAATTTAGTTTGTGAATAATTAATATTGTGAATAAAGAATTAATTGTTTGATTTGAAATTTAAATATAAAGTGAGTTATTTAATTAATAATTGGCGCTGTTGGTTGCGCCTTAAATAATTTTTTTTATCGAACTCAAGTGTAAATCCTTTAACTGGCGCCCGAGCAGGGACCCGCTTAAAAAACTGCGGAGTCCTCGAAGTAAAAAATAATAAAATAATTTAAATAAAAAATAAAGATACTGCGATTCCTACGGGACCCTCCAGGATCTTCAAATTATAAATCAATAAAGTTATAACTGAATAAAACACAAGCTCCTCCTTCGCCAACCGGGTATTTCTGGTGATTCATAACTAAAACTATCACATAAGATTACCCGAGCGAAAGTGAAGTCATCCGTACCTTAGTAGGTGCCCACGATTATAAAAGCGGGCTTCCAAAAAGGAATCGCACGGACCTTCCGTGAAGAGAAAAAGGTTCTCCACTTGAGCGCGTCGCGGTCACGCAACCAAGACTCACTCAAGGAAAAGCAAATTATTCTTCCTTAAAAATAAAACAAAAATCTAATAAAAGTCGAGAAAATAAAAAATAAAGTGGTCTAGATACCAAAAGAAGAAATAACAAGTAAGAGTGCTATATTCGGCTGTGCCGAATCTTATATACCCTTTAGGTTTTTGGCATTATGTTTAGTTTGATGGTTTTTAAACTTTGGCGATTTATTTTGTTTTGCTGATTTTTTTAAGTTAGGCGATTTTTTTCAAAAAGGCAATTGTTTTTTGGCCTTGGACATTTTTTTCGGTTTTTGGCGTTTTTTAATTTTGGTGACTTTTTTCCCTCTGGCAATTTTTTTGATTTTGAAAATTTTTTTCATATAGGCGATTTTTTTATCTTTTGGAGATTTTGTTTCATATAGGCGATTTTTTCGGTTTTTGGCGTTTTTATTTCTTTTTGGCATTTTTTTAGTTTTGACAGTTTTTTTCTCGTTTTGGCGATTTTTTTGGGTTTTTGGCGTTTTTTAATTTTGGCGATTTTTATTCGTTTTTGGCGGATTTTTTGATTTTGACGATTTTTTTTTCATTTAAGCGTTTTTTTTAATTTTTGGCGATTTTTTTCATATAGGCAATTTTTTTTTGTATTGGCGATTTTTTTCGGTTTTTGGGTGTTTTTTTAATTTTGGCGATTTATTTTCGTTTTGGCGATTTTTTGATTTTGGCGATTTTTTTCGTTTGGGTGGATTTTTTTGATTTTGACGATTATTTTAATTTTTAGCGATTTTTTTCGTATAGGCAATTTTTTTTTGTTTTGGCGATTTATTTTGGTTTTTTGGCTTTTTTTTTAATTTTGGCGATTTATTTTCGTTTAGGCGATTTTTTTGATTTTGGCGATTTTATAACTTTTGGCGATTTTTGTTCATATAAGCATTTTTTTTGCGATTTTTGCGGATTTTTGTCATTGTGGGAATTTTTTTTGTTTTGACACTTTTTTCTCGTTTTGGCGGTTTTTTTAATTTTGGCGATTTTTTTTCGTTTTGGCGATTTTTTTGATTTTGCCAATTTTTTTTCATATAAGCGATTTTTTTAATTTTTGGGGATTTTTTTTATATAGGCAATTTTTTTTTGTTTTGGCGATTTTTGTCGGTTTTTGGCGTTTTTTTTTAATTTCGGCGATTTATTTTCGTTTTGACATTTTTTCATTTAGGCGATTTTTTTTTAATTTTTGGCGATTTTTGTTTGTTTTGGCGATTTTTGCGGTTTTTAGCGTTTTTTTGTCATTGTGGAAATTTATTTTTAGTTTTGTCACGTTTTTCTCGTTTTGGCGATTTTTTTCGTTTTGGCGATTTTTTAAAATTTTTTCGATTTTATAATTTTCAGATTTTTTAGTTTGACCGTTTTTGAAAATTTCAAGAGTTTAACTCTTACGGTTTCCAAGATGAAGCATTTTGTCAAAATTACATAGTCAAAATTGCACTAACTGATGGACCACCCTTTAATTTAAAAGTTTTTAATTTTAGTGTTATTTGTTGTAGCCCAGCTAAAAAAATATGTATGGAGCATATATGATATCCCATATATGGTTCGGATCCGAAAAATGAGGGTATATGGGCATATATGGCTATATATATTCATACATTTTCATACATGTATGTGTAAATTCCCTCCACAGTATGCAAAGTTCATATTCATACACTCTTGATTCACAAAAGCGCACTGCTGTACAATAAATTAAATTACTAAAATTAAATTTTTTTATAACTTTTTCAATAGAGTAATATGAACTTTGTTTCTTATCTAGTGAATTTTGTTATTTTCTATAAAATTAATTACTGGATTTTTCTTTTGATTATTTGATATATTAAATGGGGCCACAATGTATAAAATCATACTAGAATGGTTTTTTTAACAAAAAGTTTTTTTTAAACGTTGAGGGTACGCATATAAACTTTGCATACCGTATGTATTTTCTAATGGATTTCCAATTCAGCAGTGATAAAATTCCAAGCTTTTTTGATTGCAAAAACGATCTTATGTGAGATATCATGTATGCATACATTCTTATGTGGTTCCATATACAAAAACTTATATTTATATATGGATCCACATATGAAGAGCTTCATAATTAAATTTTCATATATGAGCTCATATGTTATAATACATTTCATATATTAGTTCATGTATAATAGTTTTGCCATGTATAATCCCTTATATTTCCATACATGAATTCATACATATTCATATATAGTTATATACATTCATATATTAAAAATATATGGACCATATATAATTTTTTTAGCTGGGAGTCTATATAAAAATACACTAATTTTACAAATTTCAAGTGTCAATATACATATGTACATTTGTACATACAATTGTATGTATATTACATGGGATTTTAACATTTTTCGTTGCTCGTTTTGAAACACCCTTTAAGTTTTAATTCTCATGTATTTGTTGTTGTAGCGATCAAAGTTCTACTCTGTCCAAATTTCAGACCCGTAGCTCTTACCGTTCCTGAGAAAATAGCCTTCTTCCTAAAACATGAAATATGTTTAATTATTATGAAAAAAGTTAAAGTTTTCCAACCCTGGAAACGTTTTTTTAATTTTTTAGATTATTAAATTTTTTTTTAATTATAAATACCAATTTTATTCATACCGAAGTATAAAATAAGTTAATTTAATAAAAAAGTAATAAAAACTTGTTTTCGTTAGTTATTTTCTATTGGAAAATGGAGTTTGAGTTTTCCAGCTCTGAAACCGTCTGCTCGATTTTGCTGATTTTTCGGAAAATTTCTGACACACCAGTTCAAGAACGAAGCCTCTAGCTCTTCTGGGAGCTTGGGAAAACCGATTTCACGTACAGACAGACGGACAGACGGACATCGCTTGTTCGTCTTCCCTATGCATAAGGATACAGAATATATATACTTTATGTGTCGCTTATTAATATTGTAGAAATTACAAACGGAATGAAAAACCTATATATACCCTTTTACCATTTTTTGGTAAAGGGTATAAAAAAAGTTTTAATTGAAATTAAAAAGAAATTGATCTAAATATCAATAGAAGAAAATAAAAAGAATTTAATTGAAATAAAAAAAAAAGAAATTGATCTGAATAACAAAAGAGGAAATAAAAGGAATTTAATTTAACCAAAAATAGTGAATAGAAGAAAAAATTATAAAACCTTTTTTTTTACGAAGAAGAAATAAAAAATTTAAATTAAATTGAAAAGTGAAGAGAAGTAAAGAAAATTATAATTTAAAAAAAAAAAAGATATAAGAAAATTTGAATTGAATCAAAAGCAGTATATAAAATTATTCTATAAATTAAAATAAAAAAAGCGAATAAAAGGAAAATTATTATAAAGTATTTTTTTGCAATAGAAAAAAGAGAAAAAATTATAAAAAAAGAATACACGCATGAAAATTAAAGAATACAAAAAATAAATAGCTCAATAAAGAAGGAGCAAAAATTATAAAGTGAAAGAAATAGAAGTGCAGTGAAGTGGAAAAAACTGAGAAACGTTGCTTTTATCATCAGGTGAGTCCAAGTGTCCTTTTGCCACTTATATAATTTTTCTATGGAAGATATACAAGGAAATCTTACTACCCTTACGGGGGCAGTAAACCGGCTCTTGCAGGAGATGAAAACAATTGAGTTTAGGCTTAAAACAATTGAGAAAAATAGGGACGTAGAAGAACTAAAAAGAAGGTTAGATTCAATGATTCCGTCAGAATCTGATCAGGGAGAAACAGTTTCAATTTCACAGGCCCCAAGGAATGAACAGGAGCTTAACTCAATATGTAGGCTTCCAGATAGCGTTAAGGAACTTAGGACATTTGATGGGAATCCACTAAACTACGTGTCCTGGGTCCATGCGGTAGAAATGGTCCTGAAGGACTTCGAAATAGTTAGGCACAAGCATATTTATAGGTCCATTTTACAAAGTATACGCCAGAAAATAGTCGGCAAAGCTGATGCGGCTTTAGTGTCATATAATATTTTTGACAATGACTGGAAGGAAGTAAAAAAGGTTCTATCACTCCACTATGCAGATAAAAGGGATGTTCAAACCCTCGAACACCAACTGAACAAACTTTTACAGGGGTCGTCAAAGGTAGATGAGTTCTATTCAACGGTAAACCATCAATTATCCCTTATAATAAATAAACTAAAAACAGAGACCTATAGCGAGGAGACGATAGATGCATTGGTTACTACACATAGGAACAGGGCATTAGACATATTTATCCGCGGGTTAAATCCAAACTTATCCAGAATGGTCATCATACAACGACCAAGAACCTTGCCAGAAGCATATTCGGCCTGCCTGGAACTTCCAAACCTTACGATGCGGAACAATATTTTGCATTCAAAATCTCAGCCACGAACGAACAATCCATCAGCTGCAGTGCCTGATGTCAAACCATATCCGAGACCACCTAGACCTCACTTTAATTTTTCGAATAATGCTAGGTATAATTACCATCACCATGGATACTCCAATAATAATAATCGACCTGCACCATTTCCAAGGTTCCAAAATGTCAAGCCAGAGCCGATGGAAACGGACCACTCTATACAAACACGAAAAACAAATTACACGAATCGCCCCAATAACGCAGAAAAAAGAAGGGCAAGTGAAATGTTTAGAACAGACAAACAGCCGCGTGTTTTCCACCTGAATACGGAAATTCAAGATGCAGGACTCGTTCCTCAAGAGGAATTATCTATAGGTGATTTCGATTCCGCAGCAACGGAACAAAATTTTATGGAGGAGGGGCATCCAGCCTACCTTACATAGAATATACTACAGGTAACAACACTCGACTTGCGTTTTTGATCGATACCGGCTCGAACAAAAATTTTTGCAGTCCAAAACTATCAGCCGGAAGTACACCCTTACAAAACTCAGTCATTGTCAAAACACCAGCAGGAAAACTTGAAATAACTAGAAAGATAGTAGGAAAATTCTTCGCAAAATATGGAATATTTGACCCAATAACATTTTATTTATTGCCTGGTCTTAGTACCTTTGATGGTATTATAGGTGATGATAGCCTCAAGGAGCTTGGAGCAATAGTAGATAGGAAAACAAATATGCTAGTGATTAGGGATAACGTTAAAATACCTCTTGCGGCGAAAGAATCCCGTAGTTTAAATTATGTGTTGAGTGAATCCATTCCAGACAAAACTAGGATAAAAATTACAGAAATAATTAGCATATTTAAATCACTATTTGGGCCACTGGATAGCAATTAAGCAATCTCCATAAACGTTCGTGCAGAGATAAGGACAACAACATCAGATCCTATTTGCTCGAAAAGCTACCCATACCCAGCTGCAATGAGAAATGAAGTAGACAGACAAATTACGGAATTGTTATCAGAGATATAATACGTCCTTCCAAAAGCCCTTATAATTCCCCGATTTGGATTGTTTCAAAAAAGCCAAAAGCAAACGGCGAGAAACAATACAGATTAGTGGTTGATTACAAACGATTGAATGCTGTTACAATTCCCGATACGTATCCTATCCCAGATATTAACGCTACTCTGGCGAGCTTGGGTAATGCCAAATATTTCACTACGATCGACCTAACCTCAGCTTTCCTAACCTCAGGCTTTCCTATGAAAGCTTCAGACATTCCAAAGATAGCGTTTTCAACTATGAACGGGAAGTTCGAGTTTCTTCGTTTACCCTTCGGGTTGAGAAACGCACAAGCAATTTTCCAACGAATGATTGATGATGTCCTCAAGGAATACATAGAAAAAATCTGCTACGTCTACATTGACGACATTATAGTGTTCGGACGTAGCGAACAGGAAATCCTTTCGAATGAAGAAACAATTTTCGAAAAACTAAAAAACGCAAATTTGAAGGTCGACATTGAAAAAACTCATTTTATGCAAACAGAAGTAGAGTTTTTAGGATACATTGTGAGTGCAGATGGAATTAAACCAGATCCCAAAAAAGTGACTGCCATCGAAAAATTACTTCCCCCTTGCAATCTTAAGGAACTCCAAGGGTTTTTGGGAATGACCTCAATCTATAAGCACTTTATAAAGGACCACGCGAAAGTAGCAAAACCATTAACTAATTTAACAAGAGGTGAGAATTCCCAGGTAAAAGCCAATCATTCGAAAAAAGTTTCAATAGAATTACAAGCCGATGCACTACTGGCTTTTGAAAAATTAAGAACTCTATTGACTACAGCGGAGGTCCTTGCCTTCCCAGATTTTGACAAACCATTTAACCTCACAACTGATGCATCTAACTACGCCATTGGAACTGTTCTCTCCCAAGGTGAGTCTGGTAAAGATAAACCGATCGCTTATATATCCCGGTCTTTAAATAAAACTGAGGAACCATACGCAACTAACGAAAAGGAGATGCTGACGATCGTATGGGCACTAGATAACCTAAGAAACTATCTGTATGGAGTGAAGAAGATTAGAATATACACCGACCATCAGCCCCTTACCTACGCGTTAGGTAACCGAAACTTCAATGAAGCGATGGAAAGCTCGTATAGAAGAGTACAATCACGAGTTGATCTACAAACCTGGTAGATCAAACGTCGTGGCAGATGCACTCTCTAGATTGAAAACTAGCGTTAACCATATCAGTGACGTTTCCACAGACACGGCCAGCGAAGGGAATTCACAAGCAACAAGAACAGCGTACGGACAAGAAAATGTTTTCCATATATATATGGTCTGAAGTGGGTAATTGCCCAATGAATTGCAGTTAATTATTGCTCAATTGTTGATTTGTTACTTTCTCCCTTTGTGAAAGTTTTGGATGCATAAGCAATAGGTAAATGTATATTTTCGTATTCTTGTGTTAAAACAGCACATTGTAGTAAGGTTGGATTCATTAATGCCTTTTTGAAGTATTTAAATGCAAAATCTCAATCCTTTGTCCATTCAAAGGGTGTATTTTTCTTAGATAATTTTGTTAAATGTCTGGAATATTCTGAAAAATTTTTAATAAATCTTCGATAGTAGTTACAAAATGCTACGAATCTTTTTGCACTGTCAGCGTCAGTTGGTGTTGGATAGTTTTCTATTATTGAATATTTGCTATCGTCTGGTAATATTCCTTTATCTGTACATTTGTGGCCAAGGTATGTTACTTCTCTCATGAAGAACGAGCATTTTTCAGGATGTAATTTAAGGTTATACTTTCGGCACAGATCGAAAACGCTTTTCAAATTAGAAAGCATGTGCTTTTCGGAGCATCCCAGTACGACTAAATCATCCATATATAGAAAGGCTTGGTCTGGTTTTAAACCACTGAAAGCATTCGTTCATTTCATTCGTTGAAATGAGTTGGGTGCTATTTTTAATCCATAAGGTAATCTAGTAAATCTGTATGAACCATTGGTTGTTGAAAATGAAGTCAAGTCTCTAGAATTTTTCTCTAAACTTATTTGATGAAAACCTGATACTAGATCTAGGCAAGAAAAATATTTTGCTCTGCCAAGTTGATCCAAAATATCATCAATTCTAGGTAATGGAAATTTATCTGCAATGAGTTTTTTATTTATTTGTCTGTAATCTATGACCAGTCTCCATCTTTTTGTTTCTGAGTTGGGAAGTTTTTTCTTTGGTACTAACAAGAGTGGACTGTTGTATTCGGAACATGAAGGTTCAATAATTTTATCATTAATTAGTTTTTTAACTTGTTTATCAATTTCTTCTTTATGTGTATGTGGTATACGATAGTTTTTGGTGTATACTGGTTCTTCATCTTTTATTCTCAACTTTTGTTCATAGAAGTTATTTGTTGTTATTTTTTCTGATTCTAAACCGAAAATATCACTATATTTTGAACATAAATTTGTTAAGGTATTTTTGAATTGTTCTGGAAAATTATTTTTTAAAATTTTCAATATTTCTGATTTTCTTGTTGTATTTTTATTAGAAGTTTGTTTAATGATTTCATAATCAGCAATATTTTCGATTTTTATGTTACTTTTTTGGATTTTAGTATTGGTGTTGTTAGTGTTTAAAAAACGAATGAATGCTCTGTTGGAGTTAACTATTGTGTTAGGTATGAAAACGCCTGGTTTAATTTCTTGATTTGGAATAAATATATCAGTATTTAATGTGTTAAATTTTACTTGATGGATTATTTCACATCTTGGTAGTAAAGTTATTTCATCATTGTTGTTTGTAATAGGTATATTGATAGTTTGTTGTATATTAGATGGTCTTAGGATAAGGTAATTGTCATCTTTGTTGAAATCTAGCATACAGTTGTACTTTTTGATGAAGTCCATGCCAATAATTCCATCACATGGTATAGGAAAATTATTATGTGCCACTTGAAATTTATGTGGTATTAGAAATTTTTCGTATTTTAAATCAAAAAAAAAAATTCCTATAGATTTTATATTACCCTGTCCTATTCCACTAAATACTGTTGTGTTATTAGTATTTATTTCTTGCAATTTAAAAAATTTTGCTTTTATTATTGAAATATTAGTATTATTTATTTGAATAGTAATAAAGAAACACAAGTTGAGGTTTAGATGATAAATTTTTACTGAATTGATCCTAGGGGACGTTCGGAGTTTTCCGAATCATTTTGATTTGATTCAGTTGCCCTTACGTAGTTTCTGTTTCTATGATTAGTATTGAATCGTTGACGATTTTTGTTATAATTATTATTGTTGCCATTACTGCTGTTATAATTATTATTATTGTTATTGTTGGTATAATTGCGTGGAAAGTTATTTCTTCCACGTGATCGTGTGTTATTGCCACGATAATTGTAGTTAGTCCTATATTTTTGTTTATAGTATAAGATTGCATTTTGTTGGCCAGTTGCATCTGTGCAACTATTGACAAATTTGCTGATTGCATCATTCATGTTATTAAACTGTCCAGCTTCCATGATCAGTTTTACCTTATCGATCGTGCAGTTTTTAGTTAATGCTTTTACAGCAATTTGTGTGGAATATTTATTTGCTAATTCGCATGACAATCCATCTGATATGTATGCGGTTTCTAATGATTTTGTGAGATTTTCTATCTCAGTACAGTAAGCGTTAGCAGTTTTATTATTTTGTTCATTATTTTCGCTGTCAGTACTTCGACTGATTCGCCTTTAACAGTCTTATTTAATTTGTTTATAATTTCTGTTATTGTTGCTTCATTATTTATTAAGTTTCTGGCATTTCCTTTTAACCTTGTTTTTATTAGTGAAACTGCGGTGGCTTCATGATCACCTTTTATAGAATTAACTAAAGACAAAGAATCAAGGAAAGAACGTAAATTTTCAGCCTTACCGTCAAAATCGGTAATCAGCTTTGAAGCCGTGTTTAAAAATTCTACCATAGATTGAGTCATTGTGGATTCGGTTATAGTAATTTTAAGTAGTACACTTTCGTGTATTCGTGTATGGAATTTGGTAGTACAATTTTTACTGCCTTTTTATCGGCTAGTTTTGAAACCCTGTTTGTTAGGTCAAGAAAAAATGCGTCTGCTGCTCTTTGGTGAGATATTGTAAGTCTATTGTAACAAACATTAAATAAAACTCTTATCTCTTCTAATTTTGTAAGAATTGTTTGAAAATGATTGTTAATTGTTTCTGTTTTGATTGGTCTATCAATATTTATACATTTATATGACCGTTCAAAATCTTCTTTTAAAATTCGTGCCTTATTCAAAATATCCTTCCATTCCATTAGGAGAGCTAAATCATTTAATATGGCTATACTTTGTCTAACCCGTCTGCTCTACTAATATATTTCTTTTTTAAGTAATTATGGTGTATTTTGTAAATTTTCAAAATGAAGGTCAAAAGTAGTACTATTGTTATAATTATTAAATTTACTTCAATTAATTTTAAATTTATTTTCGTTTGAATGATTTCTACTTCATTTATTACGTTTACGCTCGGGTTTTCTATTTTTGATTCTGTTTTACCCATATTTGAAATTTTAATTTAATTTTTAAAAAAAAAAAATTTTTTTTTTCTAATTGTTCTGACCACCTAATAGCACGAATTGTTTCCTCTTCTATCTTTGGTTTATTTATAACGTCGTCCTCAGTTGGAACGCCTGGCATACCTATTATCTTCCAAAAATCTCCTAAAAGTTTTAGCCTTTCTTTCATAGGCAATTCCTCTTCTTCATAAATTGGATTATCCATTATAAAGGTACCCAAAAAAAAATATTTTTTTTTTTTTTAAATGATAAATTTTAAATTTTATTTAAACATAGATTATGTCAAACAAAGTGTGAAGAAAAGGATTATATGTGTTAGATAAAAATTTATTATTAAATAATCTTAAAAAAAAAGTTGTCAACGGCGGTTAACGCCTACCGACCTAAATGTGCCTTTAAATAAGCACTATTGTATAAAAGAATTATTAGTTTACTTTTTTTTTTTAAAGGATTATACCTTATTTAGTTTTATCTGGATGAGCCGGTCCAGCTCATCTATGCGCTTCCATATCTTTGTGGAATCGTTCCACGTTGGTGGCACTTCCTTGTTGAGCTCGCGTAATAAAAGGGATTTTTCCCTTTTCAACTTACATAAATATCCCCCTCTTCGCTTTGGTTTTTTAACTGCAGGGATTGATGTAAGACGGTGGTTTTGTTTTTTTTTGGTTCCTTTTAAGGTACTCTTCTATTGTTAGTTTCTTAGGTCCTTGTTGCATACTTGTTGAAGGTTGTTTTCCCAGGCCGTGGGATGTCATCCTTTTCAGTGTCTCTTGGCCAGACACTCTTCCGACGGAGACTTGGCTGTCCGTCGGGGCCTTTTGGTGCAATAAATGCACTCCAAAAAAATTTAGTTGGGTGCTCTTTATATCAAGCTACTCCAGGACTGGCAGGATCGCCATGTAGTGTAATTAAAACAAATTATTTATTTAAACTAGAGTTCACTAAGGAGCTCCTAGTATTTATTTAATTTATTTTATTTTTCTTAGAGCTCGCTGAGGAGCTCCTAAGAATGTCTATTTAGTAATTGTCTTAGAACTAGTTTTCATCGTCTTATATACTAACAATGAGAAGAATTCTTAACCTATCTTAATGTAAGAGGGAAAAGAAAAGGTACATGCTTATTAGGCAAAATATTCATTTTAGTTTCCCAAGGTAGACATGCGGCGTGTGTATCATAAGAATTTTATTAAACCCTACTCAGTAACACATGTGCCCAACAAATAATTAGGTTTGTTTATATTTATGAAAGTAATGATTTAAGTGCTTTATGCCGTTGCCTTTGAACTAACTCAAGGGGTGTCAAGTGATCGTCACCAAAAATATTTTAGTTGAGGTTTGTAAATGCAATTCGACACTGTTGTGTGCACTGCTTAATACATTGTTGGTTAATGTTACAGTAGGACCACGATACTGATTAATGTTACAGTATGACCACGCTACAGTACGCACGGTAAGTGGTAAAAGGATTCACAAGGCTCACATAAAAAATTTGAAACAAATTCCATAAATTATCAAACATTCTATTTCTTTCACAAGATTTTTTTCTAGAATTCAAAATAACGCAATTACTAAAAATATATAAAGCGCTCTATAAAAAATTGGTGAGTGCCTCAGGCACTGGGGTTCGACTCCCTAAGGGCAGCGCTCATTACTATTATAAAAATGCCGAAATACATAAATTGAAATCAATATAGATTTGAAATTAAATTATATAAAAAAGGGAAAAGAGTAAACTCTTTACATACATATATAAAAATCTATCATTTAATTAGAAAAATAAAATTCAAAAAAAAAAAAAAAAAAAACGGCTTTGCCAGAATTACACTAATCACTTATGTTATTTAATAAAATAATTATTTGTCAGGAAAAATGATTTCCAAAATAAGTATTCTCTTTATGGGTTATATTTTTACTCTACACGCTGAACAAATTTTTCACTATGACGTCCCTATTGTTACTGTGAGAGCTGGCAACGCTTGGACGATTAATGGCAATTTTAAATTGGTTCACGTCATCAACCTGGATGAATACGCAACAATTGCGGACAATATAACAATGCTGGTCCAGAAACACTTGCCGCCCGGCAAGACTAAGGAAATAATTGATTACCATCTGACGCAGGTGCAAGAGAGACTCATCGAGCTAGGAGCCATACGGGCCACAACCCGAAGATCAATCGATTGGATAGGATCCGCATGGAAGTGGGTCGCTGGCAATCCGGACGCTGCAGATTGGAACTCTATTTTAAAAAGTCAAAACGCAATAATTGATAACAACAATGAACAGTACAAGATTAACGCACAAATATTGAACACCACGAATGAAATTGTTCATAAAACGAATGATCTTATTATCAAAATGAACGAGATTAGCAATGGCAAAGAGGCCGAGAGAATTGGACAGAACACTATGAACCAAGTTCTCATTCTAAAAGATATGAGTAACGAAGTAGTAAGGGCTTGTCAATTGGCTAAAAGTGGAATTATCAACACAAACTTATTGAATAGAGCTGAGGTCGAGGATACTATTTCCGAAATGGAAACACTTCCATATGCTAACGCCATCGAAGCTATTGAACACGGGAATCCATCCATATATACAAATGGGTCACTATTGCTATATGTCCTCTCCATTCCAAAGCTGAAAAAGGACTTTTATCACCGACTCATCGCTAGAACAACAATAAGAATGGGTAGACAAATTGAATTGCCATTTAATGAAATACTGATAAGTCAAAATGAAACGTTTGGTGTGAAAACCCCCTGTCTAAACATCAACAAAGTAACAGTCTGTCAACAAACATCTCTAATCAAAATGGCTGAAGAAACTGTATACCACGCCTGCTCAAAGGAGGAATTGCGAACTGCCGCTACAAGATGACCAAGACGCATGTAAGAGAAATGTTAACAACCGATATTATTTTCCTAACAAACTTCGAGGGCGTCCTTAAAACCCAAACACATACAAAAACGCTCAATGGAAGTTACCTGATACAGCTGTATAACGAAAGCATACTGATCAACAACGAAACATTCTCCAGCACATCTGTTTCGAGGCTACAACCACTTCCCCCTGTCCTAACCAACGTGGCTGATCAAAAACTACTGGTAGACATCGACCAAGTCCACAACTTAAGTTTGCACAACGTAAACAAGCTTGAGTATCTTGGTTTGAAATTGAACTTGTCACTTGGAACACATATAAGTATCGCGATTGCGATGGGTATTTGCGTTGGAGTCCTGTGGCATAGGATAACTAGGAGAATCAACCTACCAACAATCAAATTTCCTCAGACAGCCGACCCTACCACTAAACCAAGGAATGTGATCTGCGGGACGCAGATATTTAAAGAGGGAGGAGTTAGCGACACCAACTAAATCAATTTGCAATAATCATCATTTAATAAATTAAGAATTTCTACACGCGTATCCGGTCTAATTACAAACTGTCTACTTGCACTTGTTTCGTGGGAAAGCTATTTTGTTGGATCAGCATTTGAATATTGGCGCATGTATTGCAATATGATCGGACAACCAAAAAGCCAAGTAGAAGAAAGGAAAAACAGTTAGTCTTGGTTGCGAGCTTCTTCGGTTCAGTGTTATAAATTTAATTTGTGAATAATTAATATTGTGAATAAAGAATTAATTGTTTGATTTGAAATTTAAATATAAAGTGAGTTATTTAATTAATAATTGGCGCTGTTGGTTGCGCCTTAAATAATTTGTTTATCGAACTCAAGTGTAGATCCTTTAACTTTTATACGAGTAACTCAAAAACAAATAAATAATCATAAATTACAAAAACAAAAAAATAACCGCAAACAAAGAAACACAAAAAGGTGCCCTTGAGGAATACTCTATATGAGTACCTCAAATACAAAAAATTATGAAGCGAGTTCTAACAGCAGAAATTACTATTTTACTGTGAGTTCTGAAGCTCTCAATGAATATTATACAAATAATAAATCTAATGAAAGTATTTTTTTAACGGCAAATCCAATTTTTCGTCAGCGATCAACTTCGCTTTGTCCAATGCCAAATAGTGATTCATTAACATTACAGTTGCCTAGTACTTCTTCATATAAGTCAGTAATATCATCTCTTTCAGGCTCGTGTTCATCACTTAATAAAGTTATCACTACAGATAAAAGTAGCTCAAAACCCAAGGTACAAGTCGGAATGGACAGATACATAACAGTGGTAAGGCGTGGGCGAAGCCCGAATTCTTCAAAAATTTCATCTGCTCCAAAGATGTCTAGGGATAATAGCGCATCATCTACCAATCGTCAAAATCGTTTTTCATTATTGCAAGTCACAGATGACAAGTCTTTTAAGCCACCACCTATATACTTGAGAGTGAAAAATTCTAACGGCCTAATTAAAAAATTAGTCTTGGCCATTGGTGAAAACGCATTTCATGTTATTCCAATAAAGCGTGGTAACATTGACGAAGCTAAAATTCAAATATACGAAGAAAAAGATTTCCGCAAAATAGTGACTGAATTCTAAAAAAATAAAACAAGTTTTTATACGTACCAGCTTAAGAGTGCCAAAGGTATGCAGATCGTATTGAAGGGTATTGACTCTTATGTTAATCCCGAAGAAGTAAAAGATGCACTCATAATACAAGGAATGTTACCAACATAACAACTAGGGAGAAGATCCCCCAGCCTCTATTTCGTGTTGAACTAGAGCCGAATGATATATAGCTGAAAAAAAAACGAGACGCACCCAATTTATAGCCTAAAATACCTCTTATACCGAAAAATCACAGTTGAAGAGCCACATATGCGATCAGGTCCCGTACAGTGCCATAATTGCCAAGAATATGGCCACACAAAAACATACTGTAAATTACCCAGAGTTTGTGTTATGTGCGGCGAATTACACGGCACTGCTAGTTGCAATAAGCCAAAAGATCAAAGTGATAAAAAATGCAGTAATTGTGGAGGTAATCACACCGCTAACTACAGAGGTTGTCCTGTGTACTCTTTTGTCAAGCAGACTATGGTGCAAAAACCCAAATTAGCTCCATCTCAATCAGCAAACGCTTACTCCGCCACTTTTGTGCAAATGAGCCAACCAGTTACTTTCCGTGTATCGTGTGCCGATGCTGCTGAAACAAATTCTATTCCCCCACAAAATGTTACACCTCCAAATAATTCATCGAATACAAACTCAAGCTTTAACTTTAGTCGCCTTGAAGCTACTATTGACAAGTTGGTGCAAACTATAAATAATTTTACAACAAATATAACTACCATGATGCAAGAAATGCTAAGAATGCAGAATACTCTGCTTCAAGCATTAATTAACAAGCCATGAACAGGTTAAAAATATGTTTCTCAAACGGCATTCGCCAACATAAAAATGAACTTGAGCACTTCCTTACGGAAAAAAATATTGATATAATGTTGGTCTCTGAGACACATTTGACTTCGAGAAGCTTTTTCAAAATAAATGGCTACACTATGCATGATACAAAGGACCCTAGAGGGAGAGCATGCGGTGGATCTGCAATTCTAATTAAGTCAAGACTCAAGCACTATATCCTTGACATCGTTAGTGAAGAATATATGCAAGCTACGAATATTTTTGTAGAAAATTTTTGTTCTAATTTCGCGATATCATCAATTTACTCACCTCCCAGATTTTCAGTTACCGAAGGTCAGTATGAGAAGTTCTACAAATCGCTTGGATCTTGTTTCGTGCCAGCTGGAGACTACAATGCAAAACATACGTACTGGGGGTCGCGCCTTGTAACACCCAGAGGTCGAGCTTTGTTCAATACAATTTCAAAAATGGGCTTAGATGTTATTTCAAGTAGGTAGCCCACTTATTGGCCTACTGACGTACGAAAAATTCCGGATGTTATAGATTTCGGCGTCATAAAAAGTATTTCTAGGGAATTAATTCACGTTGAAGCTTCCCTAGATCTCTCGTCCGATCACTCTCCCACGATCGTTACAATCTGTAGCCCACTGAGAAGTGCTTTACCTCACCCATATGTCAAGATGATAAATTGTGTTTATTGGCTGGGATTCAAAAAATATCTTCGTAGCCATTGCACGGAAAATATTGCGCTAAGAACACCCAATGATATTTAATCGAACATTGCAAATCTCAACGAGAATATTAAACAAGCTTCTGAACATGCCACTACCTCCCATCCGTATACTGGGTTCAATAAAATTTATTCTACAGACGTTGAACATCTCGTACGTGAAAAAAGAAGAGCTAGAAGGGAATGGCAACAGCACAGATCACCTCAATACAAAATCAGATTTAAAGAGTGCACTAAACGACTCCAAGAGTAGCTTGCATCTGAAAAAACTGCATCTTTCAAAAATTATCTGGAAGGCCTTGATGTCACACCAGCATCTAATTACTCTTTGTGGCGCGCTGCTAAAAAGCTTAAAACACCCGTTGAGATTAAGCCACCTCTGCGCACATCTACCGGAGGTTGGCAAGAAGCGATACTGAAAAAGGTAACATATTTGCTGAGCATTTAAAATCCGTATTTACACCAAATACATGTAGCGGTGTTGCTGATTTGCCGAGTGTAGTTGCTCTACCCCCTCGACCCTTAAAATTTACGATGTGTGCTGTACAAAAACTAATTGCCGAACTCAACCCGAAAAAAGCTCCCAGTATGGATGTAATTAGTAACCAGATGCTGATTAAGTTACCTCGTACTGCAATTAGAATCCTGTTATTAATTTTTAATGCCATTTTACGACTGGAGTATTATCCAGACTGCTGGAAGCTTGCCAAGGTTAAACTGATTCCAAAGCCAAGGCTGAGTCATATAGGCCAATAAGTTTACTGTCAACAATGTCAAAGCTGTTTGAAAAGCTACTCGTGTCAAAATTGTCTTCAATTTTAACTGATAATGGGGTGCATTCCGGACCAATAATTTGGTTTTAGAAGCCAGCATAGCACCATTGAGCAAACGCATAGATTGGTTCAATTTATCAGAAAAACATTTGAGGAAAAGAAGTATTGTTCTGCCCTGTTTATTGATGTTTCTCAGGCATTTGGTAAAGTGTGGCATGAAGGCCTGATTTTGAAATTGAAGACATACTTACCAATAAACATTCTAAATCTTTTGGAAAGTTACATTCTTGCACGAAAATTTACAGTTGTGGAAGGACACTTTATGAGTATGCCTGAAACTATCTCATCCGGTGTGCCACAGGGGAGTATACTGGGGCCATTTTTATATTTGATTTATACTTGTGATATGCCTGCGAGCAGTAGTATACACACTTCTACATTTGCCGACGATACCGCCTGCCTTAGTATGCACGAAAACCCTGATTAGGCATCCGGAAACTCCAGGAACACATTAGCCAGATGGAACTATGGTTAAACTTATGGAGAATTAAGGTAAATGAACAAAAGTGTGTCCATATAACATTTACTTTACGAAGTTATACTTGTTCCCCCATTCGGATTAATAATCAAGTTGTTCCTCAACATACACATGTGAAATATCTTGGTATACACCTCGATCGACGGCTTACATGGAAACATCACATTGACTATAAGTTAACTCAAATGAAACTAAAATTAACTCAGGTACATTGGCTGATTGGCAGAAATTCAACACTCAGCCTAGACTGCAAACTTTTAATATACAAGTCGCTTTTAAAGCCAATATGGTGTTACGGTATCCAGCTATGGGGCACTGCTTCTGCTTCCAATGTAGAGAGAATTCAACGAAGACAAAACAAAATTTTAAGGTTAATAACATCTGCTCCATGGTACATTAAGAATTCAAATATACATCGTGATTTAAATATGCCACTAGTGATTAAAGAAATTGCAAAATACGCAGGCAAATATCTAACAAAACTCGAGTCACATCCTCATCCGCTTGCTCGCAATATTTTGAACTTCACTGGACACATCCGCTTAAAAAAGAGAGATATAAGGGCTCTAATACTAAACACTCCGAATGAAGTTGCTTGAAAATACTTTTTTTTTGCTTATCACTACTTATGTATTATTTACAACTATCACTCAGTTATGTCTGGCATTGGTCGGGCCTATTAATTATATGTTAGATTTAAGATTTGAATACTTATTGTTAGTTCATATATGAAGATACAATAAATGAAAAACATGCATTAAAAAAAGTTTATAACCATTTTACTACTTTTAGTAAATATTTCTTTTAAGTCAGTACACACTTCCTGAAATTTGAGAAATTTATTGTGTATTTTTATGAACTATTTTTGAGGATATAAACTTTTTATTTTTACTCATATTAAGTAATTTTTACTAGATTTTTGAAAAAATTTACTTAAACTTAGAAAAAATTACTAAAACTTCGAAAATTTTTTTTTAATTTAGGAAAAAAATTTCTTAATAATATTACATGTTTTTTTTTGAGTGTATGTATGTACGAATTAAAGACCTGCAAAAGAAGTTTTGTATAAACTTTTAAGACATGAGGGCAATTTCAAATGCTTTACTACAGTGAAATCTTCTGAAACAAACACTAAACAACGTGTTCGGCAATACATTTGTTTAACTTATTGCACGTAAAGTAAAGAAGAAAATAGTTCGTGACTGAAGAATTTGTGGTGATTGTGATTTTTTCTCTCATTGACGCGTATACTAACGTCATGCATGTACATACATACATACATACTTACATAATTTTTGTATGCTCTCTTATTTTTCTGCGCACATAAAAACGCACACATGCATTTACATGAGTTGTGTGCCCTTGCGTTAAATAACCTCCCTTAAACACATGCATAATAGCTTACCCTCTAAATCTTACACACACACCCAAACGTACAATATGCAAAATAACAAGCATACATGTATCAACAGTACTTATTTTCATTGTTTGTTTAAACAAGACGTCTTGGCGACATCGCTTGTTAACAGTCATATACTACGTTTATGAGCGCACTATTTGCAAATAAAAATATTTGCAAATAAATTAACTCACTGTTTATACGGCATTTTAAATGTATAAAAACTTGGTAGCACTTACATGGAAATGTTACTTATGTTTGCAAAAAAAATGTGCAAATGTGTAAAATATCAAACAAAGCATATTAGTGAAAATGTTTAACTACAGTAAATGTAAACCAATGATGCGCACACAATGCCCCCGGGGGCCGAACAATTTTCGCGATTTACACATACACAACAGGAATGTTGACGAAGCGCACTGCAAAGAGTACAAAAGTTATAATTTTATTCAGTTGTATGCCAACTTTTAAGAAAGAAGGTTGATGTCGCTTGATTTGTTATGATACAACAACAAAATAAACAGTTGAGATTATAAGTTAGAGAAAAAGAGAAGAACAACTGAGTATTTTTATGATTTTTTTTCCAGCATTTGAATACACTTGAAATAATTTTATGTTTACATATTAACCATTTTTTTATTATTTTGAAATGTGGAAGGTATATTATGAGAAACATTTTTTATTTTCACTAAACATATTTAATGAAGCTGAGTGCCTTGTATGCAATCAAAAATTAAAAAGAATAAGTGCATACAGTTTTAAGCGTCATTATGAAAGTCGTCATTTAGAAATGTGTAGTTTGTCAGGGAGGACAGAGATAAGCTTATAACAAAATTAAAAAAGAATTTGGAATTGAAAAATAATAAAGCTTTGCGTGATTGTAAAATCAATACAAATACCGCAACATGCAGGCAACTAATAGCTACATACATTATTTAAAATTGAAATTTTTCGACAAAGCAAATGCTTTACATTACGTAAAACAATTAATCGTAATTGAACTTATTTTTTATTTCCACTTAATCTTTTTCATGATATAATATTTGATTTTTTTAATGTTTCATTCATATTTCAGTTCATGTTATTAATTAAACATAAAAAATGTTGTATACAAAAACATTATTCAATACATTTACCAGCAAATTTCTCCCAGTGCTCTCACCACTACACACACATTTTGAATCTGTTTCTCTTTGTGGACAACGCTGATGTAAACTAAATTTATGCAAGCTTCGGTAGCCGAGTAGCTAGTTTGGTTAATTAGGAATTTGAATATTCGTGGTTCTACGCACGGTGCTTTTTTCATCAAATTTTCAAATTAAATGATAAAGCTATATATATATAGAATTTCGGGAGAACCGATTATTTATTTTTGCTGATTTTCATAATCGATTGTGCTAAGACAAGTGCGGTCATTGCAGTCCAACTCCGAATTATCTAACTTGTTTGGGAGCTTCAAAAAAAGCATTTCAGGCGACCCATACAAAATCTGTACAGACAGACGGACAGACGGACATTTTTTTTCATCTCCTGCTCATAAGGATCCAGAATAACTAACTTTTTGTGGTCACAAATGAATATTGTAGAAGTTACAAAAATCTGGACAAACCTTATACCATTTTTGGTAAAGGGTATAATAAGAAATTATGTTTTGCGTGTATTCATTATTTGCGTATTCAACAACAATTTGCTATTTAGCTAAGTGGTAACTACGTTAGTTTACTAGTCAAGAGATTGCCGGTTGGACTCATCCCAAACACATTTAGTTTTAATAACAGCCAAGCAAAAGCAAACAAATAGAGGTCATCCACACACACAATAACAATTATCACTGAAAATAAAATTTCAGTCAACAAGGTTTTTCTTTGATTCATTAAATTTCTTTATTGACAAAATTACAAATTATTGATAAGATATTTTATTAATTCAAATATTTATATTATCACAGGAAATTCGAAAATTAAATGATCGAATACCGGGATTTCTGTTATCAAAAATAAAACTTATTTTTTTCTGTGTAAGGTAATCTGGTCAGTAGTGATACTGACAATGTCACTAGTAAATCGCTACAATTTCACTATTCGCATTTTCTGCATGTGTACATACAATTGTATATATATATATATATATATATATATATATATATATATATATTCGTAATAAATATATATATATATATCACAAGGGATTTTAACATTTTTCGTTGATCCTTTTGAAACTTTAACTTTTAACTCTTGTGTATTTGTTGTTGTAGCGGTCAAAGTTCTACATACTATGTCCAAATTCCAGGTACGGTTTCGGAGAAAATGGCCTGTGACAGACAGACGGCCAGATGGAGAAACGGACAGCGTTTTTTTCACTTTTGGTGTACGGAACCCTAAAAATTAATAAGAACCCAGCTAAAAAATTATGTATGAAGCATATACATATGATATCCCATATATGGTTCGGATTCGAAAAATGAGGGTATATGGGCATATATGATTATATACATATATTCATAAATTTTCTTACATATAGTAATTAGATTACTAAAATTAAATTTTTTTAGACTTGAGAGAGAGGTTGTATTTAATGAAAAATTTTTTTGGACAAATAATTCAAAACGAACTAAAAGTCATTTCATTCATCAAAAGGTGAATCTATTATTTAAAAAACACATAAATCATATTCGTACATAACATTTAGCTTAAGAAATCAGATTAAAAACTAATGCAATTAATTATAAAAGAAAAAATCCGTCTAACAATAGTTTTCAATAAAGTAATATGAATTTTGTTTCTTATCTAGAGAATTTTGTTATTTTCTATAAAATTAATAACTGGATTATCCTGTTGATTATTTGATATATTAAATGGGGCCACAATGTATAAAATCATACAAGAATGGTTTTTTTAACAAAACGTTTTTCTTTTTTAAACGTTGACGGTACGCATGTAAACTTTGCATACCGTATGTATTTTCTAATGGATTTCCAATTCAGCAGTGATAAAACTCCAAGCATTCATGTATGCATACATTTTTCTATGGCTCTATATATAAAATCTTATATTTATATATGGATCCACATATGAAGAGCTTCATAATTAAATTTTCATATATGAGCTTATATGTTATAATATATTTCATATATTAGTCCATATATAATAGTTTTGCCATGTATAATCCCATATATTTCCATACATAAATTCATACATATTCATATATGTATGTGTAATGTGTATAACTACATTCGTATATTAAAAATATGTATATGCACCATATATAATTTTTTTAGCTGGAAACCTAAATTTTAAAATCTACTGCAGCGAGCTATAATTATAAGTATTATTTGGGAATAACGTAGCCCACCCAACAACGAGCACGGCCGGAATATTAGGTAGCACCGTTCCCAAAACAGTTTGCAAGATATTTGGAATCGTTACCACAAAAAGTTTAAGTTTTCCAGGTCTGGTGCTATGTTTTTTATTTTATAATTTCTTATGCCAAACTATATGTATATGTGGAAATTAAAAACGGTACGACATCGTAAACTTTGCATTAGCGTGCGAAAGATTCGGCATTTCCGATAGAGCTGCTTTTTGTTTGGCTACTGCCTGATTTAAGGACATTGGCTCTTAAGATGAAAATAGGAAACTAATCATTATGTATAAATCTAAGCTAGCTCATGAAAAAATTAAAAGCAGAGAGTACTTGTGTGGAAGAAAGAATAATGATTCGAAAATTAATGATGATTTTAATTAAAAAAAAATTTTAAGGAAAAGAATATAAATTTTCATGTCGAGAGGTGCGGTATAGATTTTAGACGCATGGTTTTTTTAATATTTTCTCCGAATTTCGTGTAGATTACATTTTAGAAAAAAAATCGACCCGCCCTAACGTACACGCTTTGTGTTCCTAATTTTATTCTTTGTAATAGAGCATTTACACTTGCACAAAATCTAGCAGATTCTAATTAAAATTTTAACGAAAATCTACTAAACGAAAATCTACACCGTTTAAAAAATTTTTTTACATTTATCAAGATTTTTGTATCCAAAATAAAGCCCATTAATCGAAAAATTTCCAAAACTACAACCAATCAACTGCAATGTAGCCAATTCACAAATTTTTAAGCAGACCGTAGCTAATTCAATCATCTTTTATATAATTATTTTGTACAGGGTAGTAAAAATAAAATAAAAATATTAGATTTTGAGTAGATTGCCTACAAATCTACTCACAAACTAGATTTTGTTTTGTATGGGAAATCTAACAAAAAGTAGCTAGACTTAACTCGAAATCTCGTAAGTACTAGATTTCGAGATAATGTAAATGCCCTATAAATGAATTTTTTATAATTTTTTGTTAATAAAATTTATATAAAAAAAATAATAATTTTTGGTACTCTCGGGATCATAAAAGAGATACATTCGAAATCGATATCAATAACGAAAGTCTTGGTCAACTGGGATTAAATACGCAATTGGAACTGAAAAATCAAAAGAAAAATGGACACAACATCTCTACTACGATAATTTCCGAATTTATTTACAGCAGCAGTCAGACAAACACAATACTTTTCGGACATGTCGAAAGCTGAAGCTGTTCTTTTTGTATAGATATTCGTTTACTGTGTTACCTTCTACTACAATTCTTGAATTTTTAGAGGTTTTAAACGCAGTCCAACATTATTTGGAGGGTAAACTTAATGAGAATGCTTGACCATATTTTAAGGCTTGTGAAGCACTTTAATAAATGCATATATATGTATGTACTTAAATAGTTTGGCAAATAAACAAGGACGGAGGATTTAGGAGAAATTTCATTTTGGGGTATAATCACCCGTATTGCGTATGTCACGTCGAATATGCGTCTACGAGAATTTCCTACTAGATTAAAGAAAATGTTTAAAAGGTTTGTTTAATCTAGGACCAAATTCTCGTAGTCGAATATTAGACGTGACATACGCAATACGGGTGATTATTTCTATGTAATAACCCAAAATGGGTAATTAAACGAAAATCAACTAAGTCCTATACAAGTATTATTGCTAAACTGATTAGTTTGTTGGAGCGAAAGGGGAAAGAAATTAGTACTCAGCTTCATGTACTGTGAATAAGTTTTGCTTTCTCATTCGTTAAATAAGCGATAAAGGCATTTAATTGGTCTATCACCAACAGTGTCATATGAAGCGCAACAAACTATTTTTTCGTAGCGCCAACTTCGTTTATTGACACTTCCATTGAGTCAAACATTTTCCGTTCATACTACATACATCCATATTATGTATGTACATACATACATATTCTAATCACTGAAAAATTTAACCTTAAAAAACTCGATTTTTAAAATTTTTATTAACATGTACAAATAAAACATATTTTATTTTCAGGAAGCAAACCTCTAAATGTGACGGATTTCTCTTGTATATCTTATGATTATGAATATATGGAGTGTAGCTTTACGAGACCAAAAAATATGATTTTAACGAGATTTGATTTGGAATACAAACTACCCAAAGATGTAAGTTTTATTACTTTTATATAGCACATACTTGTATAAGTGATTATTTGTTTTGTAATTTAATATATTCTATTATTAGTCGTACGAAAATAATTTGTTTCAAAATTTTTTTTTAACATATCGAGCCTTATTTTCGATTTTATCGTAAGCGACAAAAATTAAAGTTTTCAGTAGTTTTTTTTTAATATTTAAATATGTCTTTTACGCAAATTGTCACGATAAAATTGTATAGCCTATTTTATTTACTTATTAAACATATTAATGCAAAGTAAATTTGCATAATATGGTGTTGCACAAATATGGGCGGAGTAACGTAGACCATATGCCCAAGATGGTATTAACAGTATTTTATAAGGTTTTGTGACTGACTGTTCACGACCTATGCCTTCACATAGGAAGTAGGCAACGTGGTTGTTAAAGAAATTCCAAAAAAACGGCAAGATAATACGGTTATCCGTGGCAGATCAGTCAACCAGTGCGAGCGAGACGAAAAACTCTCGAAGGCCGAACAACACACACAAGCCTGACCGCACTTAAGAAATAATTACGATAACGCGAGAGATGTTCCCCGACCCAGAGCTGCTTAACGACGTGTATACCCTATATATTAATACTTATCAACAATTTTGGCATTTTGATAATTCTAATCCTCACAAAAAACATAAATCTGAAAAAGGCCAAATTCCTTTCCAAAATTTCCGTCATCAAAAGTAGTCAGATAAAAATGTTGAACAAGTTCTTGTTTGGCACAATACTTATGACTGAAACATAGTATGCATTATATAAATTTGTAATCGTAAGGGTGTCATATAATTTCTAGATAATCTGCTTTCGTCTGATAAATTTCAGTAAATAGAAAATAGCTTAGAACATATTATACATTATTAAACTTTGAGATATCAAAATTACGCTTTTAGTGCTTTTTTAAATTCTGATGTGCTTTTAGAGCCAAAAAAGCTGGCATCACTGATTGTGACTATCACAGTTTTTGACCCGAAAAAATTAACTTCGATGAATCCTTTTCGAACTGAGGGGGGGAGTCCCCTGAGTGCGAAAGTACATTTGGAAGTGTTAGATTGACTCCAGTTTTTGAGAAATCGGTATATATCCTTTTTCATTCATATAGGTACGTACACAGAAAAAATATCATCAAAATGCAACCAGTAAAACAAATTGTTCATAATTAATTTAAATTGAAATATATATTTAGTTAATATAAAAATTTAAGTTGTTGATACGACAAACACAGACATTTTTTATAATAAACTGAACTAACCAAATTTTATGTTTTATGTTTTATGGCGCAAAAACTTGAAATTTTTTTTATTAAAAATGTCAACTAAAGATTTTGATGCTGCTTATTGTTGATATAACAAATTTTAATTTTTCTAATCTATTAAATTACTCCACAAAATTGTTTGTTAAATTATATCATAACGGAATACATACATGTAGAAGAACTCGTATTTTGTGTGTATTCCTTATTTTCTTATCTAATAAAGATTTGGGGTATTATGCAAAAAAACTTAGCAAGTAAAGTTGTATTCTAAAAAAATCATTATATCAAATTTCTAAAGTATGTCCCCACGTTTGTTAAGACTACTTTAAGTTGATATTTTCAAATTGTATATTTTGTACCTCAAATATTTTTGTTAATATAACACATGTTATATTACATGTTACATCTGAAAATGAAGCTAGAAGTGTTAGCTCTTAGCTTAGATTTAATATTTCTGTCATGTAATGGAAAACCTCATCAAATTATCCAACTGATTCAAAATACATCGTAAAATCCATAAAAAAAATATTAATATAAATACAATTGCACAAAAATGTTTTAGTGATGTACATACAATCAAAACAAATCGAAAAAAGCTGGGTATTCAAATACTCATTTCATTCGAATAAAAGAAATTGTGATAATACTTCTTTCTTCCCCATATTTTTTTTATTTTAATTGGGTTGCTTTACTTCAAGAAAATAAAAATTAATTTAATAAAATAAAAAAATATTTGAATACCCGAAAGAAATTTTATTCAATTTTGTACATCATAAGCTGTGAAGTGGTTGTTGAACACGGTTGTGTACCAGTATTTATTATTAAATAACAAAATAATTAAAGTTGTGTTTTGCATACAATTTCTTAACAAAGCAATGTTAGCCTTAAAGTGCTTGGCAACTAATATGAACTTTAAAGCTGTAGTAAAATATTTTTTTGCATAAGGGGGTTGCTCTTTAGCTGAGTGGTAAGTACGTCAGTCTATTAGTCAAGAGATTGCCGGTTCGATTTATCCCAAACAAATTAAAAATTTAACACAAAACCAAGTCCAAGAAAAAAAAATTGTGAATAGCACAATTATTTTAATTGAAAATAATTGAGTGGATTTTGTTTTCTTATGTTACAAATGCGTGTTTGTATTTACAAAAATCATTGTAGGTGCCTTTTTAAATAGTATTTTAATTGTATTCACTAATAAATTACTTGTATTTACAAATCTTTTTTTTCTGTGTAGGTGCTGTTAAAAAAATTTTATTCTACTGTATTAGTTTTTTTTTGCCTTCCTAACTTTCTTTTACGGAATGTTAAATTAAACCATTAATGTCGATCAAAAGTAACGATTTTTGAAAATTTTTTCAGGTTTTTTAGCCATCTTATAAAGATTTTCCCAGTATATATAAGTTAAGCTTCAAAAGCAAAATATTGGACTTTTATTTATTTGTTTCTTTTTTTTCTTAACTTAATTAATTAAAATTAAACAACTTTAATAAAATATCTTTGTACAATAACGTTAATATTTATTTGTTTAAATTAAATCATGCCACAAACTTGTTTAAGTGTATACTAAAGCCAAATACTCAAGCCACTTTGTGATCCAAAATTTTTACTGTTTCAACATTTTCGTTGTTTTCTCTCTTTCTCCTTTACTTTTTAAAAACAAGGTAGAATTAGGAACAAAACAAAGTAAAGCATCATTGGAAGCTCAAAATGACAAGTATTATGAAATGACATATATGTATACACGCGAACATATTAGGCATAGGTAACTAAGAAGAATTTGACAGCATTTAATAAAGTTAAAAAGCAGAAAAGTAAGAAGCAAAAAGAAGTTGGCGATAAAATAAGTTTTTTGTTTAAAATTTGATATTTTGTATATATTAAAATGAGCGATTGATTTAAAAAATTTAATAATTTTTGTTACGTGTGCGGAAAGTTCACAGCTATGCCACAAAAAAATAAAATAAGTGAACAATTGGCTGAAATCTATGAACAATGTTTTAATTTGGCAGTCATACAAAACGTGGATTGGGTGCCTCAAATTGTTTGCTGATCTTGCCGCTCAATATTATATGGGTGGATAAATGGTAGCAGAAAAGGCTTTTAATTCGGTGTTCCGATGATTTGGACCGAGCCAATAAATCACGATACCAATAAATGCTATGTGTACATAAATAATTTTGCAGGTCTTAAGAGATTAAAGGCAAGTGGTCACATTTACCAAAACGCTCCATCAGCACAAATAGCACTTTCGTACTCAGATGCAGTGCCTGTTCCAAAAAGACCAAGTCGTACTGAAGCCTATGCACCAGAAACGTATTTCAGCAGAGTCATCGATGTCTTTGTATCAACCCTCCACTATTTCACAAAAATGTATTCATATTGAAATCACGCAGCAACGATTTGACAGAATGGTGCGTCAGCTCAAGTTATCACAACGTCGAAGCATAATGCTCGGTCAACATTTAAGCGCGGTCAATATCCAAGAAAAATGTGTTAAAATTTATTCATCACGAAGCAGCCAGAGGGAATTTTTACAGTTTTTTAACGTAAATGAAAACAATTTATTGACATACTGCAATGACGTTGGTAGATTGATGTTGGCGATGAATTACACATATAGAGCGGAAGATTGGCGACTTTTTATTGATGGGTCAAAAACAAGCCTCAAAGCGGTGCTCTTGTATAAAGACAATTCGAACAACCCTGTACCACTTGCTCCTGCCGTAAACATAAAGGAATATTAAGATGCAATGAAAACGTTCATAGAATCATTAAAGTACAAAGACCACATGTGGAAAATTTGTGCTGATTTAAAACCCAGTGAAAAAAAATGGAAGTCATTCTAGTGGAACTACATTTTCATTGCTTCCAAACAATCGATATTTTTAATTTGCCGAGAGTGAGCTGAAAACCATACAGAAGCTTACTTTAGTCATACAAAACCTTGTAACTCCTCCATAGTGTTAGAAAATACTCACCAGAATTTAAAAAAAATTAATTTTTTTAAAGAAATTTATGAACTATTTTTAGTCTAAAATGTAAAAGTTATTTGCAAATTTACATGAAAACACTGTTTCGGGCTTAAATTCGCATAAAAAGAAACGAATTGTTAAAAAGGGCAACTATTTACCCTTTTTCCTAGATGAAAATATTATCATAGAACACAAAAAAGAGAATTTTTCTTAATATCGCCTCCAATTCAGTGACCAGGCATCGAAAAAGAGAACTTCTTGCAATGACAACCCTATGTAAAAATCATTAGATCGGATCGAAATTTGCACTACTTCCGCATCGTAAACTCTACATTTTCATGACTTTTTTGGAGTCTCTTTTTTATTGGGATATTAAATTCTCTTTTTGCAGACCTTTGCTGGAATTTGAAATCCGAGTTGGATGATAAAGATTAGCATGATATGTAACTGTTATTTCAAAATTTTTTTTATTATTATTATTTTTTATCTTTATAAGATGGCTAAGAAACCTGAAAAAATTTTCAAAAATCGTAACTTTTGATGAACATTAATGGTTTAAATTACGTGAAATTTTAAAAAAAAAGTCAAAACATTCTGTAAAAGAAAGTTAGGAAGCCAAAAAAACTAATACAGTGGAATATTTTTTTAAATAGCGCAGAGTTACCTATATGAATGAAAGAGGATATATACCGATTTCTCAAAAACTGGAGCTAATCTGACACTTCCGAATATACTTTCGCACTCAGGGGTCCCCCTAAAAGTTCGAAAAGGATTCATCGAAGTTCATTTTTTCGACTATCACAGCGTAATTTGTTTAAAAAAAGATAAATGTGTTATTTCTTGGATCTTTTATGCCCACATAAAAAAATATCATCGAAATGCAATCACCAAAACAAATTGTTAACATTTAATTTAAAAATTAACAATCATCATTGTTAATATAACAAATGTTAATTCTTGTAGTCAATTAAATAACTCAACAAAATTATTTATTAAATTACATATATCATACAATAAATCATGCTTTGTTGTGAATTCATTTTTTGTGTATCTAAATCTGCGATCACACTTGTCAAATAGAAATTGAAAAAGTTTTGATTCAAAATATACAGTTTTGAGCACAACTCGTCAATAATGTCATAGAATCCAACATTATTGGGTTGTCTTTGACTTGACAAACTTTTCTCTGAATGGAACGATTTTTCATTAGCATTTAGTGGTTACGCTTTTTTGGGCAAATGTTTGACAAGTGTGACCGTACCTTAATAAAATGTTGCTCTTTAGCTGAGAGGTAAGCAATTTAGTTTATTATACCTGAGGTTGCAGGTTCAACTCAACCAAAAGACATTTAGTGTTTTTCGCAGAAAAGCAAAATTCTGTATCCAGGATTGTGATTGTGTATAAAAATAGTATTGTTAATATAACAATAATGATAATCAAAATTTGTGCGGAAATACAACAATTCACATTGTTAATATTTTTTTTTTATGCATGTTATTTTTATTTATTGTATCTTCATATATGAACTCGACCCATAAAATTTAAAATGTGTGATGTACAAAATCTAATTGCTGAACTCAACCCGAAGAAAGCGCCGGGTATTGATGGAATTAGTAACCAATAGCTAATAAAATTGCCTCGTATTGCATTTAGAATCATGTTATTCATTTTTAATGCCATTTTACGACTAGAGTATTATCCCCACAGCTGGAAGCTTGCCAAAGTTAAAATGATTCCAAAGCCGGGCAAAGATCTTACCAAGGCAGAATCATACAGGCCAATAAGCCTGCTATCAACAATGTCAAGACTTTTCGAAAAACTGCTCATGTCAAAACTGTCCCCAGTTCTAATTGGTAGTGGGTGCATCCCAGACCATCAATTTGGTTTTAGAAATCAGCATAGCAACATTAAACAAACGCATAGATTGGTTCAATGTATAAAAAGAACATTTGAAGAAAAGAAGTACTGTTTTGCACTGTTTATTGACGTTTCGCAGGCATTTGATAAAGTGTGGCATGAAGGTCTAATTTTTAAATTAAAAGCATATCTACCAACAAATAAATTTGGTGAATTTATTAGAAAGTTACATTACTACCCGGAAGTTCACGGTTGTGAAAGAATTCATGAGTGTGCCCGAATCTATATCATCCGGTGTGCCACAGCGGAGCATGCTGGGGCCAGTTTTGTATTTGATTTATACTTGTGATATGCCATTGAGCAGTAAAATCCATACATCTACGTTTGCCGATGATACAGCCTGCCTAAGTATGCACGAAAATCCTCATGAGGCTTCCCGATATCTACAAGAACATATAACACAACTGGAACTATGGTTAAAATTATGGAGAATTAAGGTAAACGAGCAAAAGTGTGTTCAGGTAACATTTACCCTGCGAAGAGATACTTGTTCCCCAATTCGAATCAACAATCAAGTTGTTCCTCAGCATTCACATGTAAAATACCTTGGTATACACCTTGATCGACGACTTACATGGAAACACCATATTGACTCAAAGCTAATACAAATGAAACTTAAACTAACTCAGATATATTGGCTGATTGGTAGAAATTCAACACTCAGCCTAGACTGTAAACTTTTATTATACAACTCGCTCTTGAAGCCAATATGGTGCTACGGAATGCCGTTATGGGGCACTGCTTCAGCTTCTAACGTCGAGAGAATCCAACGAAGGAAAAACAAAATTTTACGCTTGATAACATCGGCTCCATGGTACATCAAAATCTCAAATATACATCGTGATTTGAATATGCCACTAGTGATTGAAGAAATAGCAAAATACGCAGGCAAATATTTAACAAAACTCGAGTCACATCCTAATCCGCTTGCTCGTAACATCTTGAATTTTACTGGCCACATTCGCTTGAAAAAGAAGGACACAAGGGCTCTTTTACTCAACACTCGAGATGGGATTGCTTGAAAATATTTTTTTTCTCTTTTTTTTTTTGATTATCACTACTTATGTATTATTTATAACTATCACTAAGTTTATGTCCGACAGTGGTCGGGGGCCTAATACTTATATTTTAGATTTAAGATTTGAATACTTATTGTTAGTTCATAATTGAAGATACAATAAATAAATAAATGTATTAAAAAAAAATATATATGAACTAACAATAAGTATTCAAATCTTAAATCTAACATATAATTAATAGGCCCGACCAATGTCAGACATAACTAAGTGATAGTTGTAAATAATACATAAGTAGTGATAAGCAAAAAAAAAATTTTTCAAGCAACTTCATTCGGAGTGTTTAGTATTAGAGCCCTTTATCTCTCTTTTTTAAGCGGATGTGTCCAGTAAAGTTCAAAATATTACGAGCCAGCGGATTAGGATGTGACTCGAGTTTTGTTAGATATTTGCCTGCGTATTTTGCAATTTCTTCAATCACTAGTGGAATATTTAAATCACGATGTATATTTGAATTCTTAATGTACCATGGAGCAGATGTTATTAACCTTAAAATTTTGTTTTGTCTTCGTTGAATTCTCTCTACATTGGAAGCAGAAGCAGTGCCCCATAGCTGGATACCGTAACACCATATTGGCTTTAAAAGCGACTTGTATATTAAAAGTTTGCAGTCTAGGCTGAGTGTTGAATTTCTGCCAATCAGCCAATGTACCTGAGTTAATTTTAGTTTCATTTGAGTTAACTTATAGTCAATGTGATGTTTCCATGTAAGCCGTCGATCGAGGTGTATACCAAGATATTTCACATGTGAATGTTGAGGAACAACTTGATTATTAATCCGAATGGGGGAACAAGTATCTCTTCGTAAAGTAAATGTTATATGGACACTCTTTTGTTCATTTACCTTAATTCTCCATAAGTTTAACCATAGTTCCATCTGGTTAATGTGTTCCTTGAGTTTTCGGGATGCCTCATCAGGGTTTTCGTGCATACTAAGGCACACGGTATCGTCGGCAAATGTAGAAGTGTGGATACTACTGCTCACAGGCATATCACAAGTATAAATCAAATATAAAAATGGCCCCAGCATACTCCCCTGTGCACACGGGATGAGATAGTTTCAGGCATACTCATAAAGTGTCCTTCCACAACTGTAAAATTTCGTGCAAGAATGTAACTTTCCAAAAGATTTAGAATGTTTATTGGTAAGTATGTCTTCAATTTCAAAATCAGGCCTTCATGCCACACTTTATCAAATGCCTGAGAAACATCAATAAACAGGGCAGAACAATACTTCTTTTCCTCAAATGTTTTTCTGATAAATTTCAAAAAGTTTTGACATTGTTGACAGTAAACTTATTGGCCTATATGAGTCAGCCTTGGTAAGATCTTTACCTGGCTTTGGAATCAGTTTAACTTTGGCAAGCTTCCAGCAGTCTGGATAATACTCCAGTCGTAAAATGGCATTAAAAATTAATAACAGGATTCTAATTGCAGTACGAGGTAACTTAATCAGCATCTGGTTACTAATTCCATCCATACCGGGAGCTGTTTTTGGGTTGAGTTCGGCAATTAGTTTTTGTACATCACACATCGTAAATGTTAAGGGTTGAGGGGGTAGAGCAACTACACTCGGCAAATCAGCAACACCGGTACATGTATTTGGTGTAAATACAGATTTTAAATGCTCAGAAAATATATTACCTTTTTCAGTATCGCTTCTTGCTTAACCTCCGGTAGATGTGCGCAGAGGTGGCTTAAACTCAACGGGTGTTTTAAGCTTTTTAGCAGCGCGCCACAAAGAGTAATTAGATGCTGGTGTGACATCAAGACCTTCCAGATAATTTTTAAAAGATGCAGTTTTTTCAGATGCAAGCAACTCTTGGAGTCGTTTAGTGCACTCTTTAAATCTGATTTTGTGTTGTGGTGATCTGTGCTGTTGCCATTCCCTTCTAGCTTTTCTTTTTCACGTACGAGACGTTCAACGTCTGTAGCATACATTTTATTGAACCCAGTATGCGGATGGGAGGTAGTGGCATGTTCAGAAGCTTGTTTAATATTCTCGTTAAGATTTGCAATGTTTGATTATATATCATTGGGTGTTCTAAGCGTAATATTTTGCGTGCAATGGCTACGAAGATATTTTTTGAATCCCAGCCAATTAACACGATTTATCATCTTGACATATGGGTGAGGTAAAGCGCTTTTTAGTGGGCTACATATTGTAACGATCGTGGGAAAGTGATCGGACGAGAGATCTAGGGAAGCTTCAACGTGAATTAATTCCCTAGAAATACTTTTTATGACGCCGAAATCTATAACATACGGAATTTTTCGTACGTCAGTAGGCCAGTAAGTAGGCTCCCCACTCGAAATAACATCCAAGCCCATTTTTGAAATTGTGTTGAACAACGCCCTACCTCTAGGCGTAATAAGACGCGAAACCCAGAACGTATGCTTAGCATTATAGTCGCCAGCTGCTACGAAACAAGGTCCAAGAGATTTGTAGAATTTCTCGTATTGGTCCTCAGTAATTGAAAATCTGGGAGGGGAGTAAATTGAAGATATCACGAAAATTGTACAAAAATTTTCAATGCAGATATTTGTTGCTTGTAGGTGTTCTTCACAAATGTTGTCAAGAATATAATGCTTGAGTCTTGACTTTATTAGAATTGCTGATCCACCGCATGCTCTCCGTCTAGGGTCCTTTGTATCATACAAAGTGTAGCCATTTATTTAAAAGAGACTTCTAGAAGTCAAATGAGTCTCAGAGACCAACATTATATCAATATTTTTTTCCGTAAGGAAGTGCTCAAGCTCATTTTTATGTTGGCGAGTGCCGTTTGCGTTCCAGAAACATATTTTTAACGTGTTCATGGCTTGTGAAGTAATGCTTGAAGCAGTGTAGTCTGCATTTGCAGCATTTCTTGCATCATGGTAGTCATATTTGTTGTAAAGTTGTTTATAGTTAGCACCAGATTCTCAATAGTAGCTTCAAGGCGACTAAAGTTAAAGCTTGAGTTTGCATTCGTTGAATTATGTGGAGGTGGAACATTTTGTGGGGGAATAGAATTTGTTTTAGCAGCATCAGCATACGATACACGTGAAGTCACTGGTTGGCTCACTTGAGCAAAAGTGGCGGAGTACGCGTTTAATGGTTGAGCTGGAGCTAATTTAGGTTTTTGCACCATATCCTGCTTGAAGAAAGAGTACAAAAGACAACCTCTGTAGTTAGCGGTGTGATTACCTCCTCAATTACTGCATTTTTTTCCGCTTGATCTTTTGGTTTGCTACAACTTGCTGTACAGTGCATTTCACCGCAGATAACACACACTGTAGGTAAATTGCAGTAAGCTTTTGTATGGCCATATTCTTGACAATTATGACACTGCACAGGACCTGCACGCTTATGTGGCTCTTCAACTGTGATTTTTCGGTATAAAAGGTATTTTAGGCTATAAATAGGATGAGTCTCGTTTTTTTTCAACTGTATATCATTCGGCTCCAGTTTAACACGAAATAGGGGTTGGGGTACCTTTTCTTTGTTCATTATGTTAGATACATTCTTTACCTTAAATCCCTGGAGGACGAGTGCATCTATTATTTCTTCAGGGACAAAATAAGAATCTATGCCTTACAATACGATCTGCAGGCCCTTAGCGTTCTTCAGCTGGTATGTGTAGAAGCTTGTTTTATTTGTTTCAAATTCAGAAACCATTTTGCCACGTTTTATTGGGACAATGTGGAATTTGTTTTCACCAATGACCGAAATTAATTTTTTATTAAGGGCATTTGAATTTCTCTCTCGCGCGGCTTGGATGTTTTATTCGAGGATACATCGGGTTTGTCGTTCTCATCTTGCAAAATTTTAAAACGGTTTTGGTGATTACTTGAGGATGCGCTGTTATCCCTAGACATCTTTGGAGCGGATGAAATTTTTGAAGAATACGGGCTTCGCCCACGCTTTACCACGGTTATATATCTGTCCATACCGACTTTCACCTTGGGTTTTGAAATACTGTTATCTGTAGTGATAACTTTGTTAAGTGACGAATACGAGCCTGATGGGGATGATATTACTGACTTCTATGAAGAAGTACTAGGCAATTGTAATGTTAATGAATCACTACTATTTGGCATTGGACAAAGCGAAGTTGATCGCTGACGAAAAATTGGCTTTGCCGTTAAAAAAACACTTTCATTAGATTTATTATTTCTATTTTTTTCATTAAGAGCTTCAGAACTCACAGTAAAATAGGAATTTCTGCCGTTAGAACTTCACTTCACTTCATAATTTTTTGTATTTGAGGCACTCATATAGAGTATTCCTCAAGGGCACTTTTTGTGTTTTTTCTTTGCTGACGGTTTTTTTGTTTTTGTAATTTATGATTGTTTGTCTGTTTTTGAGGTACTCGTATAGAGTATTCTTCAATGTCACTGTTTATGTGTTTTTTGTTTCTGTTTTTTTTGTATTTGTTATTTCCACTATTACCTGATTTACACTAAAATTTTTTCATGCAACTAATTTCATGAAAAAAATGCTTAATGTAAATCAGGTATATGTAAAAAATATTATCTAAGCAATAAAGCTTATTTATTAAAGTCAGTATGTACCTATTACGAATAATATGTACTACGAATATTTTTTGTATAATTTTTTGTTTGTTTGGTATGTAAGAAAAAATTCCGCTAATCGACTGTTCGCTATGAAGGTACCACGAGAACTGATTGTTAATATAGCAATAGCTTTATTTATTTAATTTAATTCAGTAATAATAAAGCCGATAAGGCCGAACAATTTATTATGTAACGGTAAAGGCAGAAGTAGTTTGTACGTGCTGTTCTGTTCTGAATCAGCTGTTTTGTTTCTGTTTAGTTGAAAATCTGTATGTGTGGGTAGTTTTTCCTTTTTCGTTCTGTTCTGTTGCGGACAGATCTGTAGAAAATAGAATTCAACGTTAAGTGACAGCCAAAAGTGTGTATGTATTAGTGTGTTGTGATACTTTTTGTACAAGTGTAATCAATTCTATAGGTTGCCAGGTGATTTTTTTTCACAGAAAAAGTAATTGCAAAATATTTTATACGGAAAAGAACGGCACAGAACAGCAACAGAAAGAAAAGAGTAATGAAGCCTTAACACGTAGAAAAACTACACCTTATTAAAATTAGTTGGAATGATATACCAGTATTCAATACTAATATTTAAGAAATTTATTATTCGACATATTGTCATAATTATATTTTAATTTGAAATTTATTTGTTGGTGGTTCAGCTTGGTCTAATTGCATTTCATTGTTGCTGTAACAAATCATCAGTAATCTTCAACCACACATTTTGAATAGTCACAAACCTCTTATCTTAAGCACAGACTTTTAAGAACTATTTGAGAATTCACAAATGATAATATTTTTGAAAATCACAAAAGAAAAATAAGCATAGTAGGCTTAGAAACTTATACAAAACCCAGCAAATAATTTATTTTCAATTTGAATCTATTTTATTTTTCTACACCTTTATACAATTAGAAATCCATTTGATAACAATAAAAGTAATTACAAGGCAAAATGAAAAATAAAATCTAAAATTTAACATTTAAGAAATTTATTATTCTACGATTTTTGAAAATAATTAAATTTTTTTTATTGTGAGATCTTAATGAAAACAATAGAAATAATAAATCTAATGAAAGTCTGTTTTAACGGCAAAGCCAATTTTTCGTCAGCAATCAACTTCGCTTTTCCCAATGTCAAATAGCAGTGATTCATTCACTTTACAGTTGCCTGTTCTTCATATAAGTCAGTAATATCATCCCCTTCAGGCTCGTGTTCATCACTTAACAAAGTTATCACTACAGATAACAGTAGTTTAAAACCCAAGGTGCGAGTCGGAATGGACAGATATATAACCGTGGTAAAGCGTGGGCGAAGCCGAATTCTTCCGCTTCAAAGATATCTAGGGATAACAGCGCATCCTCAACTAATCGTCAAAACCGTTTTCAAATTTTGCAAGATGAGAACGACAATCCCGATGAGTCCTCGAATAAAACATCCAAGCCGCCACCAATCTACTTGAGAGAGAAAAATTCAAATGCCCTTATTAAAAAATTAGTTTCGGTCATTGGTGAAAATAAATTCCACATTGTCCCAATAAAACGTGGCAACATCGATGAAACGAAAATTCAAATTTATGACGAAAAGGATTTCCGCAAAATGGTTTCTGAATTTGAAACAAATAAAACAAGCTTCTACACATACCAGCTGAAGAGCGCTAAGGGCCTGCAGATCGTATTGAAGGGCATAGATTCTTATGTTGTCCCTGAAGAAATAAAAGATGCACTCGTCCTCCAGGGATTTAAGGTAAAGAATGTATCTAACATAATGAACAAAGAAAAGGTACCCCAACCCCTATTTCGTGTTGAACTGGAGCCGAATGATATACAGTTGAAAAAAACGAGACTCATCCTATTTATAGCTTAAAATACCTTTTATACCGAAAAATCACAGTTGAAGAGCCACATAAGCGTGCAGGTCCCGTGCAGTGTCATAATTGCCAAGAATATGGCCATACAAAAGCTTACTGCAATTTACCTACAGTGTGTGTTATCTGCGGTGAATTGCACGGTACTGCAAGTTGTAACAAACCAAAAGATCAAGCGGAAAAAAATGCAGTAATTGTGGAGACAATCACACCGCTAACTACAGAGGATGCCCTGTATATTCTTTTGTTAAACAGACTATGAGTCAAAAACCTAAATTAGCTCCAGCTCAACCATTAAACGCGTACTCCGCCACTTTAGCTCAAGTGAGCCAACCAGTGACTTCACGTGTATCGTATGCAGATGGTGCTAAGGCAAATTCTATTCCCACACAAAATGTTTCACCGCCAAATAACTCAACGAATGCAAATTCAAGCTTTAACTTTAGTCGCATGGAAGCTACTATTGAGAATCTGGTGGTAACTATAAACAACTTTACAACAAATATGACTACCATGATGCAAGAAATGCTGAGAATGCAGAATACTGGGATTCGCGTCTTATTACGCCTAGAAGTAGGGCGTTGTTCAACACAATTTCAAAAATGGGCTTGGATGCTATTTCGAGTGGGGAGCCTACTTACTGGCCTACTGACATACATAAAATTCCGGATGTTATAGATTTTGGCGTCATGAAAAATATCCATAGGGACTTAATTCATGTGGAGTCCTCTCTATATCTCTCCTCCGATCACTCTCCCACAATAGTTACAATTTTAAACCCACTAACGAGTGATTTAAATAACTCATATGTGAAAATGATTAATGGGATAGGATTCAAAAAATATCTTAGTAATTACTGCAGTGAAAACATTCACCTAAGATCGCCTGATGATATTGAATTCAACATTTCCAAAATTAACGAAAATATTAAACAGGCTGCTAAACATGCCACTACCTCCCGTTTGCAGACTGGCTTTAATAGAATTTATTCTACGGAAATTGAATTGAATTGTGAAAAAAAGAGAGCTAGAAAAGAATGGTAGCAACACAGATCACCCCTGAATAAAATCACACTTAAAGAATGTACTAAACGACTCAAAGAGATGCTATCGTCGGAAAAACTGCATTACTGGAAAAATATATAGATGGTCTCGATGCAACGTCAGCATCTAATTATACTTTATGGCGCGCTACTAGAAATCTTAAAAGACCAGTTGATCTTAAATCACCACTGCGTACTTGGACCGGAGGCTGGGCAAGAAGCGATAGTGAGCAACGTAACTTATTTGCTGAGCATTTAAAATCTGTATTCTCTCCCAATTCATGTACGGGTACTGCTGATTTACTAAGTGTAGTTTCTCTACCCCCTCGCCAAAAAGTAATTGCTGAACTCAACCCGAAGAAAGCACCAGGTATTGATGGTATTAGTAACAAAATGCTGATAAACTTGCCTCATATTGCAATAAGAATCCTACTTTTTATTTTTAATGCTATTTTAAGAATACAGTATTTTCCTCACAACTGGAAACTTGCCAATATAAAAATGATTACAAAGCCGGGCAAAGGTCTTGCAAAGACTGAGTCATATAGGCCTATAAGCTTACTATCTAAAAATCTCAAAGCTTTTCGAAAAGCTGCGCATGACTAAATTGTTCAAAATGTTAGCTGATTATGGATGCATTCCAGACCATCAGTTTGTCTTTAGAAGTCAGCATAGTACCATTGAACAAATGCATAGACTGGTCCAAGTTGTAAGAAGAACATTTGAAGAAAAGAAGTATTGTGGTGCTCTCTTTATTGTTGTTTCTCAGGCGGTTGATAAAGTATGGCACGAAGGGCTAGTTTTAAAATTGAAGACGTATCTGTCAATAAACATTCAAAAGCTTTTGGAAAGTTATATTATTGATAGGAAGTTCACTCTTATAGAAGGAGAGTTCACGAGTGTTCACGAATCTATATGCTCTGGTGTGCCACAGGGTAGCATTCTGGGTCCTGTCTTGTATTTAATATATACTTGTGATATGCCTGTGAGCAATAATATCCACACCTCTACATTTGCCGATGATGCAGCCTGTATGGGTGTGCACGAAACCCCTTATGAGGCATCCCGCAATCTTCAGGAACATCTTACCCAGCTGGAAATATGGTTAAACTTATGGAGAATTAAAGTCAATGAACAAAAATGTGTCCATATAACGTTTACCCTAAGAAGAGATACTTGCTCCCCTATTCGAATCAATAATCAAAATAATTTTTGTGACAAAATGTCACAAAAATATTATTTCACCAACAAAAAAAATAAATAATTTTCAGGAAAAAGAAAATAAAATAATGAGCATGAATATAAAGTGAATGTAAAATGTTTGAAATAAGTTTTTTCTATCAAATGTCTCTACATAAGAAATTTAGAAAAAAGAGTTTTAATAAATAAGTGTAAACATATCGACTTGTTAATAACATTTTAGTTCAACAATTGTTGGCATATCTTTTCAACTAAACTATTTTTCATATTTTCACACATAAATTAAAAAATGTGTATACTTTTGTAAAAATTTGGTTGCTCTCGCACCAATTTAAAATGCGAAGTGTTTTGACAGTTCTTGCGAGAAACTTTTCACAAAATATTGCTACAGATACACTTTTTCTCACTTCCTTCCAATAATTACTCGATATTTATTTAAATAACAGATAGTTCTCGCAAAGTAAATATACAGAAACACTTATGCGAGAAAAGCCATTTTGTGTTTCAATTTACACTGTTTTTGTTACGATTCCCTCGTTTCATGTGGGAAAATTTCCGATGCGAGAAATACAGAAACGAGGTACAGGAATCATTTGCAAATAAATTTTAATCACTTTTTAATACTGTTACGTAGTCAAGAATAAAAGGAAGAACAGCAGCAAATAGATATTGTGCGTTATTTATTTTTATTTTTGAGCAATCAAAAGAACTCACACTTTTAATAAGTTTAAACGCAACAATACCAATAATCTTTTTCGCATCCTGTTTTTTAATTCAATCCAACAAATTATTTAATTTAATTTTGTTAATGTGTATTTATGTATGTATGTATGTATGTACATGTGTTCATTTCACAAAATACAGATTTTCTCTTGTTTGTTTTGAAAATTTTGTTAAAATCCCAGCAAAAATTTACACATTACCATCAGAACTTCGTGCCATATAATGACTTACTTTTCTGATTACAAATTTCACTAAGCTACGGTCACACTTGTCAAGCATTTGCCCAAAAAGGCATAAGCAATAAATACTAATGAAAAAATTTTTGATCCAGACACGAGTTTATCAAATTAAACATTTTCGAACACAACTAATAGACAATATCATGGAATCCAACATTATCAGCTACTCCTTAACTTGTCAAACTTTTGTCTGATTTGAAAGATTTTTCATAAGCATTTAGTGGTTACGCTTTTTGGAAAAATGTTTGACAAGTGTGACCGTACCTTTAGCACAGAGAGAACATATTACTTAAAAATCTGTTGGAGCAACAAATATACATATGTATATCTATACATGTATATAAAACAGGATGTGTGTATGTAATTTATGGACTCCAAAGCGGCTGAAGATGAAATTTTCAGGGAATCTTCAGAATATTTGGGCGGATGACACTGCAAAGCCTTATTTTTCATTTTCGGTCTGCGGGCGGAGGGGCGTGGCAAAATCAATTTTCATAATGTTTTTTTAAGGGTTGGGAGGGGTAGCGAAGCACACCGGGTTAACTTAGCATTTACCCATGTAAGTGCAAGTTCGAAAAACTCAATACAGCCCCCAAACAAAATGTTTCGACTTTTTCTGAAGTCAGACTTGTCGTACCGAATTCGTTAAGACACTTCGGTAGTTTCTCTGAACAATTTTTTTAAACATTATAACTTTAATTTTTGAGTACATAAGTAAAAGAATGTGAAATTTTTTTTTAAATAAGTATGTATGTATATGTTGATAAAAAAAAAGGATTGTAACAAATATTAAAAAACGTGAGTATGTGCAAATTATTTCGACAATAGCAGAACATAACGGTGAAGCGGTACTCTGCTATAAAAGCAAAAAAAAAATCGTACCTTCATGTCGTTACGAATTCGTACCGACTTATCGTAACGAATTCGTACCGAAATATCGTTACGAAGTCGTTTCAACCATTTCATAGAAAAATTGTTACGGTTTCGGTAGATCGGAAGATTTTGTCGATCAATCGTTACAAATTCGGAGCATTTTGTTTGATGGGCACTCACACTTTTTTACTAATACAATCATATTTTTTGTACTTACTGCTCAGCTTACAACACAATTTCCTTGTAAGTAAATGTTTGTAAGTAAAATGACAAATAAAAAAACAGTGTTACCGAGATTGAGTTTTGTATAAATTTTTAGTACTTTAGTAAAAATAATATTTATTGTTCATTTCCTCCGTATTTATAAGAAAACATTATATAAAAAATATTTCATGAATTCTTACAAAACAAGTTGTTGAAAAAATATTGTTTTCAGTAATTTTATGATTTTGACTACACGGCAATACTTGATTCATACATTTTTGAAATCAACATATTTTTTTCATTCAAAAGCAAATTTATTTTCATAAGACGTATACTGTTCGAGAACGTTTTTATATTGAACTTACAACTGACTGTGTAAACTCTCAAGTAACTTGCAAGGCTTTCGGTTTTTTCTTCGAAATTTTCGCTTATAATACGTCCCAGCAAAAAAGAGACTCCAAAAAAGTCATGAAAATGTAGAGTTTGCGATCTGGAAGTAGTGAAAATTTCGATCCGATCTAATGATTTTTACATAGGGTTGTCATTGCAAGAAGTTCTCTTTTTCGATGCCTGGTCACTGAATTGGAAGCGATATTAAGAAAAACTCCCTCTTTTGTGTTATATAATAATATTTTTATCTAGGAAAAATGGTAAATAGTTGCATATTTTAACAATTCGTTTCTTTTTATACGAATTTAAGCCCGAAACAATATTTTCATGTAAATTTAAGCAAATAACTTTTAAATTTTAAACTAAAAATAGTTCATAAATTTCTTTAAAAAATTTACTTTTTTTAAATTCTGGTGAGTGTTTTCTAACACTATGGAGGAGTTGCAAGGTTTAGTATGACTAAAATAAGCTTCTACATGGTTTCTTTCTCACTCTCGGCAAATTAAAAATATCGATTTTTTGGAAGCAATGAAAATGTAGTTCCACTAGAATGACTTCCATTTTTTTCACTGGGGTATACACTACTTGCAAGGAATTACTTACATGTGTAATTGCGGGGTAAGCTAGTTTATTTATGTATTGCAATGTTTCACATTTCTGATCAATTATCAATAAAATCTACGATTTTTTCATATTTATAAACAAGAAACCATAAATACAATACAAATAAAAGTCTGACAATATTATATTACCCAGCTAGCATTTTGTACCATAATCGAATCTTTTCCGAATCAGCTTGACGGGAAAAATAACCGCATATGAGCTAATTTTTCGATCATTAATGAAACTACCGTTGTGAGAAAATGGTACCGTACACATGAATCATACCAAAGAATCATTTATGAAACGATTTCCTGATAAATTTTTGAAAAATTTTCTGGTAGTATTTAATTAATTAATCACCTTTTTGCAGTTTCTCTGCATTTGGTTCTTCTATTTTCAACAAATCATTATTTGAACATATATATGAATCATAAATGATTCCTTTTTCTATCAGCCAAGTGATAATGCAGATGTTAATAATCAAAACTGATCTGAGGAGAATCATATAAGAGATTTCTCCAAAAATTATCACCCAAATGCCAGCTGGGTAGCAATAAAAATTGTTTCCGTTCATTTGTAATAACCATGTACGAGTATTGGTAGACACAACTGAATTCAATATATGTTAGAGAGTACCGTGACTGAATATTGGCTTTTGAAATTAAAAAATCTATTCTTGTAAACAATATTTAATTTGAAAAAAAATTGTTATTGTAAGTAACTAATCATTTGTCGCCGTACTGAAATTGTATTGTAATATAAAAGAAAAGAAAATAAAATACAATATTGACATTCCTAACCGAATAAAATATTGAAAATATTGAAAATTTTTTTATTCTGAATACATTTGTGAAAAAGTTTGCGGAATGTAGTAAACAAAAAATAAAAATTAAATAGAAATGTCATATATGTATGTAAATACATACATTGAAATATCTATTGCAGAATAATTACAAAAATTCTGGATTTAACAAAAAAAGGTAAGGAAATTTTTATATATATTGCAAATTATTCGAAGTGTTATTACTAGTATTCTGAAGTGAAATTATTTGTGCAAATAATGTTTAGTTTCTTGGTAGGAAAATGTATCTGTGTAATAAAGCCGAATACCGGCAAGCAAGGTTGGAAACCGAAACAAATAGCGGCATCGGTATTGATACCAGTACAACTATTTTTTAAATTTCGGTATCGGTAACGGTATCGGTATTTTTTTATTTCGGTTTGCCGATATAACTGCTAAATTTATTAGTTCAGACAGTCGACATAGCAAAAAATCTTTTTTTTTTTGTTAAATTTCTTCGGAAAGGGAGTATTTTTATATTAAATTAAAAGTATTTAAACTTACATACAGAAATGTTTCTATATACGTTTTTATATTTTTATTCAAAAATAATTAATAAAAAAGTAAAATAAGAAAACTGCAGTTGAAACTTTGCATACATAAAGTGTACATTTTGGTCAATTAAACAAAATAATAAAAATAAATACATACAGTGTATGTATCAGTGATGCCAGAATTCCTTCACCAAAAATGGCTAAGCGCCATCGAATGCAAAAATCATGAAATTTATGCAAAAACAAGATGGTATTTCATATATTATTTTTAAAGCAAATCGGAAACTTTTTTAAAGTAAATAAAAACAATGAATTGAAGTAATAAGTTAAATAAATGTGGTCACGTTGAGAAACCAACTAGAAAAATCTAAAATGTCAAATATTTAAACCAAGAGTGGCAGGGGCCACGCTAATATTGTACTGAAGCTTTTAACTGCAACTTTCACTTAAAACTATCATCTTAAAAAGAGGACGATGATAATTGAGCGCTGCTCATAACAAAATCTTGAGTTTAAGAAAGTGACGGAGAGTGGGGGCCATAATATTGAAAGCTAGAATTTGAACTAGAGAGTTAAAATTCTATACACCTTAAGTTAAGGGGTGAGTTGCGTAAAGGAAAAATCCAAAAGCACCGGTTGTTACATTAGGGATGTGGGGCCATGTTTATAAGAACTTAGATCAATGTTATACAGAGAACTGAAGAACTGAAATTTAGAAAATAATTGACTTAGGTAAGTTACCAACTAGAAAATATTTAAAACACAAGCTACTCTATTGAATCGTTACATGTACATCTCACTTATCCTAGACTTTAATTTTGCATTTTCAAAAGTACTACATCTAAGCAGACTCTAGAAAAATAGGCGGGGCCACTTCCACTAAAATTTACACTATATTTTACATATTATTCGTAATAGGTACATACTGACTCTAATAAATAAGCTTTATTGCTTTGATAATATTTTTTACATAGTGGAAATAACAAATACAAAAAAAAAACGCAAAAAAAAATAAACAGTGACATTGAGGAATACTGTATACGAGTACCTCAAAAACAGACAAACAATCATAAATTACAAAAACAAAAATAGCAGCAAACAAAAAAACACAAAAAGTGTCCTCGAGGTATACTCTATATGAGTGTCTCAAATACAAAAAATTATGAAGTGAGTTCTAACGGCAGAAATGCCTATTTTACTGTGAGTTCTATAGCCCTTAATGAAAAAATAGAAATAATAAATCGAATGAAAGTGTTTTTTTAACGACAAAGCCAATATTTCGTCAGCGATCAACTTCGCTTTGTCCAATGCCAAATAGTAATGATTCATTAACATTACAATTGCCTAGTACTTCTTCATATAAGTCAGTTATAAAATCCCCTTATAGCTCGTATTCATCACTTAACAAAGTTATCACTACAGATAACATTATTTCAAAACCGAAGGTGCAAGTCGGTATGGACAGATATATAACCGTGGTAAAGCGTGGGCGAAGCCCGAATTCTTCAAAGATTTCATCCGCTCCAAAGATGTCTAGGGATAACAGCGCATCTTCAACTAATCGCCAAAACCGTTTTAAAATTTTGCAAGATGAGAACGACAATCCCGATGTGTCCTCGAATAAAACATCCAAGCCGCCACCAATCTACTTGAGAGAGAAAAATTTAAATGCCCTTATTAAAAAATTAGTTTCGGTCATTGGTGAAAATAAATTCCACATTGTCCCAATAAAACGTGGCAACATCGATGAAACGAAAATTCAAATTTATGACGAAAAGGATTTCCGCAAAATGGTTTCTGAATTTGAAACAAATAAAACAAGCTTCTACACATACCAGCTGAAGAACGCTAAGGGCCTGCAGATCGTATTGTAGGGCATAGATTCTTATGTTGTCCCTGAAGAAATAAAAGATGCACTCGTCCTCCAGGGATTTAAGGTAAAGAATGTATCTAACATAATGAACAAAGAAAAGGTACCCCAACCCCTATTTCGTGTTGAACTGGAGCCGAATGATATACAGTTGAAAAAAAACGAGACTCATCCTATTTATAGCCTTAAATACCTTTTATACAGAAAAATCACAGTTGAAGAGCCACATAAGCGTGCAGGTCCCGTGCAGTGTCATAATTGCCAAGAATATGGCCATACAAAAGCTTACTGCAATGTACCTACAGTGTGTGTTATCTGCGGTGAAATGCACGGTACAGCAAGTTTTAGCAAACCAAAAGATCAAGCGATAAAAATGCAGTAATTGTGGAGGTAATCACACCGCTAACTACAGAGGTTGTCTTGTGTACTCTTTCTTCAAGCAGGATATGGTGCAAAAACCTAAATAAGCTCCAGCTCAACCATTAAACGCGTACTCCGCCAATTTTGCTCAAGTGAGCCAACCAGTGACTTCACGTGTATCGTATGCCGATGGTGCTAAGGCTAATTCTATTCCCACACAAAATGTTTCACCGCCAAATAACTCAACGAATGCAAATTCAAGCTTTAACTTTAGTCGAATGGAAGCTACTATTGAGAATCTGGTGGTAACTATAAACAACTTTACAACAAATATGACTACCATGATGCAAGAAATGCTGAGAATGCAGAATACTCTGCTTCAAGCATTAATTAACAAGCCATGAACACGTTAAAAATATGTTTCTGGAACGCAAACGGCATTCGCCAATATAAAAATGAACTTGAGCACTTCCTTACGGAAAAAAATATTGATATAATGTTGGTCTCTGAGACTCATTTGACTTCTAGAAGTCTCTTTAAAATAAATGGCTACACTTTATATGATACAAAGGACCCTAGAGGGAGAGCATGCGGTGGATCAGCAATTCTAATAAAGTCAAGACTCAAGCACTATATTCTTGACAACATTTGTGAAGAACATCTACAAGCAACAAATATCTGCATTGAAAATTTTTGTACAAATTTCGTGATATCTTCAATTTACTCCCCTCCCAGATTTTCAATTACTGAGGACCAATACGAGAAATTCTACAAATCTCTTGGACCTTGTTTCGTAGCAGCTGGCGACTATAATGCTAAGCATACGTTCTGGGTTTCGCGTCTTATTACGCCTAGAGGTAGGGCGTTGTTCAACACAATTTCAAAAATGGGCTTGGATGTTATTTCGAGTGGGGAGCCTACTTACTGGCCTACTGACGTACGAAAAATTCGGTATGTTATAGATTTCGGCGTCATAAAAAGTATTTCTAGGGAATTAATTCACGTTGAAGCTTCCCTAGATCTCTCGTCCGATCACTTTCCCACGATCGTTACAATCTGTAGCCCACTGAGAAGCGCTTTACCTCACCCATATGTCAAGATGATAAATCGTGTTAATTGGCTGGGATTCAAAAAATATCTTCGTAGCCATTGCACGGAAAATATTACGCTAAGAACACCCAATGATATTGAATCGAACATTGCAAATCTTAACGAGAATATTAAACAAGCTTCTGCACATGCCACTACCTCCCATCCGCATTCTGGGTTCAATAAAATTTATTCTACAGACGTTGAACATCTCGTACGTTAAAAAAGAAGAGCTAGAAGGGAATGGCAACAGCACAGATCACCTTAACACAAAATCAGATTTAAAGAGTGCACTAAACGACTCCAAAAGTTGCTTGCATCTGAAAAAACTGCATCTTTTAAAAATTATCTGGAAGGTCTTGATGTCACACCAGCATCTAATTACTCTTTGTGGCGCGCTGCTAAAAAGCTTAAAACACCCGTTGAGTTTAAGCCACCTCTGCGCACATCTACCGGAGGTTAAGCAAGAAGCGATACTGAAAAAGGTAATATATTTTCTGAGCATTTAAAATCTGTATTTACACCAAATACATGTACCGGTGTTGCTGATTTGCCGAGTGTAGTTGCTCTACCCCCTCAACCCTTAACATTTACGATGTGTGATGTACAAAAACTAATTGCCGAACTCAACCTGAAAACAGCTCCCGGTATGGATGGAATTAGTAACCAGATGCTGATTAAGTTACCTCGTACTGCAATTAGAATCCTGTTATTAATTTTTAATGCCATTTTACGACTGGAGTATTATCCAGACTGCTGGAAGCTTGCCAAGGTTAAACTGATTCCAAAGCCAGGTAAAGATCTTACCAAGGCTGACTCATATAGGCCAATAAGTTTACTGTCAACAATGTCAAAACTTTTTGAAATTTATCAGAAAAACATTTGAGGAAAAGAACTATTGTTCTGCCCTGTTTATTGATGTTTCTCAGGCATTTGATAAAGTGTGGCATGAAGGCCTGATTTTGAAATTGAAGACATACTTACCAATAAACATTCTAAATCTTTTGGAAAGTTACATTCTTGCACGAAATTTTACAGTTGTGGAAGGACACTTTATGAGTATGCCTGAAACTATCTCATCCCGTGTGCCACAGGGGAGTATGCTGGGGCCATTTTTATATTTGATTTATACTTGTGATATGCCTGTGAGCAGTAGTATCCACACTTCTACATTTGCCGACGATACCGTGTGCCTTAGTATGCACGAAAACCCTGATGAGGCATCCCGAAAACTCAAGGAACACATTAACCAGATGGAACTATGGTTAAACTTATGGAGAATTAAGGTAAATGAACAAAAGAGTGTCCATATAACATTTACTTTACGAAGAGATACTTGTTCCCCCATTCGGATTAATAATCAAGTTGTTCCTCAACATTCACATGTGAAATATCTTGGTATACACCTCGATCGACGGCTTACATGGAAACATCACATTGACTATAAGTTAACTCAAATGAAACTAAAATTAACTCAGGTACATTGGCTGATTGGCAGAAATTCAACACTCAGCCTAGACTGCAAACTTTTAATATACAAGTCGCTTTTAAAGCCAATATGGTGTTACGGTATCCAGCTATGGGGCACTGCTTCTGCTTCCAATGTAGAGAGAATTCAACGAAGACAAAACAAAATTTTAAGGTTAATAACATCTGCTCCATGGTACATTAAGAATTCAAATATACATCGTGATTTAAATATTCCACTAGTGATTGAAGAAATTGCAAAATACGCAGGCAAATATCTAACAAAACTCGAGTCACATCCTAATCCGCTTGCTCGTAATATTTTGAACTTTACTCCACACATCCGCTTAAAAAAGAGAGATACAAGGGCTCTAATACTAAACACTCCGAATGAAGTTGCTTGAAAATACTTTTTTTTTTGCTTATCACTACTTATGTATTATTTACAACTATCACTTAGTTATGTCTGGCATTGGTCGGGCCTATTAATTATATGTTAGATTTAAGATTTGAATACCTATTGTTAGTTCATATATGAAGATACAATAAATAAAAAACTTGCATAAAAAAATATGTCAATTAGGAATTGTTCACTAAAGAAACTATAAACAATTAGATCCAAACGCACAAATAAAAAACAAAAGTTAAAGAAAATCAAAAGAAAAATAAAGCAACCAGAATCAAGGCCCTCAGAATCAAGATGGAAATGCACAAACGAATGTTGAAGATAACGATATCTGAGGCCCCACGTTGGGCCCCAAAATCTCTGTTACGATTCCATGTTTGTGGTATATTGTCTTGGGAACGGGGCTACATAATATTCCGGCTGTGCTCGTCGTTGGGTTGGGTACTTTGTTCCCGTATATAAATAAATTATAGTTCGCTGCAAGACTTTTAAATTTAGGTAGCTAAGAAAATCGAAATAATCATATAGTAGTAAAGAGAAGAAAAGACATTGGTTGACGATTGAAATGTAACTTATAATAAAATTTGTTACAATAGGTCTAGCCCTCCCTCCATCCTCAGAAAGTCGAAGTTTACTTTTCAGCCTATAGAAAAACAAGATTAAAAAACTAAAGGAAATTTACCCCATATCTGACTTCACGTTTCGTAATACTATAAATTAATTAAAATTTTTTTTCATATTTGCAATCAATACATATATACTATTTTATTTATAAGTATTTAACAAATAAAAAAATAAATAAATCTGAATCAAAACTAAGTGTTGAAAGTGTTAATTAGAAAAAAGTTTGGTAACCATTTGTTATAAAAAAAATTAAACTAATTAGAATATTTAGAGAAATTTTATGGTTAAAAGGAGATTTTGTATTATGTTGATGTTCTTGTGTTGTTTTTTTTATAAATAATTCCAACATTGTAACATAAATTTGTTAATTGTAAAATTTTAAATGTATGCTATTGTAACACTGTTAGTTTTTGAGTAAGAAAGAAAATTGGCAAAAACTAAATTAAAATTTTATAAATATTATTCTTACGTTTTCTTAATGATTTAAAATTCGGTATTTTCTTTTTTTAAGAGAGTAATACTTCAAATATGTATGTACTATATATGTATATGTATAAATAAATATTATCGCAACTTACGTTTTCTTTATCCCACGTTGTCAGCAGGCGCCAGATGACAGTATAATAGTTGCGATTTTAACTTAATTTGAGTATACATTTTGAGTTAATTGTATGTATATGTGGTTTATTAATCTAGACTTTAATTTAAACCTATAATCTATATGAAGCTTACGGAATTGGAAATATTTTTTACTGTAAAATTTCTGATCTCTAATGTCGGTGAAGAGTGTATATTTGTACTTATTGTTATTATTTAATTAATTGTTAAGTTAAAATTGTAGTAAATAACCATTTTTATTACTAATTAGAAAAAGTAAAATTAATATTACAAAAATCTTTTTTTTAATTGTCTTGATACTGCGAAACAAATTAATCTAGAGTTAAGATGTTAACAAAACTGAATTAAAAAAAGCTTTTTCAAAAAAATCGTATATATAAAAAGATTTATCTAATTGGTATAAACAAATTAAAGTTCTTTAATTCTGCAATACAAACTGTAGATGATGATCACCCCAAAAAGAAGAGGTTTTCGCAATAAGTGAAACCTCTACAGGAACTTTAGATCCTTACGACTTGATTTAATTAAAGTTGTATGGAAGAACTACGAACAGCAGTTTATAGTTGTAGCACTAATGTAGATTCCAGTGTAAATTTTGCAGACTTGACCAATTGGGGAATCTTATGGATATTGCCCCACCCAATTATGTTGATAGATGATTCAAAACTCTCCAAGAAAACAAAGTTATTTGCAGCACATCTTGTAACAATCATATAAATCCACAAAAACTTCGGATGACTCAATGGCAAAATAGACACAATTGAGCTATGCTTCCAATCAAATATTTCTTTTTTTCTCCCTCCAGAAATTTTATAATTATATTTATTAAAAAAAAATTAGTCTTGAAAATTGCGATCCTCTTCAAATTATTTTTTTTCATGCCTCAAAGTTTTCAAATTTTTAAAATTATATAAAATTCTATGCCAATTAAAAAAATTATTATTTTTTTTTTTAAAGTACCAAGTATTATTTCCAACACACACAAAACTAATGCCTGTCAAAAAAACTAAATCAACCTTAATAGAATTTGTCGCCATCACAAACTCTTGTAAGGTAAAACAAAATGATTTTTTATGGATAAGGTAATAGAATTATACCAACACTAATCCTGAAAATGACACCACAAAAAGACAACACAAGAAATGCCAGATGTGCAATCAACATTATACTGATTAGAGTGGGTAAATTTTGTTTGTCAACAGGCGTCTATCAAAAATGAAATGTACACAAAATTCTAAGAATATTACCCTAAGAAACTAAGGCTATAAAATCAATACCTACCTTAGGGTTGCCTGTTTTGAAATCGTAGAAATCAGTACATAAGAGAAAAAATCAGTACAATTGGAAAACAAGCAGTACAATATTTTTTCAATATAAAATTATATTTTATTGACATAAAGGCCTTTAATCCTTCTTGCAACAAAACTTGAATTCATTGCATAATTTTTACCTAGCCAATTTGCATTAATAAAATGAATCTTTTACAAAACAATTGCATACCTTGTTTATACACACGTGATCGTGATACATATTTGTAACATTTAATAAATAAAAATAAATATTTAGTATACCACAGCCATAAAATGTACTGTATGTAAAACAGAGATTCATGTTTAATGAAAAAATGTGTTCCAAGGAATTATTGTTATTAATCGTGGACATTATTTGTTGATCTTGCCCTAAAAATAATTATTTATGTTTTACTATATAATTGCAACTATAATATTGAAATTGCGCAGAGTACTAATTCAGTTCGCCTGCAAAAATAAAGTGAACAAAACCAAGGTAAAAGTGAAAAAATCCATGAGAAAAATATTATTCACGATAAGGAGAATCAAAAAAGGAAACACATTTCAGGGGAAGAATTATTCACTATTGCAATTTGGGAAAAGGGAAAATATTTCGAGAGAAAAACTGTTCACGATAGGGATGAATATGTATGTTTTAATTTGAAATTTATTTGCTGGTGAGTAGTAGGGAACTGGGGTTTGTGGCTCACAATGGGGCGATTTGCTAATCTGGCAGGTCAAAACTATTTGATGGTCAGTCTATACGGTTTAGAGGATTTATTTAAAAAATCCTAGCTCAATTTTTTAGGAAATATGACAGACTTTTGCTATTGCGAACTTTGTTAGTATTAATTTTTCATGTAATGTTTGCAATATTTAATTTTTCATATAATAATTTCAGTACGTTAGAATAAATTCTTATCTATCCAGAAATCCTTTTATTTTCTTAATTTTGAAATGCTAATATATATGGCTTAGTCCAGATAAATTAAGTATTCATCCCGCTGTGCACCTTTAAGTTGTGAAATTTGGGTAATTAAAATTTGGAAATTGTTAAGTTCTTGGAAATTTGTGTTTTCTGCGGCGTTTTGGTGTTTTTTGTTTACATTAGGAGTTTTTGTTTACATTAACTTTGTGGGATAATTGTGATAACGGGTGATTTTTTTGAGGTGTTTTACGGGTGTATATGCCAAAGGGGAGAATCATGAAAATGGTTTTTCGCAATGCCGACAACAAAATCATGAAACAGATTTGTCCTTATGCCGACGGGAAAATGATTGTTCCTAATGCCGACGGGAAAAAATGAAAGTTATTTTTTCTAATGCTAATATAGATGTTGTTAGACTGTGGGGATTTAAGGCTGACCATGATTTGAGTGGGTGGGGTTGTTGACGTAATATGTATGTAACCGGGGAATTTGTGAGTGTGTTTGTCTGTGAAACTTTAACCGGAGTTGTGATTGACAAGAGGCGGGGTGTAGTTGAGGTAGATCAATTGCGTGTATATATGTATTTCTATGAGAATTTAAGACCAATCGTGATTTATGAGTCGTGAGGTATTCTAGTAACCGGGGGAATCTGTGTTTGTATGTCTGTAGAAGTTTAAGGCTGACCATGATTAGGGTAGGTAGGGTTGTTAACGTAATATGAAGCCATAGAGTTTTGTGGGTGTATCTGTCTGTAGGAGTTTAAGGCTGATCGTGATTTTAGGTGGGTGAGGGTGTTGTTGAAGTATATTGATTGTGTGTAGGTATGTTTGTATGTATGTCAGTGAGAATTTAAGATGATTGCGATTTATTAGGAACGAACTGTTCTTGTAATATATAGCCGTAGGAATCTATGCGTATATATGTCTGTAGGAGTTTAAGACTCTCCATAATTTCGAGTAGGTCAGAGTGTTATGTTGTTGAATCGAATCTTGTTTATTGTATGTGTCTGTATGTATGATCATGGGAATTTGTGTATGTAAATTGGGGGAAAATATAAGGCTGGTCATGATTTGTGAAGGGCGGGGTGTTGTTGAAATAATATGTGTGTGTGTGCGTGTGTATGATTTTCTCGCGCTGGTATTTATATGAAGATAGAATTAATTGATTTCAATATCGACATTTGGTACTATAAAATACTATCATATATCTGAACTTCCCTAATCCTAGTATGTTTTTATACTTACAATTGCTTTATATTTTCTCATGCTTAAATTTATCTCGCGTTAAGGTCTGCCTGAGAAAAATTTGTTTATAAGTCGTCCAGTCAAAGAAGGTGGATGTAGTTAAATAAACAAAATCTGTAATATAAACAAATTTCTCAAAGGCAGACTTTAACGCGAGACAAATTTAAGCATGAGAAAGTATAAAGCAATCGTAAGTATAAAACCATACTAGGATTAGGGAAGTTCAGATATATGATAGTATTTTATAGTACCAAATGTCGATATTGAAAACAATTTATTTCTATCTTCATATAAATACCAGCGCGAGAAACTCATATACACACGCACACACACACACATACAGCAAAATTCATCTAAGAAAAATACAAGAAAATTTTAACAACACTCCGCCCTCACAAATCAAGACCAGTCTGAAATCCTCACAGATATATATTAACAAATTCCTATGGTCATACATACATACATACATATACAATATATAAAATTAATCTCAACAACAGAATACTCTCACCTACCTGAATTATGGATAGTCTTAAACTCCCACAGACATACATATATACATATAGATTCCCACAGCTACATACATAAAACAAGAACAACTCGCCTCTAATAAATCACAATCATCTTAAATTCTCACAGCCATACATACATACACACAATCAATCTACCTCAACAAAATCCTCACCCACCTCAAACCACGATTAGCCTTAAACTCCTACAGACAGACACACCTACAAATCCCTATGGCTACATATTATGTCAACAACCCTACCCACCCAAATCACGAACTGACTTAAACTCCTACATACATACAAACATACAGATTCCCCCAGTTACATATTACTAGAATACCTCGCCCCTCATAGATCACGATCAGCCTTTAATTCCCACAGGTATACATACATACATGTAATCGATCTACCTCAACTACACCTTATATCTGTGAACTACACCACCGCCCCTGCTTATCACAGCCTCGATTAAATTCCTGCAGACAGATACTTCCACAAACTCCTACGGTTACATATTAAAACACCTACAAGCACCCATCCACCCAAATCACAGTCTACCAACACCTATATTAGCATTAGAAAAAACAACTTTCACGTTTTCCCGTCGGCATAGGTACAAATCATTTTCATGATTTTCGTTCGGTATTAGGAAAAAATAATAACCATGTTTTGCCGTCGGCTTATACACACATAAAAACCTCAAAACTATGAACGACCTTAATATATTCGCACAAAATACTCCACACAAAAATTTCCACGGTCAGGCGGACAGTCAGAGAGACAGACAGACATACAGATGGATACACACTTAATGTAAACAAAAAACATCAAAGCACCGCCGAAAACACAAATTTCCAAGAATTTAACAATTTTCAAATTTTAATTACCCAAATTTAACAATTGAATTTGAATTTTCTTAAGTTTTCAAAAAACATCACATCTAAAAGAGGTGTGTTATAAAATGAAGAAAAAACCAAATTTTTCTTAAGACAAATTTATATGTGCTTATTTTGCTTTTAAATAAAACGGAAATATATTAATAAATTCGTTCTATAATTAACTAATTGATATTTTGATTTTTTAAAAATTATTAAATAATTTAGCAGTGTCCCCATTGTTCCCCATTTATATAACTTTTTTTAACCTCACCAGTTAAGTGTTAGTTTCTTGTTTAACTACGAGTATAATATATAACATATACATACATATGTATGTATGTATATGCTGGTATAAGCTACATTTCGAATGCTGCATCATTCTCCCAAGCTTTTCTATATATTTGTTGATTTATTTTAAAGAAATCAAAAAATATAGAAATAAGTTAATAAGCTCTAACAAAATATTTTAGAAAAACATAATTTTTTGATATTTCTTAAATTTTGCACAAATGACAAGTCCACGATAAATCGCGAATCAAAGTAGTAAACTCGTTGCTTAGCAAATTAGTAAAAATAATAATTATTTATATGTTGAACTTGCAAAAATTTCGATCATTAAAAAAGCACCGCAAGAAAATCGTAAGCAGCACTATAAAAATTCGTTTTTCTGAAATGTGTAATTAGCAAAACTTCGGTTATTTGGATCATAACAGCATCAGCGCATGAATTTGTAAAACTCTGTATGGAGATTGCTTTCTTTACGGTCTTTGACATTTCCTTATGGGGCTAGTTGCTCTGATAGTTCCACCCGTCCGTCAACATTTTTTTTTTGGAAAACTATTGAATATTTTCTACAACATAATGTATATAGGACCTATATTATAGGTGTAGAATTGGGTGCACCTGTAATAGCATCATAACTTGTTGGAAGTAACGTTTTGTTTGTTTCTTCTAAATTTCGTGTGCTTTTAGTGGCAAAATTTTTCAAACAAAACATTCTACATTCTGCTTTGAAATAAAATTCAATTGAATTCACTTTAGTTTACTTTACTTTTTTACGTTAATATTTCAATATTCCACACATATATGTATACTCTACTTTTCCAGAACATCAAAAAAAATTCTATACTTTACTTTTATAGAACATGCCTAAATTTTACATGAATTTATTTAATTTATTTTTTATAACTTTTGCAATATTAATATGTAAACTTACTAAAAATTAATAACGTGTTATATTTGTTAGTTAAATTGATTTATTTTCTTCAGGTTTTCCTGAAAAAAGTTTAGGGGCAAATGTAAGGATTATTATTGGTGATGTAGGGAAAAAGGAGTTTTTTCCTGCAAAGTTAAAAAGTTAAAAATACAAGCTTACTGATACTTTGAAAGTATAGAAAAAGTAGTTCGAGAATACTTCCAATTTTTTTCACTGGGGCGTTAAAATTAAATTCTGAATAGCAATCAAGAAAATTTTGTTGAAGGTGAGTAAGTATTAGTACATTGTACATTGCTGTTACTGAATAAAAGCTTTCCGTTTTTCTATTTGTATCGGTTATACCGCAATGCAAAAACTTTCCAAAAGAATTATAATTATGCATTATATTACATATTCGTCTATGTTCTGGCTTCCACATCGTTTTCACATTTTTTCTTGTGTGATCGGATGTTAAAATACATGCTACACCTATTTAAACTAAAATTTAGAAAATACACATTAATAATATGTGTTCTAGCATCCGAATTTAGAGAAAACAATTTGGAAATTGACGATATTAAGCTTTTAGATTTTTTCGTTTTCACTTCTGAGCAAAAAACTCTGTCACAAGACTGTCAACAAGTCAAAAGAATACGAGTTTTTTTTTTGCCAAAAAGTGAAAACGAAAAAATCTAAAAGTTTAATATCGTCAAATTCCAAATTGTTTTCTTCTAAATTCGGATGCTAGAACACACACTATCAATTTGCATTTTCTAAATTTTAACTTAAATAGGTGTAGCATTTGTTCTAACATCCAATCACACAAGAAAAAATGTGAAAACCATGTGGAAGTCAGAACATAGACGATTATTTTTATCGTTAATAATTAATTATTTTAACATTCTAGAATACCATATACAAGTGTTATTGCCGCGATGTGGAAAATCATAAATTAAAATGCAATGTAACCGATTATCTGCCCATGAGAGAAACTTACTTATTCACATTGAAGGGAAGAAACGATGTTGGTGAAAATATACAAAAATTTACAATAAATAACCATAAAATTGGTAAGATACACATATACATATTGTTTATTCTTAAGAGTTTTTAATACTTTATTTTAAATTAAATAATTTATAATTTAAATCATAAGAAAACTAAATGATTGGAACGGTGAAAAAATATTACTTTTAATCGTGTGGCAATAAAAATATGCCAACACTTTTAAATATACTATTTCTATGTACATATGTATTTATTTCATTCCAATACTAACGGTTTATATATATGTATGTTACGTGTAATATTACATGATATTATATACTAATGTATGTATTACATGTTTTATATATTTAATAATGGGGTCATTATTTTAATTATTATTATTTAACGTAGTAGTAGTTTAAGTATTGTATTAATTTATTCTATATTATTATATATAAACTAGATATTATTATTATTTTTATTATTATTATTGTTTTTATTATTATTATAATATGGCAGAGGAGCCAATTTATGGATTGGCTGTTTATAGACGTCGCTTCTTGTTTTGACCTCCGGCATCCTGACCTTGCCGTCGGCACCTTCTTTAACGCTCACGTCTCTCCCGGTCAACCAGTGTTGTGGCGGGCAATTGTCTTCGTGGATTATTACCACTTGACCTGCCTTCAGGTTGGGTATATGTATATGTATATTTTGTTATGTTAAACGAGTGGATGCTAATAATCCAATTTGCATTGAAAGCATTGATGCCCTGAATCAGCTTTTTTGTTCAAATGAAGAATCTATATCTATATCTTGACATGATATATTATTTAATAGCCTTATTAAATCAAAATGTTTTTTTTTTTGGTTAGTATTATTGTCCTTACTATTTTAATTGCTTTGTATTTAGCTACCCAGTGAAAAAAATGGAAGTCATTCTAGTGGAACTACATTTTCATTACTTCCAAGAAATCGATATTTTTAATTTGCCGAGGGTGAGCAAAAAACCATGTAGAAGCTTATTTTAGTCATACAAAGCCTTGTAACTCCTCCATAGTGTTAGAAAATACTCACCAGAATTAAAAAAAATTATTTTATTAAAGAAATTTATGAACTAATTTTAGTCTAAAATTTAAAAGTTATTTGCTTAAATTTACATGAAAACACTGTTTCGGGCTTAAATTCGTATAAAAAGAAACGAATTGTTAAAAAAGGTAACCATTTACCATTTTTCCTAGATGAAAATATTATCATAGAACACAAAAAAGGAAATTTTTCCTAATACCGCTTCCAAATTCGGTGACCAGGCATCGAAGAAGAGAACTTCTTGCAATGACAACCCTATGTAAAAATCATTAGATCGGATCGAAATTTTCACTACTTCCAGATCGCAAACTCTACATTTTCATGACTTTTTTGGGGTGTCTATTTTTGCTGGGTATCCTTATTTTTATTATGTGTCTAAGTCGATTTGTAAAACCACTCAATACCTTCCATCTACATAACTTAAATTTTTATAGCTATTTTTCTCTTTTTTATTGTGCTATAGTGTCTCGCATAACATTACTTTTTCTTGGTTCTGCCTGAACAATGGTTTTTGATGTGTCAGCTTGATTGGAGATATGGTGTTGTTGAAAAAAATTCTGCTGAACTGAATATTGTATGTAACAAAGAAATGGTTAGAACATAGTTCACTTTATTGCTAGGAGTCTGCATGGTATAAAGTTAGATGATCTTAGGTTGACCTTTGAAAATTCACATATTGATGTTATTATGTCACTGAAACCATTTTTCAGTGACATAACATATCATTGTAAGAGACAAAATGGGCGGTGGTGTAGCAATATATTGCAAATCTAGTATTAAGTCTAAATATGTCAGCAAGTCAGGCAACTCTGAACAGACGAATTTCTTAACCCGAATTCTCCCGGTTTATTAAATAATCATCAGATTTTTATATTTGATTCACTGCATGTCTACGATAGCTCTAATATACATATATGCTGTCCGTCACATGCTATTTTCTCAGGAACCGAAAGATCAACGGACCTAAAATTTGGACAGAGTATGTAGAACATTGGCCGTTACAACAAAACATACATGAGATTTAAAAATTAAAGGGTGTTCCAAAACGAACAACGAAAAATTTTAAAATCCCATGTAATATACACACAATTGTATGTACATATGTATATATATTGACACTTGAAATTTGTAAAATTAGTGTATTTTTACATAGACTACAACAATCAACACTAAAATTTAAATAAAAGTGTGGTCCATCAGTTAATGCAACTTTGACTATGTAATTTTGACAACTTGCTATATTTTGAAAACCGTAAGAGGTGAACTCTTGAAATTTTCAAAAATGGTAAAACTAAAAACTCCGAAAATTATAATATCACCAAAAAACGAAAAAAATCCAAAACTATATTTTATATCGGCTGAAGTTCGTATTGAATTATGTATCTCGTGTCAGTAAGGAACCCTTCGTGTGGTGGTCACAGTCGCACTTCACTGAATTTTTTTCATTAATGAAAAGCATAACAAAATAAAAAAATTTTAACAGAACAAAAAGCTTATTTCAGAATCAATTTTTATCATATCTCATAACATATACAGTTGCATTATAAATGCTTATACATACATATATGTATGTATGTACATGTTTTCATGTACACTGAAAAAATTTACTTAAGTCGTATGCTGCCAAGGTCAAAAGAGTAGTTAAGTTAAAGTTAAGATATTATTCCTTTTTATTCTACTTCCATTCGTTTGATCCTGCCACAATATTTCATTTTTTGAAGTGAAATTATTTATATGTACTTAAAAAATTTTTTTCTTAACATATATATATACTATTTTTTAGAAATTTCATTTCCACATTTAAAAGTAAGATCATCACAGGGAATCTATATATATATCTTTGTCTATTAAATTTAAAGCTGACAGCATTGAGTTGCATGTTTTTACTTTTAGTTTATTAGTTAATTAGCTTTTAAGCAAATCTAACTTCGTAAAAATTATTTCTGCACAAGTACTGCTGTGAGGTAGAGTTAATACGTGTACGACCAGTTTGTACAAATTAGGAAACACTGGTTTGTCCAGCGAATTGTTTAAATTACCAATCTTATGCGAAAATATTCCAACATTTTTAATATAAAAAAATTTTTCATAATGTTTATTATTTGCTTTACTTTCTAATAATTTGTACACACATATCCTAATTTACACTATGCAAGTCTTATTGCTAAGCTGATTAGTTTGTTAGGTGAGAGTGACGAGGGGAAACGAAACGGTTCTCTTCCCCTTGTCTCTCTTTCCCACAAACTAATCAGATTAGCAATAAGACTTGCATAGAGTAAGTTAGGACATATGAAAACTTCAAGCTTACTTGTAATAAAACTAAATTCTAAATTGAGATCATTGTAGTTAACGTCTTCATAAGTGGTAAAAAAGTCAGATTGCAAATATCTTAAAATATTTGTTTTTTTATCATCAAAATTTATCCTTCTCAATATTTCATCGCAAAACCTTTGATAAAAATTTAAAATATGTCGTTTAAGATAAATGCATTAATTTTCAGATCTATTTTTATCACTTACTGTAGTCTCCGCTTCGTGGCCTATATACAAATTTTTAATATTGATTTCATCTTTATAACCAGCCACAATAATTTCTTTGCAACTTCTACTGAAAATTTGTGAAACGTTTCTTGAATACATTTGCATGGTTGCAAATACATTGCAAATGAACACAAAACCTGTGAATTGCTTTTACATTTTGCCGACGTTATTTTGACGATTTTTTTGATAATTTTTTTTTTTTTTTTTTTTAATACATATATTTATTTATTGTATCTTCAAAAATGAACTAACAATAAGTGATCAAATCTTAAAGCTAAAATATAATTATTTAGCCCGACCAGTGTCGGCCAAAACTTAGTGATAATTTAAATAATACAAAGTAGTGATAATCAAAAAGGAAAATTAAATGTATTTTCAAGCATTCCCATCTAGAGTGTTGAGTATAAGAGCCCTTGTGTCCCTCTTTTTTAGGCGGATGTGACCATTAAAATTCAAAATATTACGAGCAAGCGGAGTAGGATGTGACTCGAGTTTTGTTAAGTATTTGCCTGCGTATCTTGCAATTTCTTCAGTCACTAGTGGCATTTTTAAATCACGATGCAAATTTGAATTCTTAATATACCATGGAGCAGATGTTATTAACCTTAAAATTTTGTTTTGTCTTCGTTGAATTCTCTCTACATTGGAAGCTGAAGCAGTGCCCCATAACTGGATACCGTAACACCATATTGGCTTCAAAAGCGACTTGTATATTAAAAGTTTGCAGTCCAGACTAAGTGTTGAATTTCTGCCAATCAACCAATGAATTTGAGATAACTTGAGTTTCATCTGAGTTACCTTAAAGTCAATATGATGTTTCCATGTAAGCCTTCGATCAAGGTGTATACCAAGGTATTTCGCTTGGGAATGCTGGGGAATATTTTGATTGTTGATTCGAATGGGGGAACAATTATCTCTTCTTAGGGTAAACGTTGTATGGACACACTTTTGTTCATTGACTTTAATTCTCCATAAGTTCAACCAGATTTCTAACTGTGTAATATGTTCTTGAAGATATCGGGACGCCTCGTGCGGGTTTTTGTGCGTACTAAGGCAGGCTGTATCATCGGCAAACGTAGATGTATGGATATTGCTGCTCACAGGCATATCACAAGTATAAATCAAATACAAAACTGGCCCCAGTATGCTCCCCTGTGGCACACCGGATGATATAGATTGGGGCAGACTCATGAATTCTCCTTCCACAATCGTAAACTTTCGGGTAGTTATGTAGCTTTCTAATAAATTCAGAAAATTTATTGGTAAATATGATTTTAATTTTAAAATAAGGCCTTCATGCCACACTTTATCAAAGGCCTGAGAAACGTCAATAAACAGGGCAGAACAATACATTTTTTCTTCAAAAGTTCTTCTTATAAATTGCACCAATCTATGAGTTTGTTCAATGGTGCTATGCTGACTTCTAAAACCAAATTGATGGTCTGGGATGCGCCCACTATCAGTTAAAATTGGGGATAATTTTGTCATGAGCAGCTTTTCGAAGTGTTTTGACATTGTTGATAGCAGACTTATTGGCCTGTATGACTCAGCCTTGGTAAGGTCTTTGCCCGGCTTTGGAATCATTTTGACCTTCGCAAGCTTCCAGCTTTGTGGATAATACTCCAGTCGTAAAATGGCGTTAAAAATAAATAACAGGATTCTAATTGCAATATGGGGCAAGTTTTTCAGCATATTGTTACTTATTCCATCAATACCTGGAGCTTTCTTCGGGTTGAGTTCAGCAATTAGTTTCTGAACATCACGCGTCTTAAATTTTATGGGTCGAGGGGGTAGCGCAACCACACTCGGTAAATCAACAACACCAGTACATGTATTTGGGGTAAATACGGATTTTAAATGCTCAACAAATATGTTACCTTTTTCAGTATCGCTTCTGGCCCAACCTCCGGTAGAAGTGCGCAGAGGTGGTCTATATTCAACGGGTGTTTTAAGCTTTCTAGCAGCTCGCCACAAGGAGTAATTAGATGCAGGTGTGGCATTAAGATTTTCCAGATAATTTTTAAGACATACAGTTTTTTCATATGCCAGCAGCTCTTGGAGTCGTCTAGTGCACTCTTTAAATCTAATTTTATTTTGGGGTGATCTGTGCTGTTGCCATTCCCTTCTAGCTGTCCTTTTTTTCACGTAAAAGACATTCAATGTCTGTAGAATAAATTCTATTAAACCCCGTCTGCGGATGGGAAGTAGTGGCAGGTTCAGCAGCCTGTTTAATATTTTGGTTAAGATTTTCAATGTTAGATTCAATATCACCTGGTGTTCTTAGGTTAATATTTTCCGTACAATGGCTACTGAGGTATTTTTTGAACCCCAGCCAATTAACACGGTTGATCATCTTTACATATGGGACAGGGAAGTCACTTCTTAGTGGGCTACAAATTGTAACAATCGTGGGAGAGTGATCGGAGGAGAGATCTACAGAAGCTTCAACATGAATTAATTCCCTACCGATATTTTTCATGACTCCAAAATCTATAACATCCGGAATTTTTTGTATGTCCGTAGGCCAGTAAGTGGGCTCCCCACTTGAAATGACGTCCAAGCCCATTTTTGAAATTGTGTTGAACAATGCCCGGACCTCTAGGTGTAATAAGACGCGAACCCCAGAACGTATGTTTTGCATTGTAGTCCCCAGCTGCTACAAAACAAGGGCCAAGAGATTTGTAGAATTCGTCGAATTGATCTTCAGTAATTGCGAATCTGGGAGGGGAGTAAATTGATGATATCACGAAATTTGTAACAAAATTTTCGACACAAATATTTGTTGCTTGTAGATGTTCTTCACAAATGTTATCAAGGACATAGTGTTTGAGTCTTGACTTAATTAGAATTGCTGACCCACCGCATGCTCTCCCCCTCGGGTCCTTTGAATCATATAGAGTGTAACCATTTATTTTAAATAAGCTCCTTGAAGTCAAATGAGCCTCAGAGACCAACATTATATCAATATTTTTTTCCACGAGGAAGTGCTCAAGTTCATTTTTATGCTGGCGAATGCCGTTTGCGTTCCAGAAACATATTTTTAACATGTTCATGGTTTGTTAACTAATGCTTGAAGCAGTGTATTCTGCATTCGCAGCATTTCTTGCATCATGCTAGTCATATTTGTTGTAAAGTTGTTTATAGTTAGCACCAGATTCTCAATAGTAGCTTCAAGGCGACTAAAGTGAAAGCCTGAGCTTGCATTCGCTGAATTGTTTTGCGGTGAAACATTTTGTGAGGGACTAGAACTAGCCTTAGCAGCATCGGCATACGATACAGGTGAAGTAACTGGTTGACTTACTTGAGCAAAAGAGGCGGAGTACGCGTTTAATGGTTGGGCTGGGGCTAACTTAGGTTTTTGACTCATAGTCTGTTTAACAAAAGAATATACAGGGCATCCTCTATAGTTAGCGGTGTGATTACCTCCACAATTACTACATTTTTTTTCTGCTTGTTCTTTTGGCTTAGTGCAGCTAGCAGTACCATGCAATTCACCGCAGATAACACAAACTGTAGGTAAATTGCAGTAAGTTTTTGTATGGCCATATTCTTGGCAATTATGGCACTGTACAGGACCTGAACGCTTACGTGGCTCTTCAACTGTGATTTTTCGGTGTAACAGAAACTTTACGCTATAAATTGGATGGGTTTCATTTTTTTTCAATTGTATGTCATTCGGCTCCAGTTCAATGCGAAATAGGGGTTGGGCGACCTTTTCTCTGTTAATTATATTAGTAACGTTTTTTACCTTAAATCCTTGGTCTAGAAGTGCACATTTTACTTCTTCGGGCTCAACGTATGAATCTATGCCCTTTAGTACTATCTGTAGGCCTTTAGCACTCTTAAGTTGGTATGTGTAAAAGTTTGTTTTATTTTTTTCAAAATCATTTACAATTTTTCGAAAATTGTTTTCATCGTTTATTTGGATTTTAGTTTCATCAATATTACCTCTTTTAATTGGAATTACGTGAAAAGTATTTTCACCAATGGTCGACAGTAGTTTTTTTAGAAGCGCGTTAGAATTTTTTTCCCTCACATATATTGGTGGTGGCTTAAAAGACTTCTGAGATGATAAAGCGGTCTTCTCGTTATCGTCTTGCAATAATGAAAAACGATTTTGGCGATTCATGGATGATGCGCTGTTATCCCTAGACATCTTTGGAACAGATGAAATTTTAGAAGAATTCGGGCTTCGCCCACGCTTTACCACGGTTATATATCTGTCCATTCCGACTTGTACCTTTGGTTTTGAGCTACTGTTATCTGTAGTGATAACTTGGTTAGGTGATGAACAGCCCGAAGCGAATGATTTCAATGGCTTAACTGACGAAGTACTAGGCAACTGTAATGTTAAAGAATCACTAGTAGGCATTGGACAAAGCGAAGTTGATCGCTGTCGAAAAAGTGGATTTGTTGTTAGAAAAAGTGTATTATCAGATTTTTTATTTTTATTAAGAGCTTCCGAACTCACAGTAAGTCTGTCATCAGGTTTTTTATTTTTATTGTTATCGTTATGAGCATCAGAACTCACAGTAAAATAGGCATTTCTGCCGTTATAACTCACTTCACATTTATTTGTTTTTGAGGTACTCATATAGAGTATTCCTCAAGGGCACTTTTGTTTGTTTGTTTGTTTTTTTTATTACGGTTTTTTTGTTTTTGTTATTTATGACTATGCAAAAAAATATTAACAAAGCAATTAAAGCTTATTTATCAAAGTTAATAATAGTATTACGAATATTTTCTTTTATATGATTTTTTTGTTAAGTATGTATGTAAAAAAAATTCCGCTATGACGTTAGTTCACTATGAAGGTACAACGAGAACTGAACTGAAGGTACAACGAGAACTGATAAAAATAATCAGAAAACTTTTAATTTACTGCAAGTTAACTGTTTTTTGAGAAGCTTCACAAAAAAGGGTAAAAAGCCACAACGAAATTAAAAAAAGTCGGAAAAGTTGGTGATAAAAAAGTCTCACAAAAAGTCGCAGACGGTAACCCTGCCTATAAAAATACTTCCTGTTCTTGGAAAGGTTTGTGAAACAATAATATCTCGGCAGATGATTGATTTCATTAATGCAAATTGTTTGCTGTCTCCGCTGCAATATTGGTTTCGTTCAAACCATAGTTGTACTAGTGCAGTCCTAAAAGTACTTGATGATATCAGATCGGATGTGCTTATTAAATTTCTCAAAAGCATTTGATAGAGTAGATAATTCAATTCTCTGTAAAAAACTGGAATGTTTTTTTTTTGACCACAGCGTAGTCAGTCTAATAACAAACTACTTATCTGATCGTTTGCAAAAAGTGGTTGTTGGTGTAAGGGAGTCATGCTTTAAGGGTGTGAATTCTGGGGTTCCACAAGGGTCAGTTCTGTGACCCTTACTCTTCAGTATCTATATCAGTGACATATTCAAAGTCGTTAAGTCTGTTAGCATTGATGCATATGCTGATGATATTTAACTATATAATCTAGTCGCACTGGTCTTGTGGATGATATGTGTTATAAAATTAATGAGGAACTGAAAGGTATCGCTTTGTGGTAGAGCTGGCAAACTATCGATAGTCACGTCATTCGATATTTTCGATAGTTCGTTGGAAAACTATCGATAGTATGGAATTCTTTTACTTCCGGTCTGCACGAAAGGTAAAATGACGAACTTTAATATTAACTTCTACTTGATGTTAAGTGTAAACATCTAATGTTAATGTTTGGTTAAAGTTTTAACATAAGTGTTAAAGAATCTGTTTTAACAACTCAGTCAGTGTTAAAGTGAGTCCCGGTTCATACACTTCAACTTTTGTTGATTAACTCGTCATTCAGCTGCAAGAAAACAGAGAAGGAAATAATGAGTTGAATAATAATGGAATAATGAGTTGATCAACAAAAGTGTGTGAACCGGGACTAAGTCTATTCATGTCAGCTGGGGACGAAGAGTTAGGATTAATAAGTTTCATTTTGCAATACATATCGCTCATTTAATCAAACAACGTCATAACACCAAATAACCGTTTTTTCGGAAAATTAATTGAATTATTCTTTTTTTGGAATTGTTACAATCTAAGTTTAACATTTGTTAACGCACCAATAATCCCAAATTATCATTTTACTTCTTCAGTAAAATATTTTTTTTTAAATATATTGAAATTAATTATTATTATTTTCTTATTTTTGGAAGTCTCATTTCTTTAAATGAAAATTTAACATAATAAATCCAGTTATTTTAAGAAATTGTTGGGTAAAGGTTCCCTGATAATCTGCATTACCAACAGTGAAATGAGCATAGGATCCACCTAAATCCCTCAGTAATCAATTTCAACGTATTTTTAATAAAAAATATTTTACTCAATACGTAAAACAATAATTTGGGATTATTAGTGCGTTGGCAAATGTTAAACTAAAAAGGAATTTAATTTTCAATGTACATACATCTCACTGGATATATTAAAGTCCATTACACGCCATTTGCATTATTTTTTACACAAGATGAAATATGACAGGGCAAAGGGGTACTGTGAATTCAATTTCTTTGGTTTATCAAACGTCCTAAATTCTGAAATAATGATCGCGAAAATAACAGGAAAACCGGAGGCGTTCTCATCGCGGTTTCAAACATTTTCCCCTCTGAAGCATTAATTTATGATTCACCTTCCAATATTGAATTTACTGGTATTGTAATAAGACTGAACCATAAAAACATATACATACATTACTTGCTCTTATATTCCTCCGTCACCGCCTCACTCAGTATATATCGAACATGCTACTGCAATTAAATCTAAACTAAATGATTTGGTAATTTCAGTTGGTGACTTTAACATGCCCTCAATCACATGGAATTATTCACCCGATGATGGGTTTTTTACACCAATAACATCAACAAAAAATTTAATATGGACTGAGTTTCTAAACTCTCTTATAGATTTATCACTTTATCAGTTGAACGGTATATTAAATGATTATGATAAATTATTGGATTTAATATTTGTAAATAAATATGTGGACATCGTTGTTAAGCGCTCTGAACCAATTACCACTCCAGAAGACCGATATCACCCTACAATAGAAGTAAACTTACTTATTTCCATTACATCTAACTCGCAGTTCTACTAATCCTTCATGTTTTCAATCGGCTAATCCAATTATATCAATTCCATTCTTTGATATTTCCACAGTATTATTTAATTTAAGAAAGGTAAACTTTTCATATAGAAGTGGTCCTGACAATATTCCCAGTTGTATATTGATAAATTGTGCCTTACTTCTCGCCGAATCATTAACACGTATGTATGTTCAACTTGTCAATAAAGTATGGATATTTCCCTAATATTTGGAAAAAAAGTCTTTGAATATTTCATTTTTCAAATCCGGTACTAAGTCAGATATTGTTAATTATCGAGGTATTGCTCAGCTAACTAAATATTCTTCCAAAACTCTTTGAAAAAATAATAACTGAATACATTTCTCACCATGTATCATCTCTATTGTCATCTGCTTAACATGGCTTTCGAAAAGGCTGTTCTTCTACAACGAATCTTTTACAACTAACAACGATTATAAATCGGGGGTTTGCGAAACGTAAACAAACTGACGTCGTATACACTGATTTTAGTAAGGCGTTTCACAAGGTAAATCTAAATCTAAATCAATAGATGTTTTATCTGGAGTGCCACAAGGTAGTCATCTTGGACCATTGTTGTTTACCCTTTTTATTAATGATCTTTCTAATATGATAAAATTCTCCAACGTTTTAATGTATGCTGATGATGTAAAACTGTTTTAATCAATATTCAGATCACAGTTTACTTCAGCAAGACTTGGACTCATTTCAGTCATGGTGCAATTTAAATTTAATGGAGCTTAACTTTAAAAAATGCAAACATATGTCTCTATACATAGGAAATCATATAAAAGTAAATTATCAAACGATGGACAAAAGAATTTAAAGACCCATACGTTAGAAAACAACTTTATATTTCCCTCGTGAGACCTGTTCTAGAAAATGCATCTATAGTTTGGGATCCGATATATATGACTCACAACAGTTACATTGAATCTGTGTAAAAGCAATTTTTGTTATTCTGCCTTCGTGGTCTATAGTGGAACGCATTATTTCTTCCGTCATACTCTAGCCGTCTTGCTCTAATCAAACTTCCAACTCTTGAAAGCCGAAGTACAATGTTGAATATGTCGTTTATTTTATATTTAATTAATAGTGATATTCGTTCTGATTTCCTGCTCGATAACATTACATGTCCATGTCGACACTTTGAATTGCTATCAATTAAATACTTCAGATCTAATTACGCAAATGCTGATCCATTTAGAAGGATGTGCAGTCAATTTAATAAATATTATGAAGTTATAGATTTTTCTTTAAATGTAAATGTCATTAAATGTAAAATTATCGTCTTGTTAAACACTCAATAATTTTGTATTTTCTTTGTATTTATTATATTGTTTAATATATTATTATATTGTTTAACTGTCTGTAAGGATTTGATATCCATAGACAAAAATTGTAAATAAATAAATAAACTCCTCCTTATCTTGCTGTGATCATATTAATAATATGGTACACAACATGTATCTAAAACTGCGTAATTTAAGAATAACCTCAATTTACACACCGACTTGGGTTAAGAAACGTCTCGTATTAAAATTTATTTTACCTATTATCACTAGCTCTGCCGAGCTGTATAGCAAATTAGATTCGTACTTTCGCCATAAGTTAGAAGTCTCATTTAACAATGTTACTCGATATGTATATGGTATTCACAGATTCAGTAGTATATCGCCCTGGAGAACTGTGATTCTTGGTTGTGACATAGTGGAATATCTCCGCATGCGAAATCTCCTATTTCTACACAAACTAATAAATTTAAAATCACCGTTGTACTACTTTAACAAAATATGACTCGGTAGGTCACCTAGGGGCATTACGTTAATACCACCAAGGCATAATTATCTAAATATAAGCAGTTTTCTTCATCAATGCCATTAAACTTTGCAACTCATTGCCCACAAACTTAAGACTCATTGTTGAAAGGCAGAATTTCAAGAAAGCCCTTAGGGAATATGTAATGCAAAATATATAACAAATATCAATCTTTATCCTTACACTTTTTGTCTTACATTTCCGTCATTTGTATTTTATATACATACCTTATTAATTATTAATCTACTAGTATTTAGTTTATTCTCATAATTTTGTAATAAATTATGTATATTATTCTTTATTAAAATACCTATGCTTTTTAATTTTCTTGCACACTTTTCATTATTATATAAATATATGTATATTTTTCTTTTATTATTAATTTTTTTTTATTTTTCTTTTATTATTAAATTTTAGTTTTTGGTGCTACATACAAATATTGAGTCAATTCGAATTGATTGATATATTGTATGTTTTCGATACATTTCAATTTCAAAACTTAATTTTATAGTTAAAACAACAAAATGTATGAAGGATTTTTATGGTCTAGCAGGATGGACATTATTATATTCGGGTTGAATGGACTCATTGACATTCAAGATTAACTTGTCTAATTTTAATTTTTTTTGTATTGTTAAATTTAATTTTAATATCATTAATTATGTAATATTATTTTTTTGGACTATGAAAGAATTTTATTCTTAAAGTCTAGTGGAAACAAATAAATAAATAAATATCTTGGTGCCGCTTGGCCTTGCCTTGAAGACGGTGAATGTAGTCTTGCGACCAAGCCTGCCAAAATGTCTGCTTGAGACCGCAAAGTAGCTACCATCGCCTCCATAGACTCTGCTCTTTCACCATAGCGCCTGCTCTGCAGGGAGAAGAAGTTAGCACTTCTCCCGTCGTTGGGGTCTGGAGACAGCGGAGCTACGGGCCGACTGTTGAACACCGCCTCTACTTCTGCAAGCATTATCCCCATCTCTTCTTGCGTGAGCGACGTGTCGCCTACGGCTCGCAGAAGTAGAAACTTCGCCTGCTTCACGCCGGCTTCCTGTAGCCCTCCTAAGTGAGGTGTCCAAGGGGGTATAAAGCTGAACTTCACCCCGGACGATCCTGCGGCTTGCTGCAGCTCTTTCAGCATCCGGTTGGCTCCAACGAAATTCGTCGCGTTTTCGAACAACATCTCTTTTTGGGCAGACCTCTCGTGGCAGCAAACGAAGAACAAAGGAATCAGTAGACAAGTCGGACACTAATTCGAAATATACCGCTTTCGAAATGAAACACACGAAAACCGCTATATACATTTTTAATGGTGGTCGACCACGAATTCTCGATTAAACATTGAACCGATCACTAAAGTCTACGCCGACAATTAAAAATGGTCGAGTAGCTCTCACTATGTTAGTGGGTAAATTGTCCATTATTTGCGACATTAGCTTCTGTTTATAGCGGAAGCAATTTACACAATTGCGAACTATTCTATTGCACTCTTCTTTTGCATTAATAAGCCAGATATTTTCTCGCAGAAGAGCTATTAGGGCTTTTGTGCCAGCATGACAATTTTTGAAGTGCAATTTTCGCAAAAAATTTTGATATAGCTATGATTTTTCGGTTGAATAATCTCCCACCTACCCTTAACAGTGAAAACGTTCGTTTTTCTTCAGTAAACGTATGAATAAATTGTGTCAATCTTTTTATATTAGATTGTTAGACCTGAGATTTCTGTAATTTAGATATCTCCTCAAAAAATTATGATTTCTGGATTATCTCTTCAAGTCGATAGAATGACCATTTTAATTCAACTGCAGTATGTACAACATTTTTGTATGTCTTGCATCAACGAATCTTAAGACGAATGATGTTATTCGAAGCAATTTATTATATGACGAATATTTTTCAATAAGATCCAATAAAAAGTTTTGAGGATCCTCTACTGCAAGAAATACATTTTTTATTTATTGTATCTTCAAATATGAACTAACAATAAGTATTCAAATCTTAAATCTAAAATATAATTATTAGGACCGACCACTGCCGGCCATAAACTCAGTGATAGTTATAAATAATACATAAGTAGTGATAATCAAAAAAGGAAAAAAAAAGTATTTTCAAGAAATCCCATCTGGAGCGTTGAGTATTAGAGCCCTTGCGTGTCTCTTTTTTTAGGCGGATGTGTCCAGTAAAGTTCAAAATATTACGAGCAAGCGGATTAGGATGTGACTCGAGTTTTGTTAAATATTTGTCTACGTATTTATATAATGCATACCAAATTACAAAGACAGGTATTGTGACAGACAAGAACTTGGTAAACATTTTCGTCTCACTGCTTTTGATGGCCGAAATTTTGGAAAGGAACTTGGCCTTTTTTCACATTTATGTTTTTGTGAGGATCTGATTACTTTCTGAAGGTTTTCTAAATAAGGCTCTTTAAACTTAAAATTTCTAGTCTTTTATAGTTATATTCATAATATCTGCGTCAGTTGAAAAGGGCAGAGTTACATAACATATTGGGTTAGAGTGTGATATGCGCACCATTGTGTCATTACAAGGACCGTACTTAATTTTTTAAGAGTAATCTGAGTAGAAATATGTAAAATATAGTGTACATTTTAGTGGAAGTAACCCCGCCTATTTTTCTAAAGTCTGCTAGGACGAAGAACTTTTGAAAACGCAAAATTAAATGCTAACATAAGTGAAATGTGCATGCAAAGTTTCAATAGAGGAGTTTGTGTTTAAAATTTTTCTAGTTGGTAACTTACCTAAGCCTATTTTTTTTGTTTGAAAAATTTCAGTTTTCTACCGCATAATTTCACGCTAAGTTCTTATAAATAAGGTCCTACATTCTCATTTACCAATCGGTGCCTTCGGATTGTTTCTGTTCGTAACATGCCCCTCGATAGAAACTTCCACGATTTTAGATCTTTCTTGGTAATCTGTGATTAAGATTTAATTGTGTATCGAATCTAAGCTTTAAGTTAAGTTTTAAGTTAAAGCTTCACTTAAAAGCTTCAATACAATATTAGTGTTGCTGCTGCCACTCCTGGTTGAAATATTGGGGTTTTCAAACTTTTCTAGAGTTAACACCCACTTTTTTTAAAGAAAAATGTATAGCCTTGCATTATTCAAACATGTACTAAATTTCAATAAAACTGCTTTCGCCAAACGCTTTAAATTTAATTTTTTTAGTTCGTAGCTTAATAGTGGTAGTCACGCCGCTATGGCTATATTTTCCGGCTTTAGACCTACTCGTTTATTAAATTTCAGCTCACTAACGCAAATTAAAATTTTTTTATTCTTATGGGCGTGATACGGCCCTTTTTTCAATTCCAAGATTTTCTTTGGCCAGTAGTTATCTTTCGAGTCGAGTCTCGTCGGAAACGGATAGTAATAAATATATAGTATAATCAAATGTGCTATCCGAAGTACATGAAATAGGAAACTTAAATTGTATGGGCGTGATAACACCCACTTTTTGAATGAAAATTTATAACCTTGCATGATTGCAACAAGTGTGCCAAATTTGAATAAAATTGCTTGAGTTAAACGCCTTAGATTTGTTTTTTGAATTCTGAGCCAGCCCCGCCCCTCTAGGTAAAATTTTTGGGTTTTCAGATTTTTCTAGTAATTTGCTAATCTATAGCTACTGGCTTTTAAAATTTCAGCTCACTAGCGCAAGATTTTAACTTTTTGTTCTTATGGCCGTCGGGGGAACACATTTTTTTAACCCAATATTTTGTTTGGCTAGTGACTATTTATCCTGGTTAGTTTAGTTGGAAATGAAGAATAGTAAATACATAATAGTACATTTAAATTTGCTGATTCGAAGTACATGAAATATGAAGTTTAAATTGTATGGGCGTGTTAATGCCCACTTTTTTAACGAAAAATTTAAAGCCTTGCAAATTTCAATAAAATCGCTTCCGTTAAGCTCTTTAGATTTGCTTTTTTAATTCTTACCTTTATGGGCGTAGCCCCGCCCTCCTGGCTAAAATTTCCGAATTCTTAGATTTTTTTAGTTTGTTGTACACTTATACCTACCCAGGCAGAAAAAGACAATCAGCACGACGTTGCTACGATTGTCTGCGGGTACAACTAACATCAGTACAACATTCGTTTACCAAAATTTTAATGTACTCATAACATTAAAATGATAACGCCGAATGACCGTCCTCCGACTCTTGTTTTCAATGTTGTCACAATACTCTAAATACAAATTTATAAGGTCGTCACAATGTAAATTTCCCAACTTAAGTCAAATTTTTGTATTTACGGTGTTGTAGCGGTATAGAATTATTGTAAACAAATATTTGGGGAACTAAAGTCAAATTTTTGTATTTACGGTGTTGCAGTGGTATAGAATTATTGTAAACGGGGTATTGGGAAACTAACGTCGGATTTTTGTAAGTACAGTGTTGTAGTGGTACATCATTACTAAGGACGCGGCATTTGTAAACGTTAAGTCATATTTTTGTGTTTACAGTACTGTGGTGGTACAAAAACTTTGAAAGAGTCGTAATTTTGTATTTACAGTGTTGTGATGTTAAATATTTTTTGGGCAAAGTCACAATTTCTGCCTGGGTAGTTCTGTATTGAATTTCAGCTCACTAGCACAAATTTAAATTTTTATTTATTATTATTTATTTTTTTTTTTATTTTAACACCGCCCTCCTGACTAAAATTTCCGCGTTTTCAGATTTTTCTAGCTCATTGCTCACCTAGATCTACCCGTGTAGCAAATTTCATTTCTCTACCCATAGCGGAAGTGCGTAATCAATTTAATGAATGTGTCAGTGACCAGTGGTCTGTGAGTATGTCTTAAAATATGCACTTTTTGCACCTCCATATCTCAGGAACCTTTTTCTTTAAAACTTTAAAATTTTGCATATGGTGACATGAATTAATTCTAATTATGAATTAAATTTTAGAATTTTACAATGGCGTGGAACAAAGTTATCACGGGGGTAAAGCACAGCGAATGGCTTCCTGTAAATATACACACTGTGTGCATTGGCCGTAACATTTCTCATATTCCATTTTACTGAAAATTTGCGTGTTAAATAGCTGATGTTAATTACAATCTCTACCCAAAAAAAATTAATTTCCATATAAATTTTTTTTCGAGCAAGGTATCGTTCAAAAAGCAGAACATTTCAAAAAATTCGAATAAGGTTGTACAATGCTTGGTTGCAGAAATACCCTCCAACTTTAACATTTTAAGCATAATTAATGTAAAGAAGACATTAAGCAAGTAGGTACCCAAATATAGTTTAATAGCATCATTTTATCTAGTTACTATTACAATGGATGGAGAATGGAGAAACTTTGAGTCCAATGTCGAGTTTTGGGCAGAAGTAAAATCTAATAAGTTTATGTAAAGTTAATGGATATAAACTCGTTTGAGGCATTATAAAAAACTGCATTTCCATCAATCTTTTGTCACTTCAATGTTTAAGCGCGCAGAAGTAGATTTTTTACCTCTACGACTTTATTTAAGTCTAACAAACGTAACAATATATCCTTACACTTTGTTATAACTTCGCTTCATAATAAAAAAGGTCTGAAACGAGAAAATTTAATTGTGAATATACTTTTTTATACACTAAGGGGAAAAACGTGCTAAAATCAAAATTTTACGCTCAAAACTCAAATCATTTTAATATTTATAGTCTGTTAAATGTGAAAATTCTTGATTCAAGAATAAAATGTTGATTTTTTTAAGATCAAATTCAAGATTTTTTCTTAATAAAAATCTTAAATTAAGATCATATTCTTAACAATTTAAGGATATAATCTTAAAATTAATATTACGTTCTTGATTTTAAGACTGCGCTATTGAAGCTTAAGACCACGTTTTTGATTTTAAGAATTCATTCTATAAATTAAGAATTTATGTTAAATTTGAGAACGTCAATCTTACTGACCAAATTTCAAGATTGAAATATTAAGATCTCTGCAATTAAGTTAGCTTATAGCAATAGTTAAACCAATAATATATGATTCACAGCTTTTGGTTTAACATTAGTTAAACCGCCAAACGTCATTGGTTAAGAAATAGTTTTATACAACAGCTGCTTCGTTGTAAACTTATATCAGTATTGATGTTTTGTGAACAACATAATATCCTGTGGTGAACAATTTTGGATACATTTCATACATATGTACGTTGTAAAGCATCTTCTTTGTAATACATTATTTTTTTTTATTTTCTATTATGTTTTGGTTTGCCAGAACCAATTTCTGCACTTTCACGATCAACTTAGATGAGCGAGCACTTATTTTTATCAATTTTTAAGAAAGAATATAATAAATGTAATCAAAAAGTATTAGTTAAACAATAGTTATCATTTTATTTTACCAATAATTAATTAGAATTAAAACGTGTATTGGATACCTCAAATTTGAAGTTTTAGGCATAAAATGCAAGGTCAACCGATCCCTATATATCTTATATACACATTTATGTATCACAATTTTTTAATATAATAAAATAATTAAATTTAGTGCTTTTTTACTTAAATTACGTGTTTTTTTCATAGCTTCAGTGCTTTTTGAAATTTAAAAGTTGACAACACTGTGAATTTGTTTTGTTTTTCCTGCTTTCCTATACGCGTTATAGGGAAAGAGATGCTCGAACATCACTGATGTAGATACATACATATAAGTATTAACAAATTCCACTCATTAAACTATTTTAGTTTTATCTATTTTTTATATTTCATCTACCTTGTTTTGTAATGTATGCCGCACACACACACACACACCGTATAAATCTGTCTCTTCTTATGCTTCGGGTTTCGCTCTTTCTTTATGCTTGAAAAATTGTTTCACTACAAATGAACTGAGCTACTGAGCTAACTGAATAAAATACTTCAGTAAAGTGAGCTGAGCTGAAAAGAGCGGTCACTCAAAAGAGTTGATAAGCACAAATTGAAGTTACAGCTTAGTAAATTTTGACACCACCATTCATATATAATTGTCGTGGATTGGTTATGTGATTTTCTAAGGGACGTTGTAAGCTAGAGCGTCTGGTTTCTCTTTTCATTGTGCAGGCAAGGCCATAATTGGGGCCTTTTCCGTGGCTGGTGGCAAAACAACCAAAATCTTCTTCATGATGGCATAGACTTACAAAATTATTTTTGTTTTTGAATTGAGCAGCTGTGCCTCCAGAAAAATATATAATATTTTATATTACCTTTTTAATAAAAATATATTTTCAATATACACAAAACATAATTATTTTTCCTAATTTGCTGAAAGTTTTATTTATATCTCAGAAACTATTGTTTACTTAAGGGGGTAAACAAAAATATATATTTTTTAAAAATTTTAAAAGTACCATTTTTGTAGTTACAGCGCCATGAATCGTGGATTTCAAAATAAACGACACATATAATTGTGATGACCTATTTAATTTTAATTTGAAATTTATTTGCTGGTGGTTTAGCTTGGTCTATATACGTATTTCATTGGCGCTTGAACCAAATCATCAGTAGACTTCAACCACAAATTTTGAAAAGTCACAAACCTCTTACTTTATGCACAGACTTTCAAAAACTATATGAGAATTCATAAAATAATAATATTTTTAAAAATCACAAAGACAAAATAAGCTTAGTAGGCTTTGAATAATTAATTATTTTGTCTTTGTGATTTTCAAAAATATTATTATTTTATGAATTCTCATATAGTTTTTGAAAGTCTGTGCATAAAGTAAGAGGTTTGTGACTGTTCAAAATTTGTGGTTGAAGTCTACTGATGATTTGGGTTAAGCGCCAATGAAATACGTATATAGACCAAGCTAAACCACCAGCAAATAAATTTCAAATTAAAAAAAATTTTTTAAAACTTTAGTTGTACAAAACTTAAATACCATATCGAGTTTGGTTCGATTTGGAAGGAGTCGAGCACAATCACTCGTTGGTTTTATATGGAATAAGTCTAATGCGTTTTAAAATTAATTAAAAAAAAGTTTTTTTATTGGCTGAATTTCGTTGCTACTTGAGTAAATCATGAGTACACTTCAACCATAATTTAAAAAATCTTACTAAACTCCATGCTTATAGAAAAAGTACCAATAAATTATTGATAACTGCAAAACTAAATAGTAGGGAAAACCTTTTAAAAAACAACAATCAATCGTAAATTGTCGCTTACCATAAAATTTTCAGCCCATCTCTTAAAAGTTATCAACAATGTTGCCATTTTGATAATTCTAAACTATCGATAGGTCCCTAAAATATTAATTTCAATAAAAAAGTATATTTTCGATAACATTTCGCTTACGATAAAATCGGATATAAGGCTCTATATGTATGTATGTATTTGTGTATTTAACTAATTCTTTACGGTATTTTTGTGATATTCATGGAATTTTCTATTTATATATGAATAAATAATTTAAGTACCATGTACAGGGTGGCTGATCTCTTTTGCTACATTAAGAAACTGGAATAACTTTTTTTGCATGGAATTTATTCAATCTTTTTATCATTTCAAAACCCATTTAGTTGTATTTAAAGCAATTGAATTACTCTTAAAGATAATTGAATTTAAATGCCCGCCCTGCATAAATAAACATGCAGTGCAAATATCTAAATTATACAAAAAGTGTTTTGGCACTATTCAAGGGTTTCTGGTACTAATTAGAAGCAGATTCGGCATGGAATCAAGATTTCATAGTCCCATCACCGTTGTGTACGAATGCAAAGCCGGTTGCTGTTGGGCTATTGTATGACGACCTCTGCTTTAAATACGATTTTTCATTTATTCCAAGACTTTCACTGTTTCCTCTTGCTTTTTTTTCACAATAATCATATCACAAGCATACTTGTACAGGGTGGCCCAGAAAGACCGAAGTGGTGTGAATTCCTTATAACTTTTTTATTATAATTTTTTTTTCTTTTCTTTTCAGTATTTTGTAAAGAAGACTTGGATAATTTATAATGGAGCAATACACAATTGAACAACGTGCCCAAATTGTTGAAATTTACTTTTCAAATCAACGGTCCATTGTGTTGACTCAGCGTGCATACCGTAGTCAATTTAATGTGCGGGTTGCACCCTCTCAGTCAACAATAAACCGTCTGGTTGCAAATTTTCGAGAACAAGGAGCAGTAAGGAACCTTCCTAGTCCCGGCAGACACCGAACTGTCCACACGGCTGACAATATTCAAGTGGTACAGGAGAGTATTCGGGAGGATCCAGAAACATCAACCAGGAGACGTTCGTCACAACTGGGCCTCTCAAGAAAGTCGCTGCAGCGAATTTTGCACACCATAGGATTGTTTCCATACAAAATTCAACTTGTCCAAGAATTGAAACCAACAGATTACCAGCAACGACTTGACTATGCAATTTATTTCCAGCAAAAAGCACAAGAGAATCCAAATTTTATTCATAACTTAATAATGAGTGACGAAGCCCATTTTCAATTAAATGGGTTCGTTAACAAGCATAACTGTAGGATATGGGCTACGGAAAACCCGAGAGTACTTCATCAACGACAATTGCACCCAGTTAAGTGTACCGTTTGGTGCGCTGTTTCTTCAGAAAGGATCATTGGCCCATTTTTTTTTGAAAATGAACAAGGTGTCGCCATTTCCGTCAATGGTGATCGATATCGGGCCATGTTGCAAAATTTTGTAAGGCCAGCCGTGGAAAACCATCCGCAAATATGGTTCCAACAGGATGGAGCCACAGCGCACACTGCGAGGGCCACAATGACTCTTTTACGCGACATCTTTGGTGAAAGAATAATTTCTCGTAACAGCAATTTTAATTGGCCTCCGCGTTCCCCGGAGGAACTGTTTTCTTTGGGGCTATTTAAAAGGAAAAGTTTATGTTAATAAGCCTAGGACTATTGAGGAGTTAAAAACCAATATTCGAGAAGAAATTAACAACATACCACTGGAAGTTTTGCGAAAGGTCATGGAAAATGTGTTGGAAAGAGCACATTTGTGCGAAGCAGAATATGGCCACCACTTGCGGGATATCATTTTTAATAACTAATCCAAAAATATTCCCCATAAATTTAATGTATTTAAAAAAAAAATTAAAAAAATATCTCTTAAATAAAAAGTTATAAGCAATTCACACCACTTCGGTCTTTCTGGGCCACCCTGTACATAATTAATTTTATAACAATGTATACAGAGTTCATATTGTTAGGTGATTCACAATAGTGTAGGTTCAAATTATTATTCAACTCTGAAATAAAGACCTGCACAAGACATGAGGGAAATTTCAAATGCTTTACTACAGCGTAATCATCTGAAACAAACGCTAAACAACACTTTTGGCAATGCATTTGTTTAACTTATTGCAAGTATAGGAGTAAAGAAGAAAATAATTCGTGACTGAAAAATTTGTGGTGCTTGTGCTTTTTTCTACGCATTGGCACGTCATGCATGTACATACATACATACGTGCCTACATAATCTGTGTATGCTCTCTTATTTTTCTGCGCACATACAAACGCACACATGCATTTATATGAGTTGTGTGCGCTTGCTTAAAGACACCTCCCTTTAACACATAATAGCTTACCATCTACATCAGAGATACGCAATGAATATTGCTTTTGCTATTCATATTGACTCCAGAGATAGCCAAAAAGTTACTTTTCGACTGCTCAATACATATCGATGCTCCATCGATATGTATATCGATGGATCGAAATTTATGCAATAAATTTCCGTATATAAGGCAGAAATCTACATCAACTGATGATGAAGGTTTATTGGCCTTCGAAAACGGCTGGCTGTTCCGTTCAACTATTTATTGTCAGAATATTTACAACTAATTTTTATGTCATTTGTTCATTATAAATTTTAACATATATGTAAATTGGTTTAAAAAATCATAAATATAAAAGTTTAGGCATTTAACAGTTTGCAAATAGTATACAATAGTAATAAATAGAGTTGTTTCTCAATTCCAAAAAAAAAAACCCAACAATAAGCAACAAAGAAACAAACACACAACTTCGTATGCGAATTTCGCATTGGTCGCATTCATAAGACGTAAACAGTTGCGCAACCGTTGAGTGTTTGTCTTAGAAACGCATAGTTGAGTATCTCCGCTCCACTCAACAGTTGAGTAATTTTTCATCATAAAATTTTTTCGCTACCTATAGTCAACACGTTGTGCTCAGCCTGAACTGCTGGTCAAATAGAGCTATTTCTTTTATATGCTTTGTTAGGTGGCAGCAACAAATATTTGTTAAGTTTTACATTACAAATGCGATGAAGTAACGAAATAAAGATATACAATTACATTATATACATCAAGCCGTTTCGAAGAAGTAGCTGTTGGGGTCAACAGTTGCCAGAAGTTTCACAACTGTTGAGCTCAACAGCTACTTCTTATGAATGCGCCCATTGTGTTAAGACAGTCGAAATCAATAACGTCATAAATATTTCTATGTATGAGTTCGACTCTCACTTCAAACCAGCATGACGTTTGACCGACCAAAGTGGCAAATTGTCACTTTTTCGACTGCCTTGCCACTTTTTGTCTTAATTTTTTAGAGTGAATTATATAAAAGTACATTAAAAATAAAAAGTTTAGTGTAGTTTTCTTGTTTTTTTTTAATTTTGCACCTTTTTTTTTGATAAATCCCCTTTTTGGTGCCATCTTTTGAAAAATGTCATCGGTCACCCTGCTTCAAACTTTTCAGTGAATATGTTTCATAGACAACATTGCAATAAATATGAGTCATATTTAACTCTTTTCACTTTTTCACTACTCATTTCTGTTCTCTGATCTACATCTTACACACACACCCAAACATACAATATGCAAAATAACAAGCATACATGTATCAAGAGTATTACTTTTGATTGTTATAAACAAGAAGTTTGTTAACAGTCATATACACGTACACCAATACAACCATCGTGCTTCGTTCATGGTACGACAGCATTTAGTATTGGCTTATTATAATACATGCTGCGAGAATACATTTAAAAAACATGACGACGTATTTACATTTCAAGACTGTTTACGCAGGTTTCTACTCTGAAATAAGAATTTGTTATGAATCTAGGTGCACAGTGTTGCCAGAATTTCTAAGGCTAAAATCTGGAAAATTTACAATTTTTCACGAAAAAATCTTAAAAATTTGGATCTTATTTTTAAAATCATCAAAAAATCTTCAGAGTTATTTTTAAAACAACTTTTTTTTTATATTACTAAAAACATTTACATAAATAATGATGTACATGTGTAATATAAATATTTTTTCATTAACCCATATTTATAAAATTTAAACGGCTTAAAATGTATTTTATTTAAATTTTTTAGACATTTTTTTAAATAACTTTCAATCACATTTTTTTATGAATAAAAGCCTTTAATGTTCGAAGAATGTGCTGCTTAAGAAACTCATCAGCAGACTTAAACCAAAATTTTTTGTTACAAAATGCTTAACAAACAAATTTCCATACAAAGTTTGTTTTGTAAACCTTTTGTAAACCAAAACTATTTTTGATGAATACGGCATAATAAGCTTAAAAGATTCCAGCAAAAATCTTAGCAGGCTAACATCTTCGATTTTGAATCCACTATTATTTTCTTATTACCTTTTTACAATCAGATGCCACATTGGTTGAAGTCTGCTGATGAGTTTAGCGGCTTTTCCGCACGCAAAGTTTACTTTGCAAAGCCTTGAATTTATTGAAGAAAAAAGAGTATAGAATAAGATCTATTTTCTCTTCTCTCCTACAAACTCAAGCCTTTGCAAAGTAAACTTTGCTTATGGAAAAACCATATTTCTTTAGGAGAAACGAAACAAACAAAAATTCCTTATAGTTATGTGCCAACAATATAAAATGAATGAGAAAAGAAATTTGATATATAAAAAATTATACAAAAATTTATTTAATTTGTTGCACAAATAACCAAAGGTCTTCGTAGTTTTGTTTCATTCAAGTTCACTTGACTGAAAATTTTCTCCCTATATGCAAATTAATGTGGTAAAAACATTACATTTTGAGTAAGCGTAGGGCTACAAAATCGTAATCACAATAAACTCCCTTTATATCAGATATTTGTTTCCAGAAGGTTTCCAAAGTTACTTCTTCCTTTTCTTCAATGATGTCTTTTAAGTTGAAAAATATTAACTCTCTAAACTATGAGTCGTTCACACATAAAAGAAACAAAAAGTAGTAAAAGGAAATATGTAAAAAATGCACTATAATTGGAGTTGAAAAATCTGCGTTTTTAGGCCAAAAATCTTCAAATCTGGATTTCGTGTTTTTGGAGGGTAAAAATCTGCATTTCTGGCAACCGTGGCGCCGGACCAAGTTCCGGCCAATGCACGCATTGTGAATATTTACAGGAAGCCATTCATCGTGTTCTTATCCCCCTGATAACTTTGTTCCTCGCCGTTGTAAAATTCTAAAATTTAATTCATAATTAGAATTAATCCATCTTACCTCATATGCGAAGATTGAAAGTTTTAGAACAAAAGGTTCCTGAGATATGGAGGTGCAAAAAGTGCATATTTTAAGACATACTTACTGACCACTGACACACTCATCAAACTGATGAAGCACTTCCGCTGTAGCTAGAGAGCTGAAATTTGTCACACGAGTAGATCTAGGTAAGCAATGAACTAGAAAAATCTGAAAACACGGAAATTTTTGCCAGGGGGCGAAGCTACCCTAAAATAAATAAATAAAATAGATATTAAAATTTGTGGTAGTTTGCTGAAATTCGATACAGAACCAGAAGTAATCAGGTTGCCTAGATATGATATGAAACCCTGACGATTTCATATTTATAAAATGCATGGGAAATTATAGTGATATGTATTGTGCAAGAAAGCACTTGGTCAAAATTTCATCTCACTACTTTTGATGGCCGAAATTTTGGATGGGAATTTGGTTTTTTTTCACATTTATGTTTTTGTGAGGATTATACCTTAATGCTTTCGTTTTTTACATTTTTCAATCGGTGCTATCTAAAATGAATATTATGTAACCGGAAATCGAAATTTAAGCTGCTGCCAGACACATCAATAGTCAGCTAAATATATGTGGTAATGTGCTTTTGTTTACCAAAAATAGTCACACATATACTATTGGTGTGAATATTTTTTTTTTCTAAAAAAGCGCACACAACCACACATATTGAGCTGAATATTGATGTGTCTGGCACCAGCTTTAACCATAATTTAAGAAATTTATTATTCGACATATTGTCATAATTATATTTTAATTTGAAATTTATTTGCTGGTGGTTCAGCTTTGCCTATATGTAACAAATCGTCAGTAGACTTCAACCACACATTTTGAATAGTCACAAACCTCTTATCTTTCTGTATAAGTTTCTAAACCTACTACGCTTATTTTTCTTTTGTGATTTTCAACAATATTATTATTTGTGAATTAATCAAATAGCTCGTGAAAGCCTGTGCATAAGATAAGAGGTTTCTGACGACTTAACCATAATTATAAAATTGAGCTAAAACTGAAACCCCAAGCAAAATGTACTAATTTTATATAAATTTCAGTGATACCTTCTTCCGTGGATATAGTTAAACAAAATGTTACCAGCGATAGCATTGCACTATCTTTAGAGAAATTGAAAATTTCATATTACATTAAAATTGGATTAACGTACGATATTCAAATACGTGATAACATCAGCAATTGGCGAACTCCCCACATGGGCGATTTAGATTGCCAAAACGGGACATGTAATATAGTTGTAAGTAATTTATACGCATTTTGGTTGTATTGGATAAAAGTAAGGGTTAAATCGAATGCCGTTGAAAATGATAATTTCTGGAGCGAAGAATCGATTATATCATTTCGCACTAAACCACAGCGGCCAAAAAGAGCTCCCGAAACACCGCTAGGTTGTTTTTATATAGATAGTACTGAAACCCAGTTGCGCCTGTACTGGGAACAAATGCCCGAACATGAACACAACGGTCCTGGCTTCCATTACATTATTAACAAAATAGATGGACATGGTGCTGTAATGTGAGTAATGCAAAAAACTTAATTAACTCGACAATTACTTTTGCCTTAAATTATTTATTTTACATTTTGATTCGTAAATAGGCTCAGCACGGAAACAAATTCATCTTCAGCAACTTTCACATGGAAAAATGAAAGCATGCACAGTTTTACCATTAAAAGTGTCAATGATATTGGCGAAAGTATTGACCAAAATATTATTCGAGTTTATCGTAGCAGAAGTAACCATAATGAGCTTAGTGAAAATAGCATTGCAAAAGTTTATCACAATGGAAGTTACTCCCTGTCATGGTCACCACCAGAAAATATTGCAGATTTAATGAATTATACCGTATTTTGGTGTTTACCAAAAATAGAATTGCCAAATCAATGTAAGGTATGTACACAAAGCAAAAAAGTTTGGCTGTTATTCGTTTAGGTAAAAGGTGCGTTTGAGTAGTTTTCCAGTAAAATCCAGTAACTGAGTAAATACTGAGTAATTTAAAGAAATTACTCTCAATAAAAAAGTTGGCATATACAAGTACGCGAACGGAAAAATTGTAAAATTGATTGCCAGTTTTGGCGCTAAAAATTATACATATGTATATGCAAAAAAATATTCAAAACTGTACTTACTACCAGTGTCCTTAAAGTTAAAGTTTTTAAGCTTTTTACCCTCGACGTGGAGTGTTATTAAGATGTCGCATATGCCAATCATGAAACAATATTGTTTATTCCTTTCAAGTAAGTGCATTTATTAAGACAAATATAAAAGAGGAAAAGAACTTTATATATCCTAATATACTCTCGAAAAACTGAAAACAAATTTAAGAAAAGTACACATTAATCCTATATAATCTAGCAATAACAAAATTTTTTTAATGTTCCATGCGAAAAACCAATAACCGATATGTATAAACATAAATTTAGTTATAGTAATATATTTACTTTATTCACGTTTAAAAACAATCGGGTTTGTTCTGTATTCCACGTGAAATTATATCGTTCGGAAATGTCATGTCATTGTTTTTATAAACACAAGTACATACATGTTTCCAACAATTCTATGAAAATTCCGCATGTTTTAATTTCCCGTGGAATACGTAACATATCCTAATATTTTTCTGGCATCAAACTTACATAAATAAATGTAATATTGTTTATAACTTAATACATTTGTTTCTTTTTTGAAATTTCGTAAAAAAAAATTTTTTCCTCTTGCTTCTGTTTGTTTTTATTTAAGAACATATCGCTCATTTGCTTCAATAGTGGCACAACTCAAAAAAACCAGTTTTGCAGAAAACGCGTTTTAAGTTTTCAATTTGCATACAACTCAATGGAGAAATGAAAAAAAAATCTTCTCTCAGGAGGTGATGGTACAAGCTATTTGCATGAAATTTTTACACAAGATAAAATACAAAATGCCGAATCTTTCTGCATTATTAACTCAAAAAACCCATTTTTTGAGTTATGCCACTATTGAAGTAAATGAGCGATATGGTTTCATTTTACTGGCAAAATTTGTCAAGTAAAAATTTGCATTTACTCAGCAAAAAAACTGTAATTTTTCTCTCTCAATTCACCATCTCATTTACTAGATTTTGTGTACGCGAACGCAAGCCAGTAAAAAAAAATTTTAAATTTTTGAGTTATCGAACGAACTTATTGTGCATATGTATGTACCATGATACAATAATATAAAGGTAAAACCATTCTCTCTTTTCGTCGCCATATTAACCTTCTGACGTTTATCCAGATTATTTTTTACTCTCAAAAATAATGCTACAGTATTCATTTATAAAATCCGAGTTTTTTTATTACTTTTTGACTGTTATACTTTTTTAATTAAAGAAAATGTTTTATAATAAAAATATTGAAAAATTCATCACTTTTACTTTAAAAGTTATTAAATATTAATATAAATATATAATAAATAATTTTAATTTGTGTAAAAAAAAAATTTAGCAATGAGCTGCATATACCACAATTGCAGTAATACTAAGCATTTCAGCAAAGCCACGAATGTCAAGTTTTTTCAATTTCCTTCAATTCCATATATGCGGCAGAAATGGATAGAAGCATGCAATATATATGATGGTTTGCTACCAAAAAATCCTTTCATTTGTTTTGTGACTTCACTTCCGTGAAGAGCATATGAATGTAAAAAATCATTGCATCCGTTTGAGCCTAAGCGCAATTCCTGTTCAAAGGTAACTACCACATTAAATACATGCATTACATTATTACTTTAAAGCAGTGTTGTCCACACGTACACTTTCACATTCTGGGAGTCTACTCCGTATTTCGAAACGAAAGAAATTGCTTTCGAATTTGAGTGTTAACATTATTCTACTAAACTAGCCATCATTTAGTAAGTACTTTTCCACGTGTTCTACTCTGTAACTAAAAATAAAAGAAAATGCAACTGCTTTGGAATGTGTATGTATGTTAATATTATGCAAGGTTAGGAAGGGTGGTGCTAAAACACACCTCCAATCGTATACCAAGTTGGTTCCATTCTAAACCAATAGTATGCAAACTCGAAAGTACTTTCGTTCCCTTTGAATTACAGAATAGAACCCCTGGTATTTACATTCAGTATAAGTTCATGTAATGCAAGGAACACTTTGTATGCATGTATTCTTTTTGCATTATTTGTATATAAAGGCATGATAAAAACCTGTTAGATATTCTTTTCCTAGTCTTAAAAACAAACATTTTCAAAACTTCAGAAGAAAATGGTTGATATGTATTTTGCTTCTTAACAGTTATTTTAACCAATATTATGTTATGCTGCCTTTAGCAAGTTTTTGCTCATTTTCGCGTGTCTTTTGTCGAATTTTTGATGTTTTCAATTATCGATGTTTTTAAGAATGATGTTGCATCCCTAGCCGTGAACCTCTTTTATTATCAGATGAATTAAATAAAAATCAAACATTTGCTTACTTGTGTAGGTCATATTACACACAAATTTCGTTAACCTGATGTCCAATTGATACAATGTTTAAAAAAATATGTATTAGACTAAAATTCCTAAACTCAAATTACACATTTCAAAAAGCATTCCTAAATAAAAGTTACCATTATATGTATGTGGCAACGTTTTCCTTTCTGTTTACAAAAAAACAGTATTCAAATAATTTGGGTAAAAGTCATAATTAATTTTAAACGTCAAATGTGGTTTTACCTTTATATTATTGTATCATGGTATGTACTAAAGACCTGCACAAGATGTCTTATAAGAACTTTTAAGACATGAGGTATTTTTCAAATGCTTTACTACAGCGACATCTTCTGAAACAAACGCTAAACAACGTGTTCGGCAATACATTTGTTTAACTTATTGCAGGTATAAGAGTAAAGAAAAAAATAGTATGTGACTGAAGAATTTGTGGTGTTTGTGCTTTTTTCTACCTATTGACGCGTATACTAACGTCATGCATGTACATACATACATACCTGCATAATTTCGTATGGTCTCTAATTTTTCTGCGCACATACAAACGCACACATGCATTTACATGAGTTGTATGCGCTTACTTTAAAAAACCTCCCTTCAACACAAACATAATAGCTTACCATCTAAATCTTACACACACACACACCCAAACGTATAACATGCAAAATAACAAGCATACATGTATCAACAGTACTTATTTTCATTGTTTGTTTAAACAAGACGTCTTGGCGACATCGCTTGTTAACAGTCATATACACGTACACCAATACAACTATCGTGCTTCGTTTATAGTACGATAGCATTTATTATTGGCTTAGTATAATACATGCCACGAGACTATACTTAAAAACATGTCGTATTTACATTTCAAGACTGCTTAGGCAGGCCACTAGTATGTATGGCATACGAGTATATAACCTGTCGGAAAATGCGTGGTCGACTACAAAAATAATTAACTTATAGTTAAATTTTCTTAGACTGACTAAAAGCTAACTGCAATGTCATCCAGAACAAACCAAATATTAATTCTTAAGTTGAGTTAGGGCTACCAGAAGCTTTGGGAAGAAAATCATCACTTGCCGGAAAGAAAATCATTATTGGAAGAAAAAAATCACCACAAGTTCAATTTCTTGCAAATAAAAAATAAAATAATGATGAATTTTTGAGTATGTAATACACAGGATGCAAAAGTAAAGTAAATAAAAGCAATATATCGTTGGCTTAGTTGGCAAATTTGCCAATTTCTTTTTTTTTTGAATTTTTCACGAGGGCTAAAACTTGTCTAAATTTATTGAATCTAAGGGTCTTATTAGTCTTTACTTTCTGTTGCTATTCTGTGATGCACCGTTCTGCTTCAAAATTTGAGTACTTACTCTTTCTGTAGCAACTTATCAGCTGTTTCTGACCAGAAGAATCGCAGTTTTCCACTAAAGTGATGAACAGGGAAACCAGAAATATGCTGTAAGAGAGGAGTTTTATGCTCATTCAATATGCACTAAAAACTTGAAAATATGCTCTAAAAGTAAAAAAAATATACTACAAAAAATAAAATAAATTGGTTTATTTGTAAATGGAAATATATATTTAATTCAAAAATTCAACAATATTTGCATATAAAATAAGACAAAAAATTTTTTTTCTTCAAAACTTACATTTTTATTTTGAAAACGAATTTTAGTTTCTGGAAAAAAGTTTTATATATTTTTTTCGGAACGGGCTGTCTTTTAAAAGGACGGCTGCACCAAGTCGTAAATTATGTTCTAAAAATTCGGAAATATGTTAAAAACATGCGTGTAAACCTGATATATGCAAAAACATGTCTTAAAGCGTAAAATATGCACTAACAAATCGATGCTAAAATTAATTAAAAGTTCTGAAACGGATAAGTATATTGTCCAGGCATTAAAACGTCAAACAAAAAAACATGCAATTGCATATTTGCGGTTTCCCTGGTGATGTGTTTTGCATCGTCCGTTGTTATGTTTCAATATAAAATTATATATTTCTTTTAAAAATTAATATTTTGAAAGGCACAATCACAATTTATTTCAAAATGTTTTTATTTAATTTATGCTGTCACTCACAATTCCTTTTTTTGATTTTCACATGTTGAACCGAAACAAAACAGAACGAAACAGAAAAACTATCGACTTGTATTAGATTTATACAAACAAAAAAGAGTCAGCTGATTCCTAACAGAACAGAAAGTAAAAACTTATTCTGCCTTAAATCAGTGTGAGGACAACGAAACTATAAATTTTGTAATATTTTAATTTTTTTATAGACAAAATAAATATATTTTTCTTATCTTCAAAAATGAACTGTCAATAAGTATTTAAATTTTAAATGTAAACATAATTTTAAATTAACACAATAATTGCTATGTTAAACAAATACAAGTACACTATATGCATATTATTTTCCGCTGGAGTTAACAGGTGTTTTTAATTTTTCTGGATTTGAATATATGTTTACCACTGCATAACAGCAAGACAAAATCAAAATATCGGGGGTTTATATTCAAAAAGTGCTATCTGCAATTCTGGAATATTTAAGTAGACAAAATAAAACTGTTATTTTCTCTAAGTCCAAGAGCAATAAGTGTATTTGATTAACATTAGTAGATTAAGATTTCTTCTGTAAATGGTACTATTCATCAAAATTTAATTGTTAGCCCTTGCACTTTGAGAAAATAACAATTTCTTGCGCTCTTCTAAAATTTTTAAGCCTTTTTGAATATAAACCCTCGATATGTAAATATATTTTAAGTTTTGGAAATTATGTGTTTTGAGTTACTCTAGCATATTCTATATTAAAAAGTGGACTTAGCATATCTGCGACTAAGCCAACGATATATCAAGCTGATACAAAACTGTCTTCTTTATAGGTATTGATAAACATCACTGTCGGAAACTAAGTTAATTTAAAACTAACTATACGCTAGTGCTGACTGAATTAGAAAAATCGTATCGTTCTACTTTACAGCTTGCCGTATCGTTCAGCTTTGTGTACAAGTTATAGAAAATGTAACACTTTTGCCCAGCAAACTATTTTTATTTGGGTTTAAATCGATGAAACGAAAATTCAAATTTATGACGAAAAGGATTTCCGCAAAATGGTTTCTGAATTTGAAACAAATAAAACAAGCTTCTACACATACCAGCTTAAGAGCGCTAAAGGCCTGCAGATCGTATTGAAGGGCATAGATTCTTATGTTGTCCCTGAAGAAATAAAAGATGCACTCGTCCTCCAGGGATTTAAGGTAAAGAATGTATCTAACATAATGAATAGAGAAAAGGTACCCCAACCCCTATTTCGTGTTGAACTGGAGCCGAATGATATACAATTGAAAAAAAAACTAGACTCATCCTATTTATAGCCTAAAATCCCTTTTATACAGAAAAATAATAGTTAAAGAGCCACATAAGCGTGCAGGTCCCGTGCAGTGTCATAATTGCCAAGAATATGGCCATACAAAAGCTTACTGCAGTTTACCTACAGTGTGTGTTATCTGCCGTGAATTGCACGGTACTGCAAGTTGTACCAAACCAAAAGATCAAGCGGAAAAAATGCAGTAATTGTGGAGGTAATCACACCGCTAACTACAGAGGATGTCTTGTGTACTCTTTCGTCCAGCAGGCTATGGTGCAAAAACCTAAATTAGTTCCAGCTCAACCATTAAACGCGTACTCCGCCACTTTTGCTCAAGTGAGCCAACCAGTTACTTCACGTGTATCGTATGCCGATGCTGCTAAGGCTATTTCTATTCCCACACAAAATGTTTCACCGCCAAATAATTCAACGAATGCAAATTCAAGCTTTAACTTTAGTCGCCTTGAAGCTACTATTGAGAATCTGGTGCTAACTATAAACAACTTTACAACAAATATGACTACCATGATGCAAGAAATGCTGAGAATGCAGAATACTCTGCTTCAACCATTAATTAACAAGCCATGAACACGTTAAAATATGTTTCTGGAACGCAAACGGCATTCGCCAACATACAAATCAACTTGAGCACTGCCTTACGGAAAAAACTATTGATATAATGTTGATCTCTGAGACTCATTTGACTTCTAGAAGCCTCTCTAAAATGAATGGCTACACTGTATATGATACAAAGGACCCTAGAGGTCATTTGTGAAGAACATCTACAAGCAACAATTATCTGCATTGAAAATTTTTGTACAAATTTCGTGATATCTTCAATTTACTCCCCTCCCAGATTTTCAATCACTGAGGACCAATACGAGAAATTCTACAAATCTCTTGGACCTTGTTTCGTAGCAGCTGGCGACTACAATGCTAAGCATACGTTCTGGGGTTCGCGTCTTATTACGCCTAGAGGTAGGGCGTTGTTCAACACAATTTCAAAAATGGGCGTGGATGTTATTTCGAGTGGGGAGCCTACTTACTGGCCTACTGACGTACGAAAAATTCCGTATGTTATAGATTTCGGCGTCATAAAAAGTATTTCTATTGAATTAATTCACGTTGAAGCTTCCCTAGATCTCTCGTCCGATCCCTTTCCCACGATCGTTACAATCTGTAGCCCACTGAGAAGCGCTTTACCTCACCCATATGTCAAGATGATAAATCGTGTTAATTGGGTGGGATTCAAAAAATATCTTAGTAGTCATTGCACGGAAAATATTGCGTTAAGAACACTCAATGACATTGAAACTAACATTGCCAATCTTAACTAAATTATTAAACAGGCTGCTGAACATGCCACTACCTCCCATCCGCAGTCTGGGTTTAATAAAATTTATTCCAAGGATATTGAACATCTCGTATGTGAGAAAAGAAGAGCTAGAAGGGAATGGCAACAGCACAGATCACCCCAACATAAACTCAGACTTAAATAATGTTTTAAACGACTGCAAGAGTTGCTTGCATCTGAAAAAAATGCAGCTCTTAAAAATTATTTGGAAGGTCTTGATGTCACACCAACATCTAATTACTCTTTGTGGCGCGCTGCTAGAAAGCTTAAAACACCCGTTGAGCTTGAGCCACCTCTGCGCACATCTACCGGAGGATGGGCAAGAAGCTATACGGAAAAACGGAAAATATTTGCTGAGCATTTAAAATCCGTATTTACACCAAATACATGTACTGGTGTTGCTGATTTGCCGAGTGTAGTTGCTCTACCCCCTCGAGCCTTAAAGTTTAAGATGCGTGATGTACATAAAGTAATTGCTGAACTCAAGCCAAAGAAAGCTCCAGGTATTGATGGAATTAGTAACAAGATGCTGATGAACTTGCCGCATATTGCAATAAGAATCTTGCTGTTTATTTCAAATGCCATATTACGACTGGAAGCTTGCAAAAATCAAAATGATTCCAAAGCCGGGCAAAGATCTTACTAAAGCTGAGTCATATAGGCCAATAAGTTTGCTGTCAACTATGTCAAAACTCTTCGAAAAGCTGCTCATGACAAAATTGTCCCCAACTTTAACTGATAGTGGGTGCATCCCAGACCATCAATTTGGTTTTAGAAGTCAGCATAGTACCATTGAACAAACGCATAGATGTATAAGAAGAACATTTGAAGAAAAGAAGTACTGTTCTGCACTGTTTATTGACGTTTCGCAGGCATTTGATAAAGTGTGGCATGAAGGTCTAATTTTAAAATTAATATATCTACCAATAAATTTGGTGAATTTATTAGAAAGTTACATTACTACCCGAAAGTTCACGGTTGTGGAAGGAGAAAACATGAGTGTGCCCGACTCTATATCATCCGGTGTGCCACAGGGGAGCATACTGGGGCCAGTTTTGTATTTGATCTATACTTGTGATATGCCTTTGAGCAGCAATATCCATACATCTACTTTTGCCGATGATACAGCCTGCCTTACTATGCATGAAAATCCTCACGAGGCTTCCCGATATTTACAAGAACATATTATACAATTGGAAATGTGGTTGAACTTATGGAGAATTAAGGTAAATGAACAAAAGTGTGTCCATATAACGTTTACCCTAAGAAGAGATACTTGTTCCCCAATTTTAATCAATAATCAAAATATTCCTCAACATTCCCAAGTGAAATACCTTGGTATACACCTTTATCGAAGGCTTACATGGAAACATCATATTGACTTTAAGCTAACTCAGATGAAACTTAAGTTATCTCAAATACACTGGTTGATTGGCAGAAATTCAACACTTAGCCTGGACTGTAAACTTTTATTATACAAGTCGCTTTTAAAGCCAATATGGTGTTACGGTATCCAGTTAGGGGGCACTGCTTCAGCTTCCAATGTAGAGAGAATCCAACGAAGGCAAAACAAAATTTTACGTTTAATAACATCGGCTCCATGGTACATCAAAAATTCCAATATCCATCGTGATTTAAATATGCCACTAGTGATTGAAGAAATTGTAAAATACGCAGGCAAATATTTAACAAAACTCGAGTCACATCCTAATCCGCTTGCTCGTAATATTTTGAACTTTACTGGACACATCCGCTTAAAAAAGAGGGACACAAGGGCTCTATTACTCAACACTCCAGATGGGATTTCTTGAAAATACTTTTTTATACTTTTTGTACATTTTTTTCTTTTTTGGATTATCACTACTTATGTATTATTTATAACTATTAACAAGTTTATGTCCGACAGTGGTCGGTCCTAATAATTATATTTTAGATTTAAGATTTGAATACTTATTGTTAGTTCATAATTGAAGATACAATAAATAAAAAAATGTATTAAAAAAAAAATAATGACAAAAAAAAACAATGACAAAAATCTGCAAAAATCGTCAAAACAAAATAAAATCTTATATGAACAAAAATCGCCAAAAATTTAAAAATTCACCTAAATGAAAAAAATCGCCAAAATGAAAAAAAAACACCAAAACGAAAATAAATTGCCAAAATTAAAAAAACGTCTAAAACCGAAAAAATCGCCAAAACAAAAAAAAATTTCCTATATGAAAAAAATCGCCAAAAATTCAAAAAATCAGCAAAATAAAATAAATCGCCAAAATTTAAAAAGCACCAAATTAAACATAATGCCTAAAACCTAAAAATTGCACAAAAAGTATGAATTTTTTCACAAAATTAATATGTACCTACATATCTCTGTGCTTATGTATGTATCTCTAACCTACATAAACGCACTTTGGTAAAGGGTATATAAGATTCGGCACAGCCGAATATAGCACTCTTACTTGTTATTTTATAAAAACAATATTTTTCTAAAAATGGACAAAATGGACTAATACAGATACCCAGTAAAAAAGAGACTCCAAAAAAGTCATGAAAATGTAGAGTTTGCGATCTGGAAGTAGTGAAAATTTCGATCGGATCTATTGATTTTTACATAGGGCTGTCATTGCAAGAAGTTCTTTTTTTCGATGCCTGGTCACTGAATTGGAAGCGATATTAAGAAAAATTCCCTTTTTTTGTTCTTTGATAATATTTTCATCTAGGAAAAATTGTAAATAGTTACCTATTTTAACAATTCGTTTCTTTTTATACGAATTTAAGCCCGAAACAGTCTTTTCATGTAAATTTAAGAAAATAACTTTTAAATTTTAGACTAAAATTAGTTCATAAATTTCTTTAAAAAATGATTTTTTTTAAATTCTGGTGAGTATTTTCTAACACTATGGAGGAGTTACAAAGTTTTGTATGACTAAAGTAAGCTTCTATATGCTTTTCAGCTCACTCTCGGCAAATTAAAAATATCGATTTTTTGGAAGCAATGAAAATGTAGTTCCACTAGAATGACTTCCATTTGTTTTCACTGGGTACGAGTAATTTGTGAATTAATAATCGTTGTTTGGCAGAACTAGGATGCAAATGACAAATAGATAGTACAGTGTTGCCACGATATTTTAAAAAAAGCAAGTTAATTGATTTTTAGTTAAAACACTGATTATGAATACCAATATTTAAAAAACCTTAGTTAGTCTTAAAATATTTTTTAACTAATATGGGTTTTAAACCTCAATCTACTTTTTTTATGAATATGGCAGATAAAATTTAATTATATCTATCAAGCCGTTCAGTTGACAACAGTTCCACAACAGCTACGTCTTATGAACTTATGAGTATCAAAAGCAATACACTAAAAGAAAAAACGTGTTAAAATTAAGATTTAAATAGAATCATTACAATTTTAATAGTCTGTTAAATGCGAAAATTCTTGATTCAAAAATAAAATCTGAATTTTTTAATATAGCATTTAAGATTGTAATCTTGAATAAAGTCTCATTTTAAGGTCGAATTCAAGATTTAGTTCTTAATGAAAATCTTACGTTAAGATCATATTCTTAAAAACTTAAGAATATAATCTTAAAATTGAGACCACGTTCTTGATTATAAGAATTCATTCTATTAATTAAAAATTTATGCTTAAATTTGAGAACGTCAATCTTACCGAACAAATTTCAAGACTGAAAAGTAAAAATTTCTACAATCTAAATTTAATATTTTTGTTCTTAAAATTAGATCGTTAGTTTACTATTAGTGTACGAATTGTGTTAAATCAATCTTATGATAGGAAACTTTTTCTAGGACGAAGTATATATATTTTCTTAATTTTGTATCCACATCGGATGAACTTATGTCATAATGAATCAACAAGTTCATATAGAAAAAGTATTATTTATACCGTTTTTTTATAGAAAGTTGTTCATTTATCATGATATAAATTCATCACGTGTGGACACTAGGGATGCCAAACGGGAAATCCCGGGATTTTCGGGATTTGGCAAATCCCGATTCTCGGCATTTGTAAAATTCAATCCCGGGATTTCCTTTTCGGGATTTCTTAGAAACTTGTATATAAAAAAACCATTTAGAAATAAAAATTATCGTTGATACAACGTACAGTTTTAACATTAATTAATTAATTAATTAATTAATTAATGACTATTCGTGACATATATCTTATAAATTAACAAGAAGGGAAAAATAAATTAATTACTCTCACAGTTATTTTCATCAACTAAGAATTATTTTGAAAACAAAAAGAAGCATATGAGCTTTGGAAGGGAAATAAAATTTGGAAAATTCATAAGTTTGACAAATTTATTCCGTCTTATTCTATATTATGAGAGCAATTATGCATAAACTTCCACGAGAAATTTTTCCCAGGGAATAATTTCAAACACAAACAAATAATATGGAAAACAAAATAATCTATTTGGAAAAGGGAGGAATTTCTTGCGATTATAGTGAATAACTATCAGTATGTCGACTCCTCAACGCTATAAAAAATTAGCCCTTATCTACTTTTCGGTAACAATTCAGTACTATTGACAGCTGCTTACAATTGAAGTAGAATACAATACAAGGCAAGTGCAAACTTTTTGCTGTCAGGTTTGCGTAAACGTAAGAAATATTTACCGAATAATGCGTTTCGTTTTTCAAAAGTATATAGATTTGTATGTATGCTCGTTTTCGTTAAGATTATCAGGGTGGCCCAGAAAGACCGAAGTGGTGTGAATTCCTTATAACTTTTTATTTAAGACATATTTTTTTAATTTTTTGTTTTTTAAATACAGTAAATTTATAGGGAATATTTTTAGATTAGTTATTAAAAATTGTATCCCGCAAGTGGTGGCCATTTTCTGCATACATATGTTTCTGGAACGCAAACGGCATTCGCCAACTTAAAAATGAACTTGAGCAGTTCCTTAGGGAAAAATATATTGATATAATGTTGGTCTCTGAGACACATTTAACTTCGAGAAGCTTTATCAAAATTAATGGCTACACTATATATGATACAAAGGACCCTAGAGGGAGAGCATGCGGTGGATCTGCAATTCTAATTAAGTCAAGATTCAAGCACTATATCCTTGACAACGTTAGTGAAGAATATATGCAAGCTACGAATATTTTTGTAGAAAATTTTTGTTCTAATTTAGTGATATCATCAATTTACTCACCTCCCAGATTTTCAATCACTGTGGATCAATAAATCACTTGGACCCTGTTTTGTAGCAGCTGTCGACTACAATGCAAAACACACGTACTGGGGTTCGCGCCTTGTAACACCTAGAGGTCGAGCTTTGTTTAATACAATTTCAAAAATGGGCTAAGATGTTATTTCGAGTGGGGATCCCACTAAGTGGCCTACTGACGTACGAAAAATTCCGGATGTTATTGATTTTGGCGTCATGAAAAATATTTCTAGGGATTTAATTAATTTTGAATCCTCTCTATATCTCTCTTCCCTACTATCGTTACAATCTGTAACCCACTAAGAAGTGACTTACCTCATCTATATATGAAGATGATCAATCGTGTTAATTGGCTGGAATTTAAAAAATTTCTTAGTAGTCATTGAACGGAAAATATTACGATAAGAACACCCAATGATATTGAAACTAACATTGCCAATCTTAACGAAAATATTAAACAGGCTGCTGAACATGCCATTACCTCCCATCCGCAGGCTGGGCTTAATTAAATTTATTCCAAGGATATTGAACATCTCGTGTGTGAAAAAAGAAGGGAATGGCATCAGCATATATCACCCCAACACAAACTCAACTTTAGAGAATATACTAAACGACTGCAAGAGTTGCTTGCATCTGAAAAAACTGCATCTCTTAAAAATTATTTGGAAGGTCTTGATGTCACACCAACATCTAATTACTCTTTGTGGCGCGCTGCTAGCAAGCTTAAAACACCCGTTGAGTTTAAACCACCTCTAGGCGCATCTATCGGAGGTTGGGCAAGAAGCGATACGGAAAAATTTTAAATATTTGCTGAGTACTTAAAATCCGTATTTATGCTCTACCCCCTCGACTTTTAAGTTTAATATGCGTGATGTACAAAAAGTAATTGCTGAAATCAAGCCAAAGAAAACTCCACGTATTGTGGAATTAGTAACAAGATGCTGATGAACTTACCGCATATTGCAATAAGAATCCTGCTGTTTATTTTTAATGCCATATTACGACTGGAGTATTATCCACAACAGTGGAAGCTTGCCAAAGTCAAAATGATTCAAAAGCCAGGCAAAGATCGTACCAAAGCTGAGTCATATAGGCCAATAACTTTGCTGTCAACTATGTCAAAACTCTTTGAAAGGCTGCTCATGACAAAATTGTAAGCTTTCTAAAGCTATTGGAATGTTATATTCTATCGCGGAAGTTCATTGTTGTGGAAGGAGACTTCATGAGTATGCCCGAATTTATCTCCGCCGGTGTGCCACAGGGGCGTATACTGGGCCCAGTTTTGTTTTTGGTGTATACTTGTGATATGCCTGTTAGCACTAAAATCCATACATCTACGGTTGGTAATGATACAGCCTGCCTTACTATGCACGCAACCCCTCACGAGGCTTCCCGATATCTACAAGAACATATACAATTGGAAACGTGGTTGAACTTGTGGAGAATTTAAGTAAATGAACAAAAGTGTGTCCATATTTATTTTTAGAAGAGATACTTGTTCCCCCATTCGAATCAACAATCAAAATATTCCTCAACATTCACAAGTGAAATACCTTGGTATACACCTTGATCGAAGGCTTACATGGAAACATCATATTGATTTTAAGCTAACTCAGATAAAACTTAAGTTATCTCAAATACATTGGTTGATTGGCAGAAATTGAACACTTAGCTTGGACTACAAAATTTTAATATACAAGTCGCTTTTGAAGCCAATATGGTATTACGGTATCCAGCTGTGGAGCACTGCTTCAGCTTCCAATGTAGAGAAAATTCAACACAGCCAAACAAAATTTTAAGGTTAATAACATCTGTTCCATGGTACATTAAGAGTTCAAATATACATCTTGATTTAAATATGCCAGTAGTGATTGAAGAAATTGCAAAATACGCAGGCAAATATTTAACAAAATTCGAGTCACATCCTAATCCGCTTGGCCGTAATATTTTGAAGTTTACTGGACACATCCGCCTAAAAAAGAGAGACACAAGGGCTCTAATACCCAACACTCCAGATGGGATTTCTTGAAAATTCTTTTGTTTTCCTTTTTTGATTATCACTACTTATGTATTATTTATAACTATATCACTAAGTTTATGTCCGACACTGGTCGGTTCTAATAATTATATTTTAGATTTAAGATTTGAATACTTATTGTTAGTTCATATTTGAAGATACAATAAATAAATACATGTATTTAAAAAAAATGTTTCCAGTAAAGTTAAAAATATTACGAAAAAGCGAATTAGAATGTGATTCGAGTTTTGCTAAATATTTCCCTGCGTATTTTGCGATTTCTTCGATCCCTAGTGGCATATTTAAATCACGATGTATATTAGAATTTTCGATGACCATGCAGCCGATGTTATTAACCGTAAAATTTTGTTTTGCCTTCGTTAAATTCTTTCGACATTGGAAGCTGAAGCAGTGTCCAATATTTGAATTCCGTAGTACCATATTAGCTTCAAAAGTAACTTGTATAGTAAAAGTTTGCAGAGTAGGCTGAGAGTTGATGTTAGCAATAATCCTGTCTATGTCATCTGCCTTTTCTTCTTACTGAATCATAAGAGCTTGTAGACTTCCGATCTTCGCCTTGTTGTAGGACCAGAAGATGACTTCGTTTGACCTTTGATGTAGTTGAATAAATGATGTCCTGTTAAGTTGTTTCAACTCATTTATTTACTTGTCTGTTTACAACTGTCTCTGTCCATGTTAAGTTGTTTCAGTAATTTCCCTAACTACCTCAAATCCTAATGCGAGCGGTACCTTAGTATTAATATTATGTCGATGAAAGACTTTTATCAATTTATCTCTTAACGTCAGAAAGATCTCGTTCGCTTTTTCTTTGTGTGGGGTAGTGTATCTGTCGTAGTTTCTATGTAATGTTGCCCTAATTGAATTATAGTTTTCAATTAAATTTTGTGCGTGTTTGTCTAAGGTATCTTGTTTTATTGTCCGATTTTGGTTTAAACATTTATATGATTGTTCAAACTTAATTTGAAAAGGGCTTAGACTGTCTATGATATTTTCCCATTGCATAATACGTACATATATTTAAAATTTACAATTATTTATTTTATTTATAATTTTAGACATTTTAAAAATAAACTTACAATATACTGATAGTGTTTACAGATGAATTATAGTTGTTATATATGTTGTTGTTGGGCAACACTTCTGGCTTTCATCAGCTTGGTCCGACTTCGTAACCTGCGACCAGGAGTGGAATAGTTGATAAAAATTTGTTCCCACCACACCATTTTAACTTGACGTTGTTTTTAAAATCCAGGAGATTTTTTTTTGTTTTTAATGATTTTCATCAAGTCTTCCGTAAAAAAAAAACGCTTTTTATTATATTTTATGTCCAGCGAACTTTGTTATTTGAACTCTTTTGTTGATTTATTTTTTTTCAATAGGTTTAAGTTAATAGCTGTAATTGTTTCATATTGTTTTTTTTTTTGAATTTATGTACTTGTTGTTTGTTTCCAATTTTCAGTTAATTTTTTTTGCACTTTAACAAAAATGAATCGTCATCACTTTAACTTGTGTTCGCTTTTTTTTTATATTAAAGTTTAATGTTTTTATGTTTTTATGATGATTGTAGAAATAAGGTGGTGTGTTGTCCAGAAGTTAAGTGTAGATAGATGATGATTATGTATACGAGATGGTGTGTTGCACATTAACACTGACACAATTGATTGTTTGTAAAATAATTTTTTTTTTTTTTTTGTAATTGATCTTATATTTGGGTCTGGGGAAGATTGTTTATTGCTGTTTTTAGTAATTTTTTTAACAATATTGAGATTACGGCTATTAGTAACAGTGCTCCCAACGTTATTTCGATAATTAGATGTGTGTTGGTTTGTTCATCTTGGTTTACTTTAATTATTACTTGTTTATTTTCACTACTTTCCTCTTCATTTAGGTTTTTTCCTACCTCGTATCCTGCAAAGAGTACAGATACTGTTTGGAGGATTTTTGTCCACCAGCCCATTGTTATTAAAAATTTTATTTTTTCTCACTTATTTCACTTATCTTATGTTTTCAATAGTTTAAGCCAGTTTTTTTATTTAGTCACTTCTAATTTTTATTATTTCGCAGTCTTCGCGGTCACGGTCGCCATGTTAAGTTGTTTCAACTCATTTATTTACTTGTCTGTTTACAACTGTCTCTTATAATCTAAAAATTAAAATACTTATAGTTAATACTTGAACAATAAAACTTAAACCTAAGCAAATATGGATGTGTAGAGAGAATACCCAATTACTTGCCAATAATATGACTCCTAAGTATTTGCAGGTAAATAACCTGTACTTTAAGTAAGTCAGCTAATAATACGATTCCATGGTATGTCCAGGTAAATAACCTGTTGAGTGACACATGACTTATATATTGCGCATTTTCACTACAGTCCACTGACTGAAGAATTTAAGCAACACCAACTGCGTAGTGATGTCCCAGTTTCAATATGTAGTTATTGATTTACCTTTGGTCCTGTTATAGATCACGTAGGCGTCACCTTAATGTTTCTCAATGGGCTAGTGTTTATTAGATAAAATATAAATTTGAACTAGCACTAAGTTTCCAAATAGTTTTTCCTTACAAGCACTTGTAATGATTGAATGATTATTGGAATAATAAAGCACTATTTTTATCCTTATTGCAAACGACTTCAAATATGTTTGTTTTTACTCTCTTCTTTATATAAAATTAAGAATTAATAAAAGTGCTTAGCTTATGGATAATAGCATACGCAATACTAATATTGTTTTAATCAACACAATAAAATTACCTATCAACATAACAAAATTACCTAATCTAATTAATAAGCACATTTCCTAAAACCTTATGACTCTTCATTTTTTCTTCACTGATTTTATATTGAATTGATAGAGAGAAACAATAAATGTTAGAAAGAACAAACTATATAAAACGGAAACAAAATGTTTAAATGTTGTAAAATTTTGGTAATTAGAAATTGCTAGTATGAAGACAAAACAAACTAAACCCCACTATGTTTGACCATAAACCGCTAATAGCGAACACGTTTATAATTCAAGCCTGAAATGTCAATTTTAAGTTGAAAATTTTTAAATTTTTTTGACAGATCTTAATTTTTTATCGATAATTTTAGTCAAGTTGTTGATATTATTTCATTTTTTTGCATATAGCTGCTCCCTTCGCACCTGTTGAATTTTCCTATTACAATATGTTTGCACTTTTCTCTAAAACTTGATAAATGAAAGAAAAATTAAGTGTCATATGGGTTTTAGCAATGTTTAGTGAACTTTTTGATGTGTAAATTAATTATGATTTAATTAATGATTAAATGTTAATATTTATAATATGAAAATTTTAATTGTGTATGATTGTATGTTTGTTAACAACAGCAAAAATAGTTGGGTATGAATTTATGTATGTATGATTGTAAGATATGTTGTCTTTTTATTTATTAATGAAGGTAAATGTATTTATGTTCTTTAAGAACCAACTTAAATTCAATTCAAAAATGGTTTTAAGTGGGTTTTAACAAGAACAATTTGTATGATAAAACCAGGTTTTAACGTTAAAATCAAATTTTATTAAAACCCAACCAAGTTTCAAGTGCTTGAGTTGCAACAATAAAATCTTTCTGGTGATTTACCTTGAAGATAATCTAAACAGGTTAAACAATATACAGGGTGGCCCAGAAAGACCGAAGTGGTTTGAATTCCTTATAACTTTTTATTTAAGACATATTTTTTTAATTTTTTGTTTTTTAAATACAGTAAATTTATAGGGAATATTTTTAGATTAGTTATTAAAAATTGTATCCCGCAAGTGGTGGCCATTTTCTGCTTCGCACAAATGTGCTCTTTCCATTTCCATTATTCATAACTTATTTATGAGTGACGAAGCCCATTTCCAATTAAATGGGTTTGTTAACAAGCAAAACTTTAGGATATGGGCTAAGGAAAACCCGAGAGTACTTCATCAACGACAATTACACCCAGTTAAGTGTACTGTTTGGTGCGGTGTTTCTTCAGAAAGGATCATTGGTCCATATTTTTTGGAAAATGAAAGAGATGTCGCCATTTCCATCAATGGTGATCGATATCGGGCCATATTGGAAAATTTTGTAAGGCCAGCCGTGGAATACCATCCGCAAATATGGTTCCAACAGGATGGAGCCACAGCGCACACTCCGAGGGCCACAATGGCTATTTTACGCGACATCTTTGGGGAAAGAATAAATTCGCGTAGAAGCAATTTTAATTGGCCTCCGCGTTCCCCGGATTTAACCGCTCCAGACTGTTTCCTTTGGAGTTATTTAAAAGGGAAAGTTTATGTTAATAAGCCTAGGACTATTGAGGAATTAAAAACCAATATTCCAGACGAAATTAACAACATAACACTGGAAGTTTTGCGAAAGGTCATGGAAAATGTGTTGAAAAGAGATCATTTGTGCGAAGCAGAAAATGGCCTCCACTTGCGGGATATCATTTTTAACAACTAATCTAAAAATATTCCCTATAAATTTACTGTATTTAAAAAACAAAAAATTAAAAAAATATGTCTTAAATAAAAAGTTATAAGGAATTTACACCACTTCGGTCTTTCTGGGCCACCCTGTAGTTTAATTTTATTCAGTAAGACATACTGAATTAAACAGATAGAAAATTTATTTATTTATCTTATTAATGCTTATTTCAACAAAAGAACTCAAATAATTTGTATTGGTTTTTTCTTTACGGAAAAATTTTTTGTTATTTGCCAGCATGGCAGCATCGCCATGTGATAAAATTAATTAAATTGGGATTGTTCAACAGTCGCTAATGTGAGAGTTTTGCTAAGCGTTTATTTTATTAATAATTTTAATTCTAATTTTATAAAGTTGACTTAACTACCTGTGGGAACATGCCAAAGTTTGGCTTTTGTGGACGAATAACTAAGTCTTGAGTTCAAGTTGCATACAGAAGGTATATCAGGTGTGGCAATTCAAACACAGTACAATAGCCCACTTGATATAGAATGCTGTGACCAGCTCCCAGCTTTTACCTCTCGAGTCAAAACTCGATAGATGTATGTCTTGGCTTACTGTGTGTCGAATACTTTAATCTTATATTACAATACTTTTTATTCGATATCGAATACAACGATGCTTAATTTAATTTGTTTTATCAATTTTGCTCGATATCAATTGCGGTGATTAGACCTCAGTTGTCCATTCATTCAATACGAAATTTTATTCGATGCGGTAGCCTACTCGGTATTGTATGCGGTTATACATACATATATATAAATTTTCCTTTGAAATGGAAAACAAATAACGACTAGCTGAAGATGAGTTCTATGAAAATTAAGTAAAAGAAAAAAATTATACAAATTCTTTGGCTAAATTCCCAGTCCCTCTGTAAGCCAAATTACAAGTGATCATATTTAAGAAACACATAACAACAAAGTTAATTGTAAGCATTTTGACAAACACTAGCAGAACAGAACACCATACTGTTTTCGAAGGCCGCCACACCTTTATCATCAGCTTTCTTGTATTTGGTCCACTTTGAAGGGTGTCAGTGGATGCAAGTTTTGTCTTTGTATTTTAGCTTTATAACTCATTGTTGTGCAGTTCTACTAGTGTTTGTTTAATTGTTCTTCAAAAATTATCACATGTAACTTGATTCACAGATCGCTACGAACTTTAGCCTAATCAAGTCATCAATATAGAAACATATAAAATTAAAACATTGATAATTGAACTAACTTAAAAATATCAATTCATCAGTAGACTTCAGCCACAAATTGAACAGTCACAAACCTCTTACTTTATGCACAGACTTTCAAAAACTATATGATTTCACCTGAATATAAATTATTTCTGGGGGGTTACTCTCTATTGCGATGCGAAAGAAAAATGCTACGAAATCGAACGATTGGTACTCTCTAATGCGTTTGCGCATTTGCTTTTCGCATCTGTTTTTTTTTCGTTCGCAAACCTGGTATCACCGCACTCTGTAATGCGAAAGTGGCTGTCAAAATCGTTCGATAATCGCAAATATCTTGCGATAGCTAAATAGCAAACGCAAAGGGAGAAAAACATGTGAGTACGTTGAAAAAATATTTATATTGGATATTAAAATTATTTTTTGAGTAAAAGCAAATAAAAATTACATTAAATTTTGTAATCACATACATACATATGTACCTAAAAATGTAAAATAAAGGTGAAATATAATGAACCAAACCATAGCGTTCATAATGTGCTGCAATTTCCAACAAGTGCTTGTTTTAGGCTTATCTAACCGTTTGTTTGTGACTACCATGTTGTAAAAGCTTTTTTGACTTATTGTGCCCTTTCTGCAACTAAATCAAATTTGATATGCTTGGAACATAATATTCTCTCAATGCCACGCATATCTCTTGTATGCAATGTGACATTGATTGCTGCGATAGTCCTAAGATATGGTCCTGGCCAATTTGATGTTGGTACATGCCTTGGCAAAGTAATTTTAATGCGGCGGCTAGTTTTATAGTAGTTGGAATTGCTGTGGATCTCTTAGCTAGTGTTGAATAGCTTTTAGAACATAAAGAAATGCTTCCTTTTTCAAACGGAACGCAACTGACTACTCACTATTTTACTTTCAATTAAAAAATCTTCACTTTTTCATAACTTTCCTTTTTTGAAAAGACGTTTTTTTTACATATTTTGACACTTCATTACTGTCAATCTTTGCCATATTTTCTTTTGCAAAGTCAATGTTGCCACTTTATCAAAGAATTTTGCGAAAGGACTTGCGAAAGTAATAGAGAGTACCAAATTGGCATCTCATCGCATTTAGCTTTCGCATCGTAATTGCTTTCGCATCGCAATAGAGAGTAACCCCCCTGGGTTTTGTATCAGTTTCAAAGCCTACTAAGCTTACTTTTTCTTTTGTGATTTTCAAAATTATTATTATTTAATGAATTCTCATACAGTTTTTTAAAGTCTTTGCATAAAGTAAGAGTTCAAAATTTGTGGTTGAAGCCTACTGATGATTTGATTCAAGCGCCAATGAAATGCGTATATAGACATGCTAAACCTCCAGCGAATGGATTTCGGTCATTGTATGTACACTTCTGACAATATGTCAAACAATAAATTTCTTTCAAAATGCTTGACTCACTTTTTTCTTCATATACCTCTCTGAAATTAAAGTTCGGTTTTTTAATGGGAATTCCCAAATATGGGAGAAAATGCGACAATATGCAAAAATAAAACTTAAAAAACATGTATTTTTTAGACAAATATTTCAGGAGTCCTCATTAAAAAGACCGATCTTTGATCTGAGAGGGGTAACGAAGTCGCGTTTTTGATCTCCATATAGGGTGAGTTGCTCTAATGTACATACATACTTATAATAACCTTAAAATAAATCGATGAAAAGCTTATATAAACGTATATGCATATCGTTACCTAAATATAGAATGGCCCTAACTAATTTTTTTTAATCGAGATTTTTGATTTTTTGATATATTAGATGTTCCTCTATCGAAATATACAAAAAACTCGATTTCAAAAAAATATTGACTTGGGGCCTTTCTATATTATGGTAACGATATATAATTTTATTACAGGGCCCAATTTCATACAAGTATTTAGATAAATTTGCGACAAATTTCACAACTGAACCAAAAGATCGCAGTTTAAATTTGGCCATATCCGCCAATTACCCAAATTATAATAAAGGCATGCAATGGGCTAGATGTTCAGGTGATGTATCTAGTGAACTTATGAAAATGGAATTAGAAATTAATGCAGTAAACAAAAGTGCGATTTTGGTGAAATGGAGTTCCGGTAGCGTGTGCGCTTCAATACTTAAGGGATATAACTTAACATTCTGCCAGGCATCTATTGAAGACAAATGTGTTACACCTGCAATTACTGTTGAGCTTTTAAGAAAAAATCAGGAATATAGAAATTATACCATTTCTAATTTACCTCCGTATACTAAAGTATGTTTGCACATGTTTATGTATTCGTCCAGTAAACAAGGCCGCATCAGCGATTTAAGTTGCGTTAGGACGAAAGCGAGTGGTAATATTCAAAAATATTAGTTATTAATGATTTCTATACTAAAAATTTTAAATCTTCTAGCGCCATCTCCACCTAAGAATGTCAAGTACAGTAAAAACTCAATTACAAGCAAATCTGCTGAAATTCAATGGAGTCCCCCAGATAAAAATAATGGAGTTCTAAGTCACTACACAATTTATTGGTAAGTTTTTATTATTAAAATCTTATGCGAAGAAGAATTTGCCGTGATTATAATAATATCTATAGTTGAATTGATTTCTCTGTCAGCATTAATACCATCAAATCTAATATAATATATTTTTCAAAAACGCAAACACAATGCCATCTAACTTGGTTGCTTGTGCTGTAATTATTGTAGCAATTTTTTTATAAATACCTGCTGTAAGGTTTTGCTATAGGCTTACAACTTGGCCTTCTAAGAATTGTTAACAACTCACTACCGATGGAAAACAGTGAGCAAACTGATTTGATTCAAGACATCGAGCATTTTCACAAAACGAATCCAAACTCCAAACAAAGAACAATTTTAGCAAATTTTAATAAATACTCATAAAACCCCAACATCAATCCCCTTATACTTTATATCAATGTATTTATGAAAATGAAGGAAATTTACAAATAGAAAACTTTAGCCATTTCGGCATTTCGCCTAAAATTGCAGTTTTTCCTCACAGAATGTTTTTGTTATTTCCTACCATACTGCATTTACAGAAGATGAACATTTTGCCTCGTACAATTTTTATATAAGAAAAGGTAAGCAAAATATAAAAAAACAATTAATACTATGAATAAAACGCCATCGACAAAATGGCAATGTTGTTTTGACAAACATTTAGTAAATTTAATAAGCTTTCTAATACGTGTAATAAGGTTGAAATCCGTTAGCAACTGCTTAAGTTAGAGGCAAATTAATAAAATAAGACTTTTTAATTTTTTGGAAAAAAGGAATTTTTTCTCCAAAAACAAAAAAAAAATAACGATTTGAGAGACCACTTCCCGTTTATCAATATTTAAGTGTTACACACAAAAATTCTGAGGTCGTCTATTGCACACACTTTTTTAGGAGGTAAAATATCATCATTATTACCGATATGATTATATTTATAGGACTCTATTTGCAACGACAAGACCATCTTCTCCTTTATTTCTGAGTCTAAATGTGGCACAAAGGCAAGTGCAACTGCTTTCAACAATATCCTTTATCAATTGCATACATATATTTGGCGTTTCAACCTTATTTCCACTTCTGAACCAGTATAAAAATCGATACCTCTTGGTGGCAACTTGATTTTCCGAAATTAATCTCAAATACAGCTCTTAAGAGCATTTTTTGTAATATGATGCCGACATAGAAACCACAATAAGCTCCGTTCCAGTTTGCATCTCAGAACCCTTATCAATGAAAGCAGTAGTATCAACACATATTATTTCTAACGAATTCAGCATATTTATTTTGTCTTCAATGATGGGGATAGCTATCAACTTTCTCCTACGTGAGCCAAGCGATCAACTTTATCTTTCCAGCAATTCCGAGAAGTAACTTTCCATCCCAGTGCAAAACAAATGTTTCAGGGATCTATGAAACTTAAACTCGAAAAATAGCCTATAACTTGGAGAGAATAAAAATATTTACCTTGAAATTTTCAATAATTTCTTTGCCATGACGCACACGATATTTTTGCGATGTTCACGCAAACTTGTGCAATTCAGAACAAGATCCTCCTCAATATTGTGACAAAATGCTTTGGCAGTTGCACTGATGGAAGTGTATAGCTAATGGAGATCATATATTGCCAGCATCAATACAAGCTTGCATTCTGTTGCCTATAATTTTATTCTTTCCACGTTTTCGAATCGGTTTATAGGAGAAACTTGCGATGTTATAGCTCTGTTTCACATCCATCAAATTAAGTGAAAAAAACTGTACGTCCAAATACTACATAATAGTTACGTAAAGTATGTTTTTTCTCTTCGACATTTTTCATCCTCCAATCTTTGTGCTTTTCTTTTTTCTTTATTTCTGACATTTTGATCGACACAAGCCATGCTACTAACACGCCCATTTTCACGCTGCTTCGCTAAGAAGTCTCTGTAGTCTCTTCCAGTATACTTATCAGTTTTAGAGAGCCAACGTGGGCAATGTTATATAAATTTTTAACTTTTCCATAGTCATTTTCTTTTTTGCGATGACTAGAGAACGAAGATTCATATACTTTTTGGACTGTTCTCCACTCTTCATAAAGTTAAATGGCTTTTGCAGCACATGTGCCTTGATCTGGCGTTAGGATTCCAGCTTGTTCCCAAAAAGGCAATATTTCAGGCAACACCAATTTTGCACTTTCTTTAACTGTTTTATTTCTCAACTGTAGTGTACCTCACTGTAATACACTGTATCATAGTTTAATTACATTGCAACAGAGTTCATTGTAATAATTAACGCTTAGGTTGTAAAATTTAAATAACACACTTATTTTTATTAATAATTTAAGTTATTATAGCAAAATTAAAGGCACAAAAATTTAAGAATGTAAAATGTTCAATAAAATCACCTTTTAATTTGTTAACATAAACCGGCAATAACTTGTCTTGTTTTCTATTTAATTCTCAAAATCTTTTGGCACCTCTTTTGAGCGCCTGTTGTTTGAGCTGGTCTCCCTGATAGCTGTATAAAATAACCAAGGGACTTTAGGGATCCACATTCACACTACCAGACGCTATGACCACATTTACGTGATATCCTTTAAATCCAGAACGTCTCACACATTAGATGGCGGTGCTGAGAGGAAGATACTGAAACTACGATCCTGGAACCACGATAATGTGTCTGAGATCCTTAGACTACTGCAACCATGATCCTGAGACCAAGATCCTGCGCACCAAAGAGGACACGGTGACAAAAATAAATAGCTATAACGGACTAATAAAAAGAAGAACAATCAAATTTTATCTTGGCCCTAAAACATTTACATACTTTTAAAAAGAATTTACCTGTAACCTGTGACTATAAGCAAATATCAAAACAAATTTACGAGATGTCTTTAAAGGCTGTAACAGACTATAATACAAGTATTAATACTTTTGACGAAAATTCATCCCTGCTGTTATATTTGTTTGAAAAATTTCATAAAAACAACAACAACTCAACATGCCAGAGCTGCATTTTCCACAAAAGTCTTTATATGTACATGTATAATAAATAGTCTCTGTGAACATAAACAAACACAAAATACCTACAAAAAGTTTGCAATAACTTCTCAAGACGAAGCAACAACATTTCAAATATAAGATATGTATAAAAGCTTTGCAATATCTTTACAACACGAAGCAATAAGATATCTTCAATAAATGCAGAATTTCGCATTCAAAATAAGTTTTTGAAGTTATCAAATAAATCACACTTTCTAAAGGCCAAACGGAAAAGTACTTCAATAAAGTCAGCACTCCAATTTAAATACAACACGTAGAAATGTTTGTGCCCGTACCATTAAAATTGTAAAATTTTGGTAATTAAAATCGACATTTTGTAATATATGTATGTGCTAAAATTTACATATTAAGGTAATTAATGTCAATGACGTGAAGTGACGAGGTTTATGGTTTGGGTTTGTACATAGATAAGGATAGTTTGATTTCGGTCCGTCAATGTGTTTTTGTTTTAATTTTATGGTTTGATATCCGTCCGTCGATGTGCATAGTTAATTATGTAGTTACGCAGGGCTTGTTTGTACGTAGTATATTTTTTCGTTTGTTAAGCGGTTGCAGTAGGTTTATGATTTTAGATTGTGTGTGCGTGCGTGCTTGCATAGAAAAAATGTTGTTAAATTTTTTTGTAATATTCTTTTGTTTGTATGTAGTATGTTTTTTCATTTGTTGAGCGAATGCAGTGTTGCCAAAACGGTGGTTTTTACGCTATATATGACTGTATACGGGAATTTTAGCTGAAAAATTTCTTAGTTAACGGATTTTCAGCGTTTTTCTGAAACTTATAACGAAAGATATTGAATCAAAATAAAGTATTTTTAACGCAGCTATGCGACACATATCCTGGTATTTATGTTGAGTTTTTTTCCATATTAACACATACAGCGAAAAGAAACTAACGTCATTTTTTTTGTATAATGTATAATGTGAAAGAAAGAGAAAGCGGTTGAAAATAAAAGTATATGTATGTCTATACATACATACCAGTATAAAAAGGAACAAATCTAATTTTTAGTGAATAAAATTTAAATCGAGATTAAAATTGTATTACAAACAAATTTAATCATTATTTACGTATTAAAAAAAATAGTAAAAAAAATCTTTAGAGAAACGAAAAACAAACCGAAAACTGAGTGATTGGACCAGTGAGTATCAGGAAAACATAATATCAACCAAAATCTCTCAAAACAATAACTTTTTCTGAATAATTTGTTTTTGATAAGAGATTTATTTTTATTGAAATTTTCATTCGAAATTAAACTTCAAGCCAATGTGAGTTGAGCCACAGAGTTTATTTTATCAGCAGTATTTTTTAATTTCAGATAGTCAGAAAATCAGGAAATTTTAACAATATTTTACAAATACTTCAATCAAAATGGCAAGATGATATTATTCCACGCGTTTAGAATATTTAAGGTCTATCGAAAATTAAAAAGATAGAAAAGAAAATGTTGAAAAGATACTTAATCAGCTTAAACATTAATATTAATAGATGGATTAGTCCCTTGGATTCTAATTTTTCCGCATATGTATACATATTTTATAAAATTTATCTTATTATTTTTTTTTTGCCAATAAACCATAGAAAAGGCATATGTTGGTTATAAAAAATTCACCGGTTATATTAGCGTTTATTTTAATTAAGCTGGCGGGTTTTCAGGGGCTATATGGTGGGAAATGCCTACAACATTTTGGCAACACTGAGCGCATGATACAATTATACTAGGTACATGCACAAGCCCATCCTGTCAACAGCCTGTTACTGTATACATTGCATATAATTGTCAAACTTTGTTTACAAGCTCCAAAAATGTTAGTGTATGTGTATGAATAAAATAATTACAGTGGCTTTGTCTCCAATTATAAATTGAAGAAAATTACACTACACATCTTTTGTGTAGGTTAAAATGAAAACAAATATAAATAAAAATTGAACCCAAAGTAGAATTACAGACAGATTGTACAAGAATTTAATTACATGGCCTACACATGTAAGTAGAAATTACACACTGTCTAACTCTACACAGATTGGCAACACTGAATAACTATAATCATGCAGGAATGCCGCGTCTGCAATTGTACTTAGTTACCCTGTAATTGTTGTTTTTATAAACAAAAGACAGTTGTTTCTGACAATTTTTCATTTGTTTATACCAACAAAATACATGTGTTTTTTGGTGTTGTATTTTTGTTGTAGTTGTGCATGAAACAATTTTTTGAAAAAGAAATTAGAAATATAAATGAGTTAATTTATGGGTATGTAAGAAATATGATGGTCGACAGTACTTAAATGAAGTCACACTGATCTCAGCGTATTCTTTAAAATTCAAAATACGTTAAATAATGACTTCGAAAAGAAATTTAGTAAATGAACTGCATAAGCAATCATGAAAAAATTTACCGCGTCGAAGAGTTGTTATTTGATTTAGTTAAAATGGGGAACTATTCTACAGACAATAGAGATTATCGATTTTTGTTGACCGTAATTGATACATTTTCAAATTTTGCTTGGGCAATACCCTTGAAAAGAAAGACTGCATTGGAAACAAGCCAGGCTATGCAGAATATTTTTCAACTGGGACGAATATAAAAAAAAAACTTGCAAACAGACGATGGTAAAGAGTTTTTCAATAAACACTTCGAAAATTGATGAATAAATACGACATTAATCAATACTAAACATATAGCAGAATGAAAGCATAGAACGATTTAATAGAACATTAAAAGGAATGATGTGGGAGGAGTTTATCTGTAATGGGTCTTATAACTGGATCGACATTTACAAAGACTTGATTAATACATATTTTTTTTTTTTTTTTTTTTAATACATGTATTTATTTATTGTATCTTCAAATATGAACTAACAATAAGTATTCAAATCTTAAATCTAAAATATAATTATTAGGACCGACCACTGTCGGACATAAACTTGTTAATAGTTATAAATAATACATAAGTAGTGATAAAAAAAAAGAAAAAAAAATTATAAAAAAGTATAAAAAAAGTATTTTCAAGATATCCCATTTGGCGTGTTGAGTAATAGAGCCCTTGTGTCCCTCTTTTTTAAGCGGATGTGTCCAGTAAAGTTCAAAATATTACGAGCAAGCGGATTAGGATGTGACTCGAGTTTTGTTAAATATTTGCCTGCGTATTTTGCAATTTCTTCAGTCACTAGTGGCATATTTAAATCACGATGTATATTAGAATTTTTGATGTACCATGGAGCCGATGTTATTAACCGTAAAATTTTGTTTTGCCTTCGTTGGATTCTCTCTACATTGGAAGCTGAAGCAGTGCCCCATAACTGGATACCGTAACACCATATTGGTTTTAAAAGCGACTTGTATAATAAAAGTTTACAGTCCATGCTAAGTGTTGAATTTCTGCCAATCAACCAGTGTATTTGAGATAACTTAATTTTCATCTGAGTTAGCTTAAAGTCAATATGATGTTTCCATGTAAGCCTTCGAACAAGGTGTATACCAAGGTATTTCACTTGGGAGTGTTGAGGAATATTTTGATTATTGATTCGAATTGGGGAACAAGTATCTCTTCGTAGGGTAAACGTTATATGGACACACTTTTGTTCATTTACCTTAATTCTCCATAAGTTCAACCACATTTCCAATTGTGTAATATGTTCTTGTAAATATCGAGAAGCCTCGTGAGGGTTTTCATGCATACTAAGGCAGGCTGTATCATCGGCTAATGTAGATGTATGGATATTGCTGCTCAAAGGCATATCATAAGTATAAATTAAATACAAAACTGGCCCCAGTATGCTCCCCTGTGGCACACCGGATGATATAGATTCGGGCACACTCATGAATTCTCCTTCCACAACCGTGAACTTCCGGGTAGTAATGTAACTTTCTAATAAATTCACTAAATTTATTGGTAGATATGATTTTAATTTTAGAATAAGACCTTCATGCCACACTTTATCAAATGCCTGAGAAACGTCAATAAACAGGGCAGAACAATACTTCTTTTCCTCAAATGTTTTTCTTATAAATTGAACCAATCTATGAGTTTGTTCAATGGTGCTATGCTGACTTCTAAAACCAAATTGATGGTCTGGGATGCACCCACTATCAGTTAAGGTTGGGGACAATTTTGTCATGAGCAGCTTTTCGAAGAGTTTTGACATAGTTGACAGCAAACTTATTGGCCTATATGACTCAGCTTTAGTAAGATCTTTTCCCGGCTTTGGAATCATTTTGATTTTTGCAAGCTTCCAGAGTTGTGGATAATACTCCAGTCGTAATATTGCATTAGAAATAAACAGCAAGATTCTTATTGCAATATGCGGCAAGTTCATCAGCATCTTGTTACTAATTCCATCAATACCTGGAGCTTTCTTTGGCTTGAGTTCAGCAATTACTTTATGTACATCACGCATCTTAAACTTTAAGGCTCGAGGGGGTAGAGCAACTACATTCGGCAAATCAGCAACACCAGTACATGTATTTGAGGTAAATACGGATTTTAAATGCTCAGCAAATATTTTGCATTTTTCCGTATCGCTTCTTGCCCAATCTCCGGTAGATGTGCGCAGAGGTGGCTTAAACTTAACGGGGGTTTTAAGCTTTCTAGCAGCGCGCCACAAAGAGTAATTAGATGTCGGTGTGACATCAAGACCTTCCAAATAATTTTTAAGAGATGCAGTTTTTTCAGATGCAAGCAACTCTTGAAGTCGTTTAGAACATTCTTTAAGTCTGAGTTTATGTTGGGGTGATCTGTGCTGTTGCCGTTCCCTTCTAGCTCTTCTTTTTTCACATACGAGATGTTCAATATCCCTGGAATAAATTTTATTAAACCCAGACTGCGGATGGGAGGTAGTGGCATGTTCAGCAGCCTGTTTAATAATTTCGTTAAGATTGGCAATGTTAGTTTCAATGTCATTGGGTGTTCTTAACGCAATATTTTCCGTGCAATGATTACTAAGATATTTTTTGAATCCCAGCCAATTAACATGATTGGTCATCTTCGTATATGGGTGAGGTAAGTCACTTCTTAGTGGGTTACAAATTGTAACGATAGTGGGGGAGTGATCGGAGGAGAGATCTAGAGAAGTTTCAACACTAATTAAATCCCTAGAAATATTTTTCATTACGCCAAAATCAATAACATCTGGAATTTTTCGTACGTCAGTAGGCCAATAAGTGGGCTCCCCACTCGAAATAACATCTAAGCCCATTTTTGAAATTGTATTAAACAAAGCTCGACCTCTAGGTGTTAAAAGGCGCGATCTCCAGTACGTATGCTTTGCATTGTAGTCTCCAGCTGCCACGAAACAAGATCCAAGCGATTTGTAGAACTTCTCATACTGATCTTCGGTAACTGAAAATCTGGGAGGTGAGTAAATTGATGATATTACGAAATTAGAAAAAAAAATTTCTACAAAAATATTCGTAGCTTGCATATATTCTTCACTAACGTTGTCAAGGATATAGTGCTTGAGTCTTGACTTAATTAGAATTGCAGATCCACCGCATGCTCTCCCTCTGGGGTCCTTTGTATCATACATAGTGTAGCCATTTATTTTGAAAAAGCTTCTCGAAGTCAAATGTGTCTCAGAGACCAACATTATATCAATATTTTTTTCCGTAAGGAAGTGCTCAAGTTCATTTTTATGTTGGCGAATGCCGTTTGCGTTCCAGAAACATATTTTTAACGTGTTTATGGCTTGTTAATTAATGCTTGAAGCAGAGTATTCTGCATTCTCAGCATTTCTTGCATCATGTTAGTCATATTTGTTGTAAAGTTGTTTATAGTTTGCACCAAATTGTCAATAGTAGCTTCAAGGCGACTAAAGTTAAAGCTTGAGTTTGCATTTGTTGAATTATTTGGAGGTGGAACATTTTGTGCGGGAATAGAATTTGTTCTAGCAGCATCGGCATACGATACACGGGAAGTAACTGGTTGGCTCATTTGCACAAAAGTGACGGAGTAAGCGTTTGCTGATTGAGATGGAGCTAATTTGGGTTTTTGCACCATAGTCTGTTTGACAAAAGAGTACACAGGACAACCTCTGTAGTTAGCGGTGTGATTACCTCCACAATTACTGCATTTTTTATCACTTTGATCTTTTGGCTTATTGCAACTAGCAGTGCCGTGTAATTCGCCGCACACAACACAAACAGAGGGTAATTTACAGTATGTTTTTGTATGGCCATATTCCTGGCAGTTATGGCACTGTACGGGACCTGATCGCTTATGTGGCTCTTCAACTGTGATTTTTCGGTATAAGAGGTATTTTAGGCTATAAATTGGGTGTGTCTCGTTTTTTTTCAGCTGTATATCATTCGGCTCCAATTCAACACGAAATAGAGGCTGGGGGATCTTCTCCCAGTTTATTATATTGGTAACATTTTTTACCTTAAATCCTTGTATCATGAGTGCATCTTTTACTTCTTCAGGATTAACATAAGAGTCAATGCCCTTCAATACGATCTGCATACCTTTGGCACTCTTAAGCTGGTACGTATAAAAACTTGTTTTATTTTTTTCAAATTCAGTCACTATTTTACGGAAATTTTTTTCTTCGTATATTTGAATTTTAGTTTCGTCAATATTACCAGGCTTTATTGGAATAACATGAAATGCGTTTTCACCAATGGCCGAGACTAATTTTTTAATTAGGGCGTTAGAATTTTTCTCTCTCAAATATATAGGTGGTGGCTTAAAAGACTTTTGCGATGATGCAGCGGGCTTGTCGTCGGTGACTTGCAATAATGAAAAACGATTTTGACGATTGGTAGATGATGCGCTATTATCCCTAGACATCTTTGGAGCAGATGAAATTTTTGAAGAATTCGGGCTTCGCCCACGCTTTACCACTGTTATGTATCTGTCCATTCCGACTTGTACCTTGGATTTTGAGCTACTGTTATCTGTAGTGATAACTTTATTAAGTGATGAACACGAGCCTGAAGGAGATGATATTACTGACTTATATGACGAAGTACTAGGCAACTGTAATGTTAATGAATCACTATTTGGCATTGCACAAAGCGAAGTTGATCGCTGACGAAAAATTGGATTTGACGTTAAGAAAATATTTTCATTAGATTTATTATTTGTATTATTTACATTGAGAGCTTCAGAACTCACAGTAAAATAGGCATTTCTGCCGTTAGAACTCACTTCATAATTTTTTGTATTTGAGGTACTCATATAGAGTATTCCTCAAGGGCACTTTTTGTGTTTTTTTGCTTACGGTTTTTTTTTGTTTTTGTAATTTTTGATTGTTTATTTGTTTTTGAGTTACTCGTATAGAGTATTCCTCAATGTCACAGTTTATGTTTTTTTTGGTTCTGTTTTTTTGTATTTGTTATTTCCACTATGTAAAAAATATTAACAAAGCAGTAAAGCTTATTTATTAAAGTCAGTATGTGCCTATTACGAATAATATGTACTACGAATATTTTTTTGTATAGTTTTTTGTTTGTTTGGTATGTAAGAAAAAATTCCGCTAATCGACTGTTCGCTATGAAGGTACCACGAGAACTGAGATTAATACATATAATAGAAAAATTCATCGTACCATCAAAATGTCACCGATTCAAGTAAACTTTACAAACGAGAAAAAATTATTAAATACGAAGAGTTGTTATGAAAGGAATAGACAATATTTGGCAAGTTGATTTAGTTAAAATGGGGAACTATTCTACAGACAATAGAGATTATCGATTTTTAAAACTTTTTAAATTATCAAAGTTTAATGTTGGAGATCATGTGCGCATAAGTAAATATAAACATGATTTTGAAAAAGGATATACAACAAATTTTACCACAGAAATTTTTACGATTAAAAGAGTTCAAAATACATATCCAGCTGCATACATATTAGAAGACTATCGTGGTAATCCTATTAAAGGTGGATTTATGATGAGCTTTCAAAAACTAGATATCCAATTACATATCTAGTTGAAAAGTTCTTAAAACTAAATGAGAGAAGGCATATATTAAATGGTTAGGATTTACCAGTCAACATAATTCTTGGATCAATAAAAATTAAATATTGTAGTTAAGTTTATATATACATATATATGTATGTATATATAAGTCTATATTTGTATCTAATATATTAAATAAAATATAATTACAATATAAGTGCTTGGTTGTTCGATCTTAATTGTTTAAAAACAATTAATAACAATTTTTTTAAGCTTGAGTTCAATTTTTCTTTAATTATTCAATTTCGGTATTACGCATCATCAGGAATTCTACAATACATTTATATACAAAACATTACTTTTTTTTTAAGACTGGTTAAATAAGACTATACACTTACAATAAGTAAATATAAACAAAATATAAAAAAACAGTAACAGCCACACATATTTATTCTTTTTAGATACTTACGATCTAATTCATAAAAATTCCTTATTTCAGCTTTAATCTGTACATTACTTATGAAACAGATTTTGCTTTATTAAGCTCTAATAAAAATTTGTATTCATAACTGATTAATATCAGTGAATTAACTATTAACGATTTTGCTTCTTTTGTAATTTTATGTTGGCAACATCATGCTACTTTCGCTCTCATTTTATGTTTAGGGATACATACAACGACGAATCGATTATGTAGGTAGTCTCTTTGAATCGAAAAAAAAAATCATTACGCATAATGTTATTAAAAAATAACTTAAAAAGTAGGCGTTTCACTTTTTATTAATAAATAAACCAAAAAAAATTTATATATTACAAAAAATTTTATTTAAACACATTTATATTTCGCTGAGTACAGAGGTGGGCAAATACCCATTTTATAGCGGTCGATTATGCATCACTATTTTGTTTTCATTTTAAAATGTTATTGTATATACATACATACATCTGTAAGGCAGTACCATACAAACATACGAATGCTTGTACTTACATATGTTTATAATTCTATTTTTCTTTTTGCCAATGGATGGGATTTCTTTAATTTTTAACGATGTTTATATGTATGTTTATTTCTTTTTGAACAATTATGCATATATACATACATACATGTACCAACTTACATAAATTAATACATTTGCCCAAGAACATTATTCAGGAGACATGCATAAGAATATACAAGAAACATGAAAGTGAGAAACCACAGAAAATCTCACATAAGGGATAAAAAAATCAAGAAAATATTATTTATAATTGTTTATCAAATGCTTAAAGAAGCCTGAAGGCTACATTAAAAATCTCTGACTTATGAAACGTTTATTAAACGTCTAATAGGCTATTAATCATTTATGAATACACATTTAGCGATTTTTGACTATTAATGTGTTATTGAACTGTTAGTAATCATTTATGAATTAGACCGTAAGAGTTTAAAACCATAAGTTAAGTGTTAAGTTATAGTAATACAATATTTATGAAATGAATTTCAGAAATATTGACCCATACTAATGGTCAAAACAACATAAAAATAACTTGATATGAAATTTTGATGAATCATCGAACGTTAGTTCAAAAATAAACCCTAGTTCCCGTCTACAAAATTCTATTCATGCAAGAGTAGTTGGTCTGTCAAATTGTGAAAAAACACAAAAAAACTAATGTTATGATTTTCTTGCTAGAAAGTCCTTGTGGACTAAAATTTTAAAATATCTACATATTTATACTAAAAGTCTGTACATCAACTTAAACATGAATACCTGTAGAAATTAATTTTATCAATTAAAATAATGTGATATAGACATTTATAGGTAGTGAATCTGTTATTTATTTCTCCTAACAAAGTCAAAAGTTATTCTAATATGATAATTAACGATGTTGTGTGTGAAAAGCATATTTTTGCATATGGTGAGATAAGAATCTTGATTCATTATACTTATGTAAAACTTATTGATACTAGATCAACATAATGTGATTTTAATGTTTAGATAAGGTGAGAAAAATATAAAGCATGTTAAAAGGATAAATATGGATTTTTGATTATAAAAAAAGTTTACTTTCGTATTTCATCTGACCTTACACTTCTTGCATCTAAATGTTATAAATGGCCAGCCACTTGTATACTGATAACTCAATATGAATCAGATAGCTTGATCTGAAAACCTGATAAGCTGATTTGAAAACCAGACCAGGTCCTGATAAGCTCATCTGAAAACCAGACCAGCTCTTGATAAGTTGATCTGAAAACCAGACTAGCTCCTGATAAGCTGATCTGAAAACCAGACCAGCTCCTGATAAGCTGATCTGAAAACCAAACCAGCTCCTTATAACCAGATCAGCTCGTGATAAGCTGATCTGAAAACTAGACTAGCTCCTTTAAACCTGTTATAATACTTAATAAGCTTATCTGATAGCTGACACCTAATCTAATATCTGTTAGCAAACATGGATGAGACAGTTTTAAAGCAGTTGGTGTTGACAAGAAATGTGTTGAAGAAAAAGCTTCGTAGTATAAAAACTGGTGAAATAGATACACGTGAACAACTAAGAAATACATTTAAACCTATAACAGAACCTCTCAAAGATTTCATGAATAGTTCTAAAAATATTAAAATAATTCTCGGGAAGAAGAAAGTAAAATCAAGATAGAAGTTGAAAATAATACAAGTTTAAAGTCTGAGAAACCATCAGTCAAGATAGAGAGAAGTACATCGAAGAAACTAGCAGAAGGTACAAAATTTTATTAATACCCTCTTATTTAATGCTGCTAATACTGAGAATGATGATGATAATTTGAACTCACAGACTTTCAATTCTGAAGACACTTATACTGAGGTATCAGTCTTGGAAGGAAGAAATGAATTAGATTTCAATAATTAATGGAAACTTGGTGATAGTAATCTCAAACTGAATGAAGATAAAATAAGATGGTGGTCAAATATGGGCTCTAACATCTCTTGACGGTTCCTGTACTATACAGGAACCGTCAAGAGAGTAGATATAAATTCTTAGAAAACGACTTTGTTTTCTGTTGATCGCTATTCAAGAAGAAAGTTAGTTTGTTCATTATGATTTAACTAATTTAAAAGTACATTTAAAAGTAAATTTAAGATACATTGTAAGATAAAAACTCCTTTTATTCAATAGCAGACCAATTGAATAAAAATTTAATTTGAAACAGCAAGCAAAGACATCAGCTTACTTCATTCTTATTCATGATCGTATAATAAATTATATGTATATCAAAGGACAAAATCCTTAAAGTCTTATAAATTAAGCAATATGGAAAATAAACATAAATTTTATAGAGGACTAAGGTTTCAAAACTAATTCAAACGATTTCATCGCAAAAGAAGTAGCGATTGTTTTCATCAATTATGAAAATAACAATTTCATTATAAAACTCCCTTTTGATTTTAAATGTTTATAAAAAAAAAATAAATAAATTAAAAAAAGTAAAAACAAGCAAACTGGCTAACAAAAAACTGTCATCTCCAAAGATGGTGGTGCTAAATCAGTTTCATTCAAGGTTGGCAAACGGTATAATAAAAATACTGATACCGATTTAAATACCGCTAAAATTAGATACCGGTATCGATACCGATACCGAATTACATTTCGGTTAGAAAATACCGGTATCCAGAATACCGTTTGCGTCTATACCGGTATGTAACGGTATACCGATTCCCAATAAAAATTAAATTTCAAAAATTTATTTCAATTAACTTTCTTTTATAAACTCGTTTTTGTTCTCCTTTACACATTCTTACGAAGCGTATCTCTAGACATATAAATGTTTTAAATTGGTGAAGAGCACAGCCACCGTAAGCGAGAGTTATTGTATATGAAATCGCGAAAATGAGTATATTGTTTGTTATCGATACACAAGCTAATGCAAAGATTTAAATTTTTGAAGAGTGTTTTTTTAATATATTGCACGTTAAACTGGTCCCAAACATATTTTTCTTTAATTGATATACTACATATGTATGTGCTCTGTATAAACTATGAGGTTTGCTGCCATAAATGCCTAGCGGGGCCTAAAGTACCCGATACACAGTGAGGATTTCGTAAAAAAATTGGAAATAAATTTCTAAATTAGCTGTTCTATTGTTATGAAATCTTACATAGCATTTAGGAAGGTGTCACAGAGCTTAAGTCTGGAATTTAGACTATATATCTTTAAAGGGGGCGGAGCCACAAAGCACCAAAGTAGGCAACCTTGGGTTAATGAAAAATTAAAATCCATGCCAAGCTCCTGTTTTTGATCAGATAAAAAAGATTTTTTGCAAGTGTTTTTTTATCCAAGAGCTAAAAAAATTCTACTACATTTATGGGTTTTCACAACAGTTTAGGAAATATTAGAGAAAAAATATTAAAATTTAGACTTTATTACCAACCTTTGTCCACTGTTCTGCTAATGGAGAAGTCAAATGTTGTTAGATTAAAAATTTAAACTCATTATGAATAAGGGACAAAATTTGTAATATTAAAAAATTATTTGGTATCAAAATCACAATTAAGTCAAAAGTTATACTCAATTTAAACTAAAATTTTGAATAAAAATCGATTTTCGCCGTTTTTTGAAGAAACAAGTGGGTTAATTATTTCGCTATTATAAAAGAATTTCACCAATCAATATTTTCGTCTCTTAGGTAGAAAATTATGCAATCAATACCTATGCAGTTTGCTTTGGAGTTCCCGGCAATTTCCAAAAATATTAAATTAAAAATTGAACTTTTTTAATTTAATTTTTTATTGTATCTTCAATTATGAACTAACAATAAGTATTCAAATCTTAAATCTAAAATATAAGTATTAGGCTCGACCACTGTCGGACATAAACTTAGTGATAGTTATAAATAATATATATGTATTGATAATCAAAAAAAAGAGAAAAAAAATATTTTCAAGCAGTCCTATCGGGAGTGTTGAGTATAAGAGCCCTTGTGTCCTTCTTTTTCAAGCGGATGTGGCCAGTAAAATTCAAGATGTTAAGAGCAAGCAGATTAGGATGTGACTCTAGTTTTGTTAAATATTTGCCTGCATATTTTGCTATTTCTTCAATCACTTGTGGCATATTCAAATCACGATGTATATTTGAGTTTTAGATGTACCATGGATCCGATATTATCAAACGTAAAATTATGTTTTGCCTTCGTTGGATTCTCTCGACGTTAGAAGCTGAAGCAGTGCTCCATAACTGAATTCCGTAGCACCATATTGGCTTCAAAAGAGACTTGTATAATAAAAGTTTGCAGTCTAGGCTGAGTATTGAATTTCTACCAATCAGCCAATATATCTGAGTAAGTTTAAGTTTCATTTGTACTAGCTTTGAGTCAATATGGTGTTTCCATGTAAGTCGTCGATCAAGGTGTATACCAAGGTATTTTACATGTGAATGCTGAGGAACAACTTGATTGTTGATTCGAATTGGGGAACAAGTATCTCTTCGCAGGGTAAATGTTACCTGAACACACTTTTGCTCGTTTACCTTAATTCTCCATAATTTTAACAATAGTTCCAGTTGTGTAATATGTTCTTGTAGATATCGGGAAGCCTCATGAGGATTTTCGTGCATACTTAGGCAGGCTGTATCATCGGCAAACGTAGATGTATGGATTTTACTGCTCAATGGCATATCACAAGTATAAATCAAATACAAAACTGGCCCCAGTATGCTCCCCTGTGGCACACCGGATGATATAGATTCGGGCACACTCATGAATTCTTTCACAACCGTGAACTTCCGGGTAGTAATGTAACTTTCTAATAAATTCACCAAATTTATTTGTTGGTAGATATGCTTTTAATTTAAAAATTAGACCTTCATGCCACACTTTATCAAATGCCTGCGAAACGTCAACAAACAGTGCAGAACAGTACTTCTTTTCTTCAAATGTTCTTCTTATACATTGAACCAATTTATGCGTTTGTTCAATGGTGCTATGCTGACTTCTAAAACAAAACTGATGGTCTGGGATGCACCCACTACTAATTAGAATTGGGGACAATTTGGACATGAGCAGTTTTTCGAAAAGTTTTGACATTGTTGATAGCAGGCTTATTGGCCTGTATGATTCTGCCTTGGTAAGATCTTTGCCCGGCTTTGGAATCATTTTAACTTTGGCAAGCTTCCAGCTGTGGGGATAATACTCTAGTCGTAAAATGGCATTAAAAATTAATAACATGATTCTAAATGCAATACGAGGCAATTTTATTAGCATTTGGTTACTAATTCCATCAATACCCGGTGCTTTCTTCGGATTGAGTTCAGCAATTAGATTTTGTACATGACACATTTTAAATTTTATGGGTCGAGGGGGTAGCGCAACTACACTCGGGAAATCAACAACACCAGTACATGTGTTTGGGGTAAATACGGATCTTAAATGCTTTGCAAACAAGTTACCTTTTTCAATATCTTTCCTGGCCCAAACTCCGGTAGAAGTGCGCAGAGGTGGTTTAAACTCAACGGGTGTTTTAATTTTTTTTCGCAGCGCGCCACAAAGAGTAATTAGATGCTGGTTTTACGTCGAGATTTTCCAGATAGTTTTTAAGAGATGCAGTTTTTTCATATGCAAGCAGTTCTTGGAGTCTTTTAGTGCACTCTTTTAATCTAATTTTATTTTGGGGTGAGCTGTGCTGTTGCCATTCTCTTCTAGCTCTTCTTTTTGCTCATACGAGATGTTCAATATCTGTAGAATATATTCTGTTAAACCCAGTCTGCGGATGGGTGGAAGTGGCGATATTAGATTCAATATCATCATGAGTTCTTAGCTTAATGTTTTCAGTGCAATGACTACTAAGATATTTTTTGAATCGCAGCCAATTAACACGACTGACCATTTTCACATATGGGTGAGGTAGAGCACTTCTCAGTGGGCTATAAATTGCAACGATAGTGGGAGAGTGATCGGACGATAGATCTAGGGAAGCTTAAACATGAATTAATTCCCTAGAAATATTTTTCATGACGCCAAAATCTATAACATCCGGAATTTTATGTATGTCAGTAGGCCAGTAAGTGGGCTCCCCCTCGAAATGACGTCCAAGCCCATTTTTGAAATTGTGTTGAACAACGCTCGTCCTCTAGGTGTGATAAGACGCGAACCCCAGAAAGTATGTTTTGCATAATAGTCGCCAGCTGCTACGAAACAAGGGTCAAGAGATTTGTAGAATTCTTCGTATTGATCCTCAGTAATTGCGAATCTAGGAGGGGAGTAAATTGATGATATGACAAATTTTGTGCAAAAATTTTCGACACAAATATTCGTTGCTTGTAGATGCTCTTCAAAAATGTTGTCAAGAATATAATGCTTGAGTCTTGACTTTATTAAAATTGCTAATACCCCGCAAGCTCTTCCTCTTGGGTCCTTTGAATCATATAAAATGTAGCCATTAATTTGGAAGTGCTCAAGTTCATTTTTATGTTGGCGAATGCCGTTTGCGTTCCAGAAACATATTTTTAACGTGTTCATGGCTTGTTAACTAATGCTTGAAGCAGTGTAGACTGCATTCGTAGCATTTCTTGCATCATGCTAGTCATATTTGTTGTAAAATTATTTATAGTCAGCACCAGATTCTCAATAGTAGCTTCAAGGCGACTAAAATTAAAGCTTGAGTTTGCATTCATTGAATTATTTTGAGGTGGAATATTTTGTGTGGGAATAGAACTAGTCTTTAGGCTGCATCGGCATACGATACACGTGAAGTGACAGGTTGGCTCATTTGAGCAAAAGTGGCGGAGTAAGCGTTTGCTGTTTGTGCTGGAGCTAATTTAGGTTTTTGCCCCATAGTCTGTTTAACGAAAGAATAGACAGGACATCCTCGGTAGTTAGCGGTGTGATTACCTTCACAATTACTACATTTTTTTCTGCTAAATCTTTAGGCTTAGTACAACCAGCAGTACCGTGCAATTCACCGCAGATAACACAAACTGAAGGTAACTTGCAGTAAGTTTTTGTATGACCATATTCTTGACAATTATGGCACTGTACGGGTCCAGAACGCTTGTGTGGTTCTTCAACTGTTATTTTTCGGTATAAGAGGTATTTTAAATTGTAAATTGGATGAGTCTCGCTTTTTTTCAATTTTATATCGTTTGGCTCAAGTTCGACGCGAAATAGAGTTTGAGGAATCTTCTCCCTATTTATTATGTTAGATACATTTTTTTACCTTAAATCCCTGGAGGACGAGTGCATCTTTTATTTCTAAGGGAGCAACATAGGAATCGATGCCCTTTAATACGATCTGCAGGCCTTTAGCACTTTTAAGCTGATATGTGTAGAAACTTTTTTTACTTTTTTCAAATTCAGTAATCAGTTTGCGAAAATCTTTTTCTTCATAAATTTGAATTTGGGTTTCATCTATGTTACCACGTTTTATTGGAACGATGTGAAATTTATTCTCACCAATGAGTGAAATTAAATTTTTTATAAGAGCGTTTGAATTTTTTGCTCTCAAATAGATTGGAGGCGGCTTGTATGTTTTGTTCGTAGATACATCGGGTTCGTTGCTGTCATCTTGCAATATTTGAAAACGATTTTGACGGTTAATAGAGGATGCGCTGTTATCCCTAGACATTTTTGGAGCAGATGAAATCTTCGAAGACTTTGGGCTTCGCCCGCGCTTTACCACTGTTATATATCTGTCCATTCCCACTTGGACCTTGGGTTTTGGGCTGCTCTTAACTTCAGTAGAAACTTGGTTAAGTGATGACCACGAGCCCGAGCTTCAGAGCTCTCAGTAAGTCTATCACCAGATTTTTTATTTTTATTATTTTCATTAAGAGCTTCAGAACTCACAGTAAAATAGGCATTTCTGCCATTAGAACTCACTTCACAGTTATTTGTTTTTGAGGTACTCATATAGAGCATTCCTCAAGGGCACTTTGTTTGTTTGTTGTTGTTTTTGTTTAAGGTTTTTTTTTGTTTTTGTTATTTATAACTATGTAAAAAAATATTAGCAACAAACAATATGTATTCCGAATATTTTTTCGTTTGATTTTTTTTTGTTTAGTATGAAATAAAAACTCCGCTAAATCGACTGTTCACTATGAATGTACAACGAGAACTCGATATACATATTTAAAAACAAATCTTGTTTTAAAGTGGCGTAATACATTTTTTGTTTACAGCTTTGGAATTTGATATTTATAAAAAAAAATAGGTCTAATTCAAATATAGGGTTAATGGTATGATATAGATAATGGAGAACATTTTTCGAATCTTTCATATCTGAAGTTAAAGATTGCCATTGTTACAACTTAAAGTTAGTTAAAAGTAGGATTTTATCGGACGTATAAAAAGTTGTTCATCAGTACAATTTTAACCTAAGGTGAGCGCTAAGTTAAAGGCAATGTATCCTTCCAGGTAAGTTAAATTAAATTTATAATAATGAATAGCCTAGAGTAGCGTTTTATACTTCCGACAAAATCCTACTTTTAAATATATTTAAGTTGAAATAATGGCCCTAAATGTTAATTGTTTGTTTTTAAGTTGGCTACAAGAATATTGTTTATTGTACGAATACGAATATTGAAAAAAGACAAATATTCGGGAATTCGAATATGAATATTCGCACATCACTAAGTGCGTACAATTCTACATGTACTTCGTGTATAATGTACATACACTGTATGTATTTATTTTTATTATTTTGTTTAATTAACCAAAATGTATACTTTATACATACATATATGCAAAGTTTCAACTGCAGTTTCCTTATTTTACTTTTTTAATAAATAATTTTTTAATACAAGTATACAAACGTATATAGAAACATATAAGTTTAAATGTTTTTATATGTTAATGTAAAAATACTCCCTTTTCGAAGTAATTTAATAAAAAAAAGAGATTTTTTGCTATATCCAATGTCTGAACTAATAATTTAGCAGTCATATCGGTATACCGGTATTATAAACTCAATAACGGTATGTACCGGTAATACCGATACCGAAATAAATAAAATACCGATACCGTTACCGATACCGAAGTTTAAAAAAATAGTTGTACCGGTATCAATACCGATACCGTTATTTGTTTCGGTTGCCAACCTTGGTTTAATTTAAAAATGTTTATTCATTTTTAAAAGGCAATGCAATGTATACCGCCAAAAATTTCTAACGTTGGCTAACTAACGTTGCATCAACTTTAAACAAATGTAATTTAAATATAAATAATATTTCTATTATAGTTACTATTACTATAGAGTATGTATCTTCAGGAATTCAATTTTAATTGAAAGAGAAAATCCTCACAAACTTTTAAGTAAATGCAGATAAAACTTAAAACGTTTTTTAATTTCAAATAAAAAAACTATGAAGATATTTCACCTCTATACACAACAACATCAGCAACAAGTATGTATGTATATACATATGTATATACATGCAAACATAAAATCAATTTGTAGATATGTATGTATAAATATCAAATTTCTTATCAATGCTCAAGTATTTATTAGATCTTAACAACTACACTTATATATGTATCTACACCATGAAAATATATGAAGCATAAATTGGCATGATGACACACTCAGGGAAATTATGCTGCTTAAAAATAAGAATGCGTCACATTAATTCAATGATTTTCAATGTAATAGAAAATGTATATTGAGATACCTAAAAACTAATGACCAGCTTTAAATTCTCCCCCAGATATACATACACAAATTACTATGGTCATACATACATACATATACAATTAATCAATCTCAACAACACAAATCACGATCAGCCTTAAACTCGTACAAACATATATACACACAGATTCCTCCGCAGACAGCCTTAACCTCCTACAGACATACATACACACAAATTCCTACAGACATACACTCAGCCCATCTAACTCCATAACAACCCCACCCACCTCAAATCAAGATCAACCTTAAACTCATACAGACATACATACACACAAATCCCCATGGCTACGTATTATGTCGACAACACCTTCACCTACCACAAATCACGGACAGCCTTGAACTCCTACAAACATATATACACACAAATTCCTACGGTTACATTCTACAAGAACACCCCGCCCCTCATAAATCATAATCAGACTTAAGCTCCTACAGAAATAGATACATTAAAATTCCTACAGGCATACACATACTACAAACACCTACACACGATCCATCTTATCCCACCCACCTCAAATTATAATCAGCATTAAATTTTCACAGACATACATACATGTAATCGATCTACCTCAACTACACCCCATCCCCCTTATAAAACACTCGCACAAATTACCACAGACAGACAGAGAGCTACACCCATAAATTCCCACGGATACATATACAACAACAACCCCACCCACCCAAATCACGATCACATTTAAACTCCTTCAATCTAGCAACACCTATATTAGCATTTGAAAAAAATTATTATGCATTGCCGTCGGCATTAGGAAAATTCATTTTCCCGTCGGCATTTGAAAAAATCATTTCCATGATTTTCCCTCCGGTATTAGGAAAAAATAATAATCATGTTTTGCCGTCGGCATATACACACATAAAAATTTCAAAACTATGAACCACCTTACACAAAATACTCCACACAAATTCCACCGGTGAGGCAGACAGACAGATGGAAAGATAGACGGACAGACAGACATACACATACATACATAAACAAAAAAACTCCTAATGTAAACAAAAAACATCAAATCGCTGCCGAAAACACAAATTTCCAAGAATTTAACAATTTCAGCCACAATTTAATTTAATTTAATTTAGAAATAGGATAAGTAATACAAATATTGATAATGACGAAAAATTGGTTTCTTTTGATGTTTCCTTATTCCCGAGTATACCCGTGGATTATGCGATCAGGGTAATTGAAGGAAAATGGGAAGAAATAGAGAAATGCACAGCAATACCAAAGGAATTATTTTTAAAAATACTACATTTTTGTGTTAAGGAGAATAAATATTTTAAGTATAAAGATAAAAGATATTCACAATTGAGAGGACTACCGATGGGATCTCCAATTTCACCAATTGTTGCTAACATAGTGATGGAAGAGCTGCTTAAAAGTACTACACAAAAACTAGGAGTAAAACCTAGATTACCAACGAAATATGTTGATGACCTATTCGGAATTGTTAAGGAAAGTGTAATAGAAAATACGCTTAAAGAATTGGGTCTTACGCAAAAAACTTAACAAAGCATTGCATGTATTATACCAAAATTCTAAAGTAGGTCCCCACGTTTGTTAAGACTACTTTAAGTAGATATTTTCAAAATGTGTATTTTGTACCTCAAATATTTTTTGTTAATATAGCACATATTGATTCATGTTGCATCTGAAAATTAAGCTAGAAGGGTTAGATCTTATCTTAGATTTACTCTTTCTGTCATGTAATTGAAAACATCATCAAATTATCCAACTGATTCAAAATACATCGTAAAATCCATAAAAAAATATTTATATAAATAAAATTGCACCAAAATGTTTTAGTGATGTACATACAATCAAAACAAATCAAAAAAAGCTGGGTATTCAAATACTAATTTCATTCGAATAAAAGAAATTGTGATAGCTAATACTTCTTTCTTCCTCATATTTTTTTACGTACATATACTTCATAGAAATGTTTATCTGTTTTACTACCATGTCAGAAGCTCATATTATTTAAATTGGGTTGCTTTACTTCAAGAAAATAAAAATTTATTTAATAAAATAAAAAAATATTTGAATACCCGAATAAAATTTTATTCAATTTTGTACATCATAAGCTGTGAAGTGGTTGTTGAACACGGTGGTGTTACCAGTATTTATTATTAAATAACAAAATAATTAAAGTTGTGTTTTGCATACAATTTCTTAACAAAGCAATGTTAGCCTTAAAGTGCTTGGCAACTACTATGAACTTTAAAGCTATAGTAAAATATTTTTTTGCATAAGGGGGTTAAATAATTTCCATAAAAGAATGAAATTTACAATAGAAAAAGAGAACAACGGACGTCTACCCTATCTGGACACAATAATAATCCGAGATGGACAACGGCCTAAAATTGACTGATATCAAAATCCTACAGCATCGAATATGATAAAAAAGAGTTCTCACAATTAGCGACAAGTGTTTTCATATTAAAAACAAACAGTAATTAGGAACTATATTACAAAGGAAGTCATTCCCCCATTCCAATCACAAGAAGCTTAATTAATAATTATATGCCAGAAGGAAAAGCAAACAATTTACAGACCACCTTTAATGTACAAAACTAAGACATATATACCAAAGATTTCGGAAAGAATAGAAAAAAAACAAATTTACAATAAAGAAAATTATAAAATGGCCTTTACAGCCGACAATGCACTAAAAAATATTTTTTCTAACACTAAAAGTAAACTTAAAAAAATGGAAAAATCCAATATAATATACATATAAAATATGGTGTATGGGAGACGGCACCAATGTATGCAAGCAGGTATATGTTGGCACAACAAAAAATAAACTAAAAACGAAAATAGCTGGACATAAAAAACAAGGATAAATTATTGAGGTACTTTACACGGGATTAATTATGCTGGCACAACATGCCAGTTTGTTGGCAAATTCGGTGAAGAGAGTGGTTTTTTTGGTTGGCATAATTTTTCAACCAGCTTCAACCCCGCATTAGCACCACAAAACCAACACATACACACTTGCTAAACCACAGGTTCCGTGTTTTTTATTATACAGAGCGTATTTATGCTCTTATGCAAAAACGATTGTTAAAGTTAAAGCATGCATTAAAACAGGTTTTGCCGTACAAAATTCGATTTTTAAACCAACTTTAAATTTACTAATCGTTTTTGCATAAGGAGGTTAGTCTTTAGTTGGTCATCGTCGTGGAAACATGAATTTAAAAGAAGAAGGGGGTTGGTCACGTCAACAAACTTTAAAACTAATAATTGAATTTATTGTTTTTTCGTGTTAAATAAATTATATCAGTCTTATTTATAAAAATTTTTAAGGCTTTATAGACTTTTTAAGAAAATTTTGTATGAAATTTTGTTTTAAAAAATCATTTTAAAGCCTTAATGAGTTTTATAAATAAAACTCTATGAAAATAAAATGAGCGAGATTTTATTTAATTCTTTTAAAAAAAGTTACCAAAAGTACTTCTGGATAATGTAACTATTTAGAAATATGAATACATTTTCGCATTAATACATAAAAGATAATTAAAACAATTTTTTCATTTTAGTTTTTTAGTAAATATTGCCAATAATCAACAATTGCTCATTTATTACCATTTTCCCTGCAAGTATGTTCCGATACGTTTATAACGAAAACCAAACTTCAAATGAATAAATAAAACACCAACACACACAAAGGTGTGTATATATATGTATACATTTTATGCCAGATTAATTAGTCTCGTGTTATTTCGAAAAGAACAAAAATTGTGCGGCTTAAAAATTGTTCTCGTGTAAACTACCTCATTGACACAAAAAAAGATTTTACAACGAGAGGATAATTACAACAAAAGTTACTTATTGGAAATCTGCGCTCAAAGCTCTCTCAACATAATAAGCAAAAACTTAAACAATTAGTGCAATAAGTATCTAAAGGCCCAACTATAATATGAATAAGCTGGCTTGAGCTAATGCCAGAATTTAACGATAAAGGCCCAACTATAATATGAATATACTGGCTTAAGCTAATGCCAGAATTGAACGATAAGTCTGTCAAATACTTAAGCAATTCAGATGTGACTTTTAGGTGTCCACAATGTACTTACATGCACTTAAGTATTCTTTAGCCACAGTTGCACATATAGGTATTGTTCAATTTTTTTTTTGTAATTTTGTTTCTTCTTATAACTACTAAATGAATGCCATTCAATCAAATTAACTTGTTGGAATGTCCTAATCTATTAAAAATTCACGTGTAATTATATCCACCACTTTATTACTTGTTTTATTTGTTTTGCCTACCAAAAAGTACAACAGTGAACATACATAAATAAACTTATGTGTATGCGTGTAATGTGTATTGTAAAACAAAGAATGAAAATAAAAATTTTGCTTTCTTTTCTAAGTTTAAAATAAGCAACAATAAAAAAATATTTAAAATCAATGAATATTTTCTGCTGCTGTTTGGTTGAGTTTCAAAAAATGCACAAACAGTGTTTACCGTACGGAATGTGCGTTCAGTTTGGCACTTAGCTTAAGCAAATGACATTTAACGAAACTTGACGAAAAGTTCCATAAGTACATTATAGTTTGCCACATGCGTTTTATATGTAACCGCACAGTTGCTTAAGTTCGCTTATTCATATTATAGTTGGGCCTTAAAACAACAATTCCCACACATTCACACTTATGTTTGTGTTGGTGCTTCGTTTTTAAGCGTAATATCTTTGCTCTTCTTATAGCAGGGCTGCCACGATATATTTGTAAAACTCTAATTCGAGTCAATTTCTTGTGTTTAAAAAATGATTAATGCACATTTGATGTATTTTAAATAGTATATAATAACTTAGTTTCAGATATGATTCTTCAATCTCTAAAAAGAAGAAAACCTTGAAATTCAAATAATTTAAAAAGAATCCGTTGTTGTCTAATAAAATGCGACTCCACATTCCGCACTTATGAATAGTCTGAGATTAAAGTGGTAACCCTGATTGTAGTAACAATTGAGTACATATTACATAAAAGTACAAATTATCTCTTATTGCTCTCTTCATTATTCTGAGAGCACTCGCACGCGTGCTTGGTTTTGAAGATCGCTGATCTAAAACAATGTCGGGCGTTTCTTTACACAATTGTGAAGAGAGCATTCACACGTATTCTTACCAGCGTTGCCACAACCAAAATATTTTTGTAACCAAAATCTGATAAAAAAAGTAACCAAAGGCGAAAAAAAGTAACCAAAATTTTTTGTATTTAAGGCTCAATCAGACGTGACATAACGATAGCCATATAAAACAGTCGTTCGAACCAAACTAATGAGCAACACGTCTAATTTAAGCTTTACTATACTGACTTATTTGTACTTCATTTGAAAAATACATACATCTGTGATAGTATGGAATAATCACTTAAGTCCTCTTAAACAATTGATTTTCGGACGTTTTACAGACTTTACACTGGTGCGTAATATAACGTAATAAAGCCTAATTTGATCAAGCATGCTCAAGCAATTATTTTATATTGCCACCGATATAATCATTTTAAAATTATATAATATAAATTAAATTATTACATTTAGATTTGAGATTTCCTAATTTTATATAGCCTTATTTTCGATTTTACCGCAAGAGACATGTTATCGAAAATATACTTTTTTATTTGAATTACACTTTTATTGGCCTCCCCATAGTTTAGAATTATCAAAAAGCCAAAATTTTGATAACTTTTAAGATAAGAGCCGTAAAATTTTATCTTAAGCGACAATTTACGTATGTAAAACAAATTTGAATATTTAAAAAAACCTTCTCCTGAAAACTAATTTTTGTCTCTTACTTTTAAATCGAAAACAAAAATAAATAATAACAAAAATTAAAAATTTAAAAAACTCCCGAATATATCTAGAGAAGATGCGATATCTTCTAAGCAGCTGGACCGATTTTGTTAAAACATGGCTAAGAACCCTCTCGATCAAGTCACCTTTCAAACAGAAAAAACTAAATCAAAATCGGTCCAGCCGTTTGGTCTATACGTGGACACGGACAGACACACAGATGCACAAATACACAGACCCACACTACAAAATTATAACAACCCTTTTTTAGTCGGGGTTTAAAAATAATATCAAATAAAACACAATAATAAAAGAAATAAAGTTCTTTGCAATAAAAAAATTTCATTTTATTACATTCGTTGTCCAAATAGATGAATGAATAGATAAAGTATTAACAAAATACATATGCATTATAGAGTTGGTTTTAACATCCAGCTCCCTGCATTAGTTTTGATTAAGCTTAGCTACGAAAATGTCCTTTCAGAAACCTATGATCCGTAAGGCAATCAATTCATTTGTATGTTTGGAAACTTTGTTTCAAAATATATCCACATCAATACTTTTTATTTCCAATTTTGAAAATCTGAGCAATTATACTAAAGTTTGAAAACACATCCACTTTAGTTTTTTAGTTATCAAATTCATTTAAAAATGTGGTAGTGCATCATGATATGCAAATTTAAATGTCATATAAAAATTGTTATTTTTGTGTTACAAAAAAGTAACGAAAATAGAAAAAAGTACACAAGTGCACATTGGAAAAATAAGTAACCAATTTTGGTTAAAAGTAACCAAACACATCAGGCGGATGCTTACATATTTTATTATATTTTTTTTCAAGAATATTTGTCCAGCAAACATGCGCGTTTCATTTCAAATTGGTAATGATATGCGAAAACAAAAAAAAAGGAATTTGCAATTTACTAATTTTTCTCTTATAATGTATTCTACTAATTGAACTAATTTAGTAATACGCTTAGTTTTACAAATTAGTCAGGGCAAAATCTTATCAAAAATATTTTTAATATGTTTCCGAAAATTAAAATGATTTTCCGTTCCGAAAAATATTCGTATCAATGCTTATTAAATTTGTCACATTTGATGCAAGCAATCATTCTCTTATTTATTTATTTTTTTTTAATGGAAAACAACAAGTTAATGCCCTATCATTTTCAATTGGCTGTTTACTTATAAAAAGTTTTATTTTCAATTAATATTTTAGCTTAATGGATTTTTTTAAGGTAAAAAATATGTCCAATGATGTATAAATACATAATGTACCATCATGTTTCAAACACTTGGCTTTGTGTTTGGTGGATAGCTCGCACCTCAATACATAAAAAATTTACTCATACATTGACAGTGCCCACCACTGATCTAAAAAGAATAAAGACATGAGGATGTTACTGTTTTTATATATTTTGTTTATTCCCTGCAGATAAAAGGAGTAGTATGTGGTCAGAAACATACTAGTTGCTTTTGAATTCAGACTGGTTGCACATCTGTTTTTTTCATACAACGAACTATCGACTTTTATATTGGGTTGTCATAGGAGCGCAACTAGTTGTTTTGTGTAGAGTTGCATACTAGTTGAAGGATTAGCTGCTGTTATAGTAGTTTATAAAAATTCTTTTTTCCATGTTGTTTACATGACAAACAAAAGAGAGAGACAGCGCGTCGCTTGTAGAGAAGTGCAGCCGATATTTCATCAAGCTTCTTAGTTTTGTCTCTTCATAACTAGTAGTCCAAAACGTAACTACTCCAAAAATTAGCAACAGGGTTGTTACTCATTGTAAGTGTATATGATTAAACAGAATACCGGCTTAAACACATTTTCCATACAAATTGACACAAAAAAGCAGCCACAGAAACCAGTCGTGAGATAGAATCTATTTTATTTTGAGAGCGTTTTTTCTTATGCTCTCGCATATCAATACTCATTCTCACAAAAATGTTACCATACTTTTGATCAATTTCATACATTTTGTAAACAAAACTACTAAGAAAAATAAGCACAAAAGAAAATAAAATAAAAATCAGAGAGTATTTGAAGTTACTGCCGTCGATTTTATTATGGGCTTAATTAATTTGTCAGCGATTTGCCTGAAGTTGCAGACTTTACTCTGTTTCATCATTATAGAAGTGATGTCAAAAATATAACTATAGGTGTATGTGTGAGAAAAGTTGTCTCATTCGTCTCTGAAGTACATAGAAAAAAATTAATACTTGGAAAAAATGCATTTTAGTAAAGCTGCTCAAAACAAATTAAAAGGAGCCTTGTGATATAAAATTAAAAAATAACATAAACAAAAAAGTTGGGGGCGACCCATATTTTACGAGTTACGGGGCTGTGAACTTTTCATAGGAAACTATGAAAAATTTCCAAAAATTAATTTTTAAATAACTTATCTGATTGATACTTAAAAAATTAAACAAAAAATACTCCGACGAACGACGAAAAAACAAATTTGAGAGAAAATTCTGTCTCTATCTCTCTGTTTTTGTACACACAACAAACAACTTTGTCAAATATGTGAGAGGATTTTGGTGAGTAAATTCGTCGTTGTTGTGATTCACACGACGAATTTACGCAGTTGTGTTCGTAGCATAATACTGCGAACTCGTCCCCGTCGACGAATTCGTAGGTAAATATTCGCTGCATAAGTTCGACGAATAACGACAATAACGACGAATTTACTCACCGAATTCCTCTCTCATATTTGGTAAAGTTGGTTGTTTTGTGTAGAAAAACAGAGAGACTGAGAGAGAAAATTGTTTTTTCGTCGTTCGTCGGCGTACAAAATAGAAATAAATCTATCTACAGAGTTCGTCACGCACGACGAATTTCGTTCTACAGCGGTGTTGTGTTCATTTTCATATGAACAAATATGTTTTATTTTTTATGACGAAAGTTCGCACCGAAAAATTCGTCGTTCGACCCAGTTGGGTTCCTAGCATTAATTTTGCACAATTGTGCCAAGAAACTGACATCATTGGTGTATAGTCTTATTTATCCAGAGTGTTAAAATAATGTAATGTTTCGTATATAAATGTATTGTAGAATTCCTGATGATGCTATCTAGCGGCTGGCGAAATATCGAAATTCAATAATAAGAGGAACAAATAAATAAATATCCAAAACTGACCTCAATTGTTTTTAAACAATAAAGGTCGAAGAACCAAATACTTATATTGTAATTAACGGAAAGCACGCCATAATATAAAAAGGAATAATGGTGTATTGTAACGTAAGACAAAATCACCAAAACATCAAAAATACATAAATAGGCATAAAACACTACAAAATAGAAAAATCAACACAGATACTGCGATAACTTTTCTTATCAAATGTCGGAATACAGGAATTATTCCCGAATTTTTGACAAACTCGACGAAGAATATACATAAACTATTTGAGACGAGCATTGGGATCGTTATTAGACACAAACATGAAATTGCGGAACACAACAATAGAACTATAAAAAAAAATTCAGTCGTTAAGCAGCTCTGGGTCGGGGAACATCTCTCGCGTCATCGTAATTATTTCTTAAGTGCGGTCAGGCTTGTATGTGTTGTTTGGCCTTCGAGAGTTTTTCGTCTGGCTCGCACTGGTTGACTGATCTGCCACGGATAACCGTATAATCTTGCGGTTTTTTGTGGAATTTCTTTAACAACCACGTTGCCTACTTCCTATGTGAAGGCATAGGTCGTGTACATTCAGTCACAAAACCTTATAAAATACTGTTAATACCATCTTGGGCATATGTTCTACGTTACTCCGCCCATATTTGTGCAACACCATATTATGCAAATTTACTTTGCATTAATATGTTCAATAAATAAATAAATAAATATAAAAAAACTAAAATACAAAATAAATGAACATCTGACTGAGGAGGAAAAAGGAAAATTCTGGGAGAGTGAAAGTAGTCTGAATAACACGAGGAAGATGATGGTAAAACAGAGTCAAATGAGAAAATATGAAAAATTAAGGGATGAGTACCAGAGAAAACTAAACATAATACAGAATACAAAAAGGATGAATCAGGAAACTGCCAGAACGAAATTTGTATCAATATTGGAGAACCACATGAACAAACATAATTTGACTAGAAGAAATAGATATGTATATTTTAAATGTAGTGAGAAAAACAAGAGCATTTTTAAATTTTACATAAAAATCAACATATTTTAATATTAAGTGCAGATAAGGGTAATGTAACCGTAGCAATGAATGAACAAGTACTAAATTACGCTATAAATTGGATGGGTTTCATTTTTTTCCATCGTATGTCATTCGGCTCCATTTCAATCCGACATAAGGTTAAGGCGACCTTTTCTCTTTTAATTATATTAAAAAAAATCGGAAATCTTTTTCGTCGTATATTTGGATTTTAGTTTCATCGATATTACCTCGTTTAATTGGAATTACATAAAAAGTATTAGTCGACAGTAGTTTTGTTAGAAGCGCGTTAGAATTTTTTAGTGCTTAAGTAAGAAAATTAAAAACATGTTGATTATTGAATTCTTGTTTCAACTTTGTTATTTGTTTAGCTTCTCATATGATTAAATAAAAGTTTATAAGATAATTACTCTAGTTGTTCTAAGAAACTTTGGGTAAAAGTTCCCTCATGATCTGCATTAAGCTGTCTTTACATGGTAATACAAAGTATTACAACTTTGTAGAATCAAAATATTATGAAATTCTCTCCGTGATTAATAAAAAGAGAACTAGAGTCAGTTGTAGGTATTTTTCATGTTTACACTGATACGATAAGTAAAACGCAACCAAAGATATTCAACTGTTGAATTAATAACAAAAATTGGAAAATTGCAAAAAAAAGATAGATATGTACTAATAAAACTAAACATTGGAGAAAACAGTTTATTGTGTGTTTGTTTTTTCTGTACCAGTTAAGTAGCTGATGGTTGCAGTCGTAAAATATTTACAAAAACAATATGAAAATTTACTGAATTGATTTTGTTGCTTTTGTAAAAGTATCAACACCTTCAATAAATACCATTAGTGCTGCAAATTTTTACTTTGAAATACACCTCTGGTGTGATGAGAATACTTAAGTTTCTAAACTGGTTTAGAAAATAATAATTAACCGACCGCTTGTCAAATTTTCTATCCGTATTCTCTCCTACTCGATACATTTTGCCTTTACATGATAAGATTTTGTATAACCTACAGCATTTTTTGACATGTCGTAATACATTGTATTACCATGTAAAGACAGCTTTAGCAACAGTGAAATGCGCATATAATCTAACTAAGCCCCTCAATAGTCAATTTCAATGTATTTTCAATAAAAAAAAATATTTTACTGAATAAGTAAAATAATAATTTGGGATTATTAATGCGTTAACAAATGTTAAATTTAAATTGTAAGAATTCCCATGAAAAACACTAAAAATTAATAAGTAATTTAAGACCTTCACCTGACATGAAATTACTAAAGCCTATATATAGGTGGATATATTGGGTGTTTTTTATTGAGGTATAGAACTTTAAGTTGGCATCACTTTTTTAACTGGCGGCCATTTTGTCAGCTGTCAAGTGATTAATATTTAGTTTGGTTTGCCATTTCATCATGAACAGGTTGACAAAAGAACAACGCTTGCAAATCGTGCAAATTTATTTCGAAAATAATGGTTCAGTTCGCGAAGTTTACCGCAAGCTCCGTCCATTTTATGGTCGACATAATCGTCCATCAGAGCAATTAATTCGGTTAACCATGGATCGTTTTCGCACTACGTTTACTCTATGTGATAATACGCATCCGCAGAGACGTCGAACAGTGCGCACCGAAGAAACAATTGCCGCTGTAGAGCAAAGTGTTTAAGAGGACCCGAATGAATCGATTCGCCACCGGAGACCGGTATAGAGCCATGATAACCGACTATTTTGTTCCCGAATTGGATGGCATGAATGTGGATGAGTTCTGGTTCCAACAAGACGGCGCTACATGCCACACAGCGCACGTCACAATCGATTTATTGAAGGAAACATTCGATGAACGCATAATTTCGCGGAATGGACCTGTCAATTGGCCACCAAGATCGTGTGATTTGACACCATTGGATTATTTTCTTTGGGGATATGTGAAGTCGCTCGTCTACGCCAACAAACCAGAAACGTTAGGGGACTTGGAAGCCAACATTCGTGGCGTTATTGCCAACATACGGCCCCATATGCTCGAAAAAGTGGTTGAAAATTGGACCTGTAGAATTGGCTTTATTCGAGCCAGCCGCGGCGGCCACATGCCCGAAATCATATTTAAACATTAATGTCATAAAATTATCCTTCCAATAAAGCCAAATTGATGGACATTAAAACGATTTTCTTGTGTTTTATTTCAATTCGAAGTTCTATACCTCTAAAAAAACACCCTGTATGTAGGCTTGCCAGCTTGAGATTAACAAAAAGCTGGACATTTGAATTAAAAAAGCGGGATTAAAAAAAAGCTGGACATTTTGAAATAAAATTTTCACAAAAGAATAATTACTTTTATGTTACACAAAAATTTTTATTAAAAACTATATGTTTACATTGTTTTTTAAATTTTTTTTATAATACTCTAATACATTATTAACATAGAAAAATATAACTAAACTAAAATTTTTTCAGTTCATTTATCCATGTGTATATATGTTCAGCTACGTTCAAAATTAAAAATTATCTAAAAAGTGTTTTGTAGATAATTTATCTAGCTTTGGTTTTCGTCTATCTAGAACAGATTGTATAACCAGATTGGTGTTGTTAGAGAAACCGTTTTCAGTGATAACAAAGGAAGCATTTTATTATTTATTAATTTTGTTGTATCTTTGTTTAGAGCAGCTACGTCCAAGCCATATGCACAATGTGCAAACTTTTATAAGGAGTTTTTTGTCCTTTGACACCGACGAGAATACAACATCCGCAACAACAACAACACAACAGACCCAAATGCTTGCTCTTACTTTGCAAAGAAACAAGTACACATTTAAGACCTTCCAGTGCTGTTTACCTCAAATCAAGGTTGGCAAACGGTATCGTAAAAATACCGATACCGATTCAAATACCGCTATAATTATATACCGGTATCGATACCGATACCGAAACACATTTCGGTTAGAAAATACCGGTATCAGGAATACCGTTTAGGTCTATACCGGTATGTACCGGTATACCGATTCCCACCAAAAATAAAATTTCAAAAATATATTTCAATTAACTTTCTTATATAAACACGTTTTTTCGCCTTTACACATTTTTATGCACCACTGTTTTTTTTAATCAACCGGAAAGTGCAATCATATCATAATCATCACCAGTGCGAAATACTAACGAACTTCATAAATGTTCTAAATTGGTCAAAAGAGCAAAGCCCTTACAAAGACAGTTATTTTAAATAATAACTTTTTAAATAAATAACTTATTTATATGAAATCGCGAAAGTTAGTATATTGGTTGTTCCAGATACACAAGCTAATGCGGAGATTTAAAGTTTTGAATAGTGCTTTTTTATGTATGCACATTAAATATTTATTTCTTTAATTGATATACTACATATGTGCGCTGTCTAAAGTATGAGGTTTGCTGCCATAAATGTGGTCTTAATTTTTTAGCTCGATCCGACGCTTTCTTTTTTAATTTGAAATAATTCTGCAGTTTTTAAACTAGCTGTCCGATTTTTTATGAAATTTTATACAGGATTTTGAGGAGGTGTTACAGAGCTCAAGTCTGGAATTTAGGCTATATATCCTTAAAAGGTACGGAGTCACAAAGCACCAAATTGGGTAAACTTTTAGTTAATGAAAAATTAAAATCGATGCCAAGCTCATGTTTTTGATCAGATAAAAAAGATTTTTGAAAGTGGATTTTTTTCTATCCAAAGCTAAAAAAAGTGTGCAACATTTATGGTGTTTCGCTTACAGTTTAGGAAATATTCGAGAAAAAGTGTACAAAAATTTACATTTGTACCAACCTTTGTCCACTGGAGAAGGCAAACGTTGTTAGATTTAGAAAATGAAACTTATTATGAATAAGGGATATAATTTGTAACATTAAACATAACATTTGCCAATTATTTTCGGCTGAAAAGTCTTTCTTAGGTAGAAAGTAATAACAAATAGAATTTGCTTTTGAGTTCCCGGCAATTCCTAACAAAATTACAAAAAATTTGAATTGAAATATTGAAATATTAGTTTCGTCTGAATTTGGCGACTACGAATATATCTAAAAACGGACGAATATTCGAGAATTCGAATACGAATTTTAAAATTTTACTAAGTGCATGCAATTCTACATGTACTTCGTGTGTTATATAAATAATACATGCACTGTATGTATTTATTTCTATTATTTTGTTTAATTAACCAAAATGAGTACCTTATATATGCAAAGTTTCAACTGCAGTTTTCTTATTTTACTTTTTTAATAAATTATTTTTTAATAAAAATATAAAAACGTATATAGAAACATATAAGTTTAAATACTTTTTATGTTAATGTAAAAATACTCCCTTTTCGAAGTAATACAACAAAAAAAAAAGATTTTTTGCTATGTCCACTGTCTGAATTAACAAATTTAGCAGTTATATCGGTATACCGGTATTATAAGCTCGGTAACGATATGTACCGGTAATACCGATACCGAAATAAAAAAAATACCGATATCGTTACCGATACCGAAATTTAAAAAATAGTTGTACCGGTATGAATACCGATACCGTTATTTGTTTCGGTTTCCAACCTTGCCTCAAATGCAAATATCAGTGTATGTGTGTTTGGACGTATGTAGCTGGTTTAGAGTAATAAAAATATAAGCAAAAACATATATCCTTTGCTAATAAAAAATTTAAGGTCAAAAATTAAGAGGACTGAAAAACTAGATGAGTACTAAAAATATATAATTATTTATTTAAAAAAAGCGATATATAAAAAAAATTTACAAACCGGTATTTTAAAAATACAGTATTTACCGCTTATATGCACTTCGTAATTTGCTCGACATTTAGTGCTTATAAGCGGGATATGCATTTACCAAAACTCGGTTATATGCATTTGCAATGCATGTAGAAAAACTCGTTTAGTTGCATCGGTGGTGCTTATTTAAAAAAGATGTTATATATGTATTTAGTAGTACTTGCACCAGAATTTCAGAAATGTAATTGTAAAAACAGAATATGCATGCGCATTGCTAGTTTGTTTTGTGTTTTTAAACATTTTTATTGAGATCAATCAAACAAAAATAACTAAAATAAGAGTTCACAGTATATATAGGTTTTGTAAATTCAATTTCATTGAAATAAATGTGTATGAATATATATATATATATATATATGTATATATATATATATATATATATATTTATATATACATGTTATAATTTTTTTGAGATCAGTGCTTTGACTTTAAAATTATATTTCACCTTAAATACAGTCGGGTTTTAATTAATAATTTAAAAAATATATAATTTAAAGTTAAAAGTTGAAGATTTGAATGCAATTCATTTAATTTTTTGCGATGAAAAAATTTTTCTACATTTGCTTTATGTATGATGAAAAATTTAAACAGTGCATATATGAGAATTTTTTACATGCAATTTCTAAAAATCCTATATAATTTTGGTGCATAAAACCGAGAAATGCATATAAGCGAAATGCATATATTAAAAAATATTGAGTGTATTTTATATACAAAAGAAATATTGTTTAAGTTCGGCTGCATATAAACGATAAATGCTTATAACCGGCGTGCATATAAGCGGTAAATACTGTATATTAAAATAATTTGATTTTCAAGTTCGACTGCAGTTAAGGAAATTGTTGGAATATTTGACAAAAATTATTCGAATAATTTTTTATTCTAAATGAACATTTTTGTTTGTTCGAACAACAAGTATAAAAAGTTGCTCGAATATTTGTTGTGTTATATGAGAGGAGTCCTCACTAGCCGTCCAAACGAGCAATACCCTTGCCAATTGTCAAATTCGATTGCCGACACAAGATATTAGCGTGTAGACCGTATGAATATGTCTTCAGGAACAAATGTTAAAATTCATTTTAAATAAATAGAATTCCCATTTACAATTAGCAAAATATATAATAAAGGATGGTTTAGGTAAGCATATGCATAAAAATACAATCATATTTGGCTATACGTGTTTGCCACCTCTAGATACGTTATTGAACACAAGCAATTTGACGTCACCATTCAGCCGACGTTATTGCTTGTGTTAAGACACAACGAATTGCTCGTGTGAACGTAGTGTTAGTAAAGAGCTCAGTAAATACGTTTAAATATAATGACAACATATAAATTACAAACCAAACAACTTTCGCGTTACTCTTATTGCTTAACAACTCGATCAGACTGAGCTTTACACACACACAAGAAATGCAAGATTTTGTAATATCAATAAAAAAAATAATTAAATTTTTACCTATAAAAAATTTAATAATCACCCTTATTCTAGTTGTCGTCATTGACGTCACTTTAACACAGTACCAAAAAATGGGGGCTTGTTTACTCGGTCAGTTGTTTTTGAAAACGACACAAGCACTAATTTTTTTGTGTTGTGTTAAAGTGACGTCGATGTCGACAACTGGAATAAGGGTGAATATTAATAAATGTTTCCACTCGAATTAATCAAAGCAATTAAAAATTGCATTCAATCAATTAAATTCTGAACTGAAAATTTTAATTGGTGAATAATTTTTTCTGTGCACACTCAGAGTAACTGAAGGTTTTTTGCATACATACTTACATATATTCATGCACATGAATATGTTTTTATAATATGAGAATAATTTTTATTTTAAACTTTCTATTCTTTCCATTTTCAGGAAAAAATATCCGGATCAAACGTTTGAAAAAAATACTACGTCTATTGATCAAACATCATATAACTTAACTGGACTTAACAGTTATTCCAACTACGAAGTTTTTGTTACAGCTCACACTACCGAGGAATCGGTTCCCAGCAAACGCATCAACTTTACCACTCTAATAGGGAGTATGTCCTAAGAATATACAATTGGGGATTCAAATAAAGTCGCTTTTTTGCAGTTGTTTTTCAAATTGCAGAGATGCCCTATAAACGATTTTCTTTCCAAAAATAAAAAGTGTTTTGATAATTTTTGGAATTTTTTGCACATTTTAGTTTTAGATCATTTGTCATTATCTTAAGTATTTTTTTTTGGTCTTTTTCCACTTTTTGGATACGGTTTTTAGGTAATTTTTTATTATTTTAAGCAATTTTTTGCCATTTTTCCAATTTTTACCTTTTGGGAAAGTTTTCATTATTTCTTAATATTCACAAGCTTTTGACAACGCTTCATTGCGAAGGGAGTATTTTAAGCTTTTGCTTCCAAATACACATATTTACCATTACAACCTTAACCCATTTTATCTCGCGACTATTTAAAAAATAATAAATGTATACATTGCTACAAAAAATATCGATACAGCCTTAATAAACTTAAATGTGTTAAGTAAAACCCAGTTCGATAGAAATGATTTCAATTCCGTATTAGGTTCCTCAGAAAACGAAAAACGAAGAATTTGCTCGAAATAAAATCACTGTAATTTTAATGCACGGAATTGTCATTTTCTGTATGTGACAACAACTTTATTTCAACAATGAAAAATGGTTTTCAGCCATTTATTTAAAATTTGTTTGTATTATTTAATTAGAAGATAAAAAATCATAAAAACTAAAATGTTATATTCCGTGAAATTAAATTAAACGTCTCTGGTCATCAAAAACTGCAGTTATTGCAGTTAAGGGCCACTCAGACTATAATACAAGTATTAATACTTTTGAAGAAAATGCATCCTCGGTCTTACATTTGTTTAAAAAAATTTCAAAAAACAATAACAACTCAACATGCCAGAGCTGCATTTTCTAAAAAAGTATTAATACTTGTATAATAGTCTGAACGGGGCTTTACAGACATTTTCACATTATTAACTTCAATAAAAAAATTGTGCCTTTGGTATTTTGTTTTGGTCTTCTAATAACCTTGTGTTTTGTATTGCCCAATATTGCCACATTTAAATTGAAAACAATCGAATTGACGCTTTTTCAGAATGATCAAAATCGATTGAAATGAAAATTCGTAATCAAACCAATTTCGATAGAAATCTGTGACAGGCCTGTATATGCCATCATTATTATACGAAACGTGCAGTATTTTAATATTATGCACAACACTAAATATTAGTAGATACCTACTCTGGCGACTTTTGCACTTAACGGTACTTCCAAGATGTTATATAACTTTTGTGATAAAATTGATTTTCAATGCCTATTTGAGAAATAATTTTGAAAACCTAAGAAATTGAAACAGAGGAAAGAAAAATTATCCTAAAATAGATGAAGGAAAATATTACCATTAAATACGTAAAAGTACAGTTAGAAGTTACTATTCCTAGCCTCGTTCTAGACGCCCCTCTAAATGTTCTGTAAAACGAAATCTAAGAATCATCGCTGCCCAAATATGCAATACAGTACTTTTCGCTTATAGTTACGTCGTTTATAGTCCATTTAGCGATGTAGTCCAAAATATAAGTTCTACAGTCCTCTATAAGTAAAATTCATTCAAAATATTAAAGATATATTCCATAAATGCCGCGATACACTATCCTACAAAGTCGTGCGACCTGCGAAAAATTACATCCCTGGTATGATGGTGTTTATGACTTTGTATGATAGTGTATCAAGGCCTTTAGCGATATAATCACATTTTACATATATGTCACCTATGTGTGGTTATTTAGAGCTTACTTACATGCAAATTATGTAGGATATTGTCAAATACTGACATTTCTGAAATTTTTTTTATTTAATGGAGTTTTGAAGGCAATCAATAATTTTTTTTAGGTTATTTTAAATAATATCTTATTTTCTTTTACTTAATTTTATTAAAGTTTTTATAATTTAACCTTTTAACGTACAAAGTATTTATGTACATAATTCGGGTAGTTTATAACGTATAGAAAACGTATAAATACACACCACAAAAGTAATCACAAAAATTATTTATATCCGATTTTGTTTATATGCGATATTGTGGGATATAAAAAAATTACACAGGCAGAAATTGCCAACCGTACAAAAATTGTAGCACTGGCAAAATACTTTTACTGTACTAATATTTTTTTTTTTTTTTTTTTTTAAGAACAAACACAACCCGCAAAGCGTTTAGCTTGTCTGCAGAAAACACCCAGAGTCTATGGTGGGAATCGAACCCACGACCTCTGGACTGAGAGGATAGCATCGCTACCACTCAGCCACAGGGGCATTCAAGTAACCAAAGGGGTTTGCCAACGTAACGGTTTACAATCTGAAAAATTGTTTGCAAATGCTTTTTAATAAATTTTTATTTTTTTTATTTATTTTCTTTGAAATTTATTTGCTGGTGGTTCAGCTTTGTCTATATGAATTTCATTGTTGCTGTAACAAATCATCAGTAGTTTTTAAACACACATCCTGAATAGTCACAAATTTATTATCTTGTGCACAGACTTTCAAGAACTATTTGAGAATTCACAAATAATAATATTTCTTAAAACCACAAAAGAAAAAATAAGCGTAGTAGGCTTAGAAACCTATACCAAACCCATTCAAATATATTATTATTTGTGAATTCTTAATTAGTTCTTGAAAGTCTGTGCATATTATAAGAGGTTTGTGACTATTCAAAAAGTGTGGTGAAAGTATACTGATGATTTGACGTAAAAAAATGTCGGCCAACACCATCATGAGGTTATCATTTGACTGTTGGCACAACACTCAAAAGTAGAACATGTGATGTTTTGCCAGCGTTTGAAAAACCTTAGGAAAGGCTTTGTCAACTTTTGTCTGACTTTATTTTTCTTCGTGGGCTAGTCACAACAATCCGTGCAACTAAGGGCTGTCACTATAAGCGAAAAGTACTATAATATCAAATAATTTTTCGGAAATGACATCCATGAAGATACAGTTCGAAAAATATTAAAAACACGCTGACGTGAACGGTGCTCCCTCTACTCATACAAAAACGTGTACAGTGCGCAGCATAACTTAAGATACCCCAGCTGAAATAAGCAAGTTCACCAATTTGACAAAAAACTATCTCTAAAATTTCTTTTATTTACTAATATTTTAATTCGTATACCCAATACAACGCCAAAAAATGTGGTATAAAACAAAACAAAGAAACTCTGCGTGGAAGTCTTTGATACCTTCGTATTTATGCACAGCAAAAGTCTTGGTGCCTCTCAGAAACCAAGAAAGTAATTGCGACGATGGAGTAAATTATGACGATTTCTTTCATACCTTGTAATTAGGATGAAAATCCTTAAAACTTGAATGAATAAATTTTTTGTGAAATCGGGAGATGTTTTTAGCCATGCAGCAATTTACCCATGCAGCAATGAGCAGTTCTGACCTGATTTTTATTAGAAATTGGGAAGTTACGTAATTTTTTTTCTAAATGTTTCTAGTAGTGCTTAGTGTTTAAGTCTTAGCTTTGTGGAGGAATATTAAGCATGTGGGAATGTTGTGTACATACATGCCATATATTTACGTCAGCTGCAGTGTGTCTATGATATTTGTCCTGTTGGAAGTAATAATCATTTCGAATTTTCAATTTTGCATTACTTTGACTTAAATTACTCTAAACTATTTTTAAATATACCATCTTATTTATAATTTCATTTATAAACTCCAAGTTACCCACACCTGCAGCTGACATATACCTCCATAGCATAACACTACCACCTTTGTGTCTAACCGCTTTACGCTTGTTCTTCGGATTAAGATTTTCATTTATTTTTTCCCAAGTTCTTCAGGCACGTCCATCCAAGTGAAAAATATTTTCTTGGCACATCTGAAAAAATTAATATCTACAAACTCACTTGTGTTTGTTTTTATATAGATTTTCGTTAGTACAGTGTTTCACACGTGTTGTACGTGCATATGTATATTGGCATTTTGAACAATCTGCGTACTGTATTTGCAGAAAAATTTTTCCTACAGATTCTGTTAAATATGTATGTGTCAATCTTTGGTCCACTTTCTAAAGGATCCTTCTTAATTAAAGATTCTATTGTTCTTTCTTTTCTTTTAGTTAGTTTTCGAAAACGCCGTGTTCTTGGTTTATTTGCAATTTTTTTTCTCTAAAGCAGTTTATTCCTTTTTGGATAGATAATTTGCTTGGATTTATGATATTGATAATTTCGGGTTATGATGTTGTTTGGTGTTTGTTAATTACAGTATTACGTTATTCAATTACTGATTCCATTCGAAACTTTTTGTCATGATCACACTGGCAGACGGTAATATCGTCTGAGCTGGTAAAACGGTCTATCCGCTGGCTGTGTTTGCTTTAGTCGCGTTGGAAAAAAGAAAGGAAAAAGGCATAGTTTTTTTTTTAATTTGGAAAGGGATTGCGAGGTTTTAGTAGGAGCACCAACAAAAAAATAGGAAAAAAGATGGCAGAAAGACAAGGTTTTAGGTGGCAGGAGCCATGTTAGTGAAGTGAAAGAAAAAATGAAGTCAGAGAAGTTATGGTCATCGAAGAAATGCGGAAAGGAGTTGATCGAGGTGGCTGGTGAAGTGTATGAAAAAGAAATAAAAGTGAAAATTAATAATAAATTGCATTATTTTATTAAAAAAAAACTATATTAAATAATGTTAAAACCTAAGTGAACAACAAGAAAAAAGGCATTCAATGATTTAAAACTCTTTATAGAAATTATCGAACCATAAAACTAGAAATATTTAAAGAACATTATTTGACAACAAAAGAAACTAAGTGAAATAATTTGAAATTGGTAAAACGTAAAATTACATCATAAAATATTTGATACAATAAAAAAACTTAAACCAAACAATCAATTGTAAAGAAAAGAAAAACAATAGCCCAAAGCCCAATCACCTGCAACATGGCACCTTCAACGAGGGAACAGGACTAGTGCATCCAATACCGTAGCAGCACCAAGATTAGTATCTCTGCACAGCTTTTTTGCCAGCTGACATTAGACATACGAGACTGGACTGAAAAATTAAAAAATTACATATTTATATAGACATATGTAAATAAGAATTTAAATTTTTTTATTTTTGTTTGTATTGAGGAAAACACTTAAGGTTAAATTACTTACCTTTTAGAGGTCATCACTAATTGTGAGATATCCCAGCTAGATAGGGTGAGCTCAGCCTAGGAAGCGTAGGGGACAAAAAGGAAAGGGATATTTGTCCCCAGTTTTTGAATGTTTGTCTTAAAAGAGAAAAAATAAAAGTTTAATTAAATTTTCTTGCGAAATATATATTTATATATATATATATATATATATATATATATAAGACTCATCTTGGAAAGAATACTTAGAACTTAGGATACGCCACAGACCGAAGGGCAAATCACCAAGATAAGGTGGTATAATTAAAATCGAATCTGAAATTAAATAAAAGTTTTTTGTATGATCACTTGAATATATAACCGAAATTAAAATGTTTGAATATGTTAATTAAATTCAGCCATTTTGCAAATAGATCTATATATTATAAAAAATATGATTGAATAATTTAAGATTTTTTTTATTGATTTTTTTGTCTAATCAATTTGTTTGTCATAAATTTTTTTTTTAATTTTTTTTAAATAATTTTTTTTATCACCTTTTTTAATCCAAATTTTTTTTATGTTTAATTTAAAGCTTTTGAATAAAGTTGCCAGGAAAGAGTTGATTGCCCTGGTATAACATCTGCCAGGCAAATTTGGTAGCGTGTGTGTTTAGGTAACCAGGGTAATTAGGGTTTTCTTCTGGTTCCAAACCTTTTTCTAAACAACCTAAATTTTTTTTCCTTTTGGAATCTGCTTAGCTGGCATGATTTTTGTTTGTTTGCTGTAGTTGCTGGACCTCCAGATGGATTGGCAAGAACCACCCCAAGACGGTGAGCCCTAACTGGCCATACGCCAGCATACCAGCACGGCCAATCATCTGGCAACCACCACGTAACCATATGTTACCTTATCGTCACACAACACAACTACACTACGACAAATTACCACAATTTTTATATCTGTAAAACTTGGGATTTTTTTCTACTTATATGGTAGCTTTGATTTTCCAGACAAAACGTTCGAAATGGATGAATCGTCTTGCAAAAAACTCTCAGTAAAAAAAATTTCTCCAGACAAACATTTTGTTCCGAAACAATGGGTGAATAATTATTGAAGTTAAGAAATATTTAGTGATAAAAAATGCTTTTGGAAATATGCAATGCATATTTGGTTATAAAATGTTTTAAAATAACATGAAGGATAGTAAGCGTTATGCTCTTTTATACACGTACATTCGTACAAGCATGCATTTTACTCCCTTTTCTCTCTATGTATGAGAAATGTTGTCTCATTCGTCTCTGAAGGACATAGAAAAAAAATATTTGGAACAAATGCAGTTTATCAAAACAGCCCAAAATAAATAAAAAGGAGCCTATGTGATAGAAAATTAAAAAATAATATGAAAGTATTAAATAAAAAAGTTGGTGGTGACCTATATATGTATACCGAGTTATGGGACTCTGAACTTTTCATAGGGAACTGTGAATAATTTAAAAAAAATTTTAATAGCTTATCTGACAGAATTTTAAAAGATAAGAAAAAAAATTAAACAAAAAATTGCCCGCGACCCATATTTCCCGAGTTGTTGGTCTTTTAAGTTTTGATATTAAATGCAAATGAAGCTGCTCCAAATAAAATCAAAATGTATTTTTAATACATATTCAACTCTTTCCTAAAAAGTTTTGTAACATAAAACACATTGAATGTCGCGAAAATCATTAGTGATCATAAAATATTTTTTGCAAATCCCTTTTTTTCTTTCAATGTACCTATAAAGAATTTGATACAACCGCTGCGCATGTGTTATCGTCGCTGTCTCATTGACGACTAAAGTTAGAGGTCCATAGCTTGCTTTTTGCGCGTTACGCTTTCTATGCATCTGTCAAAAAAGTAGAATCAATGTAATAGTATGTGACAAGTTACATTGCAAAGAACGCCTGGGGGCGTTCAAAGCAAAAAGTAGGTACACTTTCTACTTTTGTACGAGTTACAAGCACCATGAAAGAAAGTCAGTTGTTCTTGAAAGCTAAAGATGTTAAATAATACTTTATTTCTTACGTTATCCATAAATATTATTTTGCCGTGGATAATTTTTTTTAACAAAAAAAATTTCTTATTAAAAAAAACTTCTTAAAAAAAAACATGTTAATATTTGCATTAATGCGATGTATTTTAATTAACTTTTCGCCACACTTTTCTTAAAGCGGGTGCCAGACACATCAATGTTCAGCGTCAATATATGTGGTTGGGTGCGTTTGTTTACCAAAAATAGTCATACATATACTATGGTGTGACTATTTTTATAAAAAAACGCACACAGCCACATACATATAATTGAGCTGAATATTGATGGTCTGGCACCAGCTTTAGGTAGCTGCGCATGTAACTCAACGTGAACAAAGTATAGAATAACACAAGAGGATGAAACGCGTGTAAAGCATAACGCGCAAAAAGCGAGCTATAGACCTCTACTTTAAATGAAAGAGGATAAGAATGTGTGTGATTTTATTTTCCACAATTGTGCTATGAAACTGACATCAATGCTTTATATTATTGTATCATGAACAGTGAACCGCATACCATATCATATTTTAATAGTTTTCAAAGCACTGTGAATAAATTTAATTTGGAATTTATACACTACATTGTTGAATGGATTATGAGGACTTTTTACTTTTAATTAAATTGCTTATTTACAAAAAATATTATAGCAATTATTTTAAATTGCTATACCCTAATTTTTTTTCAAGAATACAAATATATTTTATTTTGCGGATCACTGATAATGAACCAATTCAAGCTGAGAGTTGTCTGTAAAAAATATTTTCTCTCGCTCAAAAAGAAGGACTTCAAACTACATATAAAAAAGTTTTGTCCCGACAAAAATTTTGTTTGGAAACAATGAGTGAATCCAGCTTAAGATTACCGTTTGAATCCCCAAAATATAATTTGCAATTAATTAATTTCTATAAATGCATTTAAAATTTACTTTCAGTTCCATCTGGACCACGTAACCTGAACATTTACGAAAATGATACTGTTATATATTGGGATAAACCAGATTTGCCATCGGGGCGCCATTTATTTTATGTTGTCGCTCTGATAAGAAGAGATGAAAATTTTAATTCAATTTATGAAAGAGTGTCGATTGTTAATGGACGCAGTTGCCGCTTTCAGCAACCAGATTGCTTAACATCAAACAAGTCATATGCTTTAAAAGTCCGAGCAGTCAATGTAGGAGGAATAGAGGAAGTGGACCGAGATATTGTAGCTATGAGTAAGAACGTTATATTAGCTGGTGCCCCAATTGATGAAAAATTTTGTGTGTCGGATGCTGAAGAAATAGAAAATTTACTCGACGTAAATAGTAGATCAATTTTTGAGAATGATAATGGAAAGTTTTATTTTGCTTCTTCCTGGATCATGGCACCTCGTAGTTACAGCTGCTCAGCTACTTCTAAAGCTTCTATATACGCTGTTGCATTACTAATTATCATAGCATTTTCTGCGTACCTCTGTTGTTGGCTACGTAACAAATACTACAAAATGAAAAACATAAAGGTAATTTTACCCGAGGGATTAGTTGAACAAGTCCCCAATTACAACTTTGCTACAAATGGTTTGGGCAATGGATCGGATTTAGGATCGTCAACAAAACAAGAATTTCATTCGGATATATCTGGAAGTAATGATTGTCTAGTATCTTATGCACAGAAAGAAAATCTAAATTTGATGGCAAACTTTCATAACGGGTCCTCAAATGCCTCATCGTCGCTTTCTTCGACTAGCAACTCTAAAGAGCATCGTAATGAAGAAAACATTGAAGAACAGGCCTCACTAGAGACGACTAACGAAGAACTAAGTTTGAATTCTAGCTCTAGTTCAACTTCGAATATCGCCTACCATGATACTCATCAAATCAAACAATTAGCATACGAAAGCAACAGCACAATTTCGACGTCTGGTTGTGAGGATGATGTTGAGAAAAATATTAAACATTTGACAGCGCAACAAAACAATGGCTATGTGACACATAACTCACAATTGCTGGCGTCAATTTTAAATGCTACTGAAAGAAATATCCAGACTACATTCCCAAACATGACTAATGATGGTTACATACAACCAAGTACCGTCAAGCAAATGGTAAGTATGTAGGTTTACACCAGAATTTGCTTCCCGCTGTTTTTCATTTCCCTGAAATCTTTAAATATTCCGGGATACCACTCCACAGAAATAATCCTATATATAAATACCGCACTTTTTTTGTCGTTCACTTTTAAGTATCTTATCGTCCACAAACATTGGTGAAACATACACTGAAAGGATAATCATTCCTTCAGAGAATGGAACGATTCATTAAATGTTCTGCATTATATTAATAACACTTTTCGTTAATACTGTTAATTAACTCGTTTGTTAATTAGATGCTTGTTTTAATCTCAGCACATAAACTGGATTAAAGTGTTAAGGTTTATTCAACAACAAACAGTACTTGAACCGAGTTGTTTGAAGAAATGATTTGATGTAGACTCTTTAATGTACAATAACAAAAAGGTACTCTTTATTTAAATTTTTCTTCATTTTATACAGAAATATTGATTACTATTAATTTAATATAAAATGTTATTTACTGTTAATTTTACATACTTAGCATTTATGGTATTATGTATCATATTTTAAGTTCATTGGCTGTGTGACCATGAACATGAGGCGAAAAATACTTAGCATGCAATTTAATGTCTAAAAGGTGATCGTACTACAAAAAACAAACAAATAAACAAAAAATTCATAATAGACAAGAGTGACTTACAAACAGACTATATAATTGTAATAAAATACTTAAGAGTGTAACGACACTAAAAAATGCATAATAAGCAAGAGTTAATCAGAATTATAAAGACAAAAGAATAAAACCAAAATAATAAATTTATGAATAAAAAACTATGTTAATTTTAAACATGCTCCCCCCGTTGAGCGCAGCTCAAAATCGGTGTTGAATCGCGGTTTGTTGAAGATGCTGGACTGACATTTCTTATCTTCTTGAATTGAAGTGCGTCTCCTTTTCGTAGGCATTTCAGATTCATTATCGTTTGCTTCAATTGCTTGGTCTTGTACAGATATTTCGTTATCGTCTTCAGTATTTATTGGTAACGGTGCTAAACGTGTAACAGGCCTTCTGAAGTTGCCTGTTAATGTTTGAACATCAGCTACTCGGACGAGACCGTCATCTCCTTGATGTATCTTTATAATTCTACCCAATGGCCATTGTAACGGTGCTGTGTTGTCTTCTTTGATTATTACCATATCCCCGGTTTTGATATTGTTTGCTTGAGTTTTCCATTTATGTCGATATTGTAGTTCATTCAAATATTCCCTCGACCATCGTCTCCAAAATTCATTTTTGAGATGACTTACTAGTTTCCACCTGGTCAATAAGTTGCCTCGTTCTTGGGTGCAATTTACGTCAACTTGAGCATTGAGGGGTTCCCCAATAAGGAAGTGGTCCGGAGTTAATGCTGCTAAGTCATTGGGGTTTTCTGACATTGGGCTTATTGGTCTTGAATTGAGAATTCCTTCAATTTCAATGATTACCGTGTCAAGTTCTTCATACGTGAGCGATGCTGTTGACACACTTCTGACGAGAAGATGTTTTGCTGACTTGACCGCAGCTTCCCACAAGCCACCGAAATGTGGTGCTCTTGGGGGTATAAAATGAAATGTTATCCCTCTTGATGTACATTCTCGGTTAATTATTTCTTGAGCTGAGCCAGAATGGATAGTTTCTGATAATTCTGTTAATTGATTCTTTGCTCCTACAAAGTTGGTAGCGTTGTCACAATAGAGGTTCCGGCATTGACCTCGCCTACTTACAAATCTTTTTAGCGATCCTATAAACGATTCGGTGGTAAGATCACTCACTAATTCCAGGTGTACTGCCTTGGTAACAAAACAGCAAAACACTGCGATGTAAACCTTTTGAGGCCTTTTCCCTCTGACTTTATAATGGACATAAAATGGTTCGCAAAAATCAACTCCAGCGTTGATGAATGGTCGAGCTGGTGTGACACGCGCCGCTGGTAAGTTGCCCATGATCTGATTGAGCAGCTTTGGCTTGGCCTTGGAGCATCGTATACAATGTTGTACAGTAGATCTTGCTGCGGATTTTCCCTTGATTGGCCAATATCTTTGTCTAATGTATGACAGGAGTGCTTGTGGACCGCAATGTCTGTTTTGTTCATGCACCATTTGCATGAGTAACTTTGCGATTGGGTCATTGTAGGGAAGCAGCATCGGATGTTTGGCGTCATATGAAAGGGAAGATGCGCTTAATCGTCCTCCCACTCTAATTATACCATTTGAATCCAAGAATGGGGTAAGGTTGCTAAAAGGACTTGCCTTACTGACTACATTACTTCTTTTTAAATGTTTTAGGTCGTCTTCGAAATCTGACTGCATTGCTCGTACAATAACTACAAGGGCTTGTTCGAGTTCCATTACTGTCAAGGCGAGTTCTGGACGTGTGTTTATTTTTCTTGTCTTGTTAATAAATCGTAGCATATAGGCTACAATTCTTTGCAATGTTCGAAGTGATCCCTTGTGATCAACGTTGTAGATTATTGGTGTTGTATTCTCAATTGCTAGCACGGTAGCTGTTTTCTTTTGCTCCATGTTACCTTCCAGTATTTCTGTGGCCTTCGAGTATCTTTGTGGCCAAACTGCTTCATGCCCATGTAGGAAGATTGGGCCATAGAACCATAAGTTGCATGATGGTAATGCCTTTGGAGACAGTCCTCGCGATATGATGTCAGCAGGATTTTCTTTTGAAGTTACATGTCGCCATTGTTCGGCCATTGTTAACTCCTGAATCGCGGCTATTCGATTGGCCACAAACGTTTGATGAGATGACGACTGAGAGTTAATCCAGGCCAAAACAATCATTGAGTCTGTCCAGAGGAAGGTAGGCTTATCCTCAAGTTTTAAGTCCTCTTTCACTCGAGCCGTTAGTTGAGCACCTAAACGTGCTGCACAGAGTTCAAGACGGGGAAGGCTTTGTTGTTTTAAAGGTGCTATTCGTGATTTTGAGCATAGTAGCCTTACTATTATTTGGCCATTTTTTATAATTGACCTTATGTATATTGCTGCCCCATATGCTCTCTCTGAAGCGTCTACAAATGTATGAATTTGTATTTCTGATGCAATCTGCCCTTGGAAGATATGTCTCGAAAACTTGAGGTTGTCTATGTGTGTTAAGTCGTTCCGAAAGTTCATCCATTTTGTATGTAGTTCTGCTGGTAGGGCTTCAACCCATTCAAGTTTTAATTGCCACAATTCCTGAATGAACATTTTTGCCGTGACTACAATTGGAGATACAATTCCCAGCGGGTCGAATAATCGAGCCAAATCTGAGACAACTGTTCGTTTAGTAACACGTTTGGTATCACCCAAACATACCTTTATACAAAACTCATCGATTTTTGGTATCCATGTCAATCCCAGGGTTTTGACTGTTTGATGATTTTCGTTGTTAAAATCAATGTTTACTTCTTCGTTCGTTGAGATGTTTTGGAGTAGCTGGTGATGATTTGCACTCCACTTTTGCAAAGTTAGGCCATGCTGTTTTAACATGTGCTTCAATTCTTGCTGAATGGTGATTGCTGTACTCAAACTATCATCTCCTCCCATCCCATCATCGACGTAAAAATTATTGAGTAGAAAGTTGGCTCCAAGAGGGTATCGTGCTATATTCTTTTTTGCGATTTTTTCCAGGCATTTAGTTGCTAAATACGGTGCAGCTCGAGTGCCATAGGTTATTGTGTTCAATTGGTAATGCTTGATTGCTGCAGTTGGACTCTCTCTCCAAATGATGGTTTGAAATTTCCTGTCTTCCGGATGTATAAGCATTTGTCGATACATTTTTTCCACGTCTGTGGTAAACACAAAGCGTGGTATTCGAAAACGGAGTATAATGGAAAAGAGTTCGCTTTGAAGGGTTGGCCCAGTGTAGTCATTTAATGATACACCAGTAGAAGTCTTCGCAGAGGCATCAAAGACTATTCTTAATTTAGTTGTCGCACTTTCAGGCTTGAGTATGCAGTGGTGAGGAATGAAGTAGTTAGGTTTATCTATGGAATTGGTGTCTATTTCGGTCATATGTCCTAACGACTTATACTCTTCCATGAATCGTATGTATTGCATTTTAATTTCTGGTGTCTTTGCAAGTCGACGCTCTAAAGCAAGAAAACTGTTGAATGAGACTCCCCTAGTTCCTTAGGATTACTGCAAAATGGCAGTCTCACAACAAATCTTCCATTCTCATCGACTGTATAAGTATTTGCGAAATGATTTTCACAAAGCCTTTCTGAAGTAGAAAGTGTTTTATCTGCTGCTTCCACCTTTTCTAACTCCCATAGTTGCGTAATTGTTTCTTCCAGCTTGATTTCCTCCTCAGTACACATTCCACAGGTTGTCGATGATAGCTGAATTTCACCAAGCCTTCCTGAAATAACCCATCCCAATACCGCATTTTGCAAAGTCGGCAGCTCCTTGCCCAATTTTATTTGTCCGATTGAAAATAACTAATGATAAAACTCTGCACCTAGAAGCACATCTATTTTATCAGGACGATTGAATTCCGGGTCTGCAAGTTTGATGTTTTTGGGAATTGGCCAATTGTCAACGTTAATTGTTTGTGACGGTTGTGAAGATATTATCTGAGGAAGAACAGCTGCTTCGAGTTGCGTCGTGAAGTTGTTTAGTCTAGAATGTAAGGTGATATTGACTCTGTGCCGAACCTTAGTGTTGCTTGCTCCGATTCCATTTATATAGATAGAAGCTGGTTTTGTTGAAAGTCCTAAGCGCTTAACTAGTCGCTCACTGACGAAATTAAGTTGAGATCCAGAGTCAAGAATTGCTCGGCATTGTATTTCTTTTCCGTTTGCCTTGACGATGATTAATGCTGTGCTAAGAAGCACGTAATTGCTTGAACTTGAATTTTTAGCTGTGGTTAATGTGGCATCTTCTTGTGCATTAAGAGTTAAGCTTCCTTTAGATGTCTGGTTCTTTGAAGCCGTGTTGCTTCTGGTTTGTTCTGAGGTTTCTAGGTGAAGAAGTGTGTTTTGTTTTTCGTTACACTTCATGCAGCTTCTAGAAATGCAATTCTGTACGTTATGGCCTGTTTTTAAGCAATTGAAACAATATTTTTTCTTTTGAACGAATTGAAGCCGAGCTACCGGTGATGATTGAAGGAAAATCTTGCAAGCAAATAAGGGGTGTTTACCGTTTCTGCACATGACACAGGAATCGTCTTGAGTTACCACTGAAGATTAAACCTTCGAAATTGGGTGTTTCTTTTTGACCCCCATTGCTTCAATGGACTGGAAGTGTTTTTCCAAAAACATCAAAAATTCTTTAACTGTTGGAACTTCTCGTGGTTGTAATAGAGACTGTTCAAAGCGCAATCGTGTGTTTCGATCTAGCCTTTTTAGTAATAAGTGCAGCAGAAGCGGGTCCCAAGATGATGTATCAATTTGAAGGTTCTGTAGTGCTAAAAGGCACTCTTGAGTCTTGTCATGAAGCTCTTTAAAGTTGTCACTTATTCTATCATCTGCATCTTCGACCAATTCATTAACTAATCTGCTGACTAGTAATCTCTTGTTGTTGTAGCGGTCTATGACCATCGTCCATGCGGCTTCAAAATTTTCTTCTGTTGCAGCAAAATGTTTTATCAAGTTTGCTGCCTCTCCTACTAAGTGTGTTTTTAAGTACCAAATTTTTTGGACTCTTGTCATTGGTTGATTGACAACCAGTGATAAAAATAGATCATGAAATTCCTGCCATTTCATCTGGTTTCCATCAAATTTGGGTATAGTGATTTTCGGAATAGGTACTATTAATGTGTCTGGATGCCCAATGTTTTGCCCATGATTACTCTGAACTGTGTTGTCTCTAAGTCTTCTGGAGGCTGCTCGGACCTGCCCTACAAGCTGGATAAACCTCTCCATATTGTATACATTCTGATTTCCTTCATCACATATTTCTGAGATTTTGTAGTGTAGCTCCTCAATCTCTTGCCATAACCTGGTGGCGGCTATGGTATCGTCATGACTAACGTCATCTGTTAATAGTCGATTGACCGATGCCATCATGGCTGCCTGTCTTCGCATAAGTTTTACCAGCTCACGAACTGGTGCCGTGGCTTTCTTAGCGAGTTCTACCTGTATTTGATCATCTGTATTCGTGGCTTCAGGCATAGGTAGTTTCAGCATTGATACTTCAAACTCCCTCCCGTATTGCTGCAAGATATTTCGGATTGATGTGTAATAATCCTTTTGGAAGTAGTCATGGTCGAGTTGAATCTTCTCCAGCTCGCGAATTTGGCTGTCATTGACTTCAAAGGCTGTCCATTCCTCGTCAAGTCTTCTTAATCGCTGTTGGAAGTAGCTTGTTGATGTCTTCCTCGATACTGCATCCTTTTTATAGTTGCGGATGATGGTTTCGATCCGCTGACCAATCTGCTGCTGAGAAGTAACCAGTTCCGTAAATGAGCTCATGTTGAATTATTTTTTCTTGATGAAAAGATGATATTAACCAATCAATAAACTGACGATCACGTCGGGGTCACCAAAATGTTAATTAACTCGTTTGTTAATTAGATGCTTGTTTTAATCTCAGCACATAAACTGGATTAAAGTGTTAAAGTGTTAAGGTTTATTCAACAACAAACAGTACTTGAACCGAGTTGTTTGAAGAAATGATTTGATGTAGATTCTTTAATGTTCAATAACAAAAAGGTACTCTTTATTTAAATTTTTCTTCATTTTATACAGAAATATTGATTACTATTAATTTAATATAAAATGTTATTTACTGTTAATTTTACATACTTAGCATTTATGGTATTATGTATCATATTTTAAGTTCATTGGCTGTGTGACCATGAACATGAGGCGAAAAATACTTAGCATGCAATTTAATGTCTAAAAGGTGATCGTACTACAAAAAACAAACAAATAAACAAAAAATGCATAATATACAAGAGTGAGTTACAAACAGACTATATAATTGTAATAAAATACTTAAGAGTGTAACGACACTAAAAAATGCATAATAAGCAAGAGTTAATCAGAATTATAAAGACAAAAGAATAAAACCAAAATAATAAATTTATGAATAAAAAACTATGTTAATTTTAAACAAATACAATGAGTAATTACATTGTATACATGGAATCTTTCAATATCTGTTCTTTATGTGTGGTTCAGAATTCATGGTATTAATGAAAATCGGTACATTGTTTAAACGAATTTTCTTTTTAACGAATTTGGGGCAAATATTAATGAAAATCGGTACATTGTTTAAACGAATTTTCTTTTTAACGAATTTGGGGCAAATATAGTAAGTTAACAAATTTTTTCTACTTATAGTATATAGTTTGTCAACTATAAATAAATCAACAGTTATTTTGTTAACATTTTTTTCTATTTCTTATTTTTGTAATTTCTTTTAATTTCAAAGCAGTATGATCGTCATAAATGCAATGAAATGATTTCATTTATACAATGTAATATTCTTCAATGTATAGGACACATCCAGCGATGCCAATTTGGTGCTTTTGTCACTATTTTTAGTGCTTTTTGATGTATTGTGCACCCTATAAGTTTTTATTGTGAGCCTGTGTAAACACAGCGGTCAGGCTGATAATACAGTACGCACAGCTGATAGCTGTGAAGATTTTTTTCGCCAGCTGTGCGTATGTACAATAAAATACAGAACAACAAAAATAAATATAATATAAAATTAAATAAAGAATTAAATAAAGTTTACCGAAATTTTGAAGGAAAGGAAGAGCGAGCACCGTATGAGAAAAAGAAACGGCTCCTCTTCCAGGAATGCGGTTTTGCAGGTGGTACTATATCAGCGAAAAAAAATAATAAGTTTATTCTGGTGATAATTACCGAGGCGGACAGAAGAAAAGTAGTCCTATCAGTTTTTTTTATATAAATCAGTTTTATTATCAGACACTCTATTTAAAATTTTGATAAAGAAAATCAAATGAAACTATAAAAAATTGAAATATATATATATATATATATATATATATATATATATATATATATATATATATAAAATAAAAGTGTTTTGTTATTTGGAAAATAAAAGAACCGAAAGGAAACATAACAAGACCTTTAAACTAAACAATTTAAAAAAAAATAAAAAAAATTTGAAGTGCTTCAATACCAAATATAAAAAAAGGAAAAACGTTAAAGAAGCTGAGAGTGGAAAGCCGCCAGTGAAATAGCAAAGAGGTGCTGAATTGTCCTACTGCTGGAAGAGGGGTAACCACCATAAATAGTGGGCATTAAATGCCAACAAAAGGCATTATCCACCATCACTAAAATTTGAAGTCAGGTATCGTGCCAAACCAGGACGAAATACGACTGACTAACATAACAGACACATATACACATATATATTAACTTTTTATTTAATTATTTTATATAAATTATATCGCTAGGGATTACTTACGCTAAGCAAACATTTCTTTATCAGTTTTAAGGCTAAAGTGCGCGTAATTACTGTAGGGTTGAGCTCAAGCCATAAGTAACCGATTTCGGGTAGGGAGTTTTATCTCATAAAAAACAAAGGTTTTCCCTAAACATTTTTTTTTATAAAATAAATATAAAGAAAAAAAGGTGAAATATATAAAGTGCGGGCATAAGCATAACTTTTTGTATACTTAACTGAGAACAGTTAACCCGAACCCCGGACACAGCCACGAACAGACGGCCATACTAATGAGTTAGAACAATTAAGAGTGCTATATTCGGCTGTGCCGAATCTTATATACCCTTTACCAAAGTGCGTTTATGTAGTATAGAAAAAATTCATACTTTCATACAATTTTTAGGTTTTTGGCATTATGTTTAATTTGGTGCTTTTTAAATTTTGGCGATTTATTTTATTTTGCTAATTTTTTTTCGTTCTGGCGATTTTTTTGATTTTGACGATTTTTTTCATTTAGGCGATTTTTTTATTTTTAATATATATTATTATTTTTTTGTGGCAATTTTTTTAGTATTGACACTTTTTTCTCGTTTTGGTGATTTTTTTCGGTTTTTGGCGTTTTTTTAATTCTGGCGATTTTTTTTCGTTATTGCGATTTGTTTGATTTTGCCGATTTTTTTCCATATAAGCGATTTTTTTAATTTTTGGCGATTTTTTTCATACAGGCAATTTTTTTTGTTATGGCGATTTTTTTCGGTTTTTGGCGTTTTTTTAATATTGGCGATTTATTTGCGTTTTGGCGATTTTTTTTGGTTTTTGGCGATTTTTTTCATTAAGGCGATTTTTTTTTAATTTTTGGTGATTTTTGTTCATATTAGCATTTATTTTTGTTTTGGCGATTTTTTTGATTTTGTCGATTTTTTTAATTTTTGGCGTTTTTTTTATATAGGCAATTTTTTTTTTGGATTGGCGATTTTTTTCGGTTTTTGGTTTTTTTTTAATTTTGTCGATTTATTTTCGTTTTGGCGATTTTTTTTTATTTTGGCGATTTTTTTTTCGTTTAGGCGATTTTTTTTAATTTTTGGCGATTTTTGTTCATATAAGCATTTTTTTCTTTTTTCGATTTTTGGCGTTTTTTTGTCATTGTGGAAATTTATTTTTAGTTTGACACGTTTTTCTCGTTTTGGCGATTTTTTTCGGTTTTTGCTTTTTTTTTAATTTAAGCGTTTTTTTTTCATTTTGGCGATTTTTTTCGTTTTGGCGATTTTTTTAAATTTTTGGCGATTTTATAGTTTTTGGATTTTTCAGTTTGACCGTTTTTGAAAATTTCAAGAGTTTAACTCTTACGGTTTCCAAGATATAGCAATTTGTCAAAATTACATAGTTAAAATTTCATTAACTGATGGATCACCCTTTAATTGAAATTTTTTTAATTTTAGTGTCTGATCGATTTTGCTGATTTTCAATATTGTACTTAAGCAAGCATGTATGTATGTATATACTAGGGATGCCAAACGGGAATTGTAAAATTCAACCCCGGGATTTAAATTTCGGGATTTCTTAGCAAACCCCGAAATATAAAAACCATTTGGAAATTAAAATTTTCGTTGATTTTATGGTATTTTTTTATAAAATATAAAAGTCCCATACAATTTTTAACGTGCAGTTTTAACAATTTAATGACTATTCGTGACACATTTCTTATAAATTAACAACAAGAGCAAATCAAATCAACTACTTTTTCATTGTCATTTTCATCAAAGGTGCTAAAATATACAACTAAGAATTATTTTTAAAACAAAAAGAAGCTTCTGAGCTTTGGAAGGGAAATAAGATTTGGAAAATATTTACCGAATAATGCATTTCGTTTTTCAAAAACTCCATAGATATGTATTTATATTCGTTTTTGTTGAGATTATAGAAAAAATTTACATATATTGGAAAGAAAATCAAATTTTCAGATTTAGTTATGGTTTTCAGTATAAATTCTCTAACATCAAATATAATTATTCAACATAAAAATAGATGAGACAAATTCTTTTGATTTTTATTTCATACTTGTATTAGAAGATTGTTAACTTTAAAATTTTTAAAATTCATAAAATTTGTTTTAAAGTAATAATTCTTAAAAAAAATAGTTTATTTTACTAAAAATTGTAGGTCCCGAAATCTCGAAATCCCGAAAAATCCCGGATTTAGAAATCCCGAATCCCGGGATTTCCAAAAATCGATCCCGATTGGCATCCCTAGCATATACACATTAAAAATATAGGCCGACTTCCTAAACGCAAGTTGCAATCCATATTTGCAATGCGTACACCTCGTAAACGCATATGTAAACTTTCTGGCAATGTCCAATGTTCCTAATCGTTTGGCAACACATTTTAATGAGTATCAGTTGTCAAAATCGCGCAAATATATGTATGAGTTGCATAGAGACATTCCTAAATGCCGATAAAATGTAAAAAATGGCTCCGCAATGCAAGATTGCTCTTAATACATGCAGAAGGCAGAATTACCCAACTGTAAATGTAGACCTGTAGATGTAAATATGCTATGCAAATGCTTAACTGACTGAAATATCACGTAAATATAGTCTGAACCTGCAGAAAATAGAATTTCATGAAAAGCTTAGGTGACATTTGTAGACACTGATTGGATGTTTGTATATTGAATGGGAGTGCGGCACAATAGCAAAAAGTGGTACTTATTTTTCTTTTTTGATAATTTAAGTTACTAAATTTGTATACGCACATGGCATATTTAATGAATTTAGTTTTTAACAGTTTTTTTCTTTATAAAATGTAACCAGAGATTGCCAATGGTATGTGTTTGTTTTTTGTTAATGTACATACATATATACTTATATTTATATTGTTACGTAAAAATATGCCTACAGGGTTAATGCAAAGAACCATCTAGAAGTATTTAACTAAAGCAGGGGTGCCCAAAACCTTCTTATGGAAGCGCAAACACCAATACGTATATACTATATTAACGCACACAAGGAAAAACAAAAATATTTCATTACGTACACTGGTAAAAAAATTGAATTTCATTTTCAGAAAATTTATGTATAGCGAATATAAAAAAAACGTCAGTCATAAATGCTAGATTAATTTTGAATTCTTGAGACTTAATTTTGTCTAAAATTAAATATCGCATGATTCGTCGAATGCAAGAGAGAAATATGTACAAAAAAAAGCGAGTCCATGAACATGTTAAGCTCTTTAATTCTTCGAGTCACTGTGTTTCGTGACAAGGGAACTGCCTCAATTGAGTCCGCCAACACATTTCCACTTTCTCCAAATCAAGACAGCACTTCCTTACACATTTTTTTTAATAAAAATGCCATCAGAAAACGGTCTGAAGTTCTGATTAATACTTTAACTTGCAACATAAGATGCATTTAGGAATGCAGAGTAAGTAACATTCGAATCAAAGCTAATGGCCTATTTCTCACCTGCGAAAGAAAACGTTCGACTTACAATTTATATTGAAATTGTAAGTCGAACGTTTTTTTTCGCAGGTGAGAAATAGGCCATAAGACTTTGAATGTTTACTTCTTCACCACAACTTTCAATGTACTCCAAGATTCGCAGCACATCGTGAACCAAAAAAGACTTTAAACTCGGCAACTAACTGAACTCTTGACCAGCCTTTTGTCATATCAGCAATATTATGCGAATGAACTGTATTAAAATGCCTTTCCAAATCATATTTCCTAATCGTCTTGATTATTTACATACATTGTGCTCGATTTTCCACACTTTGAGCGAAAAAAGTCGGTTTCCCACGTGTCATTCATTCTACAAAATAAACTGTACAGTTAAAACTCATAACACAAAACTATTTCTTCAAGTGTTTCATTCTCACGAAATCATTAAAGAAAAACCAACAAAATTTACGCTTGGCACCAAAGCATGCGTTCTTGTTGTTGTGCATATGAGTGTATTGTTGCTTTGTACTTGGGGTATGTGTGTATTTCATAAAAAGAGTTGTGTATACATATTAAAATGCTCAGCCAATGCTTCGCGCTTTTACAAAAACAAAAGCGCACCAAGCGTATAGGCCGTGGGCACCCCTGAACTAAAGCAATAAACGTACAAACATATTTACGTGCAAACACTATACCAACAACAATAATTGTGTACATAGCTACAGACGTACACGTATACAAACAAAAGTGCGATATGGTAACCACCCTGTACTAAAAATAGCACACTGCATTGCCAACATACAAGTCGTTGCTTTGAAAATTCAAAAACTAACGGCCAATCGAATAACCTATAAACATCTAGAAACGGCGACATGAATTTTCCCGATTGTGCTAGAAGACCGTTTAATCATCTGGCTACCAATAAAAAAATCTGCCTAAACAGCCAAATCGTTTGTGCGGAAATAGTTTCTTCCAGTTGGTTTTTGCTAAGTATATGCATGCATGCATGTTGCTACGCCAAGGCATATCAAACAGGTACACGTATCAGGCATATTCCTCATCCGCTGATTTTTTGTTTACAAGTTTATAACGAAGAATTCATTTGACAATTACTTTTATGCCTTGTTTGATGCATACAATTTTTTGACAATTACTTTGTAAGGCTTTGTGAGAAGCACAGAGTTGCCAGAGAGTTTTGCCTAATGCATGTACCTGTATTAAATGTGCCTTGTGCTACGCCATCGATTCGCGAACATTCTAGATCCGGTTTTGTTGCATAAAAAAAGAGTTGCCGTATGTGAGAAGTCAGTCAGTGCTAGTTGGAATTCAGTGGAGTGAACATCGTTGAAAGTAAAAGAAATCGTGAGGTGGATAATAACATTAAGAAGTAAATAAAAAAAGACAAGTTGTAATTTGTTTAGTCAAGAATAAAAGCAAGTTCAGTTGCAAATAAGAAAATCGTGTTGTTATTTATTTTTATTTTTGAGCAATCAAAAGAACTCCCACGTTTAATAAAATTTAAACGTAACATTTGATGTCAGAAGTGGGATTGAAAAATTAAAATAAAAATAATTAATTAATCAGAGAATAATGAATTTGTAATACAAGGAAATAAAATCTACCATGAAGTTCGGAGACTTAAAAGAGGAGCAACTTAAAAAGGAATTGAGTAAGTGTGACCTGCCGACAACAGGTAATAAGGCAGAACTTCAATAGAGGCTGATAGATGAATTCAAGCGTCGTGGCGTTGACATAGGAGTGTACGAATTTGAAGAGAAATATGAGATGGAAGAACTATCTGCTGCTTCTACTAGTACTCCAACCAGTACAGACATCAGCGCAATGTTTGCTGCCATGATGAGCGAATTAAAAGCGTTCAGTAAGAACATGGATGACAGATTTCAGGAGTCTTTTAGAGCTAATGCTGAAATGAAGGCTGTAATTCAGGAGTCTTTTAAACTAAACTACGAAACTTTTAGACCCAACAACGAGAGAGTTCTAGCTGAAGTTAAGGCCACAAATGAGAAACTTCAAGACATTTCTGAGGCCTTATATAGAAGAGTAGGTGGCATTAAAGTACAAGTCAGTAAATCAGACGAAAAGATTTCTGACTTGGAGCAGATCAACGATGAAATTTCTGGAAATGAAGAAAATGTTGACGAAATCAACAGTGGTAAGTGTCAACAAGTTGGAAATGAGCAAAGTTTGTCAGAAGTCTCCAGCGAAGTGAATGAAGATCGTGCCTAAGAAGAAAGTCAAGCGGTCTGTGAAACAGTGGAACAAGCTATGGGTGAAATGGTATCGCTTGCTCAGGGTAACAAAACTGCTACAGTATACAAATCACGCAGCATAAAAGCAGCAAGGAAGAAGAAGACAACTTTTCTAAAGAACCTCCAGCATGTGGTAAGGCAAAGTCTAGTCGAGGAACAAAGAAGAGTCAGTGCAACAGACCATAAGTGTGGAAGTAGTGGTCATCTCCATTGTATGGTAAGGCAAGCTCTAGCCAAGGGACAAGCTGGAGTCAGAGCCAAAGGTCATAAATATGGAAGGAGTAGTCATCTCCAGGGTATGGTAAAGCACGCTCTAGTCAAGAAGCAAAGTAGACTCAGAGCCAAATGCTACAAATGTGGCAGAAGTTGTCATCTACAGCGTACGGCAAGACAAGCTGTAGTGGAAATACCAACCAGATTCAGTACCATGGGCTGCAAATGTGGAAGGACTTGTCATCTTCAGCGCAAGACAAGTCAAGCTGTAGTGGAAACAGGAAGCAGAGTCAGTACCAGGGGCCACAAATGTCAACAAAGTAGTCACCTCCGGCGTATGGTAACACAATTATCAGTTGAAAGGCGAAGCAGAGCCAGAACTAAAGCCTACAAATATGGAAGAGGTAGTCGTCTACAGCGCAACTACAAGGCATATAGAAAACGAAGAAAGAAACAGGCAGTGCTGATGTGCCTATTCGGGACAAATAGGCTTAAGTGGGCTTCAGTAATACGTAAAAATATTCCTACAGGGTTAATGCAAAGAACTATCTAGAAATATTTAACTAAAGCAATAAACGTACACACATATTCACGTGCAAACACTATAGCAACAACAATAATTGTGTACATAGCTACAGACGTACACGTATACAAAGAAAAGTGCAAGCACTTATTAACCACCCTGTACTAAAAATAGCACACTGCATTGCCAACATAAAATACGAGAAAGTGAAGATATAATAAGTTTTTTACGCGATTGAGATGATACTGCAGGCATAGAGATTCTTGGAAATTAAGGAGCCAAGATCTTCTTCTTTTCGAACAAGTTGCTCAAAATCTGTTCTGGTAATGTACAACGACAGTTATTACGGTTATTATGTATTTCAAAAACTCACAATGAGTTTTTTTCTAACAGGCTAAAACTTGCAATCAAAAGAAAGTAGAATAGAATAGTAGTTAAACAAATCTGTGATTAATTAAAATATTACTATTTCATATGTACATATGTACTTATATTATTTACTTATGAGCTCTAATGCATACGTATGTATGTTTACATGAGTACATACACATTTCAATCAAAATGAATTCCATGAATAAATGATAAATATAAATTTTATACATATGTATATGAATTTTCACGTTTGACTTCAAATAACTCGCAATTTAAAATAAAAAATGCGTGTTTGCTGGGCACAAATGAATTAACATGTATGTATGTGCGCACAAAGAGGTTTTCGTTTTTGTGTCGAAAACACATGAGACGTTTTTAAGTATTCTATAATCGCACAAGCGGTTACATTTACATCACATTTAACATTTACCTTACATCTGCCATTTCTACAGTCGGCTATATTCATACATAAACGCCTCGAAATAGCACTTCAGATATCATGCAAAATTTTGGAAACATTTCTTTAAACTTCCAGTTTTGTCGTTTATACTTACAAAAAAGAGCTTATAGCACAAGAATTCATTAAAAAAATAGTTCTTCATTATCTGGGAACCAAAATTAAATTAAAGTTTAACCGAATAATTTAATTTTTTGGTTAAAATGTCGTATTTGTTCATAAAATAAGATTTTGAAATATTGCTATGTATGTACTTAGTACACCTGTGATCGAAGCACCTGTGATCGATTTAGCTGCTGCACTTAATGCTATTGCTACCTCACAAGCCCTGCCCAGTGAATTGGTTTCCTCCCTGACTAACTACATAGTGGGCTCTAATATTTCAGTTTGAAAAGTTCCTTGCCAATCAAAGCGCCGTGCGGTCATCAGATGGTGAAAATTAATCAACTTCGGCGGCCACAGCCGAATTTCGGAGGACTTCGTAAATTTAAGTTTATTATAAGTAGAACAAAGATTTCGTTAAATAAATAATTGTTCAACATATATCTACAACACCTAAAAGTTACACATATTTTATTTCAAAGGAAGTCGACCTTTGGTAAGAATCATGGCGGACTGCTATTCGTCGGCTGGGAAAATAAACGACATAACAACTTTTTTGTTTTCAGTATAATTTACTCTAGCAACAGTTTGATCTATACAATTTGTCGAAATATATCCTGTCTTATTACACTTAAAACACTTGGGTTCATTTTGTGCACACTCACTTCTTTTATGATCTCGTGACCCACAATTATAGCATTGAGATGGCTATTCCCAATTAATTTTGTTGTGTTTAGCACGAAGCTCAGTTTGTTTAGGTCAAATTTGTTCTTGCAAACCCTTTCATAAATCTCGTACTATGCCTTTAGTTCCTTGTAACTTTTAGCACTAACACACAGATTTTATTTTCTGATTTACTCTTTATACCATCTACTATGTAACGTATTATCGACCGATCATCTACCGCACAGAATGAACCGATTTTCCGCATATTTAACACACATTCACTTATGCTTTCATGTTCCTTTTTTTACGCTGGTGGAGCTGAGCGTGTTTTTCCGCACTTGAATATTCTTTTTGGAATTATTTCACTAAAAGTTCCTTGAGAGCATGATTGTAAAAATAGATCAGCTGATTTGACCATTTTTTTCAAAGCAAACACGAATTTTTGCACATCGCTCCATCCATACGCAACGGCATTAGCCTCGAGATTTTTGAACCACTCGTCAACCGTCATTCCTGTATCACATTCAAACACGGGTATTTTCTTCTCGATATTGCCGTGCGCCAGGCCAAGTTCCGGCCAATGCACTCAGTGTGTATATTTACAGGAAGCCATTCGAGCTGTTTTTACCCCCCTGATAACTTTTTACCACCGTCGTAAAATTCTAAAATTTAATTCATAATTAGAATAAATCCATGTTACCTCATATGCGAAGTTTGAAAATTTTGGAACAAAAGGTTTCTGAGATATGGAGGTGCAAAAAGTGCATATTTTAAGCATACTCACTTCCGCTATAGCTAGAGATCTTAAATTTGGTACACGAGTAGATCTCAGAAAAATCTGAAAATCCTAACATTTTCACCAGGGGGCGGGGCTACGCCTATAAAAATTAAAATCTGCACTACGGAGCTGGATTTTGGTGCACAAGTAGAATTTTGTGAGTAATCACCTAGAAAAATCTGAAAACCCGAAAATTTTTACCAAGGGTCCGGGACTACGCCCATAAACTCAGAAATTAAAACACATATCTAAGGCGTTTAACTCAAGTGATTTTATTAAAATTTGACACAAATGTTACAATAATACAAGGCTATAAATTTTTGTTAAAAAAAGTGGGTGTTAACACGCCCATACAGTTTAATCCTCCTATTTCATGTACTTCTGGTCAGCACATTTAAATGTAGTCTTTGTGTAATTAATATTATCGGTTTTCAACGAAACTAAACAGGAAAGATAACCACTTGCCAAAGCAAACATTGGATTTAAAAAAGTAGGCGGGAACACGCCCATAAGAACAGAAAATATAAATTTGCGCTAGTGATCTGAAATTTGACAAACGAGTAGTAATAGATTAGCAAATTACTAGAAAAATCTGAAAACTCAAAAATTGTACCTAGGATGGCGGGGCTGCGTCCATAAGGATCAGAATTTAAAAACAAATCTAAGGTGTAAACTCAAGCGATTTTATTGAAATTTGGCATACATGTTTCAATAATACAAAGCTATAAATTTTCGTTGAAAAAGTGGGCGTTAACACGCCCATACAATTTAAACCTCATATTTCATGTACTTAGGGTCAGCACATTTGAATATACTTCATATTTAAATATTTATTAATAACCATTTTCAACGAAACTTGACAGGAAAGATAACTAACGGCTACAGAAGGTGTTGAGATTGCAAAAGTGGGCGGTATCACGTCCATAAGAAGAAAATAAATAAAATGTACGCTAGTTAGCTAAAAGTTGATAAACAAGTAGGGGGTAGCAACTCACTATAAAAATCTGAAAACCCGGAGATTTTTACCAGGGGGTGGGGCTAAGAATTAAGTAACTAAATTGCGGTAGAGAGCTGAAATTTGATACGCAAGTAGGTCAAGATGAGAAATCAAATAGAAAAATCCAAATATTATAACCAGGGGTGGCAGGGCCCACGATAATTTTGTAGTGAAGCTTTTAAATGAAGCTTTAACTAAAAGCTATCATCTTAAAAATGGTACAATGATATTTGAGCGCTGCTCATACCAAAATCGTGAGTTTAAAAAAGTGACGGAGAGTGGGGGGCAAAACATTTCAAGCTAGAATTTTCACTAGAGAGCTTAAATTCAATACGCAAATAAATCTTAGTTAGAGATTAACAAGCAAGATTTAAAATCCTGGAAGTTTCAATTGGGGAGCATGGACACGCACTTTAAGCACAAAATTAAAAATTAAAGTTAAAGGATTTACGAACAGGAAAAATCTGAAAGCACCGATTGTTAAATTATATATTATACGGTAGAGAACTGAAATTTTGCAAAAATAAAATAGACTTAGGTAAGTTACCAAATAGATAAATTTAAAACACAAGCTAATTTATTAAAACCTTGCATGCACATTTCCCCAATGCTAGCATTTAATTTTGCGTTGTCAAAAGTACTACGTCTCAGCAGACTTTAGATAAGCAGGCGGGGTCACTCCCACTAAAATTTACACTATATTTTACATATTTCTGCGCAGATGACTGCTAAAAATTAAGCAAATTACTCAGTCCTTATTAGGACACAATGGTGCACGTATCATCCTATAACCCATAATCTTATGTAACTCTGCCCTTTTGATCTGGTGCAGACATTATGAATAGAACTATAACAGACTAGGGGTCTTATTCAAAAAAACTTAACAACGCTTTGCAAAGCAATGTTAAGTAAAGTTGTATTCTAAAAAAACTATTACATCAAATTTATAAAGTAGGTCCCCACGTTTGTTAAGACTACTTTAAGTTGATATTTTCAAAATGTGTATCTTTTACCTCAAATATTTTTGTTAATATAACACATATTGATTCATGTTACATCTGAAAATGAAGCTAGATGTGTTATCTCTTAGCTGAGATTTATTATTTCTGTCATGCAATGGAAAACCTCGTCAAATTATCCAACTGATTCAAAATACATCGTAAAATCCATAATAAAATATCAAAATAAATACAACTGTACGAAAATGTTTTAGTGATGTACATACAATCAAAACAAATCGAAAAAAGCTCGATATTCAAATACTCATTTCATTCGAATAAAAGAAATTGTTATAATTCTTCTTTGCTCCTCATATTTTTTTACTTTTACTTCATAGAAATGTTTATGTGTTTTGCTACCATGTCAGAAGCTCATATTGTTTAAATTAGAATGCTTTACTTCAAGAAAATAAAAATTTATTTAACAAAATAAAAAAATATTTGAATACCCGAATGAAATTGTATTCGATTTTGTACATCATAACCTGTGAAGTGGTTGTTGAACACGGTGGTGTTACCAGAATTTATGATTAAATAACAAAATAATTAAAGTTGTGTTTTGCATACAATTTTTTAACAAAGCAGTGTTAGCCTTAAAGTGCTTGTCAACTAATATGAACTTTAAAGCTATAGTAAAATATTTTTTTGCATAAGGCGGTAGAAATTTAAAATTTAAAAAGCTTTATTAAGAAAACCTTCCAAAAAGTAGTCAGATCCTCACAAAAACATAAATGTGTAAAAAGGCCAAGTACATTTCCAAAATTTCGGCCATCAAAAGTAGTGAGATAAAAATTTTGACCAAGTTCGTGCTTGGTACAATACCTATCACTGTAATTTGGTATGCATTATATAAATTTGTAATCGTAAGGGTGTTATATAATTTCTAGATAATTTGCTACTTTTTATACTTTTTTATACTTTTTTATAATTTTTTTTTATTATCACTATTTATGTATTATTTATAACTATTAACAAGTTTATGTTTGTGACACTGGTCGGGCTTAATAATTATATTTTAGATTTAAGATTTGAATACTTATTGTTAGTTCATAGTTGAATATACAATAAATAAATACATGTATTAAAAAAAATTTTTTTGAGTATCAACACCAGGATCTTCTTTCCCATTATTCCAATTGTATTATTGTTGGTGACTTCAATTGTAATATGTTTGATATTAATAAATCCAGTTTGATGCGTTCTCTTTGTTCTCGTTGTGGTTTGAATATTGTCCATAAATCGCGGCCTACTCACTTTGATGTTGCACATGGATCTTCAGTGCTTATTGATTTTTGGCTGGTCAGTGACATTTCTATAGTTGCGTTTTCTGATCAGATGGTATGCTCTATATCACATCATGAATTTTTATTCGCTTCTTTTCGTATGGAGCCTGAATACCTAGCTGAATATTATAATAGGGACAACTGGGATGGACTACTTTTATGCTTGGCAGATTATGATTTTACTGAATTTTACAATGGTGATTCTCCATGTTTTTCCATAAATTCTTTTTTAAACATGCTTTTTGATTTTCTTCCTGTTGTTAGTAGAAGAACTCCTTATTATAACCATTGTTGGATGAATTCTAGTGAGATTGTCAGTGCCTGCTCTTTTTGTGAGTTGTCTTATCGTGCTATACGATCTGAGGCTAACTGGAAATTTTTTTGTAGATATCGGAATAGAGCTAAGGCTATTATTCGTAAAGCTAAGTGCAGATACTTTTCACGGGTCTTTCAAGGCGTGGATACTTCTGGCCTTTGGAAAATCCTAAGACGTTCCGGGGGCATTGGGGATGATGAGATACCTTTCCAGGGTGATATTAATGAACTTAATAACTTTTTTGCTACTGGTAGTGTCTCCCCTAATAATTGGAGTACGATGAACTTTGATGATATGGATATCTTTAACTCTTTCTCCTTTCGTTGTGTAACTGATAGTGAGTTGTGGGATGCGCTATTCAAGGTAAGGTCTAGGTCTGTGGGGGTTGATGGGATTGCTATTAAGTTTGTTAAACTTATTTATACTTTTATATTCGAGAAACTATTACTCTTTGTCAATACTATACTTACAACATCTAAATTTCCTTCCTGTTGGAAGACTGCTAGAGTTGTTCCTATTCCTAAAGCTTCAGTTGTACGTGGTTCCGATGATCTTAGACCTATTTCAATACTTCCTGCCTTATTTAAAGCAGTTGAGCACATCATTTAAGACCAAATTCTTAAATCTGTTTCAACTAACATTTATACTAAGCAGTTTGCTTTTCAGAAAGGTCTTAATACTACTTCCTTACTACTCACTCCAACTGATAATGTTAGGCGTTATACTAATGACGGCCAGTATAGTGTTCTCTTGATTTGTCAAAAGCATTTAATTCGATTGACCATGGTATTCTCTTAGATGTCCTTCGTAGTGAGTTCAATTTTTCGCGGCCTGCCTGTATGCTTATATATTCGTACTTAATTGATAGATTTCAATCCACTGCTTTGAATAATGCTTGCTCGGAACTATGTGCCATGTCATCTGGTGTACCTCAGGGTTCAGTTTTGGGTCCCTTACTATTTATGTTATATATTAACAGCTTACATTCAAATATAAATTCGTCTACATGTGATTCATTTTATTCGCAGATGACGTTTTTTTACTTTTTAGAGGATGTCGTCGTAGCTTTGAGGATAGATTGATGGAGAGCATAAATGTTACCCTTGAAAGGGTGTATATGTCGACTGCTGGCAGATCCTTGAAGATTAACCCTAGAAAAACTTAGGCTATTGTGCTTGGGCCCACTGATCTTTTTTCTGTGGATCTCAGTTTATCCACGAGACGGAAGATAATTTGTGTTTTCGGAGGGCTCGCTCACTCTGTCACTGCGTATTCTTTAAAGCTTCATTCGTGGTGGAATTTTTTAGCTTAATTTCATTTTATGCTTTGAAAGCGCATTCGCTTGGCTATTTTTGTAAATAAATAGTAAAAATTTACATTTTTCAATGAATATGCTTTAAATGAGATATACAATCATACTTGTATCAATGTGTTTTCAGTTTATGCTTTGTGGTATTATTTGCTGTGTGATCTTTGTAAATAAAATATAAAAAATTAAAATTGTTCAATAAAAATGCTCAAAGTTTGCAAAAAAATTTTAATCACTTTTTAATACCAATAATCTATTTCACATTCTATTTTTTTAATTCAATTCAACAAATTCTTTATAGCCTGTTTGTAGAACACGACTCGTCAATAAAAAACGCTAACATGTTAGTATTATTTATTTTTTGGGGTTTTAGAACACGAGTGTTGACGATTTTTATTAAAAACGTAACAGATGTCAGTTTATTTGGGTTTGTACAACACGATTTGACTCACAATAAACGTCAAAGTGGACGATTGGAAAAATGTAGTCGTGTTTAAAAAAAAGTGAACCAAAATAAACAAAACAATAAAAAAGTATAAATAATTAAAAAAATTGTAACAAAAATAAAAAAATGTATTTCCAACAAGAAAAAGTTAAGAAAACTTTAATATTAAATTAATGTTGTTCTTGTTATAATGGTTTAAATTTTTGGCATCAAAACAACAGCAGGGCTGCAACTAAGCAAGATTTTCATATATGTTTAGATTGTGAAGTTCTCATAGCTACTCCAGGTAGCATTGTGGATGTTTGCTTGGTTTTACATCAATGTTCAAAGATATACATATGTACATATGTATGTATGCATGTGTAGCTCCTAATCAATCAAACTAGAAGCTAATGGAAATGGCACTATAGAACAGGTAATAATTGCGAGGAAGTCGTGTCACCTACTGAAGCAGAAGGAAAAAATAGTGAAAAGGGTGAACGAAAGAAAAAGAAGAAAAACAAAAATAATGCTTAACACTGTGCAACAGTGAAAAATCCAGGCGGTTCTGGCATTTGCCTTCACATAGGAAGAAGACCCTTTGGTTAAAAATTAAATTTTACAACAGAATTGCAAAACGCAAAACTTTCAATGTACTTATATAAATATCTTGAATAAAATTATAAAAATTACAAATAAAGCTTTGTTTTCAATCAGAATCATATAATGTGGTTGTTCGCCCGTATGAATGGCCTGCATATGATAATCTAGGAAACGTTTACGCTTAAAAGATCTCAAACATATTTCGCATTTGTGAATTTTTCATTCAAATGCGTCGATTTTCTGTGAGTGTCTAAATTGGTGCTCTGAGCAAATGCCAGGGGGCAGATTTCACACTTAAATGGCTTTTTGGCGGTGTGAGTGCGTTCATGATCTTGAATTTCTGGTGGGCGGACAAGTGATTTGCCACAAATGCGAATGCACCACTTTGTGAAGTTGCTAGCTATGCTGTGTGGCAAAGACATTTATACATACATACATACATACATATGTATGTATGTATATTTATGTATGCCCATCACTTATGTAAATCAAACTCAATTGCTAATATAAATTCCCATTTTTTAAAGCAAAATAAAAAATTGTTTAAAAAATTTGTTTATTTTATTTATTTATGTAGATGTCAGTTCAAGAATAGGGTTGCCGTTTTTGCAAGGTGAAAAAAAATTTCATATGAAAGAATATAAACTAAAATTATTTCTTAACATGTTGGCAATACTACGATTTAGTACATATTTGACATAAGGGCGAATTAACGTAAGCTGCACGACAAAGACGAGTCGCGTTATACAAACGCGTAGTCGTCCATGAATTGCCTCGTCGTGAGTCGCCTTTGTCGCGTTCTACAAACAGGCTATTAATTTAATTTTGTAAATGTGTATGTATGTATGTATGTACACGTGTTCGTTTCACAAAATACAGATTTTCTCTTGTTTGTTTTGATTATTTTGTAAACATGTCCCTTTCTCGCAGTTCCTGCGCCACAAATGATTCAAGCTTTTTTCATAAGTCACTTTCTACAACTCTGGTCTACTTTGTGGTTTATCTTTGAATGTAGTACGCATAGAATTTGTTGATCACCTGAAGTGCTTAGGAGTTATTATTGATAGGAAACTTTATTTTGACAAACATATTGACTGCTTAAGCGGCAGGATCTTTGGTATATTGCGTTGGATTTACTCTATTAACTTGTACTTACCTTTATCAGTTAAACTACAAATGTCATGGGCCTTGCTAATGTCCCAGATTTTATATGGGATTGAAGTTTATTGTGGATCGTGCGGTATACATATTACTCGTTTAAATCGGATTGTTAATGTAATTGTACGTTTTGTGTTTAGTGTGTTTAGTGTGACTGTGGTCACAGTTTAGCAGTATTTTGTTTGTAGCAGTTCTGTTATTTTGAAAAAAACTAATAAGAAGAACAGCATTGAAATCAAACAGTGACTGTGATCACGGTTTAACACATTTCAGCTCTTCTGCTCTAAAAGTGTGTACTAATATTAGTGCTTTGAAATACTTATAAGAATAGCGACAAGAACAAACAATTAGCAATCAACCTCATCCAAATATTGAGAATTGTCGTATAAGAGGCAATTTGACGATTTTTTCTTGACTAAAGTTTAAGGTACACAGAGAAAACAGTGCCTAATAAATACGTCATAAAATAGAACAAAGTTAATAAGATATCTCTATGGTTTTTTTCAATAAGGAAATCTTATTAATTTCATAGAGAAACCCGTTTTGAAAAAATCAAGAAGAAATCTTGTAGTTTTTATTAGGTTATCTTATTGAAAAGGTTTTCTTCTTGATTTTATTAGGCAACCTAATAGAAAATAAAAAAATTTATATCTTTATTCTTTGTACTTATGTATTTTCATTTACATTCTGTGCGATATATGTATGTTCTATATTCCCTGTAGTAAATAAAATAGTCGATTGACAAAAAACACTAGCTATAAATTAATTATGTTGCAAGTGACTACAAACTGGTTTAAATCTCATGCAGAAATCAACCAAACATATTGAATAGAAGCACCCTTATGAAATAAATAAAAGCAAAATAAGTAAATGAAAAGAAAATAAAAAAAATCAAAAGAAGCATGCCATGAAATCAAATGCCAAATGTTTGTGTTGAAAAAATAATAATAATTTCAATAATTATTATGTATAATATTTTCTATGAGCAGGACAAACTTTCTTATGAATGTATGTATGTATTTTTGTTTTAAATATAAAAATACCAATTATTTCTATATATTAATATACATACATGTATACTTAATATATGTAGTATATACATATGTTTGTATGTATATGATATACAAATGTGTATGAAGATTTACATAAATATTTATTTAACGATAATAGATATTAATTGACTTCAGAGTCGGTGACAAGGAAAAAAGTCACTTAATCAACCAGTTGTGGTTATTAAAAAACCAGTTTGAAGGTACTTACAAATGAGTTTGAGTTCCTATAGGGCTTAGATGTTATTTATTTATACATACATACATACATACTATATTATATTCTTAATTAACTAACTCACCATACATACATATTTATTACATGGGACGAGACAAGTATTGAATCAGCAACCTTCTGACTGATAGACAAAAACTCTAACCAATATGCCAACAAGCAGTCTGAATCCGCACTGAAATTATTATACAAAAATGCTTATACAAGAACGAAAAAGATCATGAAAAATTTTTCTCTATGTTTATTTATAGATATGAAATAACAAGAAACCTAATAAAATCAAGAAGATTTCCTTATTAAAAAAAATTAATAAGATGCTTTACACATAATCATATAGGAACCTAATGAAAACAATAAGGAATAGCTTATTGAAAAAATCAATAAGGCAACCTAATGAAATCAATAAGAAATCCCTATAGTTTACAATTTATAAGAAAACCTAATAGAATCAAGAAGATTTTCTATATGGATTGTTTTTTGGTGCCAAAAGTAACGGATATTGAGTAAAAAAAGTTGTGAATAATAAGATTTCTTCTTTATTTTGTGTGCTTTTCTTCTTGATAAAATTAATAAGATTTACCACATAAAAACAATAAGGAATCTCTATGAAAAAATCTTCGCTTCTTACTGCTGGGATACCCCTTAGCCTAAAAGCGTTTCATAGAGAAAATCTTATTGGTTCTATTAGGCAGTTTTTTCTCTGTGCATAAAAAAATTAATGTGGGAACTTTCTTTACTGTAAAGTAAGCATACCAGAACAATCACAGTTTGTATGAAAGAACTATATTTTCAAAACCTGTTACTTGATAAATTCAGTCACACTTGTGGTTAGTGATTTTTCAATCGCTGTGAAAAAGTAACAGATTTCGAAATATGAACTCAACTCTAATATCTACACAAAAATACCTCTTAAACCATACATATATGTTTCACCAATGTTCTTGATAAGATACTTAAAAATGCACGACAAAAAAATTTGTACCGTACTCATATATAAGATATTTAACACCGTTTTTCAATACCGTTGGTTTTCTTTTTAAATATTGGCAATTTTTAATTTTAAATTTCTTATTGAAAGTTGGTTTTGTTTTTTTATTTTTTAAAAACTTTTCCCTATCAAATAGGGATGGGCACATGGGAAAAATGTATGGACATACATATATCGTATCGATATTATTGAACAGTATCAATATATGTATATATTTTTAAAACATATATACTTTTTATATGAGAAATTTGTTTTTCCAAAAATATTCCAAATTTGAAATAAATGCACATACATACATACATTTTTTATTAAAAATTCAATACTTATTTATCAAATGGTTCAATAAAAACAAAATATTAAATAAAAATAATAAAACAATTGGATATAAACAATAAAATAATGGAAACAAAAAATGTAACAAAAACAAAGTGAAAGGAAATTCATATACATACATGCATACTTATGTAAATGTTTTTATACTCAAATCGAATTTACTGCCTATAAATTTCTAAATATCTATTTTAAAAATAGGTATATTTTTGGTCAAAACAGTTCGAAACCAAAAAAACAAAAAAAAAACCAATTTTTCATACAAAAATTTTGTCTGATGTTTTCTTATGTTTTGTTTTCAAAAATTATATCAATCAGTGCTGTCAGTAGAAGTTTAGAAAAGTACCTACATATGTTAAAACTTTCGCTAAGAAATTAATCACTTTAATTTACTTCTATGTAAAATATGTCAAACTACAAAAAAAATAGTTGTATGGAAAAATTTTTTTTGGCTAAAACAAGTAGGTGTTATAGCTAATAAATCACTGAATGTTTAAACATAGTTTAATTTAATTTTCACAAAAAATTAAAATTGATTTAAGTACACTTTCATTTTTTCAGTGGCTAATTAAAGTTAATATCAAATTACGTTGAAAGTATGGTAGCACTACAATATTTCCAAATATTATGGAAAGCTTTCCAAAGAACAGCTGTTTAATATAAATATGAAAGTTGATTTATCAAATTGCAGAAAAATTAAATAGCAAAAAACACATTTTATGATACAAAAAGAGTATCGGAATGCATTTTTCTATTTATATATTTCATGAAATGAAAATATGTGTTACATTTGTTGTATATTTCCGAATATTAAACGAAATTATTTTAATATGACCTCATGATGTTTATGTACATGCATTCACAAAACACACACATGCACAAAACATATGGTATATTTGTAAAACTTAAACAACGCTTAAATGCACAATGTTGGCTATTTAAGATTCATTTAATTTTGTGGTGAAAAACAAAAAAATCAGATTTAAAAATAAAATACATATAATCATTGACTGATTTATTTGCCCTTAGAGCTGGGTCCTACTCGTTCATTTGTTAATTTTTGCCATAAACCCATATTGTATTTCCGCACGTTCTGTATGTGTTACCACTTAAATTGCATGAAGCGGTATTGTTGTTTTTTTTTAATTTCCACACAGGCGTCATATATTTCTTTACACGAATCCACTAAAGCAATAACCAAAACCACATAAAAAATTACTTGTAGTTTCTCCATATATTGACCAAGGCACATCAAAAAGTTAGCCCTGGTTCTACAACAAATATTACAGCACAAAAAAACGCGTGAACTTTCTTGGTATAAATTACCATAACACTTGCCGATGCAACGTTACATTGTCTTGTCAGGTTATAAGAAATGTCAAACACCATACAAAACTCAATGGCGGTATTCGATGTATAATTCAAATGTTCATGCGTTAGTGCAAAAGCAAAATATCGTAGCTTTTCTTTAAAATCCAACAGCAAATTACACACACAAAGAAAAGCTACGATATTTTGCATTTGCACTAACGCATGAACATTTGCATTAAACATCGAATACCGCATATATTTTAGAGTGATTGTTGACCATAATAAGAGCATAGTCTTACCCCAATTTTTTGAATTAATAATTAAATATATAATTAGCTAATTTTTATTTAAAATTAAGCTGTAATTAAATACGATTTAATTTTTTCAGTTATTAATTAAAGTTCTTATTAAATTACGTTGAAAGTACGGCAGCACTAAAAAACTCCCAAATATTATGGAAAACTTTCCAAAGAACAGCTGTTTACCATAAACAAAAAAGTTAAGTTATAAAAATGCAGAAAATAAAACTGTATAAAAACAAATTTTATGGAATCAAAGGAGCATCAGAATGCATTTTTTTTAATTTATTTATATCATGATATGAAACTATGAATTGTATTTGTTATATATTTATGAAAATTAAACGAAATTCTTCCTAATACGACCACATGATGTCATGTCTGTGTTTTCAATAAACACACACAAGCATAAAAACACGAGCGCACCGCTCGTAAAACTTAAATAATAATTAATTACACAAGCTTGGGCGTTTAATTATTATTTAATTATGCACTCAAAAACACAATTTCGTATTTAATCCGAACTTAAAAATAATTACAGTTTTAATACCAAGTCAAGAAATGGGCATTAGGATTAAAGCGTATACAGACGACAGCGTTAATTTGTATTAAAAGGTGACTAATGTGAATTAAAAATTTACCCTGACAGACGACAGTATTCGAATTAAGTAAACAACTAGCAAAATCTGTGCATCCCTTTCGTACCACACACTTCGATAATTTTCCTTGAAAATTAAAGAAAAATAAAATGGAAAAAATATGTTCCAATTTTAATATTTCGTTTTTCTTTTTCTAAAAACTATTAAAATAACTTATATTTCCTGACTTTGAATCCATTTTAATTTTGAAAACGAAAACAATTTGCCAACATTTGATTGATTGTTGACGGTGTTGCCGTATTGAAATAGCTAAATACAGTATTAATTCACTCTCATATAGTGCATTTACAGTAATACGCATTGGGATGGGGATAATTCACAAGTTAATTTGAACTAAGATTGCTAATGCAAATTAACGCTGTCATCTGGCTATGCTATTATACCATACAAACCAAATTCGACATTTCGCCGGTTGGTTAATGGTTTGCGACACAGTATATTCAAAATACATAATGTCTGCAACCAACGATCTACCTTATTTAACAAACAAAAGTCACCTGGCCTAGTGGTGTCACCGTATATACATATACGCATTGGCTGTTTTTGTGATTTTTTATCGCATCACATTGATGCCAAAAATGGCAAAAATTTCTTATTTACTAGAATCGATATATCGGTTTTTGAAGTATCGGCGATATATATCGTCGTTTTTTCCCCTCAAATATCGATAATTTGATATATCGATATTTTTTGCCCATCCCTAGTATCAACTTCTTCGTTCACTTTTTGTTGAGCCCCCAAATGTAGAAAAATATAAAGAGGTTAAAAGTTTAGTTTTATTTATTTTTAATTTAATTAAATTTAATTTATTGATTTAATATAAAGTCCGTCCGAAATAGCTTTATTTAAACTAAGGATAATAGTAAAGTTTTAATTTATAACTTTAATAACGTGAGACATTTTTAGATTTTAATAACTTTAAGAACTTGTCTTCTTTCTTCAGTTGATATCACTGGTGGGACCTCCTGAACAGGAAAAATGCTGTAATTTTTTTCTAAGTACCGTTTTTTAGATAACGGTACTTTTGTGTTTTTCGGTATATGGTCTCACTCAAACCCTTGTGGAACCCAACCCAAAAGTCCGATCGAGATAAATGGCAAATCGTTGGAAAGGTAATTGAATGCCTTTTCCGTAGATATGCTGAAAAGATCGATACATTACTGCAAAAATTCAATGCCATTGGTAGATCTTGAGTGAAAGTATTTATATCAAAAAGGCCGTTATCATTTGAAAATTAATTTTTTTTAACTTTTAGGCTCAAATATGACCCCCAAAATACACTCCTTATTCAGTCATTTGGATATTTTCCCCACGAACTTGGGCTCCGAAAGTGATGAAGAAGGTGAAAGATTTCAGCAAGAAATGGAAGAAATCGTGATACGTTACAAAGGCTCGTGGGATGGATGACGGACTATTGTTGGTTCCTCATTCGCGAAGATCCATTCGAAAAAAACACAAAAGTTCAAGTCATTCGTCATTTTGATTTAAATTTTTTGAATTTACGCCGAATATAGTGTGTGAGCAATGAAAATTAAAATATTATCGTTCCACAAAATCCTTAATAAAAACCTTATTTTTCATAAGTTTTTTTTTTCAAATTGCGCTTAAAATGTTGGTAACTAAATAAACTATTTGGTAAAAAAAATAAAACATTCCAGATCTTTACTATAACGTAGAAAAAAAACGAAATAAAAATGAAAAATTTTGATACAAACGTAAAAAATAGGCAAATTTTGAACTTTGAGGTGGCATAACTCAACCATTTCTTATCAGATAAATTTGCAGCATATCGACGGAAAAAGCATTCAATTACCTTTCCAACGATATGCCATTTATCTCGATCGGACTTTTGGGTTGGGCTCCACAAGGGTTTGAGTGAGACCATATACTGAAAAACGCAAAAGTACCGTTATCTAACAAACGGTACTTAGAAAAAAATTACAGCGGTTTTGCTGTTCAGGAGGTCCCAATTAAGTTATCTAATCGTGTGGCGTTCTTGGTATTTTTCCAAATTAAAAATTTGTAAAGCTGTGTATTAAATAGAAACAAAAATAGTGCACTTACAAGCTAAAGTTCTATAAACTCTTTGGTGTAGAAAACAAAATCAAAAATTTTTTGAAAAATAAAAATAGTAACAATAAAAAAAATAACAACAATTGCAATATACTATAAATATCCTGTAATTAACTTCAGACATAAACAACAACTTAAAGTACCATACTCAGTTCACTCTCGGCTTACGTATAAAAATAAATTACAAAAATAGTGCATACTCTAGGGGTGCACTGATTAAATATATGATATTCCTATATGTACATATTAGTGACCTGCACAAGACCATATATAAGACTTTTCATGACGAGAGATTTTTCAAATGCTTTTCTAAAGCGAAATATTCTAAAACAAACGGTAAACAACACTGTTGGTAGGAAATTTTTTTCAGTTGTTTGTCTTGTTGTTTAGCGTTTGTTTTAGAATATTTCGGTGTAGTAAAAAAATTGAGAAAGTAATGGAAAAGAAACTTAGTGAGTACAAAGATGAGTTATTAGCTGAAATTGACAAGAGGTTTTTCATATTGCAAAGTGATATAGATACTGTAAAAGAAAGAGTGTGTCATCTTGAAACAGTTGCGATTAAATTTAAAAATATGTGTCTAAAATCAAAAATTAAACACCAGGAAAATAGCAAAGTTTCATCTGAGTTACGTTTTACGAAATACCGTTTTATGAAAATGAGAATCTCGTGGATATTTTTTCTAATATTTGTAAAGCCATAAAAATACCAGTTCCTGCACTTAAGTCTACTTACCGTTTGCAAAACCTTAATAATAAACGTGAAACTTACTCGAGGGATGCAGTCATTATCGTTGAAATGAGATCTGTGTATGATAAAAAAATTTTCTTAAAAACCTTCGCCAACTTTAAAAAAAACTAATAGAGATTTTAACTTATGTTTAAGACATATTGGTCTAAACTCTGACAGAAAATTTTACATTATTTTTACGATGCGTGGATCTGTATACGTATCAAAGTCTGTCAATGATAACACATTTCAAATTGATGATATTAGTCAGCTACGTGAGTTTTGTCCTGATGCCGATAACGACCTGGCTATGCATACTGATGATGTAGAACATTTCAACAATTTATTTCGAGCCCCTGTACAAAACTTGTCGCAGCTGCTTCTAATTTCTAATTTCTATACATTTTCCCGCATATAATATATCATAATTTACTTTTATTTCTATTTCTATTGTAATATATTGTCAAATTTTACTAAAATCATTTTAAGTTTCTCTAGCAATCTTGATCATGCGTGCGTTACTCATACTTATATAGATCTAATTATTATAAATGACAATAAACAATTTAATTAACAGTGAAGATTGTTCTAGGGACAGACTAGCGAATATGGTAAAAATATTGACCAATCAAAGAAGTGGTATGTCTAAATATGTAAAATATTTCATATTGAGAAATAAAATTGATGAGTTTGGTTTCATTTTTGAAAGTTCCGGAATTGACATAATTTGCGTATCTGAAACATGCTTTAAGTTCTCAGATTTATCGGTTTCTTTATCGGGATATAGTATTAGACGGGTTGATAGAAACGGTTACGGTGGAGTGGCAATATATGTGAAAAAAGGAATTGCAGCTAAAGTAATCAGCGAGTCTACATTTACTAACGATGATGCTGATATAAACACACCAGCTAATTTGATAGAATTTTTATTCCTGGAGATTAGTTGTGAGGCTCGAAAATTATTAGTTGGCTGTATTTACAGAGCAAATAATCGTATTTGTTTTAAAAGATTTCTCAATACTCTTCAGACTATTGCTATTAAATATGAAGACGTCCTTATAACAGAACGTCTACCGATTTTTTTTTTGAATCTACCGAATTAAAAAAAAGTGCGCACACTGACTGCATCAGTCAACCGATGTGTGAGAACCTTAAATGAAGAATTGCATTGTATGTCTGAATGGGCTACGGCTAATGGATTGGAGATTAACCCTATTAAATCTAAATGTTTAATTATTAAAAAGAATTTATTGAAACTTGATCATAATGCTATCTTAACCTTAAATAGTAAACCCATTGTGATTGTAAACGTTGCTAAATATCTGGGTATCTACTTTAACAGTACTCTCACTTGGTCTAACCATATAAAGTTTGCTTGCGGTCGCGTGTTTTCTGTATTAAGAAATATTTGGCAAAGTCATCATTGCACTCCTATAAATATTCGAATAATTCTCGCTAAAACATACCTGATGCCAATTTTACTGTATGGGTGTGAACTTTTTGCCACTTTCGATAGTAATAGTAAAGAAACCTTAATGTGACTTTAACTAATACAGTCCGTTACATATATGGTTTAAGAAGATATGATCGTCTCTTTGTACGTAAACAAACTTTATGGTATGTGTTTTGATGACTATTTGAAGGTAAGGATTTTAATCTTTATGCATAAAATAATATACACGTGTCAGCCCGAACATCTTTATGCAAGATTGAATTTTTCAATCCCTAATAGAGGTAAAAGACTGCTTTTTTCCAGATATAGCACTCAGATATCCAAACACCAATTCTTTATTCATGCGATATGTCTCTGGAACAATATTCCCTACAGCTCTCTCTCTAGTAACGCACATCGATTCAGGAAAAATATTATCTGTACATTTTTAAATTAATTTAATTGACTTTGATATTAACTTAATTTAATTTTGTTTGATAATTATGTTATATATTTTTTTATTACTTCGTTCCTTTTCTTAACCCTCACTTTATGTTAGTTATATCAGTTTATAATTACCCTGCAGATAAAAGGATTAGTATGTGGTCAGAAACAGACTAGTTGCTTTTGAATTTAGAAGGCTTATTCTGAATTGCGATGCGAAAATCAATGCGATGCAAATATACATAAATGCGAAAAATTGCTATTCTGTATTGCGATATTCGCATTTCAAATGCGAAAAGGTGGGAAGTCGGTATTCTACATTGCGAAAACAACTGTCAACTTCGCAAAATTTATTCGACAACAAAATAGCATTCGCAAAGTACAAACATGTAAGTGAAAGATAATATTTTATTTATTTATTCATCATATATTTATTATTTAATTTAGGGAAGCAAGCAATAAGACCACCAAACCGCGTCAATTTGAAATAATGATAGAATTTATGAATAAGCACAGCTAATTGGCAAGAGGCCATTTGAAAACACCAAATACACGTCCGTCGGCAAATACTCTGTGACAAATATCAATGGACCACCTATTAGAGAACCTGCAGGATGGAAACAATTATGAAATATGTAAACCAGTTCAAAAATATTTGAATTCAACTTTAATCTTCTCTGTATCCTTTCATTTTGCCCATGCCCTTCTTCGTAGTCGAACCACAGTGCCACAGAATCAATTTTTATAATTTTTTTCTTACAGAATTTCCTAAAAAAATTATTTTATAAAAAATTTTTAGAGCCAAACACAAACGATTTATTTATTTTTAATTTGACGTTTGTTGACACTGACGTTTATTTGAGCAGCGTTGCCACGATTTGAAATAAATTGCGAATGCGATTGTCAAAGTCTAACAGCATACCAATTTTCTTTCGCATCACATTTCATTTGCGCATCGCATTGATTTTCGGATCGCAATTCAGAATAAGCCTCCAGACTGGTTGCACATCTGTTTTTATTTTATACAACGAACTATCGACTTTTACATTGGGTTGTCATAGGAGGACAACTAGTTGTTTGTGTAGAGTTGTATACTAGTTGAAGAACTAGTTGCTGTTACACTCGTTTATAAAAATTCTTATTTTCCATGTTATTTACATGACAAACAAAAGAAAGAGAAGGACAGCGCGTCGCTTGTAGAGAAGTGCAGCCGATATTTCATCAAGCTTCTTAGTAATGTCTCTTTATAACTAGTATAGGACTGTTCCAAAACGTAACTACTCCAAAAATTAGCAACAGGGTATTTTCAATATATCTATGTGTATCACATTGTATATTAATTATATTTTTGTATGTACTTGTACTGAGTTCCATACTGCAATATAAGACTTAAAGTCTTGTGTATAGGAAATCGAAAAGAAAATAAATAAATAAATAAAAAAACTCGAACAACTTTTTCGACTTAACTTTTCAACCTTTAATTACCAAGTGTCCATGATAATTCTTTAATATTAATTTTTAAGGCCGAGGCACAATTGTCACACATGTCAACTCTACCAAGATAGATGGATAATATAATAAATGTACAACACTAGAGATAGAAAACATAAAATACTAACAAGGCGTCTTTTGTTTTAAAACTCAGTCGAGACACAACTAATTTTAATTTTATTTTTTTTTAATAAAGAATATACATATAACTTTTTTGTGATTGTATTTTTATTGTTATGACGATTCCTGAATAGACGTACGCCATACTGGACAATTCAGAAGTGGGATGCTCTTACAAAGCGTTTATATGTAAGAGAGAGAATTATTAACGGCTGCAGAAGATCAGATAAAATATATCAGCGATAGAATAAAAATTATATATAAAAAATAAACTCATTAAAAGTTTATCAACAAAAGAACCTCTTACGTGAGAGGGAATTACCTAGTTTTGGTCAAAAGGCCGAATTAGTGCATCATTTATGTGAAACAATGCATAGCGACGAAATATTCATTACTGGCGAAGTTCAAGAATCGAAAAATGAAACGACATCTGTGGTAACGGCGGATAGTGAAACACTTTTACAGACACAAATAAATTCATTGGCAAATATTTTTTTTTTTTTTTTTAATACATTTATTTATTTATTGTATCTTCAATTATGAACTAACAATAAGTATTCAAATCTTAAATCTAAAATATAAGTATTAGGCCCGACCACTGTCGGACATAAACTTAGTGATAGTTATAAATAATACATAAGTAGTGATAATAAAAAAAAAGAGAAAAAAAATATTTTCAAGCAATCCCATCTGGAGTGTTGAGTAAAAGAGCCCTTGTGTCCTTCTTTTTCAAGCGAATGTGGCCAGTAAAATTCAAGATGTTACGAGCAAGCGGATTAGGATGTGACTCGAGTTTTGTTAAATATTTGCCTGCATATTTTGCTATTTCTTCAATCACTAGTGGCATATTCAAATCACGATGTATATTTGAGTTTTTTATGTACCATGGAGCCGATGTTATCAAACGTAAAATTTTATTTTGCCTTCGTTGGATTCTCTCGACGTTAGAAGCTGAAGCAGTGCCCCATAACTGAATTCCGTAGCACCATATTGGCTTCAAGAGCGACTTGTATAATAAAAGTTTGCAGTCTAGGCTGAGTGTTGAGTTTCTACCAATCAGCCAATATATCTGAGTTAGCTTAAGTTTCATTTGTATTAGCTTTGAGTCAATATGGTGTTTCCATGTAAGTCGTCGATCAAGGTGTATACCAAGGTATTTTACATGTGAATGCTGAGGAACAACTTGATTGTTGATTCGAATTGGGGAACAAGTACCCCTTCGCAGGGTAAATGTTACCTGAACTCACTTTTGCTCGTTTACCTTAATTCTCCATAATTTTAACCATAGTTCCAGTTGTGTTATATGTTCTTGTAGATATCGGGAAGCCTCATGAGGATTTTCGTGCATACTTAGGCAGGCTGTATCATCGGCAAACGTAGATGTATGGATATTGCTGCTCAAAGGCATATCACAAGTATAAAATAAATACAAAACTGGCCCCAGTATGCTCCCCTGTGGCACACCGGATGATATAGTTTCGGGCACACTCATGAATTCTCCTTCCACAACCGTGAACTTCCGGGAAGTAATGTAACTTTCTAATAAATTCACCAAATTTATTGGTAGATATGATTTTAATTTTAAAATTAGGCCTTCATGCCACACTTTATCAAATGCCTGCGAAACGTCAATAAAGAGTGCAAAACAGTACTTCTTTTCTTCAAATGTTCTTCTTATACATTGAACAAATCTATGCGTTTGTTCAATGGTACTATGCTGACTTCTAAAACCAAACTGATGGTCTGGGATACACCCACTACCAATTAGAATTGGGGACAATTTTGACATGAGCAGTTTTTCGAAAAGTTTTGACATTGTTGATAGCAGACTTATTGGCCTGTATGATTCTGCCTTGGTAAGATCTTTGCCCGGCTTTGGAATCATTTTAACTTTGGCAAGCTTCCAGCTGTGGGGATAATTCTCCAGTCGTAAAATGGCATTGAAAATTAATAACATGATTCTAATTACAATACGAGGCAATTTTATTAGCATTTGGTTACTAATTCCATCATTACCCGGTGCTTTCTTCGGGTTGAGTTCAGCAATTAGATTTTGTACATCACACATTTTAAATTTTATGGGTCGAGGGGGTAGCGCAACTACACTCGGGAAATCAACAACACCAGTACATGTGTTTGGGGTAAATACGGATTTTAAATGCTTTGCAAACAAGTTACCTTTGTCAATATCACTCCTGGCCCAAACTCCGGTAGAAGTGCGCAGAGGTGGTTTAAACTCAACGGGTATTTTAATTATTTTCGCAGCGCGCCACAAAGAATAATTAGATGCTGGTGTGACATCGAGATTTTCCAGATAGTTTTTAAGAGATGCAGTTTTTTCATATGCAAGCAGTTCTTGGAGTCTTTTAGTACTATCTTTTAATCTAATTTTATTTTGGGGTGATCTGTGCTGTTGCCATTCTCTTCTAGCTCTTCTTGTTGCACATACGAGAAGTTCAATATCTGTAGAATATATTCTGTTAAACCCAGTCTGCGGATGGGAGGAAGTGGCATGTTCAGCTGCCTGCTTAATATTTTCGTTAAGATTAGCAATATTAGATTCAATATCGTCATGAGTTCTTAGCTTAATGTTTTCAGTGCAATGACTACTAAGATATTTTTTGAATCGCAGCCAATTAACACGACTGACCATTTTCACATATGGGTGAGGTAGAGCACTTCTCAGTGGGCTACAGATTGTAACGATCGTGGGAGAGTGATCGGACGATAGATCTAGGGAAGCTTCAACATGAATTAATTCCCTAGAAATATTTTTCATGACGCCAAAATCTATAATATCCGGAATTTTATGTATATCAGTAGGCCAATAAGTGGGCTCCTCACTCGAAATGACGTCCAAGCCCATTTTTGAAATTGTGTTGAACAACGCTCGTCCTCTAGGTGTGATAAGACGCGAACCCCAGAAAGTATCTTTTGCATTATAGTCTCCAGCTGCTACGAAACAAGGGCCAATAGATTTGTAGAAATCCTCGTATTGATCCTCAGCAATTGCGAATCTAGGAGGGGAGTAAATTGATAATATGACAAAATTTGTGCAAAAATTTTCGATACAAATATTCGTTGCTTGTAGATGTTCTTCACAAATGTTGTCAAGATAATAATGCTTGAGTCTTGACTTTATTAAAATTGCTGATCCCCCGCAAGCTCTTCCTCTTGGGTCCTTTGAATCATATAAAATGTAGCCATTAATTTTGAATAGGCTTCTTGAAGTCAAATGAGTCTCAGAAACCAACATTAATCAATATTTTTTCCGTGAGGAAGTGCTCAAGTTCATTTTTATGTTGGCGAATGCCTTTTGCGTTCCAGAAACTTATCTTTAACGTGTTCATGGCTTGTTAACTAATGCTTGAAGCAGTGTAGACTGCATTCGTAGCATTTCTTGCATCATGCTAGTCATATTTGTTGTAAAATTATTTATAGTCAGCACTAGATTCTCAATAGTAGCTTCAAGGCGACTAAAATTAAAGCTTGAGTTTGCATTCGTTGAACTATTTTGAGGCGGAATATTTTGTGTGGGAATATAACTAGTCTTAGCTGCATCGGCATACGATACACGTGAAGTGACAGGTTGGCTCATGATGAAAGATTTGATGTCGGTTGTGCAAACGCAATTAGTAAAAACAAATGATGTAAATAATGATGAAGCTGGGATCTCTAACGCGCGAGAGGACAACGTTAAATAATAATATAATTCGGTTTCTAATTCGTATGAAAACATTCGTGATATGGTGTCATTACTGCTGGATTTTAATCCTACAATTGAAACTTCAATTAATTCCGTACAGTTCGTGAAACGAATAGAAATGCTGAAAGCAGCGTATAACTGGTCCGATAACACACTGTTATTTGCAGTACAACAAAAATTAAATGGTTCGGCAAAACTGTGGAGTGATTCATAGGAAATATTTCTAACATGGCAACAATTCGGAGATAATTTTTTGAGAGATTTTCCATGTGAGGGCAATGTAGCAAGTGTTCATATAAAAATGTCAAACTAACATCGTAAATCTAATGAAACTCCATAGGAATATTTTTATAGAATGAAGTCAATCGGAAACAAAGTATTTTTACGCGAAGGAGATGTTGCTTATCACATAATAAACGGAATTAATGATAGTCATTTGAGAAAAATAATTTCTAAAAATTATTTAAAATTAAACGATTTGCTACGTGACATTAACACTTATTGCGAATATAATATAGTGAGAAGTGAACAACAATACGACAGAAATAAAAGCATTGAATATAATGCTACAAAAGCAGGACTATTCTACAACCGGAGTAAAAATGTAATGAAAAACAATGTTGAATCAAATAATTCAAAAGAAAACAAACGATTTAGCCAAGAAGTAGAATGTTTTAACTGCGGCCAAAAGGGGCACATTTCACTTAATTATACGGAACAGCAACGTAAACCGCGATGTGTATATTGTCAGAAAACTAGCCATAAAAGTGAAGAATGCTCAAAAAGGTGGCCGAATCAATCAAGAGCTAACGTAAATAAAATTCTAGATGATAATTTTTTTAAAATGGTTTGTATAAACAAATAAAGTCTTTCGTAGACTCCGGAAGCCAAATAAGCTTAATTCGCAAAAGTCTAGCCGTCAGTTTGGGTGACATACAGACATGTTCGAAAACTATATCAGGATTTTCTGGCGGTAAATATGTGTGTTGCGCGAAAATTAACACACCAATTGAAATAGATGGTCATACCTTAGATACAGAATTGTTCGTGGTAGAAAATAGTCTCCTTCCTGAAGACGTACTGCTCGGAAGAGATATATTATGCCGCGACGGTAACACGTTTGTTATCAAAGGGTACGAATGTTGGTTAGAGGCTGAAAATAAAATGCATGTAGGAAATCACGTCGATCAACAAAGATTACAGCTGAAAGAAATTATTTATGATAATCGCAAGTGCTTTGCAACAAACATTTTTGAACTGGGTAAATGCACAGTTTCTAAAATGGAAATAAAACTAAAAACGCAAGAGCCAATAAATCTAAAGGCCTACCGAATACCTTTTGCTAAGAGGACCATAGTTTCTGATATGATTAGTGAGTTTTTGAAATGCCAAATTATCAGACCATCGAACTCGACTTACGCCTCTCCAATCGTTCTTGTCGAAAAAAAAGAACGGTGAAAGTAGATTATGCGTTGATTATTGAATAATGTAACCATTAAAACGCCATATCCTATGCCCATATTAGAGAAACAATTTGCACAATTGGCTGGTAATAGAATATTTACCACACTCGATTTAAAAATGGGTTACCACCAACTTGAAATTGACGAATCATCGATACGTTACACTGCGTTTATAACAACAGATGGACATTACGAATATAATCGCATGCCATTTGGACTTGTTAATGCTCCTGCTTGTTTTCAAAAATTGATGAATCAAATTGCTGCCGAGATGGGTCGTGGTGAGATATTAGTGTATTTGGATGACATTATTATTCCAAGCAAAACGGTTGAAGATGGTTTACATTTGCTGCGAAAATTTTTCGGAATTTTGGCCAAGTATGGACTGACGGTGAGACTTGAGAAATGTAATTTTTTGCAGAAAGAGCTGAATTATCTCGGTCACGTTATTAACGGTGAAGGTATAAGGCCTGGCGAACGAAAGGTTGGCGCGATAAGAGATTTTAGAGAACCTACCAACTTAACAGAGACTCGTCGTTTTCCGGGGCTTACTGGTTTCTTCCGGAAATTTGTACCGGAGTACTCATTAATTACTACACCGATTACTCAACTTTTGCATAAATCTATAAACAATAAATTTGTTTGGTATGCGGAACAGAGAAATGCCTTTGAAAAGTTAAAATCTATGCTTACCAAGGCTCCAATACTAGCCTTGTACGATTCTACGGCGGAACACGAATTACATACGGATGCAAGTACTGTAGGATTAGCCGAAATCCTACTTCAATCTACAGACGGTAATAATTTTAGACCCGTTTTTTATTTTAGGCGCCACTTTACCAAGGAGGAGCAACGTTACCATAGTTATGAGCTGGAATTATTAGCTGTGGTGGAATCATTGGAGCGTTTCCGAATTTACCTATTAGGGAAATTATTTAAAATCATAACCGATTGCTCAGCTATTGCTCAAGTTCGCTTTAATTAGGAGCTGAAGTCAAAAATCGCTCGATGGTGGCTAAAATTACTTGAAGTTGATTTTGAAACTGTACACAGACAAGGTAGTAAGCTGGCTCATGTTGATGCGTTGAGTCGTGCACCTGTCGAACCCTCAAATGAGGTAGAACCAGCGGTTATGTTTTTACTGTTGATGACGATATGGAGGACTGGGCTCTAATAATGCAGTTGCAAGACAAAAGGTTAAACTATATTATGGCTGTCTTATCGGGGAAGATAGAATCAACAGAGAAAAAACAGCCAGAACATGACGAAATTTTCAACAATCGCTTATATCGAAAAGATAACATTGAAAAAAATTTGTTGTACCAAATCCTGTGAGGTGGTGGATCACTAAACATTTCCATGATGATATGGGACATTATGCAACAGAAAAAACAATGCAACGTATACAGAAATTATTTTGGTTCCCAAAGATGAGAAAATATGTGAAGGAGTATATTGCTTTTTGTACAACATGTTGTTACAATCGCACACATGCAGAAAAACCTGAAGGACGAATACATTTTGATTCCCCGGAACCGATACCTTGCTATCACGTTCATATTGATCATCTAGGTCCGTTTGTACGTTCAAAAAAAGGCAATACACATATCCTTGCGATATCTGATGCATTTTCAAAGTTCCTAGTTGTAAAAGTGGTAAGGAGTACAAAAACTACCCCCGTCTTAAATGCACTCTGCGAAATGTCAGGTTATTTTGGACTTCCAAGCAAAATTGTATCCGACAGAGGTACCGCCTTTACTTCCAGTGCATTTGAAAAATATTGCAAAGATAACATTCGTCATATAAAAACTCCTGTTCGTACACCTCGTGCCAACGGTCAAGTAGAAAGAGCAAATTCTAATATTTTAAATTATATCCGAACAACAGCTGATAACCCTCGAAACTGGGACTTAAAATTAAATGAACTCCAATGGATCGTAAATTTTCAAATTAACACCACCACAGGTTTAACACCAAACGAATTGGTTTGTAATTTCAAAATTAAAGATTTAGTACAAAATCATCTTGTTACCGCTGTGCAGGATGACTTACCTCACTCTGCAACCGAAAAATCGTTTGATGAAAAATGTAAAATGGCACTAAGTAACATAAGTAAGCAGCGTAAGAAATGGAAATCTCGATTTGATGCGAAACACGCTTTACCAACGCGGTATGCTGAGAACGATTTAGTCGTAGTCGAATTCGAACCTGGAGCCAGTGGTGATACGTATAAATTGGTTCCCAAATATAGAGGGCCGTATGTTGTCTCTCGGGTAATCGGTAATGATCGATATCTGATCGAAGACATACCAAGTTTACAGATCACTTCTCGAAGATACAGTTCGATTCACGCTTCGGAAAAGTTAAAGCCTTGGTGTAAAATGCAATCCTGAACTAGATGAAAGTGAGACGGACGAGAAAGAATTAAAAATCGAGGATGATTTAGAGTCAGGAAAGGCCGAACTGTCACACATGGCAACTCTACCAAGATAGATGGATAATATAATAAATGTAAAACACTAGAGATAGAAAATATAAAATACTAACAAGGCGTCTTTTGTTTTAAAACTCAGTCGAGACACAACTAATTTTAATTTAATTACTTTTTTAATAAAGAATATATAACTTTTTTGTGATTGTATTTTTATTGTTATGACGATTCCTGAATAGACGTACGCCATACTGGACACAATGAATCCGTCATACGTTAAACTTCGCCTTTTTCAACTGACAGCTAAGTTGAAATACATGGTTTCTTATGAGGTCTGTTGCATTCAGTACGTGTCCGTCAACGCAAAGTACAAAAAATTTTCAACTTTTAACTTTTTGCGTGCGTTGAGTAGTTTGATTTAGTATTATTTGGATTTTTTTTTGGTATATGTTTGTGTTTTGTGGTAGTAAAAATAAAATTAAACTAAAAAATAAATAATATAAATAAAAAGTTGAATTTAATAAATAAAATGGATAATCAACCCACAAATGAGATGTCTAAAAATTTAAATGGTATCAAAACCTCTTATTGTGTACGCACTAGTGATGCACGAATATTCGTTTTCGTATTCGAATATAATAAATTCGAGTATTCGTCCATTTTCAGGCGAATACGAATGTAATCGTACATATAACTGCTTTGCTTTGTAAGTGACAAAGCTGTTGTCGACAAAGAGTAGACAAGTGCAAATTTTTACTGTTGTCTTGATGTGACGTCGACAACGTCATTCACAATAAGGGGGAATATTTTCAAATGCGTAATCTTGTATTCTTTGCGTGTTGCCTTTTTAACAACTCAGATGATGGTATGTATATACATGTTAGATGTTGTCAATGTGTGCATTCATAAGGCATAACGCATAGTTGAGTAGTTCCGCTCCACTCATCAGTTTAGTAGTTCGTATCATATTTTCCATCACAAAATTATTTCGCTACCTATAATCAACATGTTTTGCTCAGCCTGAACAGCTAATCGAATATAGGTATGCTTTTTATATGCTTTATTGGGTGGCAGGAGCAAATATTTATTAAATTTTACATTATAAATGCGATAAAGTTTTTTTTTTTTTTTAATACATGTATTTATTTATTGTATCTTCAAATATGAACTAACAATAAGTATTCAAATCTTAAATCTAAAATATAATTATTAGGACCGACCACTGTCGGACATAAACTTGTTAATAGTTATAAATAATACATAAGTAGTGATAATAAAAAAAGAAAAAAAAATTATAAAAAAGTATAAAAAAGTATTTTCAAGAAATCCCATTTGGCGTGTTGAGTAATAGAGCCCTTGTGTCCCTCTTTTTTAAGCGGATGTGTCCAGTAAAGTTCAAAATATTACGAGCAAGCGGATTAGGATGTGACTCGAGTTTTGTTAAATATTTGCCTGCGTATTTTGCAATTTCTTCAGTCACTAGTGGCATATTTAAATCACGATGTATATTAGAATTTTTGATGTACCATGGAGCCGATGTAATTAACCGTAAAATTTTGTTTTGCCTTCGTTGGATTCTCTCTACATTGGAAGCTGAAGCAGTGCCCCATAACTGGATACCGTAACACCATATTGGCTTTAAAAGCGACTTGTATAATAAAAGTTTACAGTCCAGGCTAAGTGTTGAATTTCTGCCAATCAACCAGTGTATTTGAGATAACTTAATTTTCATCTGAGTTAGCTTAAAGTCAATATGATGTTTCCATGTAAGCCTTCGATCAAGGTGTATACCAAGGTATTTCACTTGGGAGTGTTGAGGAATATTTTGATTATTGATTCGAATTGGGGAACAAGTATCTCTTCTTAGGGTAAACGTTATATGGACACACTTTTGTTCATTTACCTTAATTCTCCATAAGTTCAACCACATTTCCAATTGTGTAATATGTTCTTGTAAATATCGGGAAGCCTCGTGAGGGTTTTCATGCATACTAAGGCAGGCTGTATCATCGGCAAACGTAGATGTATGGATATTGCTGCTCAAAGGCATATCACAAGTATAGATCAAATACAAAACTGGCCCCAGTATGCTCCCCTGTGGCACACCGGATGATATAGATTCGGGCACACTCATGAATTCTCCTTCCACAACCGTGAACTTCCGGGTAGTGATGTAACTTTCTAATAAATTCACTAAATTTATTGGTAGATATGATTTTAATATTAGAATTAGACCTTCATGCCACACTTTATCAAATGCCTGAGAAACGTCAATAAACAGGGCAGAACAATACTTCTTTTCCTCAAATGTTTTTCTTATAAATTGAACCAATCTATGAGTTTGTTCAATGGTGCTATGCTGACTTCTAAAACCAAATTGATGGTCTGGGATGCACCCACTATCAGTTAAGGTTGGGGACAATTTTGTCATGAGCAGCTTTTCGAAGAGTTTTGACATAGTTGACAGCAAACTTATTGGCCTATATGACTCAGCTTTAGTAAGATCTTTTCCCGGCTTTGGAATCATTTTGATTTTTGCAAGCTTCCAGAGTTGTGGATAATACTCCAGTCGTAATATGGCATTAGAAATAAACAGCAAGATTCTTATTGCAATATGCGGCAAGTTCATCAGCATCTTGTTACTAATTCCATCAATACCTGGAGCTTTCTTTGGCTTGAGTTCAGCAATTACTTTATGTACATCACGCATCTTAAACTTTAAGGCTCGAGGGGGTAGAGCAACTACATTCGGCAAATCAGCAACACCAGTACATGTACATATTTGAGGTAAATACGGATTTTAAATGCTCAGCAAATATTTTGCATTTTTCCGTATCGCTTTTTTCCCAATCTCCGGTAGATGTGCGCAGAGGTGGCTTGAACTCAACGGGGGTTTTAAGCTTTCTAGCAGCGCGCCACAAAGAGTAATTAGATGTCGGTGAGACATCAAGACCTTCCAAATAATTTTTAAGAGATGCAGTTTTTTCAGATGCAAGCAACTCTTGAAGTCGTTTAGAACATTCTTTAAGTCTGAGTTTATGTTGGGGTGATCTGTGCTGTTGCCATTCCCTTCTAGCTCTTCTTTTTTCACATACGAGATGTTCAATATCCCTGGAATAAATTTTATTAAACCCAGACTGCGGATGGGAGGTAGTGGCATGTTCAGCAGCCTGTTTAATAATTTCGTTAAGATTGGCAATGTTAGTTTCAATGTCATTGGGTGTTCTTAACGCAATATTTTCCGTGCAATGACTACTAAGATATTTTTTGAATCCCAGCCAATTAACACGATTGGTCATCTTCGTATATGGGTGAGGTAAGTCACTTCTTAGTGGGTTACAAATTGTAACGATAGTGGGGGAGTGATCGGAGGAGAGATCTAGAGAAGTTTCAACACTAATTAAATCCCTAGAAATATTTTTCATTACGCCAAAATCAATAACATCTGGAATTTTTCGTACGTCAGTAGGCCAATAAGTGGGCTCCCCACTCGAAATAACATCTAAGCCCATTTTTGAAATTGTATTAAACAAAGCTCGACCTCTAGGTGTTAAAAGGCGCGATCCCCTGTACGTATGCTTTGCATTGTAGTCTCCAGCTGCCACGAAACAAGATCCAAGCGATTTGTAGAACTTCTCATACTGATCTTCGGTAACTGAAAATCTGGGAGGTGAGTAAATTGATGATATTACGAAATTAGAACAAAAATTTTCTATAAAAATATTCGTAGCTTGCATATATTCTTCACTAACGTTGTCAAGGATATAGTGCTTGAGTCTTGACTTAATTAGAATTGCAGATCCACCGCATGCTCTCCCTCTAGGGTCCTTTGTATCATACATAGTGTAGCCATTTATTTTGAAAAAGCTTCTCGTAGTCAAATGTGTCTCAGAGACCAACATTATATCAATATTTTTTTCCGTAAGGAAGTGCTCAAGTTCATTTTTATGTTGGCGAATGCCGTTTGCGTTCCAGAAACATATTTTTAACGTGTTTATGGCTTGTTAATTAATGCTTGAAGCAGAGTATTCTGCATTCTCAGCATTTCTTGCATCATGTTAGTCATATTTGTTGTAAAGTTGTTTATAGTTTGCACCAAATTGTCAATAGTAGCTTCAAGGCGACTAAAGTTAAAGCTTGAGTTTGCATTTGTTGAATTATTTGGAGGTGGAACATTTTGTGCGGGAATAGAATTTGTTCTAGCAGCATCGGCATACGATACACGGGAAGTAACTGGTTGGCTCATTTGCACAAAAGTGGCGGAGTAAGCGTTTGCTGATTGAGATGGAGCTAATTTGGGTTTTTGCACCATAGTCTGTTTGACAAAAGAGTACACAGGACAACCTCTGTAGTTAGCGGTGTGATTACCTCCACAATTACTGCATTTTTTATCACTTTGATCTTTTGGCTTATTGCAACTAGCAGTGCCGTGTAATTCGCCGCACACAACACAAACAGTGGGTAATTTACAGTATGTTTTTGTGTGGCCATATTCTTGGCAATTATGGCACTGTACGGGACCTGATCGCTTATGTGGCTCTTCAACTGTGATTTTTCGGTATAAGAGGTATTTTTGGCTATAAATTGGGTGTGTCTCGTTTTTTTCAGCTGTATATCATTCGGCTCCAATTCAACACGAAATAGAGGCTGGGGGATCTTCTCCCTATTTATTATATTGGTAACATTTTTTACCTTAAATCCTTGTATCATGAGTGCATCTTTTACTTCTTCGGGATTAACATAAGAGTCAATACCCTTCAATACGATCTGCATACCTTTGGCACTTTTAAGCTGGTACGTATAAAAACTTGTTTTATTTTTTTCAAATTCAGTCACTATTTTACGGAAATTTTTTTCTTCGTATATTTGAATTTTAGTTTCGTCAATATTACCACGCTTTATTGGAATAACATGAAATGCGTTTTCACCAATGGCCGAGACTAATTTTTTAATTAGAGCGTTAGAATTTTTCTCTCTCAAATATATAGGTGGTGGCTTAAAAGACTTTTGCGATGATGCAGCGGGCTTGTCGTCGGTGACTTGCAATAATGAAAAACGATTTTGACGATTGGTAGATGATGCGCTATTATCCCTAGACATCTTTGGAGCAGATGAAATTTTTGAAGAATTCGGGCTTCGCCCACGCTTTACCACTGTTATGTATCTGTCCATTCCGACTTGTACCTTGGATTTAGAGCTACTTTTATCTGTAGTGATAACTTTATTAAGTGATGAACACGAGCCTGAAGGAGATGATATTACTGACTTATATGACGAAGTACTAGGCAACTGTAATGTTAATGAATCACTATTTGGCATTGGACAAAGCGAAGTTGATCGCTGACGAAAAATTGGATTTGACGTTAAGAAAATATTTTCATTAGATTTATTATTTGTATTATTTACATTGAGAGCTTCAGAACTCACAGTAAAATAGGCATTTCTGCCGTTAGAGCTCACTTCATAATTTTTTGTATTTGAGGTACTCATATAGAGTATTCCTCAAGGGCACTTTTTGTGTTTTTTTGCTTACGGTTTTTTTTTGTTTTTGTAATTTTTGATTGTTTATTTGTTTTTGAGTTACTCGTATAGAGTATTCCTCAATGTCACAGTTTATGTTTTTTTTGTTTCTGTTTTTTTGTATTTGTTATTTCCACTATGTAAAAAATATTAACAAAGCAGTAAAGCTTATTTATTAAATTCAGTATGTGCCTATTACGAATAATATGTACTACGAATATTTTTTTGTATAATTATTTAATTGTTTGGTATGTAAGAAAAAATTCCGCTAATCGACTGTTCGCTATGAAGGTACCACGAGAACTAAATGCGATAAAGTAACGAAATAAAGATATACAGCCGTATTCATAAAATTTAATATTCGCTAAAATTGTATTCATAATAGATTTTTAGCTTAAAACCCGTTTTTTAAACCTTGCGTAAATCAGCAAATTTTAAAATTGACTGCCACCATGTTTAAACCAATTTTAAGATGACGTTGTTGTATTTTTGCTTCGTCTTTGTTTACATTTTTAGTTTTGCCTGTATGTCTGTATGTGTGTACTTATATACGTAGATATGTACATGTGAATGCTATTTAGAAGAAGAAAATGAAATTGTATTTTTATAGAAACTCGTGCCGAACTTTCAAATGGAGTTCAAATAAATATTTACAGGAGAAGGAGCGATCAGCTTTCCATTCCCATTTCGTCTTTTCTCAATGTGTAAAAAAATAAAAATAATAATTATAGTGATGTATAAAAACTCACAACAAATAAAATAAAACTCGTTATTCCAGTGGTTCTTAATCTGCAATAAAAAAATCATATAAAAAGCACTTTTAATAAAATTTCGCTGTAAACTCTTTTTATTTTTTAATTACGTACGAGTTGGAACACATTTTTTATTTTATAAAAACAATATTTTTCTAAAAATGGACAAAAAACTAATACAGATACGAGTACTTTGTGAATTAATAATCGTTGTTTAGCAGAACTAGGATGCAAATGACAAATAGATAGTACAGTGTTGCCACGATATTTTTAAAAAAGCTAGTTAATTGATTTTTAGTTAAAACACTGATTATGAATACCAATATATAAAAAACCTTATTTAGCCTTAAAATGTTTTTTAACTAATATGGGTTTTAAACCTCAATCTACTTTTTTTATGAATACGGCAGATAAAATTTAACTATATCTATCAAGCCGTTCAGTTGACAACAGTTCCACAACAGCTACGTCTTATGAGCTTATGAGTATCAAAAGCAATACACTAAAAGAAAAAACGTGCTAAAATCAAGATTTTACGCTTTAAATAGAATCATTACAATCTTAATAGTTTATTAAATGCGAAAATTCTTGATTCAAAAATAAAATCTGAATTTTTTAATATAGTATTTAAGATTGTAATCTTGAATAAAGTCTCATTTTTAGGTCGAATTCAAGATTTAGTTCTTAATGAAAATCTTACGTTAAGATCATATTCTTAAAAACTTAAGAATATAATCTTAAAATTGAGACCACGTTCTTGATTATAAGAATTCATTCTATTAATTAATAATTTATGCTTAAATTTGAGAACGTCAATCTTACCGAACAAATTTCAAGACTGAAAAGTAAAAATTTCTACAATCTAAATTTAATATTTTTGCTCTTAAAATTAGATCGTTAGTTTTCTATTATTTTACGAATTGTGTGAAATCAATCTTATGATAGGAAACTTTTTCTAGGACGAAGTATATATATTTTCTTAATTTTGTATCCACATCGGATGAACTTATATCATAATGAATCAACAAGTTCATATAGAAACAGTATTATTTATACCGTTTTTTTATAGAAAGTTGTTCATTTATCATGATATAAAGTCATCACGTGTGGACACTAGGGATGCCAAACGGGAAATCCCGGGATTTTCGGGATTTGGCAAATCCCGATTCTCGGCATTTGTAAAATTCAATCCCGGGATTTCTTTTTCGGGATTTCTTAGAAACTTGTATATAAAAAAACCATTTAGAAATAAAAATTATCGTTGATACAACGTACAGTTTTAACATTAATTAATTAATTAATTAATTAGTTAATGACTATTCGTGACATATTTCTTATAAATTAACAAGAAGGGAATAATAAATTAATTACTCTCACAGTTATTTTCATCAACTAAGAATTATTTTGAAAACAAAAAGAAGCATATGATCTTTGGAAGGGAAATAAAATTTGGAAAATTCATAAATTTGACAAATTTATTCCGTCTCATTCTATATTATGAGAGCAATTATGCATAAACTTCCACGAGAATTTTTCCCAGGGAATAATTTCAAACAGTAACAAATAATATGGAAAACAAAATAATCTATTTGGAAAAGGGAGGAATTTCTTGCGATTATAGTGAATAACTATCAGTATGTCGACTCCTCAACGCTATAAAAAAATTATCCCTTATCTAGTTTTCGGTAACAATTCAGTACTATTGACAGCTCCTTACAATTGAAGTAGAATACAATACAAGGCAAGTGCAAACTTTTTGCTGTCAGGTTTGCGTAAACGTAAGAAATATTTACCGAATAATGCGTTTCGTTTTTCAAAAGTATATAGATTTGTATGTATGCTCGTTTTCGTTAGGATTATAGAAAAAATTTACATATATTGAAAACAAAAATAAATATTCATATATAGTTATGGGTTTCAGTATAAATTCTCTAACATCAAATGTGCTTAATCAACTTAAAAATATATGAGAAAAATTCTTGTGATTCTTATTTCATTAGAAAATTTTTAACTCCAAAGACAATTGTGTAATAATATATTATCAAAATAAAACCTTTTAAAATGCATAAAATTTGTTATTAAAATAATATTTATTTAAAAAAATAATTTATTTTACCAAAAAAATTTAGATCCCGAAATCTCAAAAATCCCGGAATCCCAAAAAATCCCGGGATCCCGAAAATCTCAAGATCCGAATATACCGGGATTTTCGGGATCGGGATTTAAGAATCCCCAATCCCGGGATTTCCAAAAATCGATCCCGATTGGCATCCCTAGTGGACACTCAATTATAACTATAGCCTTTTTTTAGTGTTTCTATTTTTTTTTGTAATAATGCGAGGTCTCAAGATGGCAAACTGCACCTGTCACCCGAATAAAATATATTTGTATCAATCGTAATGAAATTTTTAAGGTATTACGACGTTTTTGAAATAAAATTGGTAGAATATAGTAAAATAAAATAATAAATTTAGTAAGTGCTTAATTTGGATTTTAATTATCGTTTTGCCTTACAATATTTTAATTGTATTAAGGTGTGGGAAAACAAAATAGATGAATATCGGATATAAATCGTTTCTTGTATTTTGTATAAGTTTCTGAGCCTACTCGATTATTCTATTGAGTATTCCAAAAAGCTTAAATTCTCAAATGATTTTTGAAAGTATGTGCATAAGGTAAGAGGTTTGAAACCTTTCAAAAGTATGGTTGAAGTCTAGAGATGATTTGTTAAAGCGACAATGAAATACAAGCATACAAGTATACATACAAACATATATATTTTGTATTAAATATATTAATTTTAATTTTTTATGAGTTGAATTTCAACTGTATGCAAATTTGACATAAATTCTATGCTTAAAAAAGGAAAAAATTTTTAATCGTAATCGAGCGATTAATGGGTGCGATTACGATTACGATTAAAATGTGCGATTAATCGCAATTACGATTACGATTATAATCGCTGTGCAAACCCTAATAGCCTTTTCACACTTATTCAAATCTTTCATCAATTCGCCAAGATGATAACATCTTCCCATAAGATTTATACATGGCTGCATGTTCAACCTCTTCAAAAGATGTTCCTATCTCAATTTGTTCCATTCAACATCTTTCGATTATTTTAGTGTTATCACTAGAAAAAATATATACAACTATATACATACACTCATGCATAATTACTATGAACATGTGTACACACTAAAGACCTGCACAAGAAGTCTTATAAGAACTTTTAAGTCATGAGGGAAATTTAAAATGTTTTACTACATCGAAATCTTCTGAAACAAACGCTGAACAACGTTGTCGGCAATACATTTGATTAACTTATTGCAGGTAAAAGAGTAAAGAAGAAAATAGTTCGTGACTGAAAAATTTGTGGTGCTGGTGCTTTTTTATCTCATTGGCGCATATACAAACGTCATACATGAACATACATACATACGTACATAATTTGTGTATGCTCTCTTATTTTTCTGCACACATGCATTTACATGAGTTGTGTGCGCTTGCTTTAAAAAACCTCCCTTAAACACAAACATAATAGCTTGCCATCTAAATCTTACACACACACTCAAAAGTAAAATATGCAAAATAGCAAGCATACATGTATCAACTGCGAATGCAGAATACACTGCTTGAAGCATTAGTTAACAAACCATGAACACGTTAAAAATATGTTTCTGGAACGCAAACGGCATTCGCCAACTTAAAAATGAACTTGAGCACTTCCTTACGGAAAAAAATATTGATATAATGTTAGTCTCTGAGCCTCATTTGACTTCGAGAAGCCTTTTTAAAATTTGTGTCTACACCTTATATGATACAATGGACCCGAGAGGAAGAGCATGCGTTGGATCTGCAATTCTAATTAAGTCAAGACTCAAGCACTATATCCTCGACAACGTAAGTGAAGAATATATGCAAGCTACGAATATTTTTGTAGACAATTTTTTTCTAATTTCGTGATACCATCAATTTACTCTCCTCCCAGATTTTCAATCACTGAGAATTAGTATCAGGATTTCTACAAATCTCTTGGGCCTTGTTTTGTAGCAGCTGGCGACTATAATGCAACACATACGTTCTGGGGTTCGCGTCTTATTACACTGAGAGGTCGAGCATTATTCAGCACTATTTCCAAAATGGACTTGGATGTCATTTATTGGCCTACTGGCATAAAAAAAATCCGGATGTTATAGATTGTGGCGTCACAAAAAATATCTCTAGGGACTTAATTCAAGTTGAAGCTTCACTAGATCTCGTCCGATCGCTCTCCTACGATCGTTACAATTTATGTCCCATTAAGAAATGACTTACCTGACCCATATGTGAAGAATATCAATCGTGTTAATTGGCTGGGGTTCAAAAAATACCTCAGTAGTCATGGTACGGAAAATATTAAGCTAAAAACGCCAGATGATATTGAATCTAACATTGCCAATCTTAACGAAAATATTAAACAGGCTGCTGAACATGCCACTACCCCCCATCCAACGCCTGGGTTTAAAAGAATTTATTCTTCAGTTATTGAACGTCACGTGAAAAAAGAAGAGCTAGTAGAGAATGGCAACAGCACAGATCACCCCGAAATAAAATTAGATTTAAAGAGTGCACTAAACGACTCCAAGAGCCGCTTGCATATGAAATAAACTGCATCTCTTAAACATTAGCTGGAAAATCTCGATGTCACACCAGCATCTAATTACCCTTACTCACCTCTGCGCACATCTACCAAAGGTTGGACTAGAAGCGATACGGAAAAATGTAAAATATTTGCTGAGCACTTAAAATTCGTATTTACGCCAAACACATGTACTGGTGTTGCTGATTTGCCGAGTGTAGTTGCTTTACCCCCTTGACCCTCAAAGTTTAAGATGCGTGATGTAAAAAAAGTAATTACTGAACTCAAGCCAAAGAAAGTATCGATGGAATTAGTAACAAGATGCTGATGAACTTGCCTTATATTGCAATAAGAATCCTGCTGTTTATTTTTAATGCCATATTACGACTGGAGCATTATCCACAACACTGACAGCTTGCCAAGGCCAAAATGATTCCAAAGCCGGGCAAAGATCTAACCAAAGCTGAGTCATGTAGGCCAATAAGTTTGCTGTCAACTATGTCAAAACTCTTCAAAAAGCTTCTCATGAAAAAAATTTCCCCTATTCTAACAGATAATATGTGCATACCGGACCATCAATTTTGTTTTAGAAGTCAGCATAGCACCATTGAACAAACGCATAGATTGGTTCAATTTATAGATATTTCTCAAGCATTTGATAAAGTTTGGCATGATAACTTAATTTTAAAATTGAAGACATATCTACCGAATACAATTTTAAAACTTTTAGAAAGTTATATTTATCGCCGGAAGTTCTCTGTTATGGATGAAGAATTTATGAGTACGCCCGAAACTATTTTAACCGGTGTACCACAAGGGAGTATACTGGGCCCAGTTTTATATTTGATTTATACTTATGATATGCTTGTGAGCAGTAATATACACACTTCTAAATTTGCAGATGATACAGCCTGCCTTAGTATGCACGAAAACCCTCATGAGACATCAAGATATCTTCAGGAACATGTAACGCAGGTTGAGCTATGGTTAAACTTATGGAGAATAAAAGTAAATAAACATAAGTGCGTACAGATAACATTAACCTTACGAAAAGATACTTGTCCCCTCGTTAGAATCAATAGTCAAATTGTTCCTCAACATTCACATGTGAAATATCTTGGTATACACCTTGACCGTCGGCTTACATGGAAACACCATATTGACTCTAAGCTAAATCAGATTAAACTTAAGTTATCTCAAATACACTGGTTGATCGGCAGAAATTCAACACTCAGCCTGGACTGCAAACTTTTAATATACAAGTCGCTTTTGAAGCCAATATGGTGTTACGGTATCCAGTTATGGGGCACTGCTTCAGATTCTAATGTAGAGAGAATTCAACGAAGACAAAACAAAATTTTAAGGTTAATAACATATGCTCCATGGTACATTAAGAATTCAAATATACATCATGATTTAAATATGCCACTAGTGACTGAAGAAATCCCAAGGTACGCAGGAATCACATCCTAATTCCCTTGCTCGTAACATCTTGAATTTTACTGGACACATTCGCCTAAAAAAGAAGGACACAAGCGCTGTTTTACTCAATACTCCAGATGGGACTGCTTGCAAATACATTTATTTTTCCTTTTTGATTATCACTAGTCATGTATTATCTAGGCGCACGGTAGCTCGAAAGGCCAAGTTCCGGCAAATGCACCCAGTGTGTATATTTACAAGAAGCGGAAGCCATTCGAGCTGTTTTTACTCCCCTCATAACTTTGTTCCCCGCAATCGTAAAATTATGAAATTTAAATCATAATTAGAATAAATTCATGTAACCTTATATGCGAAGTTACAATGAAAGTTTCCGGAGATATAGAGGTGCAAAAAGTGCATATTTTAAGACATACTCACTGACCAGTGACACACTCATCAAATTGATGAAACACTTCCGATATATCTAGAAAGCTGAAATTTATTACACAAGTAGATCTAGGTGAGCTAGAAAAATCTGAAAACCCGAAAAATTTGCGGTAGTGAGCTAAAATTTGGTTCACAAGTAGAACTAAGTGAGCACTCACCTAAAAAAATCTGAAAACTTGAAAATTTTAACCAAGGATGCAGGGCTACGCCCATAATGCTCAGAAATAAAAAAAACATTTCTAAGGCTCTTAATTCAAGCGATTTTATTAAAATTTGGCACACATGTTGCAATAATACAAGGCTCTAAATTTTTATTGAAAAAAGTGGGCGTTAACATACATTTTAAGCCTATACAATTTAAGCCTCCTATTTCATGTGTTTCGGGTCAGCACATTTAAATGTAATATTTATGTATTTACTAGTATCCGTTTCCAACGAAATTAAACAGAAAAGATAACTACTAGCCAAAAAAAATTCGGTGTTAAAATAAGTGGTCGGGAACACGCCCATAAGAATAAATATTCAAATTTGCGCTAGTGAGCTGAAATTTGATAAACAAGTAGTTATAGATTAGCAAATTATTAGAAAAATTTTAAAACCCAAAAATGCTCCCATAAGGCACAGTTTATAAAAAAAACAAATCTAAGGTCTTAAACTCAACGATTTTATTGAAATTTCGCATACATGTTGCAATAATGCAAGGCAATACATTTTCGTTGAAAAAGTGGGTACTAACACGCCTATACAATTTAAGCCTCCTATTTCATGTAATTCGGTTCAGCACATTTGAATATACTTCATATTTATATATTTATTAGTATCCGTTTTCAACGAAACTCGACAAGAAAGATAACTAATGGCTACAGCAGTTATTGTGATTAAAAAAGTGGGCGGTATCACGCCCATAAGAAAAAAAATAAATAAAATGTACGCTAGTAAGCTGAAATTTGATAAACAAGTAGATCTATTTTAGCAACTAACTAGAAAAATCTGAAAACCAATAAAACACACAATTAAAAGAGCAAATTTAAAATGTTTATCTCCAGCGATATTATTGGAATTTGGCACAAATGTTGGAATAATGGAAAGTTATAAAATTTAGTTGAAAAAAGTGGGTGTTAGCACGCCCATACAATTTAAAGCTCCTTTTTCATGTACTTCGGATAAGCAGATTTAAATATACTATTTATTTAAATATTAATATCCGCTTCCAACGAAAATTGACACGTATGATTGGCACTGGCAAAAAAAATGTATTTAGAAAAAGTGGGCGGGAATACGCTCATAAAAATTAAATAATTAAATTTGCGCTAGAGCGCTGAAATTTGATACGCAACTATCAAATTAAAAAGTTATCATCTTAAAAAGGATACGATGATAATTGAGCGCTGCTCACAACAAAATCTTGAATTTAAAAAAGTGACAGAGAGTGGGCGTAACGGCCATAACATTTCAAACTAGAATTTGCACTACAGACCTTAAATTCAATACACAAATAAATCTAAATTAGAAATCACCAAAAAAGATTAAAAATCCTGGAAGTTTCAATTAGGGGCATGGACACGCACTTTAAGCTTACTATTAAGAATTTAAGTTAAAGGATTTACGAACAGGAAAATTCTGAAAGCACCGATTGTTAAATTAGGGAAGTAGGATCACGTTAATAAAATTTTTATTGAAATATTATACGGTAGAGAACTCAAATTTTGCAAAAAAAAATTGGCTTAGGTAATTTACCAACAAGATAAATTTACAACACAAGCTAATGTATTGAAACCTTGCATGCACATTTCAATCATGCTAGCATTTAATTTTGCGTTTTCTAAAGTAATTCATCTGATCAGACGTTACTATACTAAAATTTACACTATATTTTACATATATCTACTCATATGACTCTTAAAAAATTAACCAAATTACTCGGTAATTATTATGACACAATGGTGCACATCGCACCCTATAACTCATTATTTTATGTAACTCTGCCCTTTTGAAATGGGGCTGACATTTTGAATAGAACTATAACGGACTAGAAATTTAAACCTTCTAAAAAGTAGTCAGATCCTCACAAAAACATAAATGTGAAAAATGGCCAAGTTCCTTTCCTAAATTTCGGCCATCAAAAGTAGTGAGATAAAAATTTTGACAAAGTTTGTGTTTGGTACAATACCTATCACTGCAATATGGTATGCATTATATAAATTTGTAATCGTAAGGGTTTTATATACATAGCTTCTAGATAATGTGCTAACTTGGCAATATTTTTACTCTTCTAAGAATGGAGAAAATAGTGTATATTTGTTCATTTCTTTATATCGGGAAAAATGTTGTCATGTAAGCAGATTATCTATAAATTATATAACACCCCTACGATTACAAATTTATATAATACATACCATATTGCAGTGATAGGTATTGTACCAAACACAAACTTGGTCAAAATTTTTATCTCACTACTTTTGATGGCAGAAATTAAGGAAAGGAACTTGGCCATTTTTCACATTTATGTGTTTGTGAGGATTTATAACTATTACTAAGCTTATGTCCGACACTGGTCGGGCCTAATAATTATGTATATTTAAGCTTTAAGATTTGATTTCTTATTGTTAGTTCATATTTGAAGATACAATAAATAAATAAATACATGTCCAAAAAAAACATGTATCAACAGTACTTCTTTTCATTGTTTGTTATAAACAAGACGTTCTCGTTGTACCTTCATAGTGAATAGTCGATTAGCGGAATTTTTATTACATTCTTATTAAACAAACAAAAAATTTTACAAAAAAAATATTCGTAGTGCATATTATTCGTAATAGGTACATACTGACTTTAATAAATAAGCTTTATTGCTTTGATAATATTTTTACATAGTGGAAATAACAAAAACAAAAAAAACCGAAAACAAAAAAAAACACAAACAGTGACATTGAGGAATACTCTATACGAGTAACTCAAAAACAAATAAACAATCATAAATTACAAAAACAAAAAAAAACAAAAACAGTAAGCAAAAAAAACACAAAAAGTACCCTTGAGGAATACTCTATATGAGTACCTCAAATACAAAAAATTATGAAGTGAGTTCTAACGGTAGAAATGCCTATTTTACTGTGAGTTCTGAAGCTCTCAATGAAAATAATACAAATAATAAATCTAATGAAAGTATTTTTTAACGACAAATCCAATTTTTCGTCAGCGATCAACTTCGCTTTGTCCAATGCCAAATAGTGATTCATTAACATTACAGTTGCCTAGTACTTCTTCATATAAGTCAGTAATATCATCTCCTTCAGGCTCGTGTTCATCACTTAATAAAGTTATCACTACAGATAAAAGTAGCTCAAAACCCAAGGTACAAGTCGGAATGGACAGATACATAACAGTGGTAAAGCGTGGGCGAAGCCCAAATTTTTCAAAATTTTCATCTGCTGCAAAGATGTCTAGGGATAATAGCGCTTCATCTACCAATCGTCAAAATCGTTTTTCATTATTGCAAGTCACCGACGACAAGCCCGCTGCATCGTCGCAAAAGTCTTTTAAGCCACCACCTATGTATATATTTGAGAGAGAAAAATTCTAACGCCCTAATTAAAAAATTAGTCTCGGCCATTGGTGAAAACGCATTTCATGTTATTCCAATAAAGCGTGGTAATATTGACGAAACTAAAATTCAAATATACGAAGAAAAAAATTTCCGTAAAATAGTGACTGAATTTGAAAAAAATAAAACAAGTTTTTATACGTACCAGCTTAAGAGTGCCAAAGGTATGCAGATCGTATTGAAGGGCATTGACTCTTATGTTAATCCTGAAGAAGTAAAAGATGCACTCATGATACAAGGATTTAAGGTAAAAAATGTTACCAATATAATAAACTGGGAGAAGATCCCCCAGCCTCTATTTCGTGTTGAATTGGAGCCGAATGATATACAGCTGAAAAAAAACGAGACACACCCAATTTATAGCCTAAAATACATCTTATACCGAAAAATCACAGTTGAACAGCCACATAAGCGATCAGGTCCCGTACAGTGCCATAACTGCCAGGAATATGGCCACACAAAAACATACTGTAAATTACCCTCTGTTTGTGTTGTGTGCGGCGAATTACACGGCACTGCCAGTTGCAATAAGCCAAAAGATCAGAGATAAAAAATGCAGTAATTGTGGAGGTAATCACACCGCTAACTACAGAGGTTGTCCTGTGTACTCTTTTGTCAAACAGACTATGGTGCAAAAACCCAAATCAGCTCCATCTCAATCAGCAACCGCTTACTCCGCCACTTTTGTGCAAATGAGCCAACCAGTTACTTCCCGTGTATCGTATGCCGATGCTGCTAAAACAAATTCTATTCCCCCACAAAATGTTCCACCTCCAAATAATTCAACGAATGGAAGCTCAAGCTTTAACTTTAGTCGCCTTGAAGCTACTATTGACAATTTGGTGCAAACTATAAATAATTTTAAAACAAATATGACTACCATGATGCAAGAAATGCTGAGAATGCAGAATACTCTGCTTCAAGCATTAATTAACAAAGCCATGAACACGTTAAAAATATGTTTCTGGAATGCAAACGGCATACATAAAAATGAACTTGAGCACTTCCTTACGGAAAAAAATATTTATATAATGTTGGTCTCTGAGACACATTTGACTTCGAGAAGCTTTTTCAAAATGAATGGCTACACTATGCATGATACAAAGGACCCTAAAGGGAGGGCATGCGGTGGATCTACAATTCTAATTAAATCAAGACTCAAGCACTATATCCTTGACAACGTTAGTGAAGAATATATGCAAGCTACGAATATTTTTGTTCTAATTTCGTGATATCATCAAATTACTCACCTCCCAGATTTTCAGTTACCGAAGATCAGTATGAGAAGTTCTACAAATCGCTTGGATCTTGTTTCGTGGCAGCTGGAGACTACAATGCAAAGCATGCGTACTGAGGGTCGCGTCTTGTAACACCTAGAGGTCGAGCTTTGTTTAATACAATTTCAAAAATGGGCTTAGATGTTATTTCGAGTGGGGAGCCCACTTACTGGCCTAGTGACGTACGAAAAATTCCGGATGTTATTAATTTTGGCGTAATGAAAAATATTTCTAGGGATTTAATTAATGTTGAAAACTTCTCTAGATCTCTCCTCCGATCACTTCCCCACTATCGTTACAATTTGTAACCCACTAAGATGTGACTTACCTCACCCATATATGAAGATGACCAATCGTGTTAATTGGCTGGAATTCAAAAAATATCTTAGTAGTCATTGCACCTAAAATATTGCGTTAAGAACACCCAATGACATTGAAACTAACATTGCCAATCTTAACGAAATTATTAAACAGTTTGCTGAACATGCCACTACCTCCCATCCGCAGTCTGGGTTTAATAAAATTTATTCCAGGGATACTGAACATCTCGTGTGTGAAAAAAGAAGAGCTATAAGGGAATGGCAACAGCACAGATCACCCCAACATAAACTCAGACTTCAAGAGTTGCTTGCATCTGAAAAAACTGCAGCTCTTAAAAATTATTTGGAAGGTCTTGATGTCACACCAACATCTAATTACTCTTTGTGGCGCGATGCTAGGAAGCTTAAAACACCCGTTGAGCTTAAGCCACCTCTGCGCACATCTACCGGAGGATGGGCAAGAAGCTATACGGAAAAACGGAAAATATTTGCTGAGCATTTAAATGCATGTACTGGTGTTGCTTATTTGCCGAGAGTAGTTGCTCTACCATCTCGAGCCTTAAAGTTTAAGATGCGTGATGTATGTACATGAAGTAATTGCTGAACTCAAGCCAAAGAAAGCTCCAGGTATTGATGGAATTAGCAACAAGATGCTGATGAACTTGCCGCATATTGCAATAAGAATCTTGCTGTTTATTTCTAATGGCATATTACGACTGGAGTACTATCCACAACGCTGGAAGCTTGCTAAGGTCAAAATGATTCCAAAGCCGGGCAAAGATCTTACTAAAGCTGAGTCATATAGGCCAATTAGTTTGCTGTCAACTATGTCAAAACTCTTCGAAAAGCTGCTCATGACAAAATTGTCCCCAACCTTAACTGATAGTGGGTGCATCCCAGACTATCAATTTGGTTTTAGAAGTCAGCATAGCACCATTGAACAAACTCATAGATTGGTTCAATTTATAAGAAAAACATTTGAGGAAAAGAAGTATTGTTCTGCCCTGTTTGTTGACGTTTCTCAGGCATTTGATAAAGTGTGGCATGAAGGTCTAATTCTAAAATTAAAATCATATCTACCAATAAATTTAGTGAATTTATTAGATAGTTACATTACTACCCGGAAGTTCACGGTTGTGGAAGGAGAATTCATGAGTGTGCGCGAATCTATATCATCCGGTGTGCCACAGGGGAGCATACTGGGGCCAGTTTTGTATTTGATCTATACTTGTGATATGCCTTTGAGCAGCAATATCCATACATCTACGTTTGCCGATGATACAGCCTGCCTTACTATGCATGAAAATCCTCACGAGGCTTCCCGATATTTACAAGAACATATTACACAATTGGAAATGTGGTTGAACTTATGGAGAATTAAGGTAAATGAACAAAAGTGTGTCCATATAACGTTTACCCTACGAAGAGATACTTGTTCCCCAATTCGAATCAATAATCAAAATATTCCTCAACATTCCCAAGTGAAATACCTTGGTATACACCTTGATCGAAGGCTAACATGAAAACATCATATTGACTTTAAGCTAACACAGATGAAACTTAAGTTATCTCAAATACACTGGTTGATTGGCAGAAATTCAACAGTTAGCCTGGACTGTAAACTTTTATTATACAAGTCGCTTTTAAATCCAATATGGTGTTACGGTATCCAGTTATGGGGCACTGCTTCAGCTTCCAATGTAGAGAGAATCCAACGAAGGCAAAACAAAATTTTACTGTTAATAACATCGGCACCATGGTAAATCAAAAATTCTAATACACATCGTGATTTAAATATGCCACTAGTGATTGAAGAAATTGCAAAATACGCAGGCAAATATTTAACAAAACTCGAGTCACATCCTAATCCGCTTGCTCGTAATATTTTGAACTTTACTGGACACATCCGCTTAAAAAAGAGGGACACAAGGGCTCTATTACTCAACACGCCAGATGGGATCTCTTGAAAATACTTTTTTTATACTTTTTTATAAATTTTTTTTTCTTTTTTGATTATCACTACTTATGTATTATTTATAACTATTAACAAGTTTATGTCCGACAGTGGTCGGTCCTAATAATTATATTTTTAGATTTAAGATTTGAATACTTATTGTTAGTTCATATTTGAAGATAAATACATGTATTAAAAAAAATAAACAAGACGTCTTGGCGACATCGCTTGTTAACAGTCATATAAACGCACACCAATACATCTATCGTGCATCGTTTACAGCACGACCGCATTTATTATTGTCTCAGTATAATGCGGCCACGAGAATACATTTAAAAAACATGACGTATTTACATTTCAAGACTGCTTACGCAGGTCAGTGATGTATATCATATAATAAAATCTTGTATATATTTTTCCAAATCAAAATAAATTATATAAAAGTAGTTGGAAATGTCTACAAGCTGCTCGAACGCGAAATATTTGCGCATAAAGTATGTAATATTTCTTTATCATCATGGTCTGCTAGCATAATTTGTACTTATTCTGCATATTGTAGCATTATTTGTTTCTGCTTTTCAAGAGCAGCACAAAATCAATTGCTGCTGAATTTTTAAATCACTTTTTATTATTTAATTTTTAATTGCTCGCACTCGTAAAAATAATATAATAACATATGACAGATGAAAGAAGAAATATGTTGTAATGTGAACAGGTTTTTCCAATTTTCAGTATATTCCACGCATTCCTCAAAGATGTGAGTGAGTGTGAAAAGGCTATAACTGACAACAAACTTTTTTAATTCATATTCTGCTTGATACACGTTAAATAAAAATATGAAATTACAGGAAATAAATATAATATTTTAATTTTAGGTTCAGCCATCTTTCTCAAATAACCAGCTGCAACCACAGTCATCATTAAATGGATATATATGCTTAGAAAGTCTCAGTAAACGCACAACACCAGAAGAACTACAAAATGCAGGCAATATTGCAACATCACAAAGCATCACGAACTCACCAGTAGTCTCTACTACAATTAGTTTAAACACAACAATAATAAATGAAGGTAATACACTAGCACCAACTGTACCAAGAAATATTTTTTCATCAGTGCACACAGCATCAGTTATTACAGATCTACACGAATCTCCAACCACAGAATACAATAAGGAATCCGTAAATACAAATGGAACAGCTGCTCCAGCTGCAAATACATCACATCAAACCAATAATACTAATAATAATAATACAATTTATGGATATGTAACTCAACAACAATTAGCCAATTTTGGTACTAATGTTGCATTAGGCAGAGAAGTCAATACTTAAAATGCGAAACTTTATTCTCAATAGGTATATGTGTATGTTACATAAGTACATACACATGTACATATGTACCTACATTCTTAAATATGTATGTATGTACATATTATGTGTATTTTGCACAACTTTATATGATACAATTTAGCTTATATTGTAGTAAAATTTTGTAATTCTTAAGGTATGGTCACACTTGGCAAACATTTGCCCTTAAAAACGTAAGCACTAAGTATTAGTGAAAAACATTTTGATTCAGACGAAACAAACAACGAATAGACAATGTCATAAAATCCAATATTATTATATACGATTTAACTTTAAAAACAGTTGTCTGAATTAAAAGCATTTTCATTAATATTTAGTTACGTTACGGTTTTATGAGCAAATCTATGAGCAAGTGTGGACATACCTTTAGTGACACGACTGTAAGTCATCTTAAAAAAATACTAGTGCACGTGTGTATGTAGATATGTGGATGTATATAACTAAACTGGAATCCCTGTCGGAAATTTAAAACTAGCTTTAACCTAACTTGATTACTTTCCAATGGAAACAACTAGCTATTTTAACATTTCGATGTCCTAGGCGATAGTCAATTGTCTATCTCTGCACTACTTATCAAAAAATTTAAAATTGATTGTATTTAAGTCACCTGGTAGTCAGTAAATTTACAAAAAAATTTGCTGGTGTTCGAATTAGTATTCGAATTGCCGAATATTATGCCTTTTTTTAAACATTCGTATTCGCCAAATTAAGTCGAATACGAATAGGAATATTTTTCCAAAATAAATTAAATAAATAAATGCATAAATTCTAAACGAAATTTAAATAAATGGCTAAAAATAAATTTTAATTATGTGTTTTTAGAAATTTGTGCTTTAATGACGATGATTTAAATTTTGGGTTGTTTTTTTATTAACTTTAAAGTACGTCAACAGGAGTATGAACTTCTTTTTCCTAACAATTTCTCCATATTTCATTTTGCAGGCGCAATTATAACCCCAATTTTATGGTAATAAATTTCACATATAATATTTGTATTCGCGAATATAAAAATTTGATATTCGTTACATCACTAGGATCATTACATATTTTATAGCCAACGCGCAAAGTACCCAGCTAAAGTACCATCTGAAATAATAACAGCAAAATGTTAATATAAAATTGAAATAAATGATTAAAAAGAATACCGGCTTAAACTCATTTTCCATACAAATTGACACAAAAACAGCCCCAAAAATCAGTCGTGAGCAGTGTTGCCAGAATTTCTAAGGCTAAAATCTGCAAAATTTAAAAAATTTTCAAGAAAAAATCTTCAAAATCTGCATTTTATTTTTAAAATCTTCAACAAATCTTCAAATCAATTTTTAAAACAACTTTTTTATATTTCATTCAAAAAATTTACATGTGTAACATAAATATTTTTTCATTAACCCATATTCATGACATTTAAACTCGGGTTAAAATGTATTTTATTTAAATTTTTTAGAAAAAATTTCTTAAAATAACTTTTAATCACATTTAATTTTTTTATTAATATAAGCCTTTAATGTTGGCAGAAAGTGCATTTCGTTTCTGCTTAAGAAACTCATTAGCAGCCTTCACCCAGAAACTTTTTTAAATACAGTAAAAAATTGCATATGTTTATAGAACGACTATCAATATGTTATTAAGAAATAAGTACACAAACATAAAATTTATTTCGAGTTCCAAAATGGTTAACAAACAAATTTTCAATCAAGCGAAAATCTTCACAGGCTAACATTTTCGATTTTGAATCCATTATTATTTTCTCATTAGCTTTTTTACAATGAGATGCCAAATTGGTTGAAGTCTGCTGATGAGTTTAGCGGCTTTTCCACACGCAAAATTTTCTTTGCAAAGCCTTGAGTTTGTTGAAGAAAAAATAATATAGAATAAGATCTATTTCTTCTCTCCTACAAACTCAAGCCTTTGCAAAGTAAACTTTGCTTGTGGCAAAACTGTCTTTCTTTAGGAGAAACGAAATGCATATAACCAACAAACAAATAAAAATTATTTATAGTTATGTGCAAAAAATATAAAATTAATGAGACAAGAAATCGGATGTATACAAAATTATACAAAAATGCATTTAATTTGTTGCCTAAATATCCAAAGGACTTTGAAGTTTTGTTTTATTCAAGTTCACTTGATTGAAAATTCTTTCCACATTTGCAAATGAATGTGGTAGACATTACATTTAGAATAAACTTAGGGCTGCAAAATCGTAATCTTAATATTGTTTTTTATCAGATATTATATTCCAGAAGCTTGCCAAAGTTACTTCTTCTTTTTCTTTAATGATGTCTTCTAAGTTAAAAAATTGTAACTCTCTAAATTATGAGTTGTTCACACATAATAGAAACAAAAAGTAGTAGCAGTAATAGGAAAAATTTTAAAAAATTCACTATAATTGTTGTTTTTACGCCAAAAATCTTCAAATCTGGATTTCGTCTTTTTGGAGGGTAAAAATCTGCATTTCTGGCAACAGTGGTCGTGAGATATAATGATTATATCATATAATCTATTTTATTTTGAGAGCGTTTTTTCTTATTCTCTCACATATAAATAGTCATCAGCGTTACCGTTGAAAATTTTCAAAAAAGTGGCACAAAAAGTGGATTTCTAAGAAAAAAGTGGAAACTTCAAACTGGAAAAAAATTAAAGAAAAAAGCATATTTATTAAGCTATTTTTATTTGAAACAAGCAAAACAAAAACATTCATTTAATGAGAACTCATATACTACGTTTATACGCACCTGTTATTTGCAACTACAAACGCTAACCGACTAACTCTCAGAACAATTACTGAGGATGAGATGTATGTATACAGAAAAAGAATATAATACCGGCAGTTTAAACAGCTAGTTGAGTATTTACAAATATTTTATTTGCAAACAAGACGAGTATAAACGTGGTGTAGATAGCTACTAGGGTATTCAATCGGTTTACCGTTAATCGGTTAATTACTACCCGATTAAATGATCGTTTAATTTTAAATCGGCTTTTTCGATTAACGGTTAAACCGGTTAATTTCCGTCGATTAACCCACGTGAATTTTTTGTTTCATATTTTGTAGTATTATGACGTATTTTTTGTGTTTCGTATTATATTCAAAATGTATGTGCTTACAAATTATTTTTCATACAAAAAAGAAGTATTTTCATTGATCTTAACTTAAGTAAAAGTTCAAAATGTTGGACGTGGCAAAAATAGATTTAAGTAAATATTCTACTATGTACTCTTATTGAACTAGAGGAAATTATTAAGTTTTTGCTTAATAATTTAATAAAATCCAATAGTACTGTTGCCAACGATTTAATTAAGGATTACATTTAATGAGCGTCAAATTCAATTATTTTATACCCACAATCTGAAATATTTCCTTGCAGCAACAGTATTTTAAAATATAGTACAAAAACGAAAGTTAAGCAATTCAGAAATGAATTTTTTTGCAGAACGTTCGTCGCTGAGCTGTGCCAGTATAGGTATTGTGATGACCCGCCAACAGAAGGAACTATTCATATTAATTAAAGAAATGTTCTAAAAAAATAATTTAAAAAACAGAACTCTAAGGGCGTAATAAAAAATCGTATATGTTTAGAGAAAATTAGGGGAAAGCTGAGAAACTAGATATTCTGTATAATAGACTGCTTTCGATTTCCTCATTGAAATCTTATGTGTGTGTCTTTTTTTCGTTTCACTAATAAACTTAAATTAATAAATAATTTATGCAGTTTTTTTTGTTTAAACTAATTGATTTATTAAAAAACTTTATTAATCGGTTAACCGGTTACTACTGAAATTAACAGATTATTAACTGGTTAAGCCGAAACCTAGATTAATTAATCGAGCGATTAACCGATTAAAGCAAACCCCCGATTAATTGAATACCCTAATAGCTACTAAATATAAAAAAACATAAAATTTATCATAATAATAAAACAGTGGTCAAACTGCGGCCTTTGATTTCGATCGAAATTCCAATAGAAAATACATGGAAATTTCGTTCGAAATCTAATGCCGTAATTTGCCCCAGGTCTTAAGGTTTACATAAAATCAAAGAATACATAAATACATTTGTGGATATGGTTTATTTAAAAACCAGTATAATTCAAAAAATTTACTTAACCATTAAAAGTTTTTATAAAAATGTTCAATTTCGATTCTGAAGATTATAATACGAGTATTATTCTTTTTAGGCATTATGAATAGTTCTGTTTCAAAAAGGAAAAAGTGCTAAGTCGAGATAATCTAATTTTGAGTTAATGACACCTCCGTTATCTGCATATTCGAACGTACCCCTGGTCAAAATCTCAATTAATTTTTGTAGTTTTTCAAGAAGTTGTAGCGCAATGACTTGCGACTTATCTTTTTGGACTGTATTACTTATAGTGTGTAGAACGATGTTTGCTTAAAAAAAATAAAGGTTAACAGAGAATTTTCCAATTTATCTGTAAAAGAAATAAATTTCTTAAAATCGATTTGAATGCTTAAAAGTTCTCTCCTGCAAATCAGAAAAATATGATTTGAGCACTTTTTCCTGATTGCCACAGAGTTATTAAATACCTTAAGTACCTATTCTTTTGAAATTGTACATCTGCATGTGTTAATAAGTTCTTCACTTGTAATCCATTCTTCCAAATCGGACTGGCAATTGTCTACTTTCAGTATATTTGATAATTTTTTAGTAAAGCTAATTTATGTTCATTCTTTATGTGTTTTATTTCATTTTATTTTATAAACATGAAGAAATAAGGTGGAACTTGTCGACTTTGCAACTGCTGAATACTTTTGAGTTAGGGTTATAAACTCTTTAAAAAAACACGATTGTTTTAGTGAGTTGATCAAAATATAACTAACTTTATTTTTAATTTTCTTGGTTCTTATATGCTAATTACAAATATGTATTTTTATTTACTAAGAAAACAATTCTCTGGAAAAAGTTAAGTTTGCAATTATTTGTTTTTTGGTAATTTACTATCCTCACAAAAACATAAATGTGAAAAATGGCCAAGTTCCTTTCCTAAATTTCGGCATTTAAAAGTAGTGAGATAAAAATTTTAATACCTATCACTGCAATATGGTATGTATTATATAAATTTGTAATCGGAAGGGTGTTATATAATTTATAGATAATCTGCTTACTTGACAACATTTTTCCCGATATAAAGAAATGAACAAATATACACTATTTTCTCCATTCTTAGAAGAGTAAAAATATTGTCAAGTTAACAATCGGTGCTTTCAGAATATTCCTGTTCGTAAATCCTTTAACTTAAATTCTTAATTTTGAGCTTAAGGTGCGTGTCCATTCCCCTAATTGAAACTTCCAAGATTTTAAATCTTTTTTGGTGATTTCTAATTTAGATTTGTTTGTGTATTGGCCGTTATTTGTTATGGCCGTTACCTCTCTCTGTCACTTTTTTAAATTCAAGAATTTGTTGTGAGCAGCGCTCAATTATCATCGTACCCTTTTAAGATGATAACTTTTAGTTAAGGCTTCAGTTAAAACCTTCAGTTCAAGATTATCGTGGCCCCTGTCACTCTACTTTGATTTAATTTTTATGGGTGTATTCCCGCCCACTTTTTCTAAATACATTTTTTGGCAGTGCCAATCATACGTGTCAAGTTTCGTTGGAAGCGGATATTAATATTTAAATAAATAGTATATTTAAATCTGCTTATCCGAAGTACATGAAAAAGGAGCTTTAAATTGTATGGGCGTGCTAACACCCACTTTTTCAACGAAATTTTATAACTTTCCATTATTCCAACATTTGTGCCAAATTTCAATAATATCGCTTGAGATAAATATTTTAAATTTGCTCTTTTAATTGTGTGCTTTATTGGAATAGCCCCGCCACTCTGGTCACAATCTCCGGGTTTTCAGATTTTTCTAGTTAGTTGCTAAAATAGACCTACTTGTTTATCAAATTTCAGCTTACTAGCGTACATTTCATTTATTATTTTTCTTATGGGCGTGATACCGCCCACTTTTTTAATCACCATAACTGCTGTAGCCATTAGTTATCTTTCTTGTCGAGTTTCGTTTGAAAACGGATACTAATAAATATATAAATATGAAGTATATTCAAATGTGCTGACCCGAATTACATGAAATAGGAGGCATAAATTGTCTGGGCGTGTTAATGCCCACTTTTTCAACGAAAATGTATTGCCTTGTATTATTGCAACATGTATGCGAAATTTCAATAAAACCGCTTGAGTTTAACACCTTAGATTTGTTTTTTTATAATCTGTGCCTTATGGGAGCATCCCCGCCCTCCTAGGTTAAATTTTTGGGTTTTAAAATTTTTCTAATAATTTGCTAATCTATAACTACTCGTTTATCAAATTTCAGCTCACTAGCGCAAATTTGAATATTTATTCTTATGGGCGTGTTCCCGACCACTTATTTTAACACCGAATTTTTTTGGCTAGTAGTTATCTTTTCTGTTTAATTTCGTTGGAAACGGATACTAGTAAATACATAAATATTACATTTAAATGTGCTTACCCGAAACACATGAAATAGGAGGCTTAAACTGTATAGGCGTGTTAACGCCCACTTTTTTCAATAAAAATTTAAAGCCTTGTATTATTGCAACATGTGTGCCAAATTTTAATAAAATCGCTTGAGTTAAGCGCCTTAGAAATGTTTTTTCATTTCTGAGCATTAAGGGCGTAGCTCCGCATACTTGGTTAACATTTTCAGGTTTTCAGATTTTTGTTTGGTGAGTGCTCATTTAGTTCTACTTGTGTACCAAATTTAAGCTCACTAGCGCAAATTTTAATTTTTATGCATGTAGCCCCGCCCCCTAGTTAAAATTTTTGGGTTTTCAGATTTTTCTAGCTCACCTAGATCTACTTGGGTAACAAATTTCAGCTTTCTAGCTATAGCGGAAGTGTTTCATCAATTTGATGAGTGTATCAGTGGTCAGTGAGTATGTCTTAAAATATGCACTTTTTGCACCTCCATATCTCCGGAACCTTTCATTGTAAAACTTTCAAACTTCGCATATGAGGTTACATGAATTTATTCTAATTATGATTTTATTATCTTACGATTGCGGGGAACAAAGTTATGAGGGGTTAAAAACAGCTCGAATGGCTTCCTGTAAATATACACAATGCGTGCATTGGCCGGAATTTGGCCCGGCGCACTACCGTGCACCGAGATTTTTTATTGATTTTTTGGAGTTGCATTTACTTTATTGTATTTTCGTTTATTTATATGGGAACGGAAATGCGAGTTAACAAATATTACTTTAAATTGTGCTATTGATATGGTTTTTTAGGGGAGTGATGGGAGATATTATAACACCCCCACCGTTAGTCTGAGGCTCCGCCGAGGAAGCAATAAGGTTTCTTGTTTTAAGTGTTCTTACGTAAATTGTGATAAAGATAATAATTAAAATAAAAGAAGTTCCTATACTACCCCCGGTATTTATCAGGGTGCTTTTTAAAAATTTGGTATTAACAATTTTTATGGTTTCATTAAAATGTATCCCCCTTATGCAAAAACGAATGTTAAATTTAAAGTTGGTTTAACAAACGAATTTTGTATGGCAAAACCGGTTTTAAAGCATGCTTTAACTTTAACAATCGTTTTTGCATAAGAGCATATATCTTTAACATCTAAGTCAGTAAGTTGAAAATTTTTTTTTTTTTTAATATAAACTTTTCCAGGACAAATATTTCTCTTGTATTTACTTTAAAATTTTCATAAGTCATTAGTTTTGTTTTAACAATACAGTTTTCGAATTTTATTAAATAAGTTTTAAATTTTTGTAGTTTATATGGATGGTTACAGTTAGTTTCAATTTTATCTTGATAGTGTTTGAATACAAGTAAACAAAGGTAAATTTCCTTTTCTTCTGACTCTTTTGTTAATTTCGTATTACATTTAGGTTCGAGATTTTTGACAATACTCGTTAGACAATTATCATTTATGTTTCCAAGTTTTTATATTCTAATGTGTTTGGTTTATATACTTCGTTGTTTTGAATAAGAACAGTGTTTTTGTTCAGTAATAAGGTTCTATTTTTATCATCGGGAATTGGTTAAAATACTACTTCTGAAAAAGATTCGTTCAAAAATCTTGGAACATTTAATGTTAATAGAATGAGGTTTTCTTTGTATGGTAGGGATACTTTCGTCTGAATGTAAGATTCTATGTTTCCTATAAAATTTAATTCTTCCTCTGTTAGTATGTCTGAGGGAATTATCCCTAATTTTGAATTAAAAATAACGTGTCCGATCTGTAAAAATAGGGTTTCGTCTTTTAAGTCGAAAATTTTATTCTGCGTCTCTGTTTTGAATTTGTTTACATATGTCTGTATTATTTTCTGCTGGCTATTTATGTGGTCCGTAATATTTGATATCTTGGTTGACATAGAAGTGCTCAAATATGAGACTTAGTCTAACGCTGTCATTGTGTCTCTGTTATTTTTTTCGAGGTTTATAATTCTGTCGAAAATTTGTTTTTCGTCGTCACTGTCCATTGTGCCTACCATAAATTTTAGTCCCTTGCCTATTGCGTTCACTAATCCTCGTCTTTGTTTAAATCTAGGTGTCAAAATTTTTATCTTCGTCCTACATATTTCCATGTGTTGATTTACGCTTTCCAGTAGTGAAGTGATATTTGTGTAAGCATCCGAAAGTTTATGGATATTATCCTGTAAAAAATTGACTGTTTCTATATACTGCGTAGTATTGATAGCGTGAATTATCCTAATGTATTTATCGATAATTTCTACGTCTCTTATCTTAATTGGTATATAGCCATGATTATCAGATAGGTCTTGAATGTCGAGGTATTGTCAGTAGGCAACTATAAAAAGAAAAATCCAAAGTGTCATCTGGAAAGATTGCATATTATATATATATGTATGTATATTCGGGGGAGTATTATTATTTAACTTTTATTTTGGGGTTATCTCTATCTTTAAATTTCTTACTTCGTCTGATATGGATTTTATAAAACTTATGCCCTGTCTTAACGTGGTCGACGTGGTCGTCATCGGTTTTCTTACTATCTATCTTCCTTTATCTCCTATGGTTTTCACCCCCTCTAATCTCTTTGATATAATTTGAACTATCCTCTATTGTCACATCTTTCCTATCTTTATTCAATTTGCCTATGTATTCCTCTCTTTTTTTAATCTTATATGCCTTATATGCTCATTTATGGTATAGTGTAGACGTTCTTTGTCTGCATTGGAAGTGTGGTTACTGCTTGAGGTAAAGTGTGTATTAATTTTTTCTTCATTGAGGAATTCGCGCATTGGAATGGCTTTAAACCCTAGCTCATTGTCTACAACTATTTTTTCTATCTTACCAAATGTATTTATGTACTGTAGTAGTTTAATCCTAAATTATCTTGTATGCGACTGCATGTTTTGTAAATTTGTCAGTTATTGTTATTGGGTTGTATATTTTGTCATTTAGTTCCCCGTAGACAGCTTCTATTCCCCTGTGATTTTTACTTAAATGTACTTTTTCTATAGCATCAGTCAGTTCCTCTTCGTCTTTGATGTCTCTAAGCAGTTTGGTACATCTTATTATCCTAAATTTGTTATTATTTGAAAAAAGTTCTATATATACGTTGTCCAGAGTGTTAAAAAATTCATTCTCTATGTAAATTGCATCTAGTTGGTTTGGAATTTGGAATTAGGCTCCTTAATTGAAAATAGCCATGTGAGAGGTTTGTGGTCTGTTTCTATTTTAAACTGTCTTCCAAAGAGGTATGGGCGGAAATATTTGGTAGCCCCGACGATGGCCACATTTCGATAGTACAAGTCGCGTAGCAAATGGGGTGGTTACCCTGAGAAAGTATTTTCCCTAGTGCAAAATTGCTGGCATCCGTAGTAAGTGTGAACTCTTTCGAGAAGTTTGGATAAGCTAGAATTGCGTGGTGGGCTAGTAATGTTCTAAGGGTATTGAAACTCCCTATGTATTCTGGGTCATCAATGTTCATTTTAGTGTTCTTCTTCAAGTACTTGGTCATATGCTTAGCTATCCTGAAATAATTCTTTATAAATTTTCTATAGTATCCTCTTAGTCCAAGAAACTGTTCTATTTTCTTGGGACTTTTAGGTACCGGGAAGTTTTTAATGCAATCTATCTTTTTATGGTAAGCTTTTATTTCAAGAGGTGTCACTATGTATCCAAGGAATTCGGTCTCCCGTTTAAAAAACTCCGATTAATCTAATTGAATTTTAAGGTTAGCTTCTTGTAAGCGTTGAAAAATTAGATTAATTGAATTAATATGTTATTGTAGGGCGGTGGAAAAGATGATTATGTCATCTAAGTAAACTAGGCAAATTTTTTTAATGTAGTTTTTAAGGACATTATTCATTAATCTCTGGAATGTCGCTGGGGCTGTTTTCAACCCGAACGGCATTCTAATGAATTCGTAATATCCTCCCTCTACGGTGTAGACAGTATTGTGAATATCTTGTTCCCCAACTTCGATCTGATGAAATCATTTGGCCAAATCCAATGTGGTGAAATACTGGCATCTTCCCAGTTTATCAAGGATTTCATCGATGTTATGAATTGTTAGGAATTTTTATTTTTATTATTATTTTTATTATTTATTAATAGTGGGTTTGTTAAGTGAATTCTTTTGGGATGGCAAATCCCAGGGTTTAAAATTGAATCTGTTGCTCCTGTGTCTATAATTAATCGTATGTGTCCTAACTTAGTCTTGATTGCTATAGACGGTAGTTTGCCCCCGAGGCTGGAGCCCGAAAATGTTCTGATAGTTTTAGTTTGCCTATATCCATAGGTTCCGATGGGTGTCTGAAGTTCTGTCTGTTCGGAATGAAAGGTAGGTTCAATGGGGTTTGATTATATGGATTCCGATGTGGGTGTTGGGGGTGTCGGTATTGTCCCTGAAACGTTCGAGGAAAATTTGTTCGTTGGTCATTTAAAGGTTGTTGTTGGTTATATCTGAATTGGTCATTAAAAGGTTGTTGTTGGTTATATCTGAATTGTGTGTTGTTCATGGGTTGGTTCTGGAAATATCTTCGTTTGTTATTAAAGTCTAGACGTTTGTTTGGTTGCGAGCTGTTTCTTTGGTGCAAGTTATTATTGTCCATCGAATAAACATACCCGGCTTGGAAGAGAATGTCCTTTGCTCCTTCTAAATCTGCTGGGATTCGGCAATATAGTACTGATTTCATCGGTTCGGGCAGTTTACTTTTGAAGATGTTCAATGCGATGTGCATGTTATTGCACTTTGTCTGGTGGTTTCATCTTCCGCTAATATGATGCTTATTTTGTTATTTAGCCTTTGTAGTTTATTTTTTATGTCTTTATAAAATTCCACTGTATTAGTTTTAAATGTTACACTCATTAACTCATCTAAACATTTGCAGAATGTTCTTTATTTCTGGCCAAGAGACGGCGTGGCACATGATACAATTATACTAGGTACATGCACAAGCCCAGCCTGTCACTGTATACATTGCACCTAGTTGTCAAACTTTGTTTACAAGCTGCAAAAATGTTAATGTATGTGTGTAAATAAAATGATTACAGTGTTGCCAATGAATTTACACATGGATGTGTCTCCAATTACACATTGAAGAAAATAACACTACACATCTTTTGTGTAGGTTAAAATTAAAACAATAATAAATAAAAATAGAACCCAAAGTAGAATTACACACCTATTATACAAGAATTTAATTGCATGACCTACACATGTGAGTATAAATTACACACTGTCTAACTACACCCATATTGGCAACACTGAATAACTATAATCATGCAGGAATGCCGCGTCTGCAATTCTACTTTAGTTACCCTGTAATTGTTATTTTTATAAACAAAAGACAGTTGTTTCCGACAATTTAGGGTTTGTTTATACCAACAAAATGCATGTTTTTTGGTGTTGTAATTTTGTTGTAGTTCTGCATGTACCTAGTGTAATTGTATCATGGCGTGGCAGTTAATTTCGATAGTCTGCCTGGCTTTTCCTTTAAGCTTTGACTTGATTATGTCCGAAAATAGTAACTGTGATAGATCGTCAAACGTGCGCAAATGCGGGTGTACCCTAACTTTGAGAGTAGTGAAGGTTTGTAAGTCCCTATGGTGCCCATTGAACTCTGGTAAATTACTCAGGTATTTTAATGGGTTTATTGTTAGTCTGTTAGCTTGGTCTACTACCTGGTCTACCATTTTTGTAATTATTGTCTTTCCTTTTGGTTCTCTATACACTAATATGTTTTAATCTTCCTTTCTTAACTAAATATTTCTTTCTTGCAATTTTCTTTATTAATGTTATCTGACGAGAGTATCTCTCCAAGATTTCAATATCTTTTTCCTTTGGAGTATACAAAAGAATCCTCTCTATTTCTAATTCTTTTGTAATTTTCTCCCTTATATTCATTTAATACTTACAGGATATTAAGTTTTCATTGATATTGTATATATATGGGAAATTTATAAACCAAAAATAAATCTTAATCTTAATGTTGATTTGGTGTGGATTGGCATCGAGGGCGTCTGATTCCTTTGAGTTCTGGTTCTACTCTTAGTTGTATTGTTACTTGGAGAAAATGTTGTATTTCTCCTTGAAGAGTGTTGTCACTTGATGGTGAAGCAAAAAAAAATTTTTGTTGGATCCAGATGTTTTTATAAAATTCTCCACTTGTTGAATTAAGGATATTGATTTTTCAGAATGTATAAAACTTTCCACTTGTTGAATTAAGAATATTATTTTTATTTCAGAATGTTTTTATATTTTTATAAAACTTTTCACTTGTTGAATATTGTTTTTATTTTTCAGATTGTTTTTATATTGTTTCTTTTTATTTTTCAGAATATGTTTATAAAACTTTTCACTTGTTGAATTAAGAATATTTTTTTTTATTTTTCAGCATGTTTTTATATTAAGGATTATTGTTAAAAAAAATTTTTTGGAGTTTTTACCAAGGGATTTTTGATATCCTATGTATGTTCATCTACGATCTTTCGTAAGATGAATAAAAACTTGGATTTGTTCACGGTTTTGTGCACCGGTACCGCACTAGAAATTTAAAGTTCGTGTTCTACCGCGTAGATAAAAAAATCTCTTGTTTTCTTATCCTTTAAATATTGTGTTCACTGTTTGAAACTTTATTTTTATTAACGTTGGGTAGAACTTGAAGTATCCTACCGACTGCGCCACTTTTGAGTTCAGGTTATGAACTCTTTAAAAAAACACGATTGTTTTAGTGAGTTAAATATAACAAACTATATTTTTTATTTTCTTGCTTCTTATATGCTAATTACAAATATTTATTTGTATATACTAAGAAAACAATTCTCTGGAAAACGTTAAGTTTGCAATTATTTGTCTTTTGGTAATTTACTATTTTTTATTGATTTTGTGTATTTGCATTTACTTTATTGTATTTTCGTTTTTTTATATGGGAACGGAAATGCGAGTTAACAAATATTACTTTAAATTATCCTATTGATATGGTTTCTTAGCGGAGTGATGGGAGATTTTATAGCACTGAATCTGGATATTTTTTTGCGATTAATTTGGCTCTTGACTTAAACGAGTAGTTGCAATTTATCATTTTTAAAATAACCTTCATTTCAGCAATAGCCACTTTCTTCCAAAATTGGTGTTTTTGTGGCTGTTTCAGCATGATATTCCAAATGATTAATTTGGCAGATGAGCAACTGATTGCAGAAAACGCAAATTGGATTTTTGGTATCTGCATCCATAGACTTTTGTATTAATTTTTTCGATTTTGCTGGCTTTTCCGATGAACTAATTTCATCGGAACTTAAATCAAAAGCATTACTTCATGATAGCAATTCCTTAAATTAATTAATTTTAATTAATTAATTTCAATTTAATTTTGGTTTGGTTATGCCTATGGCATTATGGCGTTATGGCGAGTCACCTATAATCAAATACAGTGTTATCCATTAGTTGGGTTCGAACGGCTGTTTTCTATGGCTATGGTTATGTCACGTCTGATCTAACCTTTAGCTTTAAGGCAGAATTAACCGGCTGTAAATGTAAATGTGTCATTTTGCTTTGTAAAATCTAACCTGAGATTGCACATCGTGTGTTTGTTTTTTGTTAATATACATATCGCTCATTTACTTCAATAGTGGCATAACTCAAAAAATGGGTTTTTTGAGTTAATAATGCAGAAAGATTCGGCATTTCGTATTTTATCTTGTGTAAAAATTTCATGCAAATAGCTTGTACCATCACCTCCTGAGAGAAGATTTTTTTTTCATTTCTCCATTGAGTTGTATGCAAATTGAAAACTTAAAACGCGTTTTCTGCAAAACTGGTTTTTTTGAGTTGTGCCACTATTGAAGCAAATGAGCGATATATGTATGTATACCCTGCAGATAAAAGGAGTAGTATGTGGTCAGAAATATACTAGTTGCTTTTGAATTCAGACTGGTTGCACATCTGTTTTTTTTTCATACAACTATCGACTTTTACATTGAGTTGTCATAGGAGCACAACTAGTTGTTTTGTGTAGAGTTGCATACTAGTTGAAGGACTAGTTGCTGTTATACTAGTTTATATCGATGCCTGTTATGGATACTTTTGTACTACTATTTTATAAAATAGTTTTATATCAGTATTCTATAAACCTGGCCATGTTGCTTTTACTCATTTTTCATTTAAAAATATATATGTATACATATACACAATTAAAAGCACTTAAGGTACCAATACACTACATGTTTTTGCTTGTGTTTTTTTTTCAAGTTTACAATTCACATGTTTTTTTTTGTGTATGTCAAACTTGATTAATTTACATACGGTTTTTAATTTTTGGTCACCACCTTGTATGTACAATTACACGTGACATCGGCCATGATTGTTTACAACAGCTGATATGTTCAGCATTAAAGCCGCTGGAAATTTCTTTGGTAGCGTTGTTGAAAAGCCGGCGTCACAAATATTTATTTAAGTTTTTTTCTTTTTAATCTGCAAAATATGGAGCTTGTATCAACAATTGTTATATACTTTATATCATTGTTATTAAAATTTTAAAATTCCATACAAAATAATTAATTTATCACTAATGCAAATACTTTAGACGGACGGCTAATGATATCGGAGACATTCAACCGTCGATAAATGTTTTCACATGGCATAGACATTTGAAAACACATGTGTGAACATAAGAAAATTGAACATACTCTAATTGAAAATTTGTCTGGTTTTTTTGAGTTTTTGAGGTCACCAACTACATGTTTTTACCGAATTATCTAAAATTTGGCAGGAGCAATGTAAAAAACATGTAGTGTATAGGCACCTTTACTGCGTATTTAAATTTAAATGAAACTTATCCGCCGCCAAAATAAAATATTAGCTGCATTCCATTTTACAATGGAAATATTGCACAAGCAAAAAATTATTTTTTTTCATGTATTTTACATGACAACCAAAAGAGAGAGAAAGAGACAGCGCGTCGCTTGTAGAAAAGTGCAGCCGATATTTCATCAAGCTTCTTATTTCTGTCTCTTTATAACTAGTATAGGACTGCTCCAAAACGTAACTACTCCAAAAATTAGCAACAGGGTATATGCACGTATGAATATGTAAAATATAAATGTGTGCGTACAAACTAGTGATGTAACGAATGTCAATTTTTGATATTCGCGAATACGAATATTTCAAACGATATTCGCGAATACGAATACAAATATTTGAAACGATATTCGCGAATATGAATAAGAATATTTAAAACGATATTAGCGAATACGAAAATTATATGCAATATGAAATATTAAAGAATTGTTATGAAAAAAGACCACACTCTTGTTGGCGTACTTTAAAGTTAATAAAGAGTACCCAAAATTTTAAAGATCGTCATTGAATAATATTTAAAAATCATACAAAGCCCAAATTTCTATAAAAAATTAATGTATTTGTGCAAACTAAAATTTTTATTCATTTATTTAAATTTCGTTTAGGATTTATGCATTTATTTATTTAATTTCTTTGAAAAAATATTTGTATTCGCCTGAATTTGAGGAATACGAATACATTCGTATTCGCCTACAAATGACCGAATATTCGACAATTCGAATACGAATATTCGCGCATCACTAGTAGAAACATACACACAAGCCTAAAAAAAATATTTTTTAATAATAATACCAATAAAAATAATAAAATGTACCTATGATCATAACAATTATAATGATAATAAAAATATAAATATTTTTATAATTATAGTACGTAGTAATGTATGTATGTATTTATAAAGCTAAAATTGTAATTTAACTAAAAAGCAAAGTCATTACATTGTTTGTAAGTATAAAATAATGGTTTGATACTATTTAAATAATATTCGTACTTTTTTCACACAATCAAATATAATGTGAGGATATTTAATTCTCATCAAAGTTTCGAACAGCTGTTTTGGATTTTATTTGATTTTTTGTTACTGATAAGCATCCAGCAAACAAAAAGTCCTATGTTCGTGCTCCTGTTAAAAATTGCACACATGTATGCATATATATTGTTGTATATAAATTGTTACTTTACTATTTAATACTTTAATTTATATAATAGAAGTATGCAATGCTTTTACTTTAACATTTGTAATGAAAATTTATTCAAATTTTTTCATTATTCTTTTAATAAAACTTGTGTAAGAAACATACAAAATTATTCTTTGTGTCCGCCATATTTTATATATATATTGTTTGTGAGTAAAAAAAATTATTATAAGTAGGTACGAACATTAATAAGAAAAGGATAAAACGAGAAAAAGAAGACATTCTTGGAAATTAAGAAGCCAATTGCTTCGCCTTTCCGAACAAGTTGCTCAAAATCTGTTCTGGTAATGTACAACGACAAATATTATAAATAGAGACTTGAGCGTTACAGCTGCTATTACAATTATTATAATTGAGTTTATTTAAATAAATTTATAATAATTTTTTAAAATGCGCCTAGGAGACATTTTCGTTCTAAAAGGTGACTTTTTTCAAAAACTCACAATTAGTTTTTTCTAACAGGCTAAGGGCCATTATTATAACTTGTCTTTAGCTAAAGATAGGATGTTATTGGATGGATAAACACTTTTTCATTATTACAACTTCATTTTAAGAAAACGTGAGCGATAAGCTAAAGACAAGTTCATCCTACCTGTAGCTTTTATTGTGAGGTATAGTCATTTGAACTTGCCACATTTTCGCCACTTGCCACACTTTCTACTTTATAAAACAAAGCCAAATTTATTTGGTCAAAATATGGCATAAAACAAAAGCAATACAACACAAAACACATAAGAATAATAAAAAAAAACAAAATAATTGACAAAAATATTTTCATTATGTTTGTAATTTGACAAATAAACAAAAGCAAGTTGTCACTAATAATTTTTAACAAACAATATCCACAATATCCACAGAATTGTTGCCAACAACCAAACATTTTATTATTTATTTTATCGGACAGTTGTAATAATGGAAAATTTTAAAGGTCACTTTATAGTTAAGTTTTGCTAAAGTTAGGTATAGCTATCCGAAACATTATCGTTAAGTCATAATAATGGCCCTAAAACTTGCAATCAAAAGAAAACAGATTAGAATAGTTTCAGCGAAATTATTAAAAAATCTTTGATTAATGAAAAGATTACTATTTTATATTTACTTATATTATTTGCTTATAAGCTCTATTGCATACGTATGTATGTATGTTCTCATACCTACATATACATTTCAATCAAAATGAATTCACGGATTTAAATATTATAAATACTTATGTATGTATGTACATTAGTGATGAGCGATAACGTGATTTTTTAATAATGTTGCTCCTTGTGAATGTGATTTCTAAATCGCTGTTCTCTTAAACTGTGACTGTGATAACAGTTAGCAGTATTTCGTTTGTAGCAGTTCTCTTATTTTGAGAAAATCTAATAAGAAGAGCAGCAGTGAAATTAAACTGTGACTCGTATAAAAGGCAGAGAGACTAAAATTGCAAATATGAACATGTGAGATGTACATAGTTGCCAGAAAAGACGATTTGACGATTTTTTGTATCGACAAAAGCTAAAGGTATAAAAAATTTCATGTGGTAGCCTTATCTAATGTTAAGTAAGCATATAAGAACAATCACAGTTTGTTTAAAAGAACTATATATTTCGAAAACCTGTTACTTGATAAATTCAGTCACAGTTGTGATTACTGATTTTTCAATCGCTGTGAAAAAAGAACAGGTTTCAAAATATCGCTCAACTCTAATGTTATGTACATGAATTTTCACGCTTGAATTCAAATAACTCCTAATTTAAAATCAAAAATGCGTGTTTACTGGGCACAAAGTAATTAGTATGTATGTACATATGTACGTAAGTCATCCTTCTCGTTGTACCTTCATAGTGAATAGTCGATTAGCGGAATTTTTCTTATATTATTACTAAACAAACAAAAAATTATACAAAAAGATATTCGTAGCGCATATTATTCGTAATAGGTACATATTGATTAAAAGCAAGACTGCGCCATTAAAACCGCTCTCAGTCCCCAGACTCGAGTTACAGGCTGCTATACTTGGAACAAGATTAGGGAAGAGGATACAGCAGGTACGTGGCATAAAAATAGACAGTCAGTTTTGATGGAGCGATTCAAAAACTGTTTTAAGATGGTTGACTCCCCTCCCAGATTTTCAATCACTGAGGACCAATACGAGAAGTTCTACAAATCTCTTGGACCTTGTTTCGTTGCAGCTGGTGACTACAATGCTAAGCATACGTGCTGGGGTTCGCGTCTTATTACGCCTAGAGGTAGGGAGTTGTTCAACACAATTTCAAAAATGGGTTTGGATGTTATTTCAAGTGGGGAGCCTACTTACTGGCCTACTGACGTACGAAAAATTCCGGATGTTATAGATTTTGGCGTCATAAAAAGTATTTCTAGGGAATTTATTCACGTTGAAGCTTCCCTAGATCTGTCGTCTGATCACTCTCCCACGATCGTTACAATCTGTAGTCCACTGAGAAGCGCTTTACCTCACCCATATGTCAAGATGATAAATCGTGTTAATTGGCTGGGGTTTAAAAAATACCTCAGTAGCCATTGTACGGAAAATATTAACCTGAGAACACCAGGTGATATTGAATCTAACATTGAAAATCTTAACGAAAATATTAAACAGGCTGCTGAACATGCTACTACTTCCCATCCGCAGACTGGGTTTAATAGAATTTATTCTACAGACGTTGAACATCTCGTACGTGCAAAAAGAAGAGCTAGAAGGGAATGGCAACAGCACGGATCACCTCAACACAAAATCAGATTTAAAGAGTGCACTAAACGACTCCAAGAGTTGCTTGCATCTGAAAAAACTGCATCTTTCAAAAATTATCTGGAAGGCCTTGATGTCACACCAGCATCTAATTACTCTTTGTGGCGCGCTGCTAAAAAGCTTAAAACACCCGTTGAGTTTAAGCCACCTCTGCGCACATCTACCGGAGGTTGGGCAAGAAGCGATACTGAAAAAGGTAACATATTTGCTGAGCATTTAAAATCCGTATTTACACCAAATACATGTACCGGTGTTTCTGATTTGCCGACTGTAGTTGCTCTACCCCCTCGACCCTTAAAATTTACGATGTGTGATGTACAAAAACTAATTGCCGAACTCAACCCGAAAAAAGCTCCCGGTATGGATGTAATTAGTAACCAGATGCTGATTAAGTTACCTCGTACTGCAATTAGAATCCTGTTATACATTTTTAATGCCATTTTACGACTGGAGTATTATCCAGACTGCTGGAAGCTTGCCAAGGTTAAAATGATTCCAAAGCCAGGTAAAGATCTTTCCAAGGCTGAGTCATATAGGCCAATAAGTTTACTGTCAACAATGTCAAAGCTTTTTGAAAAGCTACTCATGACAAAATTGTCTGCAATTTTAACTGATAATGGGTGCATCCCGGACCATCAATTTGGTTTTAGAAGCCAGCATAGCACCATTGAGCAAACGCATAGATTGGTTCAATTTATCAGAAAAACATTTGAGGAAAAGAAGTATTGTTCTGCCGTGTTTATTGATGTTTCTCAGGCATTTGATAAAGTGTGGCATGAAGGCCTGATTTTGAAATTGAAGACATACTTACCAACAAACATTCTAAATCTTTTGGAAAGTTACATTGTTGCACGAAAATTTACAGTTGTGGAAGGACACTTTATGAGTATGCCTGAAACTATCTCATCCGGTGTGTCACAGGGGAGTATACTGGGGCCATTTTTATATTTGATTTATACTTGTGATATGAATGTGAGCAGTAGTATCCACACTTCTACATTTGCCGGCGATACCGCCTGCCTTAGTATGCACGAAAACCCTGATGAGGCATCCCGAAAACTCCAGGAACACATTAGCCAGATGGAATTATGGTTAAACTTATGGAGAATTAAGGTAAATGAACAAAAGTGTGTCCATATAATATTTACCTTACGAAGAGATACTTGTTCCCCCATTCGGATTAACAATCAAGTTGTTCCTCAACATTCACATGTGAAATATCTTGGTATACACCTCGATCGACGGCTTACATGGAAACATCACATTGACTATAAGTTAACTCAAATGAAACTAAAATTAACTCAGGTACATTGTCTGATTGGCAGAAATTCAACACTCAGCCTAGACTGCAAACTTTTAATATACAAGTCGCTTTTAAAGCCAATATAGTGTTACGGTATCCAGTTATGGGGCACTGCTTCTGCTTCCAATGTAGAGAGAATTCAACGAAGACAAAACAAAATTTTAAGGTTAATAACATCTGCTCCATGGTACATAAAGAATTCAAATATACATCGTGATTTAAATATGCCACTAGTGACTGAAGAAATTGCAAAATACGCAGGCAAATATCTAACTAAACTCGTGTCACATCCTAATCCGCTTGCTCGTAACATCTTGAACTTTACTGGACACATCCGCTTAAAAAAGAGAGATACAAGGGCTCTAATACTAAACACTCCGAATGAAGTTGCTTGAAAAATTTTTTTTGCTTATCACTACTTATGTATTATTTACAACTATCACTTAGGTATGTCTGGCATTGGTCGGGCCTATTAATTATATGTTAGATTTAAGATTTGAATACTTATTGTTAGTTCATATATGAAGATACAATAAATAAAAAAAACATGCATAAAAAAAAAGATGGTTGACTATTGATCCGAAAAAATTCCACCAGTTTGTTATGCATCGAGTCGGTGAGATTCTCGAAAACACAAACGTAGGCCAATGGAGATGAGTACCTTCCAAACAAAACCCCGCCGACCTAGCCACCAAAGTATATGCTCAATAAAACAGCCAATTATGGTTTGATGGACCCCAGTTTTTACGCACCGATACGAATGAATGGCCAAATTGTAGTGATATTGGGTCTGTGGACAAAACTGAGATGAAACAATGTGTATTAGTGATCAGAACCAACCGTTATACAAACCTTAACGTTGAATACTTCTATAAATGGAAACGCCTGTATCGTGCTGTGGCTACCTTTGTGTTGTATTGCTACCGACTTAAAGAATTAGCGAAATACAAGGTCGTGAAAGAGTATGTTGAAGTAAATTGCAAAATGATAAAAACTGCTCAAACGTTTTTGATGAAGCATGCTCAGAATTCAGAATATAGTAGCGAAATCAACAGTTTGGCCCATGGTAAGCAAATTCTAAATAATAGCAAATTAATCTCCCATAATATATATTTGGATGAGGATGGTCTTATTAGAGCCCGGGGAAGATTATAATACCTAAACATCATCATGTGACGTTTCTGTTGGTACGCCACTATCACGAACGATTTTTACACCAGTGTCATGAGACAGTGATTAATGAGATTAAAAGTCAGTATCATATACCAAAACTACGAGTTTTGTACCGCAAAGTCCGCCGATTATGTCAATGGTGCAAAATTAATTATGCTATCCCACAGACTTCGCAAATGGCTACATTACCGGTAGCAAGACTCGCAGCGTTTAAGCGTTCCTTCACCTATGTCGGCATAGATTATTTTGACCCAATAAGCGTAGCTGTTGGCAGAAGACGAGAAAAGAGATGGGGCGTACTTTTCACATCGTTCAAACAAATAAAATGGAAGTTTAACCCTCCAAGTGCACCGCACATGGGCGGTGCTTGGGAAAGATTAGTGAAATCAGTCAAAATGGTATTATATAGTATATGCCCATCGATGAAATTTAGCGACGAAAGCTTAAAAAATGCTTTATGTGAGGTTGAATTCACCATCAATTGTCGTCCATTGACTTTCGTTTCTATGGAATGCAGCGACGACGTAGCTATTACCCCCAACCATTTACTAATCGGCTCGTCTGATGGCTACAAACCAAGCAAGAATGAAAATGTTTATCTTCGACAGAGGTGGTACAAAATGCAACAGTTTGCTGATCAATTATGGCGTAAATGGCTTAAAGAGTATACACCCATAATCTCGCGACGAAGTAAATGGTTCACCAAACAACCACCAATAAAAATCGGTGATGTGGTCATTATTGTAGACGCCAACCTACCAAGAAATTGCTGTCCTAAAGGTATAGTAATCGAGGTGGTTCTAGCAAAAGACGGCCAAGTTAGACGAGCGACAGTCAAAACTAAAAACGACATTTTCCAACGACCGGCAACAAGGTTAGCAGTGTTGGACGTAAGCGGCACCTTTGAAAGTAAACTCGACCCGCCAACCTCGTTTACGGAGGAGGGAATTTGTCACCGCGAAGTCGAAAGAAAATTCAATCATTTAAACGTCTGTATCCAGATTTGTTAATTCCACTCATTCCTTATTTTCTTTTTATGAGTACAAACAACAAAATATTTTTTGTATGTTATATTACTTAATATTCTATACTTTGTATACGTTCATTTGAAAGTCAAATGTACTAACTGTTGTAAAAAACCGCTATATAAATTCATAATTATTATATTTGAAGAAAACTGTATACGATTGTTCACTTCAGCTTGATAAGTTCAATAACGCGAATGTACAAAATATTTTAAAGATCTAATTTGGCTTCTAAAATAAATTAGTAACCAAACTTATAAAAGACAGTGGTTTACTTTGAATAAAGAAGCTAGGTGCTTTTGAAATTTGTATTTTCCCATCAGTGACATTTCTTTAAAATATTTTGCTTTACTTAAAATTTTGAACATATACTAAATGGCTGAGTCACAAACCGAAAACGACAATAATTGCAAAAAGTGCGCGAGAAAAGATACTAATGAAATGATACATTGTAATATCTGTGACACATGGTATCATTTTCAATGTGCAGGAGTTGATCACAATGTGGCCGACGTAAGTTGGTGTTGCGAAAATTGTAGGGGTGCATCATAACAAATACTTCTACACCTACATATAAAAACGACGAAAACGGGAACCACCGACAACCACCACATGAAATTCAACTAGGTAATATAGACTTACCATCGTCTACTACAGAATCGGCTGAGTTAGCACATGCAATCAGAAATGTTGGTAATATTGTAGATCCAATTTCATTTGCAAAAAGCTATGGCTCTACCGTCTTCTTTACTTACGCTTGCACCACTTCCTTCTGTATATACAGCGCCCATTATGTCGTATCAGCCACTCGTATCGTGGCAAAACAGTTACAATCCTATAAGACCCATATATCCACAGTCTGATATGCCAGCTAACTATTCACATCCATTGTCTCATCCACACGCCCAAATTCGAACAACGTATTCAAAATCAAGCAACAATATTAATAATTTTACATTACAGCGGGACCTAGAGCTAAATAAACTGAAGAAGAAATGCAATATAGAAAGCGATACTTTGATGCAAAATATAAAATATTATCTGAAACGATTGAACCTTCCACATCAAACATACAGAATTTTTCGTCCAACGAGGGACCAACAGCAACAAATACAGGACCAACACCAGAACATATATTAGCAAAGCAATCCTTTCCAAAACAGCTTCCAAGTTTCAACGGCGATCCAGACGAGTGGCCACTTTTTATCAGCAGTTTTGAAAATAGCACAATGTTGGCAGGTTACACAGATGCTGAAAACTTGGTAAGACTACAAGCAGCACTTAAAGGTAAGACGCGTGAAATGGTAAGGAACAAATTATCACTACCGCAAATGGTGCTCGAAATTATACGCACACTTCGTTTGTGTTTCGATAGACCAGATCATATCTTAGAGCGAGTCATTAATAAAGCAAAATGTTTTCCATCGATTAAAAATAAACTAGAAATGCTGGTCGAATTTGCAGTCTGCGTTCAAAACATTTGTGCTACAATGGAAGGATGCCAATTGCACTAACATCTAAATAACCCATTGCTATTGGAATCACCTTAATACAAATTAATACTTTTTGTTTGTTCATGTTTTTTAAAATACTTTTCATTATTATACTTTCAACCTTCTACAATAAACGTTCTTTTTATAAAATACGCTTAACCTGTCATTTCTTGCTATAGGTTATGGGCCCAGGAAGAAAATATTAAGAAATTTTTTTTTGAATAGAATAGAAGGAATTTAAATTTTTTTTTTACAAATATGCCGAAGCCGGAAAGTGGTTTGACCATTGACAGGTTGCTTGGTAGGGAAAACTACCCCACCTGGAAAATTGCTGCACAGGCTTATCTGGATTTGGACAATCTTTGGGCGACCACAATTGACTACGAAGTCAATGATGCGGGAATCCCCAAAACAGCCATAAAGCCAGAGCAAGACAGAAGGGCCAGAAGTAAGCTAACACTTATTATTGATCCGGTATGTTATGTACACATTCAGGGTGCAAATTCAGCAAAAGAATTGTGGCAACAGCTAGCAAATGCCTACGAGGATAGTGGTTTAACACGCCGAGTAGCACTTTTGCGTAAGCTAATAACCACAAAACTTTCAAACTGTAATTCCATGGACATTTATGTAAAGGATATAGTTACTACAGCACAGACTTTGAATGGCGTTGGTTTTCCCATCAATGAAGAATGGGTCGGATCTATATTGTTAGCAGGATTGCCGGAGAGCTATCGGCCAATGATAATGGCGTTAGAAAATTCTGGAACTACCATCACTGGCGATAGTATAAAAATAAAATTGCTTCAAGAGGTACCAAATGCAAGTGAAAATGCTGCATTTCATACAGCAAATCGTCCACCGGCAGTAAAAGCCAAAAAGGGTCCTAAGTGTAGAAAATGTAACAAATTTGGACATATCGCGAAATTTTGTTACACAAAGAAATACCCGTCTGGAAACAATAACCATAAGTACGATGCATTTTCTGCAATCGCATTATCAACGTTGGAAAATACATCTACTCATGATTGGTATTTTGATTCAGGAGCTACGTCACATATGACGTTAGACTCGACATTATTGAACAATGTGCGCAAAGAAAGCGGAATCGTAACAACTGCTAATAAGGGCTTAATGCAAGTTGAATTATCGGGAAATACGATTCTTCAACTAGAATATCCCAATTCGTCTATTGAAATAAATGATGTTCAATACATTCCCGAACTATCAACAAATTTACTATCGATAAGCCGAATCGTTAAAAGGGGTCATACGGTAATTTTTAAAAACAAAGGCGTGGAAGTCATAAATTCCAATGGAAACGTTATTTCCACCGGTTCCCATGTAAACGGTTTATTTAAATTAAATTGTGGCTTGGTAAGACAAGATAGAAGTTTGGCATGTAGTTCACTGGCCAGTAAACAATTATGGCACAGAAGAATGGGACACCTTAATCTGCAGAGCTTGGAGAAATTACAAAATGGATTGGTAACTGGAATTAAATTTGCAAATACAGCCACAAACGATTGTAAAATTTGTCCAATCGGAAAACAAATAAGATTACCCTTTAACAAGCATGCCACAAGAGCTTCTAGTATTTTAGAACTAGTGCACTCCGACATTTGTGGTCCAATGGAGGAAGAGTCTCTTGGAGGAAGTCGTTATTTTCTTACTATGATAGATGACAAAACGCGGAAAATTTTCATTTATTTTTTAAAGACCAAAAGCGAAATGGAAGTAGCTAACGTTTTTAAAGATTTTTTGCACTTCGCCGAAAAACAAAGTGGACAAAAATTGAAGACACTTCGTACAGACAATGGGAAAGAATATCTGAATAAAACATTCCAACGGATTATCAAGGAAAATGGTATATACCACCAAACCACAAATGTGCACACACCAGAAGAAAATGGAGTTGCCGAACGAAACAATAGATCAATTGTTGAAAAAGCGAGATGTATGCTATATGATGCGAATTTACCAAAAATTTTCTGGTCTGAAGCAGTAGCTTACTCCGTGTATTTGTTAAATCGCTCTCCTTCAAAAGGCACATGCGTAACACCTGAGGAGGGTTGGAGTGGAAGAAAGCCAGATTTATCGCACATAAAGGTATTTGGAACTGTGTCAATGGTACATATACCAAAAGTTAACCGCAAAAAATGGGATCCAAAGGCACAGGAATGTATTTTAACGGGCTATGATGAGCACACCAAAGGCTATCGCCTTTATGATGCTAAGAAAAATATAATTTTTAAAAGTCGTAATGTCTCATTTATTGATGAAGATGAAAATGTTGCTAAATGCCCAACTAAATTATCGTTAGGCGAAGAAAATAACAGAGTAAATATTGATATAGATTGCATTAATGACACTTATTCTGATACGAATGAATCAAATCAACCAAATGCAGCAAGATCAGCAAACACAGAAAATCAACAAAGACTTACGTACGAATCACCTGATGTAAATAGCCAGTCTGAATTTTTAAATTTACGCCGCAGCGAAAGAAACCGCCATAAACCAGCTAAATTTGCTGATTTTAACACTGATTTTGAAAGCACATCTTCATCAGATGAATACGAGCCAGCTGAAACAACCTTAAGAGAAAGTTCTGTATTAGACGAAGAGTCATCAGTGGACTTGGAAAACAATTTGCATGGATTTTCCGGACTAGTAGCACCTCCATCGCATCGAAATACACCAGTTCTTACTCAACGTAAAAAGGTGTCTAAGGTCCGTGATGAGGGGTGCATATATACAGGCAAGTATCCCCAGAATTCATTTACAAGAAAACCAAATACGGGCACACATTTATTTCAGTCAACTGCCCAAGATCCTGAAACGCTGGAAGAGGCTTTATCGCGTTCAGATTCTGATAAATGGAAACTTGCGATGGAAGAGGAATACCAATCGATATTAGAAAATGACACTTGGTCATTGCAAGACTTGCCACCAAATCGTAAAGCAATAAAGTGTAAATGGGTATTTCGAACTAAACGCGACATAACAGGTTCCATAGATCGTTATAAAGCGCGATTGGTAATTAAAGGTTACTCACAGAGAAAGGGGTTAGACTATGAAGAAACATATTCACCGGTTGTACGTCATAGTTCCCTGCGATACCTTTTCGCAATCGCCGCACAAATGAGTCTTAAAGTGGAGCAAATGGATGCTGTTACAGCATTTCTTCAAAGTCGACTAAATGATGAAATTTATATGGAACAACCAGCCAATTTTGTGGACCCAAATAATCCGTCCAAAGTATGTCGTCTGAATAAAGCATTATACGGACTCAAACAGTCTAGTAGAATTTGGAATCAGGAATTAAACTGTGCACTTGAGTCATTTGGACTTCAAAAATCCAAATACGATCCATGCTTGTTCTACAAACTAAAGGATAAAAAGATTTTAGTAATAGCTAAATATGTAGATGACCTACTTATATTTTGTAATGATGATGACTGGCTGAAAGATGTAAAAATTCACTTAAAGAGAAAATTTCACATGAAAGATCTTGGGGCAGCATCTCAAGTACTTGGAATGAGAATTACTCGTGGAGAAAATTTAATTGCGCTCGATCAAGAGAGTTACATAGAAAAGATACTTGAAAAGTTCGGAATGAAAGATGCAAAGGCAGTAGCTACACCTATGAATGCAAGCGAGAAAATATCTAAGCATGACTGTGCAACAACAAATGAAGACATTCAGAAAATGCGCGAAATTCCGTACCAGGAGGCAATAGGATGTTTGATATACCTTTCTCAATGCACACGTCCAGATATTTGTTTTGCCGTAAACAAACTCAGTCGCTAAGCTCAAATCCAGGTCCTCGTCATTGGTCTGCTGTCAAACATCTGTTTCGATACTTGCGTGGAACTTCAAATTTAAAACTACGCTATACCTCAACAAAGGATGTTAACAACATCATTGGTTATGCTGATGCCGATTGGGCATCAAATCTTGAGGATCGTAAATCAACAACAGGTTACGTGTTTATAGCTCAAGGAGGAGCTATATCCTGGTGCTCAAAAAGGCAACAAACTGTTGCACTGTCTACTTGTGAGGCTGAATATTTAGCTCTCTCAGCTACTGTTCAAGAAGCGTTGTGGTGGAATGGCATAAGATCACATTTTCATACAAATCATGAGCCTTTAAATGTGTGTTGCGACAATCAAAGCGCCATGGCAATCGCATTAAATGGTGGTTTTTATCCAAGGACAAAACACATTGATATACGCCATCATTTTATTCAAGACAGTCTAGCTCAGGGCGAATTGAAACTGGAATATGTATCGACCGACCAACAGTTTGCAGATGTTCTAACGAAACCGCTCGAGAGGACCAAGCTTAACTATTTTCGTAAGGCTTTGGGTATTCAGTAACAAACAACAGGATTAAGGAGGAGTATTGGAATCACCTTAATACAAATTAATACTTTTTGTTTGTTCATGTTTTTTAAAATACTTTTCATTATTATACTTTCAACCTTCTACAATAAACGTTCTTTTTATAAAATACGCTTAACCTGTCATTTCTTGCTATAATTGCTAGTCAAAGAATTGGTGGACAAACTTCCGAATAATCACAAGTTGAGCTGGGCGATGTACCTCAAAGATGACCGTGTTCCTGTCAAATCCTTTAGCGATTGGTTGTACCAATTGTTTGACAGAAGCGGCTAGCAGCGTAACACCATTGTACAATAAATCTAGTGCTTAAGTTAATACCCATAGAAGTATATAGGAATTGCTTGTTCTCCCAGAAAGCAATTAAAATAGATAATGTAGATAACTGTTATCTATAGCCAGGTTTGTGTCTTCGCTAAATACTGGTATGAGAGTTGCCATATGATGGCGGAAAATGGTAAAAGGAGTATGTATTTGCTAAATAGTGGTGTGAGTGTTGCCATAGTCAGACGGAAAAAAGGGGTAAAAGGATAGTGAATTGGATAAATTTAGTATATTTACGTCATATGGCAGTGCTGTAAAGAGGTAAAATGTGTGTGAGTTGGCTAAGTCTTGATCACTGTGGCTGAGCTTACCCCAAAAGTAATTAAGTTTATCTTAATGGGTTTTGGGGTGAGCATTAGTATACAATAATAAGTGTAGGTGTCACTAGTGGAGAAATAATAATGGTTATGAGTCTTTGCTTAACAAAAGGCAAAATAAGTTTACCTTAATGGGTTTTGGGGTGAGCATTAGTGTACAATAATAAGTGTAGGAGTCACTAGTGGAGAAATAATAATGTTTATGAGTCTTTGCTTAACAAAAGGCAAAATAAGTTTACCTTAAAGGGAGTTGGATGAGCAGTAGTGGAGAAAATAGTAGCGGTTTATGAGTTGGTTAAATCTTGATCAATGATGCTTGGTTTATGGTGGTGAACACTAACGGTCTTTCCCACGATGTCAGCAGAATTCGATCGAACGATTTTGGTGACATCGTAGGACAGGCCGTAAATGAAGTTGGGATTTGTATTTAATGTTTAAAAGTATGTACCCATAAATTTTAGTTGAACTTGAATATGTATTTTGTGTTGTTATAGAGCGAACCGCAGCACAAAAAATATTAGAATTTGTTTTCGTATTATTTTCGAATGTTTTGAGAATGGTAACGGCTAACAATAGTTTGTTTTGTATGCAGGCAGGAAAGATTGAAAAGAAAGTATTTGATGATTTAGGGAAAATATGTACATACATATGTATGTTTATGTGTATGTATGTATGTATGTATATATGTATGTTATTTAGTAAAGGCACATGTAATGTGTTCGTATAAAATTTCTAATTGATATTTTTAGTTGATATTTTTGTTTAATAATTTGCATATGTCAATTCTATTTTTGTTTAATAATTTGCATATGTTAATTCTATTTTTGTTTAATAATTTGCATATGTTAATTCTATTATTTATTATATATTTAGTTTTGTTAGAGATTTTAGTGCGGAAATGCATAAAAATTAGACGAATTACTAGATTTGTTAATGCATGTGCGAATAGAAAATATGTTAATAAGGGTTAGGATTTTATAAGTAAACGATCGTGAGTGGAATAGGAAAGGGTTTAAAATGTAGTGAATTTGGTCAGCGTTACACGTGTATGTATGTATGTAATTGTATGTATGTATGTATGTATGTATGTATGTACATATGTATGTACATATGTATGGATGGATAGGAGTGGATGTGTGTATGGATATGAGTGTGGAGTGAGGGAACAAATGCAATGTTTATGTGCATTAGCTTATCTCTTGATATTTTGTTTGTATTACGTTGTTGTTGTTGATGATTTTGTTTTTAGTATAAATGTCGAATCGTGGAACATTTTGAAATTATTCAGTGAAATTTAATTGCAAGCGATACATCTAATTTAAAAATTTAAAAAAACAAATCAAAATGGAATCTAGTCCGCTTATTATATCGTTAGAGGAAGACTTCGGCGTCATCAAACCTTCGGTCAGCCCACTTTCCATAAGCGGTTTGACGGAATTTGACGTCAATAATTCAATACAAGAAGTAGTATTAAACTACATAAACTCTACGCAGAATTGGAGCGAACAGGATATTCCCAACAACCAGATGGGATACCATACTAACTTTTTCGAGGATGAAGTTTACGAATTCCTGTACGATAAAGAAGGGGATGACCTTCTGTCCAGATTTCATGAATTCTGGTGGGACGACGAAGGAGATAAGATTATATTAGATTTAAGTTTTTAAATATATTATATTAGATTTAAGTTTTTTTAATTATATTTAAATAAAATCTGTTTAACATTATATAAATGAAATAAAATACAACATGTAATAAATGTTAATAAAGTTGAAGGAAAAAATTAATTAATAAGGAAATAAAGAGAGAGAGAAAGAAAGAGAGATAGAGAGATGAATATATCTTTGATGTGAAAAAAATTATAAATAATTTGTACTGATGTATAAAAGTTCACAGTTTAATATAAGTTACATAACAATGAGCACCAACGAGGAGTTAATTTCTACCTTCAATAAATTGAACGCCAGGCAGAGACTTAGTGTGAAGGACATGTTATCTCTAGAGGAGTACCATATAACTGGAGCTGAGCGTATTACGACAAAGTATGGGGAAACTATTGTCTTAGAACTGGGAACGAACATTTTATATTTACCAAAGAGATTTAATTCACTAAGTGAAAAGGATATTGAAAATTTATCTACAGGCGCTTATCTTATTTCTAAATATCCTGTAAATGATAGCCACAATAGTGATTTATACAGATTGGAGTTAAAGCCAGTTCCTCCTGTAAGAGATTATTATCCTTTTGCTACATTTAAATAGAAACTATTTAAAAAGTATTTAAAGAAATATAATATATATAATATATATATATATATAATATATATATATATATATAATATATATATATATTAAATAAAAACAAAAAACAAATGAGATTGCACAAATATTTGTTTAATTTATATGAATTCAACCATATAAAAAACATATGTACATATGTAAGTATATAATACGAAGATTTAACAAATCAATGAGTAGTTTTCATTAAGATTTTAAACTGGAACGATGGACTTTATAAATGATTTTTTACAAGAGTTCGGAAATATAATTTTCCAAGAACATCTGTCTTTTCTTCGAGCATTCAAAACTGATTACGAGAATTTTGATGATAAGATACCTTGCTCTCATGACGACAATTCAAATGAAGACGTTGTTGGCATGTGTACATGCTACTTTTTTCATATGAAAAGACTAAGGGTGAAGAAGATTATTGACAAATATAGAAGCTTATTTCATCACATTTTATCGACTGCCACCTTTAACCGAAAGGAAGATTGAAATGAATTAATAAACATTTGAAACAAAATTTTCAACCAAATTAAATTTTATAATTTTTCATTAAAAAAAAAAATAAAATATTTAAAAGGAAACATAAATTACATGTTTTATTTTTTCTCAGAAACGTTGAGACAACATACATATATGTATGTATGTAATTGTATGTATGTATGTATGTAAGTACATAGATAAGTAAGTAGAGCATAGTACTCAAAATATTTTCAATATAAAGGGATTTTTTAGAGTGAAGTCATCATCAGTTTAAAATTTACTTCCGAGGTGTATAGTAAAAAAAATTAATACTCTCTTTTGAAAATGGAAAATAAAATGAGAAATTTTTTTGAACAACCAAAGAAACCTCAAATACAGGATGTGGTTTTTGAGCTGGAGTACTTCCTGAATTTAAAATTAAATATTTCTTGAGGGTTTTCAACTCTAAATGGATTTAAGCCAATGATATGGCTACATTATAAAAATAAAAATTTTATTGGATTGGATCGGGATGAGTGGCTACGTTTAATGCACTATAAAACTTATATTAGCAGTGTCCTTTCTCAAAGAGAATTTTTAAATTCAGTCAATTTAATAGATGACACTACTGAAAGGAATACCGCCTATATATTTCAATATAAAAACGGTAGCTATCGCTTAATTATTCAACAGGACAACTACAAAATAAAAATAGAGCCAGATACATGGAAATCTCTAATTGGGGTTGGAATATTTTTAACTTCAATTATATGTTGGAACGGCATGCTCAGGAAGCAAATTCTACATTTTTATTATGACTACTACATTCCAACGTGTTCAGTATTGAGAAAAACTAATATACAACTAAGCGACATAAAAGGAATTAATGAAAGAGATATTGAAGTTGATCTGACACGTCTTTGTTACGAAATAGGAAAAAAAATGCAAAGCAAAATTTTAACAGATGTAAAAATACACAGACTATTGTTAAGAATGGATAATAAATGAAATGAAGCTATAAATAAATTAATTAAACAAATTATGTGTGTTTATTTTTCTTTTTTTATTCCGCATAGTTTTTTATTTCGTATTTTATTAAAAAGTTTAAACATAAATGTCCACAATTAAATGCATTCAATTTCTGATATCTCTTATAGTTATACTTTATATTGTTTCCCAAATATCTTAATACTTCTAAGGGTGGTTGAAGATTACCAAAACTATCAAAATATTCCACCTTATCATTATTTTTATAATATGCTACCCAATGTGTACCATCTCCGTTATTAGAGTCTAAGTTGATAATTCCACATTCTATCCTCCGTGGAATATTAGGAAGTTCATCTCTCATATAAACTCCTCTAAAGTGATGAATATACTTCTTTCCAAAAGTTTTTAAATCCATATCTGTTAGTGGTCTTTTGGGTAGCTGCTTTAATAGTTTTTTGGTGTAGTTTTCGTATAAAATATTCCATATCCCTTTTTATAAGGTTTAAGATAGAGACCTTTTCCTATTGCTATTTCCTCTAATGCTCTGTTATGTCGTTTACTTTCTTCCAGCTGTTCTCTACCATTTTTAGCTATAGTAATAGCTTTAGCAATTTGTGAACCTCCAGAAGCCATTGCACCTAATGTTCCAAGTGCTGTAAGTATCGGTATCAAAGGTAATAAGCCGCCAATTTTGGGAACTCTAATAATTCTTGGAACTTTTACTTCAGATTTTTTCCCAAGAAAAGAATGTTTAATAACATTTCGTGCAAGTTGTATAGCATCGTTTATATCTGTAGGCTTATTTTTCTTTAAGATAGTTGTAGCTGCTTTAATTGCATTACGAAAATGGTTTTGCTTACAATTTTTCTTAAAGTTTTTGGATTTAACACCCAATCCAAATTTCACTTTAGATTTCATTGCGTTTGTTACAAGGTACGAATTTATTTTTTCTCCGAATGTGCTGTCTTTAGCTGTTACCCTTTCCCAAGCTTTATTAGCTAGTTCTCTATCCGCCTGATGACGTTTTTTAATATCAGTACTCTGAGAATAAGCAATATCATGAACTCGACAAGCAGCATCCAATGGATTAATTCCTCTATCTCCTCTCTTCAACCGTTTTTCTAATTTTGTTCCAGGTCCACAAAATTGATATCCAGGTAAATGAAGTTCAACTGGTAGTGAATTAATCAAACTATTTACGAGTCCTTTTCCTTGAACAGTCTGTTTTGCATTAAATTTTTTACTTGAATACACAATCATTTATACTTTTAATTATATCTGTAAATAAATTTAAAGTTGTCAATATACATATATATGATTGTGAATGAATTAAATTTTAAAATAACTGTCAGTTGTAAAGATGCATTTGATTAAGCAACATTCAAATATCTTAGTAAGAAATTTTGATTTCATTGAATACAATAGCCGAACTAAACACAGTTGCCTGTTACCAAATTCTATAAGAGCATTAATAGTAGGTCCATCTAATTGCGGGAAAACAAATGTAATGCTCAGTTTAATCGAAAGCCCGAATGGATTAAAGTTTAAAAATATTTACTTGTATTCAAAATCATTACAACAGCCAAAATATAAGTACCTTGAAAAACTTATTTCATCAGTAAAGGGAATGGGTCTTTACACATTTACAGAGAATGAAGATGTCATATCACCTGATAAGGCAAAGGGAAGCTCTATAATGATTTTTGATGATGTTGCATGCGAAAAACAGAATAATATTAGATCATATTTTTGTATGGGTCGTCATAAAGATATAGATTCGTTTTATTTGTGTCAAACATATACACGTATTCCAAAACATTTAGTACGAGATAATGCAAACTTTATAATAGTGTTTAAACAAGACGACTTAAATTTAAAACATATTTATAATGATCATGTTGGAAGTGATATGAGTCCCAAAATGTTTCAGAATATATGCAATGAATGTTGGAAGGAAAAATATGGATTTCTTGTGATCAGTAAGGATGATGATGTGTGGAATGGGCGCTATAGAAAAGGCTTTGATGTTTTCATTCAACATTAGTTATAAATATTCATCCAACTGCTGCGGACATTTTCTAATTAAAAGCTGGCTTACCTGTTTCAAAAAGCTGTTTAGCTGTTTAAAAAAGCTGTTTTGCTGTTTCAAAAAGCTGTTAAGCTGTTTAAAAAAGCTGTTAAGCTGTTTCAAAAGGCTGTTTTGCTGTTTCAAAAAGCTGTTAAGCTGTTTCAAAAAGCTGTTAAGCTGTTTCAAAAAGCTGTTAAGCTGTTTTAAAAAGCTGTTTAGCTGTTTAAAAAGCTGTTTTGCTGTTTGAAAAAGCTGTTTTGCTGTTTCCAAAATCAATTTGTAACTAGCTAAGCTATTCTCCAGCAACCCAACATGGAAGAAAGTATATTAAAAGAATTGGTTAAATCAAGAAAAGTTCTAAAAAAGAAATTCGATAGTATCAAACAAGGTGAAGCAGAATCGTTTAATAAATTAGAACATACATTTAAACCTATAACAGAACCACTTAAAAAACTTGTAAAGTTATCTGATGATTCATTGGATCCAATGAAATTTTCTGATGAAAGAATTAAATCTGAAAATTATAATAAAATTAAAGGACACCAGAAAAAGATTATTACCAGTACTCCCACTAAAAAAGAGTGTTTTAGTCCTTTACCAGGAAAAAGTGAAAATAAAGAAGATTCACACTTGAATGAATCATTTTATTCCCAAGATAATGATTGGAAACTTAATTTAACAGATTTGTTTGAAAACAAAAAATTCGATACCATATTTGGACCTTATAAGGATGAAAATGGTGATTGGAAATTTGGAAATTCATATCTTAAGCTAAGTGATGACAAAATAACCATAGGAAATAAATCTTGGGCATTAACTCCAGGCCTTTACTCATTACTATTTCACAAAAGGCCGGAACAGTATGACTCAACTGAACTAGATATTTATAAACAAATTTTACTTGATACAAATGCACATAGAGTAAACTACGATCCCAGTAACCGACTTAAAGGAAATAGAGGCTTCAAGTATAAAAAAATAATTAATAAATTATTTGCTACTACTCACATTGGTGAAGGTTTAATGAGAGTAAATCTTAATAAACCAAACTATATATACTGGGACAATCCTAATGAAATTGTAGATCGATTGAGACTGTTAATAGCATCACAACAAGCTGGAAATAATAATCATTCTAATGAAATAGTATCAATAATTGAAGAATTGAGAGAAGCAAATATAATTGAGTAGAGGTGATAAAACAAAGAGTATGACTGTCGACAAATTCGGTCATTATTTTAATCAAAGGTCTAGTAACGAAGGAAGAAGAAAATACCTCTTGAAGCATTTTGGTTTTATACTGGATGGAAATAAAATAAACATTGACAATAAAAGGATTATAAGCGTAGCTTCACCTTTAGATGGACTTGATGCTGTTAACAAAGCTTATTTGATTTTACAAATAAGACACATGAAAGAGAATTTAAAAAGGGGAATAAGTGAAGAAGTTGTGCTGCTAAGAAGTGAAATAAAAGATTTAAATAAGAAAATAGCGGATATATATAACGTAATGACAACAATATCACCATACAATGGAAAAAAGAGCAGTAGTTAATGAGCTTCATTCACGAGCTCGGAAGAACTTCTTACGACGCAGAGTTATTATGAAAGGAATTGATGATCTCTGGCAAGCCGACTTGGTAGAAATGGGAAATTATTCAGCATATAATAATGGTTATAAATATATGTTAACTGTCATAGATACATTTTCAAAATATGCGTGGGCTGAAGCAATTAAATCTAAAACTGCCTCAGAAGTTTGTAATGCATTCAAGAAAATACTTGTTATGGGGCGTGTTCCTAAAAATTTACAGACAGATGATGGTAGAGAATTTTTCAACAAAGAGTTTGGAGGGTTGATGCGAAAATATTCAATTAATCACTACTCTACATATAGTGTAATGAAAGCTTCAATTGTTGAACGCTTCAATAGAACCTTGAAAGAGATTATGTGGAAAGAGTTTAGTAACAACGGAACTTATAAATGGATTGATATTTATAAAAGTTTGATTAAACAGTACAATAAGAAAAAACATGGAAAAATAAAAATGGCACCAAATGAAGTAACTCATAAGAATGAAAAGCATCTCTTGAATACTGTATATAGTAATTTGAAAATTTTCAAACCTTCACGATATAAAGTTGGAGATTACGTCCGTATTAGTAAATACAAAAACGTTTTTGAAAAGGGATACACTCCAAACTGGACAACAGAGATATTTAAAATAAGATCGATACAGAACACTTTTCCTATAACATTTTTGTTAGAAGACTATCAAGGAAATAAAATTAAAGGAGGCTTTTATAAGGAGGAAATACATAGCACACGTTTTCCGAATACATTTTTGGTTGAAAAAGTATTGAGAACTAGAGGAAATAAGGCATACATATGTTAAATGGTTAGGTTTCCCAAGTCAACATAATTCATGGATAAATAAAACTGAAATATTATAAAATATGCAAGCATTATTATTTCATTTACAATTGAGCATTCACCATGTCAATAACATTAGCATTAAGCGGAAACTCTTCCATTTTAAAAGCAAATTATTTCCCACCTATAATTTTAACGGATGAGTATGAATGCTCCCTAATCGACTTCCATTCATATAATTCTATTCCAAATGTAGACTACGATAATAATCTTTTCCATATTGGAGATGCAGTTATTGAAATTCCCATAGGGTCTTATGAGTTGCAAGACATTGTCGATTTCATAACTACACAATATAAAAAAAATAATTTTAATAAAACCATAATAATTGAACCAAATAATAATACTTTACAAATAGAAATAAGTTCTTCACACGACATAATTTATTTTAATCGAACGCGATCAATTGGTAAATTGCTTGGTTTTGCAGAAAAATCTTTAAAGGCAGGAGTAGTACATTTATCTAATCAACTTGTAAATATTATGAAAGTTAATGCTATACAAATTCAATGTAATATAATACAAGGAGCATACATGAATGACTCTCCAGCACATATACTTCACGAATTTGCCTTAGACGTTCCTCCAGGTTATAAATTGGACGTGAACCCTAACAATCTAGTTTATCTACCAGTAAACGTTAAGGAAATAACATATCTTAAAATTTGGATTGTTGATCAAGAGGGACGTTTAATAAACTTTAGAGGTGAAGAGATAACACTAAGGTTGCATTTAAGGCCAAGACAAAAATGATAATTTATAATAAAACCACAAGAAGAAATATCAATCTGAACATTCCTACAGATACTGTTAAAGCTATAAGACCAAAGTTAACAGAAGAAAATAAAAGATTCTTAAAGCTACTTAAATTTAAAGTAAACAAAAATGTCTGATATACTTAACGTATTGGAGCAACCGCTTTCGGACGAGAGTATAACAAAAAAAGACTTTCATAGTTATGTACCATATATTCAGTCATTTAAAAACAATGATGAAATTCGAATTACCCTACAAAATCAAGACCTATATGTTTTACCTTCGGAAAGCTTTTTATTTATAGAAGGAAATATAAAGAATAGTAAAGGCGAAGAACCGTCAAATGTAAGACTGAAGAATAATTGTGTTGCATATTTGTTTGATGAAATACGTTATGAAATTAATGGAGTTGAAATTGATCGAACCCGATACTTGGGAACATGTAGTACAATCAAGAATTATGTTTCATTAAATCAATTTGAAAGCAATATGATGAGAAATGCTGGATGGTGTGTTTCTGAGGAACTAGCTATATCTAAATTCAATTTTTGCGTACCTTTAAAATTACTAATGGGATTTGCTGAAGATTTCAATAAAATTATACTGAATAGTAAACATGAACTTATTCTACTACGAAGTTCAAGTGACGCAAATGCATATTATTCAACAGATGCAAATGCAGTTCTAAGTTTATCAATTACGAACATAACATGGAGAATTCCACACGTTCAACTTTCAGATTCTAAGAAACTACAAATAATGAAGATTATTAAAGGTGGCTCTTCTTTACGTATTGCATTTCGCAGCTGGGATTGTTATTTCAATCCCACTTTTGTTGGTGGGAGGAATCACAATTGGAATGTAAAGTTATCACTGAATAGAGAGAGGCCCAGATTTATAATATTAGTTTTGGAAAATGATAATAAATATATTCATTCAGACTTAAAAAATATTAAAGTACACTTAAATTCAGACTCTTATCCATATGATGACTTGAACCTTAAATTTGATGATAATCGTTATGCAATTTTATATGATATGTATGCAAAATTTCAACAAAATTACTATATGAGGGAACCTCAACCACTTCTCACCTGTGAAGAATTCAAAAACAAACCAATCATTGTAATTGATGTGAGCTATCAAAATGAAATGATAAAGAGCGGACCTATTGATGTTAAAATAGAGTTTGAAACTAGTAAGCCGGTACCACAAAATACAAATGCCTACTGTTTGATTCTTTATGATCGATTGATGGAGTATACACCACTAACTGGAATTGTTCAAAAAATTATTTAAACACTTTATAGTAATACTTACACATTTCCCATGTACTCTATGAAATAAATAATTAATAAAGAATTTTTCAAAAAACAATATAACAATTTTTTTATTTACAAACAGTTTTTCTTATTTAAATTTAAAAATATTTCAAAATGGTACAACGTTTGCAGATAAATATAATATTTATTATTTACAATCAAATTTTCTTATTTTATATTTACAAATATTTTTAAAAATTCTATTGCATATTGGAAAATGTAGTTGATAATGAGCATTCGTTTATAAAGAAAAACAAATTTTCAAAAAACAATATAACAATTTTTTTTTATTTACAACAGTTTTTCTTACTTAAATTTAAAAATATTTCAAAATTGTACAACGTTTGCAGATAAATATAATATTTAATATTTACAATCAAATTTTCTTATTTTATATTTACAAATATTTTAAGTGTTTGCTATAAAACATTACTGTTTTTATATATAATCACTTATTATTCTAAATTTTCTATTTGATTAATTAATAAATTCAAAGCATTTGAATTTGCGTTACTCCTTTCTATTTCTTTTATTAACAAATCTAATTCTACATCACCATTACCGCTTTCTAATTCGTAATGGTGCCACGCATATGTGTTAATATTATTATTACTTATTCTACGTTTTGTATCTTTACAACTTAAGGCTACTTTATTTGTTTCTCTGGTTAAAATAGTATGTAATTTTGACGTAAATGTTTGCATACATGTTGTAATTTCTTGTTTTGTAAATAAAACATTTTTATATACATCTAGAGTATAATTATTTACAATGCACTTCTTAACCCCCTTTGCCTTATTAACATTTTCACCACCTTCAGTAGTGTATGAATAAACTTTTGGTGCTAGTCCAACAAATTCGGTTATAAACTTCCCCTCTGTTTCATCCTTCATCATACCCAATACCTTCTTGTTTAAGAGCGGGAAATAAAAAGGATTATTTTCTGCGTATGACGAAGTGTCAAAACGATCTTTCAAGTCATCCCTTATGTCACTATAGAAATCATCTGTTTGAATAGAATAGATAAAGGAGTCTGTATCCATATAGTTCAAATTTACTTTCTCTTCATATTTCGGTTTCATGTAGCTATAGTGGAAATCATACATTTTCCACTTTGATAGTTCTAATATGCAGAAACCTAAATAAATGGGCTTATTATAATATGTTACAGTTTTATTCATTTGTATAGCCCACATTGAGTCTGTAAATTGTGATATGCTATGAAAATTCGGTTTGGATATCAGTTCTCCTATACCTAAATGGTTGCGGTTAGTACGACTCCATTCACTACGTAAGTGTACATCTTTCCGCTTGTCAACATTTTCCATGGTTTTGCCATACACAGCATTATTTAATAATTTGAAAAAGTCTTTTTCGAATGAATTATTAGCTCTGGCTCTATACTGTGTATTTAAATCAATATATGATTTCAACCATGGTCTTTGTTTGAATTGAAGAATGCGGTAAACTTTCTCCAAAACTACACCATTACTCAAACATTGTTCCAAGGTTTTATAATGTATTATATACCTCTTTTTATTTGAAAGATCAGCTACTAATTTTTCATGTTTACTTCCGCCAATTATTTTGTTTTCAGCACAAAATGGTAAGTCATTGTGGCGATCATGACAATCAGAAGGGTAAACTAGGTCAACTTCATATATATAACCTATTTCCGAATTAGATGGAATGTCATGTGGGTGTATAAACTCATTTGTCCATGAAAAACCACCTGACGGAAGATATTCAGACATAGCCCAACCGTAAAGGTTATTTGCATCTAAGTATAAAATATACTCAGAGGGTTTTGTTTTATCATAAGTACTCAGATACTTATGATTTGCCTTACTATGTCTTTTACAGCACTGTGTAAGACCACCTCGAATGCCACGTTTGATGAAATTATACATTTCCAGATCTGTCAGAAGTTCTAACTCAATTTTTGTATGCTTTAACATTGCATCCCAAGACAGATCTGGGAGTGTATAATAATGAGGTGGATCAAGACAATGTATTTTTTTGCAAACTTTTCGAAAGTTTTCAAAAATGTCTGTCAGCAAAAGAACATCAGTTTTAAGGTACAAACTCATGTAATCGCGTATGGTTCTACAACTAAATGTTTCCCATACTTTTTGCGCATGTAAATAGTCTTCTTCTGAACATTTTTTATTATTCAGTTCAGAAAAAAAATCATTAATTCCAGGGAGTTTTTCATCATCTAATTTGGAATATGTATCAACATACTCATATGGAAAAGTGCCTTTTCGCTTCATGAGATTAAAATCATCTTGTTGTGGGAAAAACCTTTTAACTGTTTTTAAATCTTTATCAGATAAGTTTCCAGCTAAAGTGTCTAAACTAGATGCCATAAACCTGAAAGAATCTAGAAACCTTAACTCAACATGTTTCTGCTTCTTTCCAGTGTCAATTTCATCGGAACTATATACCTCTATAGTATGAGATAAGGAAATATAACGTTCCTTAGTCAAAGGTATTACGTTTGTATTTCCTTTCACATTTAATAATTCTTTTACGAATAAATGGCAATCGTAAGAGGAGAAGTTGTGAAATAAAATTGGTATAAACTTTGACACTTTATAATTTAAATTGCACGATTTGTGTGCTGCCCCTCTATATTTACCTGAAAAATGGCAGTGATCTTTTACTTTTAATTCATTGCCTAAGGGGTTACCGCAAATATGGCAATCTCTAGCACTTTCAAAAAGTTCTTCTTCTAAAGGAGTTAAGGGGGTCATTGATAAAACATTTTCAAAATGTTTTTTGTAAATATCCCTACATTCAATAATTATAGAATTCACAAAATGTGCACCTACATTTACGTTTTCATCCCTATTTACAAAAATTTTAAACCTATCTAAACTATCATTAAAACTACACTTAATATAAAATGAATAAGCGCATGGTATGTGCTTCTTAATAAAGGAATGCTCATTATCACTTACATTTTCCAATATGCATTCAAAATCTGCATATATTACGAATGGAACATCCATCTGGTTTTGGAAGTTGGTAAATTTTAACAACGCCTTGTGGGTTTCTGGCATTCTCACAACACATTTTCCACACTCTTTGGTTTTATGCACTGCCATAACCTCAGCTGAATTGGTGTGGAATAGGCACGAGTTGCATATGAGGGTGCTTATGCTGTTATGTTGAGAAATTTGTGCTGATAGTAATCTGAAATAGAAACATATTAAGTAATTAACAGTTGTAATTATAATAAATTAATAATTCATGCATATGTAATAATAATAATAGTAATGATAATAGAAATAAAAATTATAAATAAATACCTTGAAATATTTTTTATTAATATGTAGTGATAATTTTCACCACATGGGCTTTCCAATAATATTAAATTAATGTGGACCTCTTTTTCCAATTTTGTGATGTAAAATGGTCCAACCACTTTTTTCAGGTTGTTGTCATAGCCAAAAACATTAACGCTAATGTCAGGATTTTTTCTTTCAAACACTTTTATGTCCTTGACATCGTTTGGAAACATCATGCCTTCAAAGTTCAAACTCCTACCGCATTCCAGCGTAATGTTTGTAGCGGATATGTTTCTTATTCTATAGGTTGACGGTAGATGCATGTTCTCCGCAGTATAGAAAGCTGCTATCACACACCATTTAAAACAATATATATCATTGTTTTGTATGTTGATGCATGCTTTCTTAAGTTCTAGTTCCACGGGTGTTTTAACGTGCAGAGATCCTGGAATTGGTGATGCTTTGCTGACGTTCAAATCCATCCATTTGATTTGGATTAAAGTCCATCCAGAATCTCGTTCCTGGAACTCAGACATCTTTGTTCTTATTGATTCTATCTGAGTCCTTAACATGTCACCTATATTATCTGCTCTTGTCAACCGAACCATTTGTGTTATATGAAACATATCGTCCTCTGGCATTGTAGGATTCGCAGGTAATTTATAGCGAGCTGTTAATTCCAAATTGAATTTTACTAGATAGTGTACAGCTAAGCTACAGTTTAGCAATTTTTCAAACATTACGCTTCCATCTCTTAAATAATTTTCTAAATTTAAGTCATTGTCACCTTTGGGGAAGCGGTAGGATTGAATTCGACAATTAAATGCACTTTTAACCAACACTATCTTGTTTCCAAAAAATTTATTCAGATTAATCCTATGATAATCTTTTCCGCAGTGGTTGAACCATTTGCTGGAATTTATATCCACATTACAAGTCTCACATCTTACAAGGGGTCCCTCCTCAAGCCGCTGAATTTTTGGCATTTTAAAATCTTCAGCAATCTTCCGTTTCGCTGCTGCTGTTGATGTGGACGGAGGATCCTGCTGTTCATCTTGGCACTCATGGATCTTAGCATGTTCTTTTTTCTCGAATGTGGTTAAAGAGACATGGCCGCAATATGTACAGGGCCTATGCACCAGTAAATGGTTATTTAACTTTAGCATACGTGAGTATGCATTTGAACAAATACTGCACTTGAAACTCATTTTTTTTTAATATTTTTCCACTGATTAATGTATATGTTATATTTATTTATTTATTTATTTAGTATAATGAAGAATTTGTTCTTTATTTACACTTTGGTTCTTCTTTTTCACTTTAATAAGAACGATCAATGAAATCGATTTATTTATTTAGTATTATGAAGAATATATTCTTTATTTACACGTTGGTTCTTATTTGGCACGTCTTCTTTTCAGTTTAATAAGAACGATCAATGAAATCGATGAATGCAACTTGACTGACTAAGTTTAAAATGTTCCACGATTCGACATTTATACTAAAAACAAAATCATCAACAACAACAACGTAATACAAACAAAATATCAAGAGATAAGCTAATGCACATAAACATTGCATTTGTTCCCTCACTCCACACTCATATTCATACACACATCCACTCCTATCCATCCATACATATGTACATACATATGTACATACATACATACATACATACATACAATTACATACATACATACACGTGTAACGCTGACCAAATTCACTACATTTTAAACCCTTTCCTATTCCACTCACGATCGTTTACTTATAAAATCCTAACATATTTAACATATTATATATTAACATATTTTCTATTCGCACATGCATTAACAAATCTAGTAATTCGTCTAATTTTTATGCATTTCCGCACTAAAATCTCTAACAAAACTAAATATATAATAAATAATAGAATTAACATATGCAAATTATTAAACAAAAATAGAATTAACATATGCAAATTATTAAACAAAAATAGAATTGACATATGCAAATTATTAAACAAAAATATCAACTAAAAATATCAATTAGAAATTTTATACGAACACATTACATGTGCCTTTACTAAATAACATACATATATACATACATACATACATACATACACATAAACATACATATGTATGTACATATTTTCCCTAAATCATCAAATACTTTCTTTTCAATCTTTCCTGCCTGCATACAAAACAAACTATTGTTAGCCGTTACCATTCTCAAAACATTCGAAAATAATACGAAAACAAATTCTAATATTTTTTGTGCTGCGGTTCGCTCTATAACAACACAAAATACATATTCAAGTTCAACTAAAATTTATGGGTACATACTTTTAAACATTAAATACAAATCCCAACTTCATTTACGGCCTGTCCTACGATGTCACCAAAATCGTTCGATCGAATTCTGCTGACATCGTGGGAAAGACCGTTAGTGTTCACCACCATAAACCAAGCATCATTGATCAAGATTTAACCAACTCATAAACCGCTACTATTTTCTCCACTACTGCTCATCCAACTCCCTTTAAGGTAAACTTATTTTGCCTTTTGTTAAGCAAAGACTCATAACCATTATTATTTCTCCACTAGTGACTCCTACACTTATTATTGTACACTAATGCTCACCCCAAAACCCATTAAGGTAAACTTATTTTGCCTTTTGTTAAGCAAAGACTCATAACCATTATTATTTCTCTACTAGTGACACCTACACTTATTATTGTATACTAATGCTCACCCCAAAACCCATTAAGATAAACTTAATTACTTTTGGGGTAAGCTCAGCCACAGTGATCAAGACTTAGCCAACTCACACACATTTTTACAGCACTGCCATATGACGTAAATATACTAAATTTATCCAATTCACTATCCTTTTACCCCTTTTTTCCGTCTGACTATGGCAGCACTCACACCACTATTTAGCAAATACATACTCCTTTTACCATTTTCCGCCATCATATGGCAACTCTCATACCAGTATTTAGCGAAGACACAAACCTGGCTATAGATAACAGTTATCTACATTATCTATTTTAATTGCTTTCTGGGAGAACAAGCAATTCCTATATACTCATAGACGTGAAGATGAGGTTAAATCGAATGTAAACAACTACAGAGTAAGTACTACTTGTAATATTTGCCATAATGGTAGTCACAAAGTGGCCCTTTGCAACGTTTTTAAAAATATGTCGCTCAACCATAAATGGGAATGCGTAAAAGCTAATTATTTGTGCCGATAATGTCTGGGCAAACATAAGGGTAAATATAATTCGAATAAAGAATGTGGTATAGACGGCTGTAAATTTCAACATAATCCCTTGCTCCATAAAAGGACAAGTGCTACACGAGACTTCGCCTCGGATTCCGCCGAATCAAATCAACAAAACTCAACTGTCAATGCCCACAGCAACCGTTATGATGATATCCATTCACTTTTTAGAATAATACCTGTGAATATACACGCATCAAATAAAACTAAGAGGATATTTGCCTTTCTTGATGAAGGGTCTGCTGTTACTCTTATAGAAAAAAGCGTCTTCGATGAAATGGGTTTTACGGGTGAAAATGATCCCCTATGCCTTAAGTGGACAGGTGGCACAACACGCATGGAAAGCGACTCTGTAAAAAGGGATATCATTATATCAAATGTTACCAACAACAAACAATTTAAATTAAATACAGTGCATACAGTTACTTACAAACCTGGGACTCTCAGCACAAACTGTTGATGTAGGTAAAATATCACAAAGATACTCATATTTGGCAAAATTACCAATAGAGCCCTATCACAATGCTACACCAACTATACTGATTGGATCGGATAACTGGAATTTAGCAGTACCTTTGAAAATTATTGAAGGGCCATAGCACCACCCTATTGCTTCCAAGACTCGTCTCGGTTGGGCATTACAAGGATGCAACAGCCAGGGCGCCCAAGAGTTCAGAATGAACGTTCGTGTTTGCGACTGCCAACAAGAATATAATGAGCTACACAATATGGATAAAGATTTCTTCAGCGTGGAATCCAGTAAACCAACTCAGATATTTTCAGTCAATGACAACGAAGCTTTAAGAATTTTGAAAAACACTTGCAAAAATAGGAACGGTCAGTATGAGGTCGGTTTGTTATGGCGTGAGCGAAACAGGCAGTTATGGCCTTGCATTAAATCGATTGAAGTGCTTGGAGAACAAGTTTAAGGAAACCCATCTTTGAGAACAATTATACAATCACAAATCGATAACCTTTTGCTGACAGTGTTTTACTTTGAATAAAGAAGCTAGGTGCTTTTGAAGTTTTATTTTTCGTCAGTAACATCGAGTGATTCCTTTACTATTTGTTTTTTAAGTGTACATTTTTTTATTGCAAAAAAAAAAGATTCGTAACTTGCGGCAATTATAAAAATGCTCAGTAAGGTTTGCCATTTCTCCATGAATATACTTACAAGCGAACAACACTTTCAAATAATTGAATTTTATTATAAAAATTCGTGCTGTATTAGAAATGTCTTTTGTAAGCTATGTCCATTTTATGGTCATCATAATCGATCGACCTTTTCAAGATATTGCGACTTTAATTTCGCACCTTTTTCACTTTAAATCTTTGCATGTGGGTAATGATATCTTTTTAAACAATGTAAAATTTTGACAAATTCGCTTTAGCATAGAAAGAAGCTGATGAAAAGATTGCTGCGGCGGCAAAGCAAAATATTTGACTAAAAGCCGCCGGCTACCAAAATTTTTTTAAAAATACATTTTTATATAAAACAACATTTTGTAGCAAAAAATATATAATATTATATCTACGATGTAAATTTTTTCGTACATTAAAAAATTTTTTTTTTATACATGTACATATTTATTTATTGTATCTTCAAATATGAACTAACAATAAGTATTCAAATCTTAAATCTAAAATATAATTCTTAAGACCGACCACTGTCGGACATAAACTTGTTCATAGTTATAAATAATACATAAGTAGTGATAATCCAAAAAAGAAAAAAATTTATAAAAAATATTTTCAAGAAATTCCATCTGGAGTGTTAAGTAATAGAGCCCTTGTGTCCCTCTTTTCTAAGCGGATGTGTCCAGTAAAGTTCAAAATATTACGAGCAAGCGGATTAGGATATGACTCGAGTTTTGTTAAATTTTTGCCTGCGTATTTTGCAATTTCTTCAATCACTAGTGTCATATTTAAATCACGATGGATATTATAATTTTTGATGTACCATGGAGCCGATGTTATTAACCGTAAAATTTGGTTTGCATTCGTTGGATTCTCTCTACATTGGAAGTTGAAGCAGTGCCCCATAACTGGATACTTTAACACCATATTGGCTTCAAAAGCGACTTGTATATTAAAAGTTTACAATCCAGGCTAAGTGTTGAATTTCTGCCAATCAACCAGTGTATTTAAGATAACTCAAGTTTGATCTGAGTTAGCTTAAAGTCTATATGATGTTTCCATGTAGGCCTTCGATCAAGGTGTATACCAAGGTATTTCACTTGGGAATGTTGAGGAATATTTTGATTATTAATTCGAATTGGGGAACAATTAACCTTAATTCTCCATAAGTTCAACCACATTTCCAATTGTGTAATATGTTCTTGTAGATATCGGGAAGCCTCGTGAGGGTTTTCGTGCATATTTAAGCAGGCTGTATCATCGGCAAACGTATTTAGCTGCTCAACGCCATATCACAAATATAAATCAAATACAAAACTGGCCCCAGTATGCTCCCCTGTGGCACACCGGATGATATAGATTCGGGAACACCCATGAATTCTCCTTCCACAACCGTGAACTTCCGGGTAGTAATGTAACTTTATAACAAATTCACTAAATTTATTGGTAGATGTGATGTTAATTTTAAAATTAGGCCTTCATGCCACACCTTATCAAATGCCTGAGAAACGTCAATAAACAGGGCAAACAGTACTTCTTTTCCTCAAATGTTTTTCTTATAAATTGAACCAATCTATGAGTTTGTTCAATGGTGCAATGCTGACTTCTAAAACCAAATTGATGGTATGGGATGCACCCACGATCAGTTAAAATTGGGGACAATTTTGTCATGAGCAGCTTTTCGAAGAGTTTTGACACAGTCGACAGTAAACTAATTGGCCTATATGACTCAGCTTTAGTAAGATCTTTGCCCGGCTTTGGAATCATTTTGATTTTTGCAAGCTTCCAGAGTTGTGGATAATACTTCAGTCGTAATATGGCATTAGAAATAAACAGCAAGATTCTTATTGCAATATGCGGCAAGTTCATCAGCATCTTGTTACTAATTCCATCAATACCTGGAGCTTTCTTTGGCTTGAGTTCAGCAATTACTTTATGTACATCACGCATCTTAAACTTTAAGGCTCGAGGGGGTAGAGCAACTACACTCGGCAAATCAGCAACACCAGTACATGTATTTGGGGTAAATACGGATTTTAAATGCTCAGCAAATATTTTACATTTTTCCGCATCGCTTCTTGCCCATCCTCCCGTAGATGTGCGCAAAGGTAGCTTAAACTCAACGGGTGTTTTAAGCTTTCTAGTAGCGCGCCACAAAGAGTAATTAGATGTTGGTGTGACATCAAGACCTTCCAAATAATTTTTAAGAGATGCAGTTTTTTCAGATGCAAGCAACTCTTGAAGTCGTTTAGAACATTCTTTAAGTCTGAGTTTATGTTGGGGTGATCTGTGCTGTTGCCATTCCCTTATAGCTCTTCTTTTTTCACATACGAGATGTTCAGTATCCCTGGAATAAATTTTATTAAACCCAGACTGCGGATGGGAGGTAGTGGCATGTTCAGCAAACTGTTTAATAATTTCGTTAAGATTGGCAATGTTAGTTTCAATGTCATTGGGTGTTCTTAACGCAATATTTTCGGTGCAATGACTACTAAGATATTTTTTGAATTCCAGCCAATTAACACGATTGGTCATCTTCATATATGGGTGAGGTAAGTCACATCTTAGTGGGTTACAAATTGTAACGATAGGGGGGTAGTGATCGGAGGAGAGATCTAGAGAAGTTTTCAACATTAATTAAATCCCTAGAAATATTTTTCATTACGCCAAAATTAATAACATCCGGAATTTTTCGTACGTCAGTAGGCCAGTAAGTGGGCTCCCCACTCGAAATAACATCTAAGCCCATTTTTTAAGTTGTATTAAACAAAGCTCGACCTCTAGGTGTTACAAGGCGCGACCCCCAGTACGCATGCTTTGCATTGTAGTCTCCAGCTGCCACGAAACAAGATCCAAGCGATTTGTAGAACTTCTCATACTGATCTTCGGTAACTGAAAATCTGGGAGGTGAGTAATTTGATGACATCACGAAATAAAAACAAAAATTTTCTACAAAAATATTCTTAACTTGCATATATTCTTCACTAACGTTGTCAAGGATATAGTGCTTGAGTCTTGATTAAATTAGAATTGTAGATCCACCGCATGCCCTCCCTTTAGGGTCCTTTGTAATATGCATAGTGTAGCCATTTATTTTTAAAAAGCTTCTCGAAGTCAAATGTGTCTCAGAGACCAACATTATATAAATATTTTTTTCCGTAAGGAAGTTCTCAAGTTCATTTTTATGTTGGCGAATGCCGTTTGCATTCCAGAAACATATTTTTAACGTGTTCATGGCTTTGTTAATTAATGCTTGAAGCAGAGTATTCTGCATTCTCAGCATTTCTTGCATCATGGTAGTCATATTTGTTTTAAAATTATTTATAGTTTGCACAAATTGTCAATAGTAGCTTCAAGGCGACTAAAGTTAAAGCTTGAGCTTGCATTCGTTGAATTATTTAGAGGTGGAACATTTTGTGGGGGAATAGAATTTGTTTTAGCAGCATCGGCATACGATACACGGGAAGTAACTGGTTGGCTCATTTGCGCAAAAGTGGAGGAGTAAGCGTTTGCTGATTGAGATGGAGATAATTTGGGTTTTTGCACCATAGTGTGTTTGACAAAAGAGTACACAGGACAACCTCTGTAGTTAGCGGTGTGATTACCTCCACAATTACTGCATTTTTTATCACTTAGATCTTTTGGTTTATTGCAACTAGCAGTGCCGTGTAATTCGCCGCACACAACACAAACAGAGGGTAATTTACAGTATGTTTTTGTATGGCCATATTCTTTGCAATTATGGCACTGTACGGGACCTGATCGCTTATGTGGCTCTTCAACTGTGATTTTTCGGTATAAGAGGTATTTTAGGCTATAAATTGGGTTTGTCTCGTTTTTTTTTCAGCTGTATATCATTCGGCTTCAATTCTACACGAAATAGAGGATGGGGGATCCTCTCCCTATTGATTATGTTGGTAACATTTTTTACCTTAAATCCTTGTATCATGGAGTGCATCTTTTACTTCTTCGGGATTAACATAAGAGTCAATACCCTTCAATACGATCTGCATACCTTTTGCACTCTTAAGCTGGTACGTATAAAAACTTGTTTTATTTTTTTCAAATTCAGTCACTATTTTGCGGAAATCTTTTTTTTCGTATATTTGAATTTTAGTTTCGTCAATGTTACCACGCTTTATTTGAATAACATGAAATGCGTTTTCACCAATGGCCGAGACTAACTTTTTAATTAGGGCGTTAGAATTTTTCTCTCGCAAATATATAGGTGGTGGCTTCAAAGACTTTTGCGATGATGCAGCGGGCTTGTCGTCGGTGACTTGCAATAATGAAAAACGATTTTGACGATTGGTAGATGATGCGCTATTATCCCTAGACATCTTTGGAGCAGATGAAATTTTTGAATAATTCGGGCTTCGCCCACGCTTTACCACTGTTATGTATCTGTCCATTCCGACTTGTACCTTGGGTTTTGAGCTACTGTTGTCTGTAGTGATAACTTTATTAAGTGATGAACACGAGCCTGAAGGAGATGATATTACTGACTTATATGAAGAAGTACTAGGCAACTGTAATGTTAATGAATCACTATTTGGCATTGGACAAAGCGAAGTTGATCGCTGACGAAAAATTGGATTTGCCGTTAAAAAAATACTTTCATTAGATTTATTATTTGTATAATTTTCATTGAGAGCTTCAGAACTCACAGTAAAATAGGCATTTCTGTCGTTAGAACTCACTTCATAATTTTTTGTATTTGGTACTCGTATAGAGTATTCCTCAATGTCACTGCTTGTGTTTTTTTTTTTTGGTTTTTTTGTTTGTTTTTGTTATTTCCACTATGTAAAAATATTAGGAAAGCACATAAAGCTTATTTATCAAACTCAGTATGTACCTATTACGAATAATATGCACTACGAATATTTTTTTGTACAATTTTTTGTTTGTTTAATAAGAATGTAAGAAAAATTCCGCTAATCAACTATTCACTATGAAGGTACAACGAGAACTCCACACATTAAAATAAACAAAGCATTTTTCAAAGTCTAACTTTAAGAGACGCAAAAATCTATATAATGGGCGACGGCTCGAAGCGGCGGCGGAGGTTTTACCTTTTATGATAGAATGCATCTTATTTAATGTTTGTCAAAAATTTATCTTTTGAGTCAAAAATTCAAATAGCCCCTAGGGCTAGTGAAATTTTATTTACCTTAAAGTGTCAAAAATTTACTTATCGGCAACACTGTATTTGACTGATACAACCACGGCTGCCAGATTTGACGATTTATCGTCATTTTGACGATTTTTGGTGCCAAAAATAGAAAAATAACGATTTGACGATTTTTCCTTAAAAATTACGATTTTTTAAAGTTCAAATATAGCCGCTTTTTTATGAAAAATCTACTATTACAATTCATGTATTGCCTAAGCTGTCTTTACATGCTAATACAATGTATTACGACATGTCAAAAAATGCTGTAGATTATACAAAATCTTATCATGTAAACGCAAAATGTATCGAGTAGGAGAGAATACGGATAGAAAATTTGACAAGCGGTCGATAAACGTTTTGTTTTCTAAACCATTTTAGAAACTTAAGTATTTTCATCACACCAGAGGTGTATTTCAAAGTGAACATTGGTATCTATTTAAGGTGTTAACACTTTTGTAGAAGCAACCAAAATCAACTCAGGAAATTTTCATGTTGTTTTCGTAAATATTGTACAACTGCAACCATCAAGTAGCTGATGGTACAAGCAAAACCAAACCAACAATAAACAAACCTATGTATATGAAAAAAAAATTCTATTTTGTACTAAAATTACATTGAAATAATAAAATGATTTCTCCAATATTCAGTTTTATTAGTACACATTTTTTGAGCAATTGTCCAGTTTTTATTAACGTAACAGTTCAGTATATGTATTTGCTTGCATTTTACTTATAGTATCAGTGTAAACACGAAAAATACCTGCATAAACCCTTGTTCTCTTTTCCTTAATTACGGAGAGAGTTTCAAAATATTTTCATTCTACAAAGTCGTAATACTTTGTATTGCCGTGTAAAGACAGCTTTACCCACTAAAAATTTTCGTGTAGTTTTGCCCAATCTATTTTATATTTATATCCGTGTGAATTGATATTCTCAAAAAACACAAAGATGTGAAAAAAGCAGGGACCGAAAATAACTGTTATTTTTTTATTTGAAATTAAAAGGTTAATAAAAAATGTGTTTTATTTGGTTTGGGTTATTTTTAACCATTATCGTGAGAGAAATTTTATTTTGGTTATTGTAACCAATTATAGCAACCAAAAAATTTTTGGAAGGGGTTATGCAGGACAAGAATGTGCAGTTTTATAAAAAATATTTTGCTTTTTACTTTTCTTTTCGACAAAATTTCCAATTATGTTCAAATACGTGGCGTTTTTCTTTAGCAAATTTCTACTCAAAACATTATTTATTGCAAAAAATATAATAATTCGCAAGGGATTAAAATAATGAAAAATATATACAAAAAATGATTACATAGACCGCAAAAAAGCAATAACTCGAGATTCGAGGCTTACAACATACAGTGAACTCGCGGTAATGTGAACTAATAAAAACCAAGGTAGTTCACATTATCGAATTTTTGAAACTTCTATAAACGTTAAGAAATTTTTTATAGCTATTCTACTCACACAAAAGTAATATAAATAATTTTATAATATCAATTAAAATATTTGTAATATCAATTAAAAAATTAATTAAATTTTCACCTATAAGCAATTTGGTAATATCAATTAAGTTTTTTCACTCAAATTAATTAATACAATTAAAAGTTTAATTGAATCAATTAAGTTCTTAATTGGTGAATAGTTTTTTCTGTGTATTTATTTCACGACACAGGAGCTAGGACGTAATTTTCGTAACAAAAATAATCAATACTATCACCAGCGTTGTCAACTTCAAATTTCAAAACGCGCCAAAATGGAGAAATATTTGATATATTTGCTGAGAATTTGATATCATTATATAATCATCCTTATTCCAGTTGTCGTCATCGACGTCACTTTAACACAGTACAAAAAAATTGGGGATTGTTTACTCGCTCTCGAGAACAATTTTGCACAACAGACCGTTTCCTAAGGTCTAGAAAAAAGCATAAACACGCCAATTGTTTTCGACAACGGATATACGAGCACCAATTTTTTGGTGTTGTGTTAAAGTGACAATTGGAATAAGCGTGAATATAACTTTATTAACACTTCAGTTTGTTTTACATAACCAAGCAGCATAGCTACAACCGGGTGTCCTAAGAGACCTCTAATTTTTTATTTAATTTAAAATGCACACGATTTTTATTAAATTTCGCCTTTTTCGTAATTTTAGCTATATTTTGTGTATAAAGACTATGTAAATGTGAGTGAATTTTTGTGATCTTAAAAGGAAAATTGTTAAAACAAGGTATGCTAAAACACATACCATTAAATGGCATCAAGCGAATTATGGTTTTGTTTTATTTTTGTGAAGTTTTCCCAATGGTAATTCTTTTTATTCTTTTTATACCCTTTACCAAAAAATGGTAAAAGGGTATATATAGGTTTCTCATTCCGTTTGTAATTTCTACAATATTAATAAGCGACATATAAAGTATATATATTCTGGATCCTTATGCATAGGGAAGACGAACAAACGATGTCCGTCTGACCGTCTGTCTCTACGTGAAATCGGTTTTCCCAAGCTCCCAGAAGAGCTAGAGACTTCGTTCTTGGACTGGTGTGTCAGAAATTTTCCGAAAAATTTTGCTATTGAAACTCGGCAAAATCGAGCAAACGTTTTCAGAGCTGGAAAACTCAAACTCTATTTTCCCATAGAAAATGACTACCGAAAACTAGTTTTTATTACTTTTTTATTAAATTAACTTATTTTATACTTCGGTATGAATAAAACTGGAATTTATAATTAAAAAAGGAATTTTAGAATTTGACAAATTAAAAACCCGTTTCCAGGGATGGAAAACTTTAACTTTTTTTCTAATAATTAAACATATTTCATGTTTTAGGAAGAAGGCTATTTTCTCACGAACGGTAAAAGCTACAGGTCTGAAACTGACACTTGAAATTTTTAAAATTAGTGTATTTTTATATAGGCTAAAACAATTAACACTAAAAGTTAAAAAAAATTTAAATTAAGGGGTGGTCCATCAGTTAATGCAATTTGACTATGAAATTTTGACAAATTGCTATATCTTGGAAACCGTAAGAGTTTAACTCTTGAAATTTTCAAAAACGGTAAAACTAAAAAAACCAAAAATTATTAAATCGCCAAAAATTAAAAAAAAATAGCCAAAACGAAAAAAATCGCCAAAAAAAAAATTGCTAATATGAAAAAAAATCGCCAAAAATTAAAAAAATCGCTTAAATGAAAAAAAAAATCGTCAAAATCAAAAAAATCTCCAAAACGAAAAAAAATCGAAAAAAAAACGCCAAAAACCGAAAAAAATCGTCAAAACGAGAAAAAAGCGTCAAAACTAAAAAAATCGCCACAAAGAAATTAGAACGCCAAAAACCGAAAAAAATCACCAAAACAAAAAAAAATTGCCTAGGTGAAAAAAACGCCTAAATGAAAAAAAATCGTTAAAATCAAAAAAATCGCCAGAACGAAAAAAAGTCGCCAAAATTTAAAAAAACGCCAAAACCCAGAAAAATCGCAAAAACGAGAAAAAAGTGTCGAAACTAAAAGGAGTGCCACAAAGAAATAAAAACGCCAAAAACCGAAAAAAATCACCAAACCAAAAAAATTGCCTATATTAAAAAAAATCGCCAAAATTAAAAAAATCACCAAAATAAAATAAGTCGCCAAAATTTAAAAAGCACCAAATTTAAAAATAATTCCAAAAACCTAAAAAATCGCTAAAACGAGAAAAAAGCACCAAAACTAAAAAGTACCTAATTAAAAATAATGCTAAAAGTCTAAAAACGAGAAAAAAGAATTAAAACTAAAAAAAGCACCAAATTAAAAAAAGCCAAAAAAATCACAAAAACGAAAAAAAGCACTAAATTGGAAAAAAAATTTAGCACGTAAATAAATCACTAAAATGAAAAAGCCAAATGTCCGTCAAAATAAAAAACACCAAAAAACTTAAAAATAATCGCTAAAAATCCTGAAAACTTGTATTTTTTTAGAAAGTAAGGCATTGATATTCAACTTATTGCTAATATCAAAAAAAAAAAACATATTTAAACGAAAAATACCGAGACGTCACTTATTAAAAATTTGCACAAGAGCATAAATTATGAATTTTTTCACAAAATTAATATCTACATACATATCTCTGTACTTATGTATGTATCTCTATGCTATATAAACGCACATTGGTAAAGGGTATATAAGATTCGGCATAGCCGAATATAGCACTCTTACTTGTTTGGAATTGCTATTTAATTCTGTGTTTCGTTTTAGTTATGTTGTAAAATTTCAAGTATTATTTCGTTTCTATTTCTTATGTGGACTGTATTATTATTGTCATTTCTTTCTTTTTTTGTTTTGTTTTTTAATTTCTTATTCTGCTTTGAAAAAGGGTGAGTATTCTCATTCTTCTCTTATTCTCATGGACAATATTGTACATACGAATGTAGTTTCACAAAAATTGAAATGTAATTTTTTATTTTTATTTTTTGGAAATTACTACTTTTTTATATATGATGTATACATACATGCATATGTATGTATGTATGTGCTATGTGCCATGTCAGTACTGATTCACTATTGACTTTGTCGCCAGTATTACTTACTAATTATACCCCACTCAATGCTTTTTGCTATAAACATTTAACATGTGCGTGTGATTGAAAAACAACTGACATTGGAACTACTGATTATATAGTTATTTAGGGGCCATATGAAGAGATTGGAAAGAGATAGTCACTAAAACATTTTAGTTATTCTAGTATACTCCTTTGACAATGAAATTGCGTATTTTGTTCACATTTTGATATTTTATTAAACAAATATATAAAAAATGGAACTTATAATTAAAAAACATACAATAACCGGGATTAATCTATTTATTCGTTCAGCATGTCACCAGCAACTAGAGATTTTGTTGGACATCTCTATTAATCAAAAATTTTATGTTTCGCTGAATTAGTAAAATCAAACACTTACGAATGAATCTGCAAGTATGACAAATCTTTAACTGATGGCACAAAATCTTCCACAGGGTAAAACAATTTCCATAATTGGAAAATGCAAAAAGCATTGAGTGGGGTATAATTAGTCAGTAATAGTGGCGACAAAGTCAATAGTGAATCAGTACCAGAATCAAACGCAGACATACATTTACATGTGTTGTGTGCGCTTGCTTTAAAAAACCTCCCTTAAACACAAAAATAATAGCTTACCATCTAAATCTTACACACACACTCATACGTACAATATGCAAAATAACAAGCATACATATATAAACAGCACTTCTTTTCATTGTTTGTTATAAACAAGACGTCTTGGCGACATCGCTTGTTAACTGTCTTATACACGTACCCCAATACATCCATCGTGCTTCGTTTATAGTGCGACAGCATTTATTATTGGCTTAGTATAATGCATGCCACGAGAGTACATATAAAAAACATGACGTATTTACAATTCGCCACATATTCGCCTGAATTTAACGCATACGAATACATTCGTATTCGCATCCACCTGAATTTAGCGAATACGAATACATTCGTATTTGCCTAAAAATAACCAAATATTCGACAATTCGAATACGAATATTCGTGCATCACTAGTATGTACTATGTATATCAGTGGTGTAAAAATAAAACTATAGTTGTATGTGTGAGAAAAGTTGCCTCATTCGTCAATGAAGTACATAGAAAAATATAAATATTTGCAAATATATATAAATGTAGTTTAGTAAAGCATCTAAAAATAAATAAAAAGGAGCCTATGGGACAGACAATTAAAAAATAAGCAATAAAAATTAAATAAAACAGTTGGCTGCGACCTATATTTTCTGAGTTATGGGGCCCTGAACTTTTGATAGGAAACTGTGAAGAATTTCCAAAAAATAATTTTTTAATAGATTATCTGATAGAAACTTGAAAAATAAGAACAAAAGAATAAAATAAAAAAGTGACTGCGACCCATATTTCCCGAGTTAATGGTATTTTGAATTTTGATATTAAATGCAATTTAGTGAAGCTGCTCCGAAAAAAAATCAAAATCTCTTTTTATTACATATTCATTTCTTTCCTGAAAAGTTTTATAACATAAAACACATCGAATGTCGCGAAAAGCATTACTTATCATAGAATATTTTTCGAATGCCACTTTTTTTCTTTCTCTGTATCTATAAAGAACGAAGATTTCATTTGACAATTACTTTTATGCCTTGTTTGATGCATAAAATTTTTTGACAATTTCTTTGTAAAGCTATGTGAGAAGCACAGAGTTGCCAGAGAGTTTTGCCTAATTACATGCATATTGTGTTAAATGTGCCTTGCTGACATCATTGTACTTGTCAAGGCACATTTACTACAGGTACACGCATCAGAGAAAACACTGTGGCAACTCTGTGCTTCTCACATACTTTTACAAAGTAATTGTTAACAAATTGTATGCATCAAACAAGGCACAAAAGTAATTGTCAAATGAATTCTTCGTTATAAACCTGTAAACAAAAAATCAGCGGATGAGCAATTTTCCTGATGCATGTACCTGTTTGATATGCCTTGTACTATATGTTGAAAATATGTATGTATGTATTTATAAAAACAATGCCATGGCACTTCGAACTATGTAATTTAACTTGGAATGCAGAACATAACAGATTGTTTTTAAACGTGAATAAAGTTTTTCGATATCTTGAATATATTAGGATCACTTTTCCCTTTTATATTTGTCTTAATAAATGCACTCATTAGACTTGAAAGGAAGTGAACAATATTGTTGTCATGATTGGCATATGCAACAACACAGATTTTTGCCTTTTTCTGTGCATCCTAATAACTTTTCACGTCGAGGGTGAAAAGCTTAAAAACTTTAGCGGCTTATCTACATACATTCTTATGTATATTGAAAACAAAATAAGAAAGTTTGTTTTTGTTTTCAATATAAGTAAGGTATAGAAAGTTTCTTGTCGACATCGTGGGCCAAGCCCATAAGTTCAAATAAAAACATATGTGTATATTTCTTTTATTATTAAACAAAGCATTATATCGTCTATTTTTATAAAACAAGTGGAAAAGAATCTTCATCAATTTTCTAGAAAACACGTTTGACCACTACCCAGCAAAAATTACTGCTTTCCAGAAGCGTTTTAGTAAGGGAGACAATGTTACAGAATACCTTGCTGTTGCGCATGAATATGTAATTTTTTGTTCGAGATGAGCCAGCTAGAAACAATACATTTAGCTTCCAAAAAGCCATGAATTTGTGGGCCTTGCTAAAGTGCTCCACATAAGTAGTAATACATAATTTTCGTGAGAGCACGCCTTACGTTAGTGCTTTTCAAAAGCATTTTTCGAAGCTTTTGTTATCAAGTAAGCTTCCCTGTCGTTAGTGCTTCCAAATCAGATTTTTTGCTGGGTAATTACCTGACGATATGTACATATTTATACATACCCAGCAAAAAAAGAGATTCCAAAAAAGTCATGAAAATGTAGAGTTTGCGATCTGGAAGTAGTGAAAATTTCGATCCGATCTAATGATTTTTACATAGGGTTGTCATTGCAAGAAGTTCTCTTTTTCGATGCCTGGTCACTAAATTGGAAGCGATATTAGGAAAAATTCCCTTTTTTGTGTTCTATGATAATATTTTCATCTAGGAAAAATTGTAAATAGTTACCTATTTTAACAATTCGTTTCTTTTTATACGAATTTAAGCCCGAAACAGTGTTTTCATGCAAATTTAAGCAAATAACTTTTAAATTTTAGGCTAAAATTAATTCATAAATTTCTTTAAAAAAACAATTTTTTTTTTAATTCTGATGAGTATTTTCTAACACTATGAAGGAGTTACAAGGTTTTGTATGACTAAAATAATATGACTACATGGGTTTTTGCTCACTCTCGGCAAATTAAAAATATCGATTTTTTGGAAGCAATGAAAATGTAGTTCCACTAGAATGACTTCCATTTTTTTCACTGGGTATGTATGTATGTATATATATATATATATTGTATATAATTTTTAGCGCCAAAATTTTCAATCAGCTGTTGCGTATATTTTACTGGATTTTACAATTTTTCCGTTCGCGTACTTTTATATGCAAATTTTTTTATTGAGAGTAATTTCTTTAAATTACTCAGTCTTTACTCAGTTACTGGATTTTACTGGAAAAGTAGTCAAACGCACCTATATATACTCATGTACATATGTTTAATACAATTTTTTTTAACGGCAATTAAACGGTTTTTTATGGTTTTCGCCAACATAAATACATGTATGTATTGTTTTACTTTTTAATTAAAAATTTAATGTAATGTAATATGTGTATGTACGTATATGTACATTCATTTTAATTTCTTTTGAAAATTTTTTTTCTTTGAGTACATTTTTTGTGTACATACGTACTTATGTATGTAATTTAACTTACTTCAACTTAGGCTAGCCAGACGTACTTTTTTCAGCAGTACGCGTACTTTTTTTTGTCAATGTACTGTTGCCTGCATAACACCTAAAAAAGTACGCTAATGTGCTTATTTTTGCCTTTTGTACTTTTATTTGTAATTTTTTTTTGTTTAGCATCTTTACGTCCCTTTTCACAATGTGTGTGTTAAAAATAAAACAAACTAAGTTTTATCCAGCAGTTTATCGCTTTAAAAATCTAAAACGATAATTGTTTATTAATTAATTTATTTAACAATAGTTAATGTTGTTTACCTTAGTTTATGCTTTTATTATTTTAATTTTTAATTTTAATTTTTGAGCTCTTCTTAAAATTTAGCAAATGGCAAACGCGTTAAGTGTGTATAATAAGAAAGAGGGTTACAGATAACCTAAAATGTAAATGGTGTTATAAAGCGGTTTGAAAAATTTAAAATGAATAATGTTGTAATAAATAGTAGTAGGGTCTAATATTGGAGGTAACAATTCTGCCCCCAGTAAGATGAGCCATTGGTGAGTCTTGCTCCAATCAATTGCCGACATCTAGGACTGCCAACTTTACTGCCGGTCTTTCAATGATTCCGTTGATTGTTTTTAATTTAGCTCTTCGAACTTGACCATCTTTGGCCTTTGTGACTTCAAAAATTTTTCCTCGTATCCAGGTGTTTCTATTGGCATTTTCATCAACCACAAGCACTACGTCATCAACTTCAATTGCTTTAGATTGTTTGGACCATTTTCCTCGCCGAGTTAACATTGGTAGCATTTCCTTTACAAAACGTCGCCAAAACATGTTAGCGAATACCTCGCTTTGGCGCAGGATCATTTTGTAATCAATATTTTCGGGTAAGCAAAATGGCTTCATACCATTCGAGCTGCCAAGAAGAAAGTGGTTCGGAGTGATGGCCTCTTGATCTTCAGTTTCCAACGACACATATGTAAGGGGTTTTGAATTAACTATTAGCTCCACCTCCATCAAGGCACTTCTCAGGCTTTCGTCTGTGAACTTTTGCGCGGGAGATATTTTATATAATATAGTTTTTATTGACCTCACTAACCTCTCCCAAGCTCCCCCCATATGAGGAGCTGCTGGTGGATTAAATTTCCACGAAATGCCCTTATATGCCATATCAGTTTGCACTTTATTGAACTCGATACTTTTTAACTCGTCCTTGAGAAAACGATCAGCACCTCGAAAATTTGTCCCGTTATCGCTGTAAATTTCAGATGGTGTACCGCCTCTTGCAACAAAATTTCTAAGGTCATTAAAAACGAGTCTGTTGAGAGTGAATGGGCTATTTCAATATGAATGGCTCTTACAGTGAGGCATATGAATATAACTCCCCATCGCTTTAATGATTTTCTACCAAAAGTTACTGTTATTGGACCAAAGTAGTCGACTCCAACAAACAGGTTTAGCGGCATCAATTTTACATTGTTGGCAACTTCTGCGAATGGATTTGTAAACAGCTCTCAAATTTATTATAAAGTATTTTTGACGAATTTCATTTAGGACCGTCTCGTGATTTAAATGGTGGTAGGCTCTATGGTAATACATAATTATGAGTTTTGTGACATGGTGTTTACCTGGTAATATTATGAAATCTCTTTGGGGTCCGCAAGCCTCTGTTGCATACCGCGCCATATTTCTAACTCTGATGATTCCATCATCATCCATGTAAACATTAAGTTTATCAAAGGCACCGCCTTTAATAGTGGGTCGACCGCTTTGCATTGCAGCATATTCATCCACAAAACTTGTCATCTGAATCATCTTTAATATAATCTTGTTTGCCTTAATCAAATGCGACGAATTAAGACTTTCAACTATTTCTTGCTGCTTAAATTTTAGTAGTCTTCTTTCCACATACATACATTACCCAATTAGCCACATCACGTTTAAGTCGGTACCAACTAGAAAAATATTCAAAATTAATTGAAAACTGTATTGATTTACGAAAATGTATGTTCAAGTAACGAGGACGAATTTCAGTCATCTCGACGTCTTCGATATATTCACGAACAAGTATGCGGTGAAACATTTCGGCTATGTCGCCGCAAACAGCTATTGCTCCCATTCTAAATTTAAATAAAATATAAATAAGGGGCACCAACAGGTCAGGGCCCTTCAACAAAAAGTCATTAAGGGCACAATTGTTAGACTTAGCTGCAGCATCCCACACGAGTATTATTTTATTTGGTTTATGTGGGTTCTTGACAATAAAGGTGGGTAGGTACCATGTTTTGATTTTATTTTGTTTAAGTACTTCTATGGGTAGCCTTTCAGCATAACCCTTTTCTTCTAAATTAGCGATTTGTTGATTTAATATTTCGGCTAGATTTGGGTCCCTTTCGGCTTTCTGCTTAATACACTGTAAACGCTTCTTTGCCATTGGCAGACTATCTGGCAACTCTGGCGGGTCCACCTTCCATAGGAGACCAACTTCATATCTGCCGTCCTTAAGCACACAGGTGTCATTTAAAATTCGCATAGCTTGCTCATCATCTTTGGACATAGGTTTTGGCTGCCCACCTGTTATACCAATGCTTTCGTCAGAAAAAAATTGTTTTACCAGATCATGAACTTCATCACAGCTGCATTTGTGAAAATTAAGTTTTCCACCAGCTTTAGAACCACCACCAAAAAGAGTCCACCCTAGAGTTGTGTAGCTCATGAACGACCTAGTTCAATTGAACGATTCACTTAACTGAGCGCTGTGAGCCGTTCAATTCACTGAGCGCTGTCAGCTCAGTACTGAGCGGTTTCTACATTTGTATCGAAAACTTTCAGTAGCTCGTTTTAGACACAAACCTATAATCAAACCCATTTAAATATCAGGTGGACTTATTCAGCAGCTCGTTTTAGACACAAACCTATGTGATTTTAGTGGGTTTGTGTCTAAAACGACCTAATGAAAGAGCTCGGTACAAGTCTTGTGTTTTTTCAGCAAATTTTTTGTATCGCACAAGTACATACATAAAAAAGTATACATATGTATGTACTATTATATGCATATTTATTAACAAATTCCACTCATGAAACTATTTTACTTTTATCTAATTTTTATACTTCATCTGCATTGTTTTGCAATGTATGACACACACACGAACAGACTCTGTATAAATCTGTCACTTTTTATGTTTGGGTTTTCGCTCTTTCTTTATGCATGAAAAATGTTTGATTACAAATGAACTGAGCTACTGAGCGAACTGAATGAAATACTTCAGTAAAGTGAGCTGAGCTGAAAAGAGCCGTCACTCAAAAGAGCTGATAAGCACAACACTAGTCCATCCCAATCTCGTTTTGAATGCAACAGGTTGATGCCATCCACCTTCACGTACTTTTATAGCTGCAATTAAATTGGGGTTATTTACACCGATTATCATCGATGGCACGACGTTGGTGTAGCCCTCCAGGGGTATATCTTTTAAGTAAGTGTATTTCGATTTGATGTCTTCCACGTTCATAGTTTCTTCTGATAAATTCAACTTTTTTACAGTGTACACATTGCTTATGGGGAAAATATTCGAATTGGGTCTGGCTGAAGAAATTTTTAAATCCACCCTTTTAGAGTTGTTTTCATAGCGAGTGACGTCACCAGTCCATCGGATGCAAAGTGGGTTCTTAATGCCTTCAACTCCTAATATGTCAGCTACTTCCTCTTACAGAAGTGTAAGAGTCGAACCATCGTCCATAAGAGCATATATTTGAACAGATTTGTTGCCACTGTAAAGAGTTACTGGCACTACACGGTAAAACGACTCTCCCTCACTAGACCTGTGATTATTAACCACACCACCTGATGGCTGCTCCTCATTATGCAATAAAGCATTGTGTAAAACAGTACGCCCATTCACTCCACATTGTTTATGGAGCCAGCACTTACGTCTGTGCTTGCCCAGACAGATACGGCATAAATTGTTCACCTTGACAGTCTCCCAACGTTCAGCAACAGAAAGCTCCTTAAATTTTGCGCACTGCACCAATTTATGTGGGTCTTCACAAATTATGCATTGCTGCTGTACGTCCTGTGGCTTATGCGTGTTTAAACGCGCCTCTTTGTTGGCTGGCCTTTTATTGTGGTCAAACACAGGAACAGTCACTTTGCAAGTTGCCTCTGCAATCATGTATAACCAGTCTGAAAAATGTAACAAATTTGGATGGTGAATGTCCTTCGAGTACAATGCCCACTGTAGTACAGTGTCCACAGGCAACTTGTCTACCAGCTCCTGCAAAAGAGTAGGATTAATTAAATATTCCTCTAAATGAGATGCACGAATAGTGGCACAAAGATTTTTCACTGCAAATGAAAATTCTATTAGGGAATCTAATTTGCCCCGCTGTATTGTATACTTGCGCACTTCCTCAACCAGATTTTTTATTATGCACTCGGGTCTGCCGTAGTACATCTTAAGACTCCTGATAATGTCTGGGACCATATCTGGGAGCATCAAGCAACTTCTTACCGCATCCCGGGCCCTACCATGTAAGCTGTTTTGGAGTCTGATAAGGTTTTCCTCATTGGTATACCCAGCTGCCTGAGTGATGTGTTCATAAGCACTTATGAATATTGGCCATTCTTTCGGGTCTCCATTAAATCCTTACAAATATATTGCCATGCCATTAATTGGGTGGCTGTCGTATTAAAAAATTCACTTTCGCGATTATTTTTATTAAAATGTAAATTGGGGTCAGCCCGAGTGTCTTTTGTTTTGTTTGCATTGTATTCAATATTTTGACAGCTTGTAGCGTTTCTGTTTTGCTGACTGATGTTACCCAATACGTTTTGCCTCTCAGAAGTGTTGCCACTATTTATAGTACTAAATGGCAGAGCAGTGTTTGTCTGATCGTGACCTGATTGTTCTGCTACTTGCCGTACTTGATGTACTTGTTTGGAGTCTGATGTTAGCATTTTGTTGACAACTTGGTACACACGGTGGGTCTTCTATGGTAGCATTTTTAGTGCTATTACCCACTGGCCATACAGTGTCAATCTCTTGGCGTAGTAATTGGTACTTACGTCTCAAAAATTCCTGTTTTAACAGCATCTCTTCCTCTAGCTGTTGCAATTCTAGCTGCTTTTTTGCACTTATAGCTGGCAGAACTGTTTGTGAGTGACTCGTTAGTTGATTGATGGTAAGTGGTGGGTGTGGTCTTGGTGTCTCAACAATCTCAACACTGGATTCGTTTATGGGGTCTGATGTTTTGAGGTTATGTGAGTCTTTTTTTTGTTCTGTTACAACACAAGATTGACATCTCCAGCTAAACATATCAACATCTTCGTCGAATTCACAGCAGCTGCTATGAAAACAATGAAGGCACTTGGTACAGGTAATCATGTTTCCATCATCCAGGTCGGTACATAAGACGCAGTTGGCAGCAAGGGTCAGATTCTCTTTTGACATACTTTTAGCCATTTTATCGTTTAAGATTTTTAAAGAATTTGTTAAAAATAAAACAAACTAAGTTTTATCCAGCAGTTTATCGCTTTAAAAATCTAAAACGATAATTGTTTATTAATTAATTTTTTTTTAACAATAGTTAATGCTTTTATTATTTTAATTTTTAATTTTAATTTTTGAGCTCTTCTTAAAATTTAGCAAATGGCAAACGCGTTAAGTATGTATAATAAGAAAGAGGGTTTAAGATAACCTAAAATGTAAATGGTGTTATAAATCGGTTTGAAAAATTTAAAATGAATAATGTTGTAATAAATAGTAGTAGGGTCTAATATTGGAGGTAACAGTGTGGTTAAGAGTTAACGTGAACTTTAACTGACAGTTCTTCATACAAAACTTGCCGTTAAAGTCCCTGTTATCTTTTAACCATATATTGTGAAAAGGTACGTTAGAAACTTTTTTTTGTGTAGAAAGAATCTCATAGTTTGAAGCGCCTTGCTAAAAATGTTTTTCGTGAACACATTTGTGGCGACAACTCGAAGTATTTTTCAATGTATTTAATATGAGAAGCCACATATAGCCAGTTTTGACGACTTTCAGTCGTCAGTCGCCAGAATTGTGATCACCCTGTTTATCAACACAAAACGCAGATATTGTTCATATGTTACAAGCGTATTCTTAGTAAAGTGAATAAAACAAAGAATTTTCGATAAAAAAAAATTCTGTAAAGCAGAATATCGTATAATTTATAAATTTTTAAAATTTGTTTGTTTATTTTTTCAATACCAAAGTCAAATGCGTCAACTGAGAGAATATTTAGTTTAATGTTTACGTTTTGGAAAAAATAAAGAAACAAGCTTTTAATACATAATTTAGAGAGTGAACTGACTTGGCTATTCAAACTAAGTTTGAATTTACATGTGCCGAGTTTTTTAATTTTTTAACAACTGGAAATGGAAAAATGGAATTGTTTGTCAATTAAAAAAATTATAAGTGTTTGTAAAATGTTTGAACCATTAAAAAATTTAATATAATTATTTAATGATTATATAAACACCCAAACCGAAATGCAAAACAAAGAAGTGATAGGTATTCAATTTAAAAAATATTAATATAAACTTGTTCAAATTAAGTTTGTTTTTTAACACAATTAGAATCCTGACTAATTTTAAGTTATTAATTTGTTATATAAATTATATTTACGATCTCCTTTTTGTGTTCTTCAATGAAGAATATGCTATTGAATGAATTTAAGGACGTTTTCAATAAAAACACATATGTACTTTTTTTTATTAATTGTACAGCTTTTTTTTCTTTGGTGTACTTTTTTTCCCAATTCAATATCTGGCTACCCTACTTCAACTATATATACATACATATGTACATACATGCATATACATATGTTTATTATAAATTTTTTTGATCACTAACTCTTTGTTTGAACACTTTGCTTTGCTTGCTAATCCTACACTGATGATTTAAGGCGGTGTCACATACAACTTCAACGCTTTGCGTGACGTTTCTAACTTTGTGTTGTAATCTATTTATTTATTTTCTATTTATTATTAAGTTTGTTTATTTATTTTCTATTTATTATTAAGTCTGGAGGGATCCGTGAATATCGCAGACTGTTTATTTAATTAATTATAATTTTACACCAGGCCCTTAGACTAAAAATTACCAGCTATTTATACTAATTTTTATACTTAATGTTGTTGCTACTGCGGCTGTTGTTACTGTTGCTGTTTTTGTTGCTGCTATTGCGCGGTCAGCAATTGTTATTTATATTTTATTATTATTTACTTATTATTTTCATTGGTTTGCACCGTCGGCACTTAGTAGTTCTTGCTGATTGAATGTTGTTCTATATTTTGCTGTTGTTGTTGCTGCTATTGCGCTGCCAGCAATTGTTATTTATATTTTATTATTATTTACTTATTATTTTCATTGGTTTGCACCGTCGGCACTTAGTAGTTCTTGCTGATTGACTGTTGTTTTATATTTTGCTGTTGTTTTTGTTGTTATTGTCTTTAATGACTCACAACATCCCTCCCCCCTTGCGAAGGAGAAGCATCCCAATTTTGGATGCTTCGAACTGATTGCGTGGGGTAAATGGGGAAAACTGTTATCTTACCGCGGTTTTGAACTGTCTATGGACCTTAAAAACTTCTCCAATTTCTGTGGCTCTATGTAGACATCATCATCGGCCCGAATAAACCATTCAAATTTATCAATATAGTTTTCATACATGTAGTAAATCATCATAAATGATTTCTTTTGTGGCGGATAACGATCGTCAACATTTTTCAAACCAATAACGGTAGCTCGTCCGAATAAGAATCTTCTGAGCTGAAGAAACCCATACGACCCGGCACCTCCTTGCCCCACGTGTCATAAACGGCTCTCGCTCGTCCTTCTATGAAATTCAACAGTAAACACAGTTTAAAAGAAATCGTTTAGTTTGTGGAAAATTTTTTTATGTTAAAAGAAATAAACAAATAGAAAATAATTATTATTAACACAATAACAAGAACACAAATTATTGAAAGAAAATACCACAAAATAATTTTAAAAAAATAAGTGTAGGGCTTCTTAAAAACATTTAGTTGTTTTTTTTTACATTTTAATTATCTTTTTTTTAATTACCACAAGCTTATATTTATGTATTTTAGGCGTTAAAAAATCTTGCAACTAATTTATTTTATATATGAGTTGAAATAAATCAAAAAATATGTACACATAGATCACACGCACGTCGAGTCTCACAGAATGGTCTCATTACACATTACATTTATTTTGAGATTTAAAATTTTAATTTTTATGAATGTACATATTCATATTATTACATCCTAGTTTTACAAATATAATGTTCTTAATGTTTTCTTATATATTCTTTAAATTTCCTTTTTTCTTGACCTACCTTACTTACTAATATATGTATGTATATATAATATTTGGTTAGTTTGTTTATATATTTGATTTAAACTTGACCTAGTTAACAATATTCTTTTTTTTAAATTTCTTGTGGCCTTAAAAATGGCTGTTTACCTAACATGCATAATCAACGTTTTGCTAGTTGTTTATACATGTGTTGGTGCGTGGCAAGAACCTCTCTTTTTTTTCAGTTGACAATTTTTTGTATGCATGAAATTTTAGCAATAATGTAGATATGTTATATGTATTTATGTATGTATATGTGTATGTAGGCATTGTTATATGTACATATGTATGCATGGATGTATGTTATTAGTATTGCTATTTTTATACGTAAGTATGTATATTTCCTTTTTATTGTTAGCTTTGTTTGTGTTTTGTGCTTTGTTTTTTTTTTTTTTTTTAACTAATGTTATGCTAATTCTTAATAGATGCGTAGGAGTGTGTATCTACCACCTGTACCAAGCATGTGCAAACAACAGTGTTGTTTGCAAATGCTTCTATTTTCTGTTTCATTTTATTTAAATTTATTTTACCGGTAATTGAAGGACAATTTGTTGTTATTAGTGTTATTATACCGTTGTGTTGCTGACTTCCTTGGGTGCGAGGTTTTTGCTCATCTTCGACCTCCTAATGGCTCCTTTGGTTATTTTATTTTCTGTTATCTTAACCCTTACATTTCCCTGTCTTTTGCACAGGACCACCACCGTAACTCCCAGGATTGCTACTATTAGTAGTGTTATAGTACTTATAGTTGTTACCACGACCTTGTGGAAATGCAGCTCGCTTATTCGCTTGATATTTCTCTCCTGGTTGAGAACTATATCTGCGAATATTAGCGGTTTCTCTGTGCTGAGATTTTCTGTCCCTTGGGGTATTGCGTAGGTTTGCTCGTACTTCACTAGTCTATTTTTGAGTGTCCTGTTGCCAATTTGTATAGTACAATTATTAAATTGAATGTGGTAGTGTCCCTGGAGACTGATCACTTGGTCGTCGCAAGTACTCTTCAAGCGCGTATGGTTTGTGTTTATCAATATTAGTCTACCGTTATCTAGTTGAATGAAAATGATGATGAAAAATGCAGTTTCGGGATTCCGTCAGCTCGAACAGTGCTTTGCCCTCCACAAATGTAAATTTTTTCTTTCCACTCCTCAGGACCACTTCCAGAGGTTCATCTATTTGCAGCTTCTCTTGATTTGGTATTGCTGCTACAATGGATTTCTGCAACGAGACCTTGGCTGCGGGCACTTTTATAAGCAGACTAATCGTTCGCGTCTGGCTTGTTATCATGCCGATTTTAACACCTCTCAGTTTCTCGATGTCTATTTGAAAGGTGTCAATCTCAGTCTTGGTTAACAGGGACGGTGGGAAAATTCCGGTCTTGGCGAATGATATGGCTTGCTGCAAGCTTTCCAATTTCCCTTTAAAAATCGAGATTTTCAGTAGTTGTAATATGGCCAGATTTTCCTTCACCAATCGTTCGTCCAGCTTGCTTGCTGCATTGAGTTTGTTCTCGATGTCGCATCTATCTGCTAGTATAGCGGTTTTTAGTGTCTGCAGGGACTTATTGAAATTGTCATTAATGACTCTCTGTTGGTTTAGTCCCTCTATCAGCTGGTGATTATTTTCATCTAATACCCTCTGGTGTTCCTCTATATTTTGTCTGTCTTCTTCATCCATGGTGCCAAAAATGAATCTCAGATAGGCACCTCCTGCGTTCACCAGACCTCTGATTCTTCTATGGGGCAGAAGTGTGTGCATGATGTCCTTTATCTCGTCTAGCTGGGTTTTCGCGATGACTCGGTGGGGTGTCTCACCAATAGCATCTAAATTATTATGGAATTGTTCCAGTACCCGCTCGATGTCGTCCAGGTTGATTACGTGTATTATGTAGTCGTACCTTTCCACGATCTGGGTGCTGCCTACGTGAATTTCAGTGTAGCCATTATGAGATTCCAGTCTCTCGATGAACAATTCTGCGGTGGCTTCTCGTGTGAGGACTAATACCATCAACCCTACAAGTGGAAACTATGTGTTGACGTTTTGTTAGTTTGGTACCGGAGTTATGTTATTTAAACCTATGATTAACTTCAGCCCTCTGTTTTTTTTTTTTATTATTTTTTTTTATATATTGTTTTATTATTCCTGCACACTATTTTCCATGTCCGGCAAATTTATCTTATAATTTATAGTTGGCGTCTGTTGAATTTGGGGTGAGTTCCTTGTGCTTTCTTGTTGTTGGATATTTTATGTATTCAGTATTTTGGTGGCAATTCTTATTTCGTCCGCGCCGTCGTCCATCATCTCTCTACAAATGGTTTGACTAAATTCCGATGGAGCGTCTTTAATCCTCTTTTTGCTAATATCTGGACATTTACTGGTGAGGGAAGATTTTTTATTTCGTAGGGCCCCTCCCAAAGGGGTGAAAATTAGTTTTTTCGCATCTGCGCTTTTATCAGTACCTTATCGCCTACCTTCAGGGTGCTAGGCCTTGCCGTTCTATCATACTGCTCTTTTGAACGGAGCTTGGCTTTTTCTTGCTGCTTTTGTGCCATTTCATAAGCCTTTTGTATTTGGTGCTTCAGTACCTTAGAGTAGTCGTATGGGTTGTACATTGGGGTGCTTACTTTCAGGTTTGACGGTAATGGTGAGTCAAACCCATAAAGCACTTTGAACGGGGTCTGGCCGGTAGATACGTGATCTGAGTGGTTATGCACATGCATTGCCGGAGCCAACCACTGATTCCAGTTGGACCCGTCCTCCTTCACAAAGCTTGTCAGGTACTCAGCCAATGGTCGGTGACTCCTTTCGAGAGACCCGTTGGCTTGCGGATGGTAGGGAGTGATATGTTGCTTTTTTATTCTCAAAAGTTTACACACACCCCCGAACAACTTGGAAGTAAAGTTTGTACCATTATCCGTTATGAGCTTTGTTGGTATACCATACTTTGTTATGATTTCGTTGTAGAAAATTCTTGCCACTGTTTCTGCTTCTGTATCCGGCATGGGCGCGCAAATAAAAAATTTTGACAAATCATCCTGAAACGTCAGGATGTATTTTTTACCCATTGTAGTTACTGGCAGGGGGCCTACCATGTCCATATAAACCTTTTCGAAAGGTCTTGTTGGTGTATCGGTTCAGACCATGGGCTCCTTAATGAGTGGCCCGCTTTTATTCTTTTGGCATTTAGGACAGTTTTTTATATATTCTTTGATATTTCTCACCATGCCCTTCCAATTTCTGTGGCTCTATGTAGACATCATCATCGGCCCGAATAAACCATTCAAATTTATCAATATAGTTTTCATACATGTAGTAAATCATCATAAATGATTTCTTTTGTGGCGGATAACGATCGTCAACATTTTTCAAACCAATAACGGTAGCTCGTCCGAATAAGAATCTTCTGAGCTGAAGAAACCCATACGACCCGGCACCTCCTTGCCCCACGTGTCATAAACGGCTCTCGCTCGTCCTTCTATGAAATTCAACAGTAAACACAGTTTAAAAGAAATCGTTTAGTTTGTGGAAAATTTTTTTATGTTAAAAGAAATAAACAAATAGAAAATAATTATTATTAACACAATAACAAGAACACAAATTATTGAAAGAAAATACCACAAAATAATTTAAAAAAAATAAGTGTAGGGCTTCTTAAAAACATTTAGTTGTTTTTTTTTACATTTTAATTATCTTTTTTTTAATTACCACAAGCTTATATTTATGTATTTTAGGCGTTAAAAAATCTTGCAACTAATTTATTTTATATATGAGTTGAAATAAATCAAAAAATATGTACACATAGATCACACGCACGTCGAGTCTCACAGAATGGTCTCATTACACATTACATTTATTTTGAGATTTAAAATTTTAATTTTTATGAATGTACATATTCATATTATTACATCCTGGTTTTACAAATATAATGTTCTTAATGTTTTCTTATATATTCTTTAAATTTCCTTTTTTCTTGACCTACCTTACTTACTAATATATGTATGTATATATAATATTTGGTTAGTTTGTTTATATATTTGATTTAAACTTGACCTAGTTAACAATATTCTTTTTTTTAAATTTCTTGTGGCCTTAAAAATGGCTGTTTACCTAACATGCATAATCAACGTTTTGCTAGTTGTTTATACATGTGTTGGTGCGTGGCAAGAACCTCTCTTTTTTTTCAGTTGACAATTTTTTGTATGCATGAAATTTTAGCAATAATGTAGATATGTTATATGTATTTATGTATGTATATGTGTATGTAGGCATTGTTATATGTACATATGTATGCATGGATGTATGTTATTAGTATTGCTATTTTTATACGTAAGTATGTATATTTCCTTTTTATTGTTAGCTTTGTTTGTGTTTTGTGCTTTGTTTTTTTTTTTTTTTAACTAATGTTATGCTAATTCTTAATAGATGCGTAGGAGTGTGTATCTACCACCTGTACCAAGCATGTGCAAACAACAGTGTTGTTTGCAAATGCTTCTATTTTCTGTTTCATTTTATTTAAATTTATTTTACCGGTAATTGAAGGACAATTTGTTGTTATTAGTGTTATTATACCGTTGTGTTGCTGACTTCCTTGGGTGCGAGGTTTTTGCTCATCTTCGACCTCCTAATGGCTCCTTTGGTTATTTTATTTTCTGTTATCTTAACCCTTACATTTCCCTGTCTTTTGCACAGGACCACCACCGTAACTCCCAGGATTGCTACTATTAGTAGTGTTATAGTACTTATAGTTGTTACCACGACCTTGTGGAAATGCAGCTCGCTTATTCGCTTGATATTTCTCTCCTGGTTGAGAACTATATCTGCGAATATTAGCGGTTTCTCTGTGCTGAGATTTTCTGTCCCTCGGGGTATTGCGTAGGTTTGCTCGTACTTCACTAGTCTATTTTTGAGTGTCCTGTTGCCAATTTGTATAGTACAATTATTAAATTGAATGTGGTAGTGTCCCTGGAGACTGATCACTTGGTCGTCGCAAGTACTCTTCAAGCGCGTATGGTTTGTGTTTATCAATATTAGTCTACCGTTATCTAGTTGAATGAAAATGATGATGAAAAATGCAGTTTCGGGATTCCGTCAGCTCGAACAGTGCTTTGCCCTCCACAAATGTAAATTTTTTCTTTCCACTCCTCAGGACCACTTCCAGAGGTTCATCTATTTGCAGCTTCTCTTGATTTGGTATTGCTGCTACAATGGATTTCTGCAACGAGACCTTGGCTGCGGGCACTTTTATAAGCAGACTAATCGTTCGCGTCTGGCTTGTTATCATGCCGATTTTAACACCTCTCAGTTTCTCGATGTCTATTTGAAAGGTGTCAATCTCAGTCTTGGTTAACAGGGACGGTGGGAAAATTCCGGTCTTGGCGAATGATATGGCTTGCTGCAAGCTTTCCAATTTCCCTTTAAAAATCGAGATTTTCAGTAGTTGTAATATGGCCAGATTTTCCTTCACCAATCGTTCGTGCAGCTTGCTTGCTGCATTGAGTTTGTTCTCGATGTCGCATCTATCTGCTAGTATAGCGGTTTTTAGTGTCTGCAGGGACTTATTGAAATTGTCATTAATGACTCTCTGTTGGTTTAGTCCCTCTATCAGCTGGTGATTATTTTCATCTAATACCCTCTGGTGTTCCTCTATATTTTGTCTGTCTTCTTCATCCATGGTGCCAAAAATGAATCTCAGATAGGCACCTCCTGCGTTCACCAGACCTCTGATTCTTCTATGGGGCAGAAGTGTGTGCATGATGTCCTTTATCTCGTCTAGCTGGGTTTTCGCGATGACTCGGTGGGGTGTCTCACCAATAGCATCTAAATTATTATGGAATTGTTCCAGTACCCGCTCGATGTCGTCCAGGTTGATTACGTGTATTATGTAGTCGTACCTTTCCACGATCTGGGTGCTGCCTACGTGAATTTCAGTGTAGCCATTATGAGATTCCAGTCTCTCGATGAACAATTCTGCGGTGGCTTCTCGTGTGAGGACTAATACCATCAACCCTACAAGTGGAAACTATGTGTTGACGTTTTGTTAGTTTGGTACCGGAGTTATGTTATTTAAACCTATGATTAACTTCAGCCCTCTGTTTTTTTATTTTTTATTATTTTTTTTTATATATTGTTTTATTATTCCTGCACACTATTTTCCATGTCCGGCAAATTTATCTTATAATTTATAGTTGGCGTCTGTTGAATTTGGGGTGAGTTCCTTGTGCTTTCTTGTTGTTGGATATTTTATGTATTCAGTATTTTGGTGGCAATTCTTATTTCGTCCGCGCCGTCTGTCCATCATCTCTCTACAAATGGTTTGACTAAATTCCGATGGAGCGTCTTTAATCCTCTTTTTGCTAATATCTGGACATTTACTGGTGAGGGAAGATTTTTTATTTCGTAGGGCCCCTCCCAAAGGGGTGAAAATTAGTTTTTTCGCATCTGCGCTTTTATCAGTACCTTATCGCCTACCTTCAGGGTGCTAGGCCTTGCCGTTCTATCATACTGCTCTTTTGAACGGAGCTTGGCTTTTTCTTGCTGCTTTTGTGCCATTTCATAAGCCTTTTGTATTTGGTGCTTCAGTACCTTAGAGTAGTCGTATGGGTTGTACATTGGGGTGCTTACTTTCAGGTTTGACGGTAATGGTGAGTCAAACCCATAAAGCACTTTGAACGGGGTCTGGCCGGTAGATACGTGATCTGAGTGGTTATGCACATGCATTGCCGGAGCCAACCACTGATTCCAGTTGGACCCGTCCTCCTTCACAAAGCTTGTCAGGTACTCAGCCAATGGTCGGTGACTCCTTTCGAGAGACCCGTTGGCTTGCGGATGGTAGGGAGTGATATGTTGCTTTTTTATTCTCAAAAGTTTACACACACCCCCGAACAACTTGGAAGTAAAGTTTGTACCATTATCCGTTATGAGCTTTGTTGGTATACCATACTTTGTTATGATTTCGTTGTAGAAAATTCTTGCCACTGTTTCTGCTTCTGTATCCGGCATGGGCGCGCAAATAAAAAATTTTGACAAATCATCCTGAAACGTCAGGATGTATTTTTTACCCATTGTAGTTACTGGCAGGGGGCCTACCATGTCCATATAAACCTTTTCGAAAGGTCTTGTTGGTGTATCGGTTCAGACCATGGGCTCCTTAATGAGTGGCCCGCTTTTATTCTTTTGGCATTTAGGACAGTTTTTTATATATTCTTTGATATTTCTCACCATGCCCTTCCATTTATATTGCTTCCTTATCCTTCTGTAGGTTTTCCAATTGCCTTGATGACCCCCTAGGGGCGAATCATGGAAGCTTCTTAGGACTTCTTGGATATCCTTTTTCTGTGTTAGGAACGTTGTTGTGGCGGGGTTCTCGCCATCCATATACTCATCTTCCTTTTCTGGGTCTTTCAGGATTTTAGTCTGTTCACTTGATTCTTTGTTTTTCGCCTGAGCTCTGGTTATCACTCCAATATTTTGATATTTTGTTGGCAGCCTGCTTAATGCGTCTGCGTTCAAATTAGTCTTCCCTGGTTTGTAGGCAATTTCAAACTCGTATTCTGACAGCTTGTGCCTAAACCGTGCAAGTCTTGAAGTTTGGTCTTTGAGGTTGGCTATTCCCCTCAGGGGCTGATGGTCTGTAAATATGGTGAAGTGTCGGCCCAGAAGATATGGGCGGAAAGTATGTGTGGCCCATACTATGCCGAGCATTTCTTTTTCTATTGTTGAATATCTTTTTTCGGTGTCACTGAGGGTTCTGCTGGCAAATGCAATTGGATGATCCTTTCCGTCGTTTATTTGCGACAAGACTGCTCCTAATGCTTCGTTACTTGCATCTGTTGTTACTCTAAATGGTTGGGTAAAATCTGGATAAATCAGGATTGGAGGATTCGCAATGCTTTCTTTGACCTTGTCTAAGGCCTCTTGACATTCTAAAGTCCACATGAACTTAGTATCCCTTTTTAGCAATTTCGTTATTGGAGCGGCCAGTTTTGCCATGCCTGCAACAAATTTTCTGTAGTAGTTGATCAACCCTAGGAGTGCCTGCACCTCTTTGATATTTCTTGGGGGCTTAAGTTGCTTGACACATTCTACCCTGGAGGGGTCGGGTAGTGCTCCCTCACTTGAGCATTTGTGGCCTAAATAGACGATTTCTCGTCTTAGAAATTGACATTTCTTGGTATTTAACTTGAGACCGCTCTCGCGGAGTCTTGTGAGGACATTTGTAATTTTTCTTTCGTGGTATACGAAGCAGTCCAGGCCCTGTAGGCCTGTCAGGATAGTGTTCATGACCATTTGGAAAGTGGCCGGTGCCCCTGTTAAGCCGAACGGCATTCTGTTGAACTCGAAATGGCCTTTGTCTGTACTGAATGCTGTTTTTTCTTTGTCCTCTTCATTTACTAGAACTTGATGGTATCCACTCGCTAGATCCAACGTGGTAAAGTACCGACTATTTCCTAATTGATCCAAGATTTCGTCAATCCTAGGAATAGGGAACACCTGTTTTATTGTAGCCTCATTCAATTTACGAAAATCAACGACCAGTCTGAATATCTCCTGACCGTCTTGTGATTTTTTGTGCACTAATAATATTGGTGAATTCTATGGAGATATACTTGGGCTTATTATTCCTTCCTGCAGTAGCTCTGACATTTGTCGGTTGATTTCCTCTTTGTGGATTTGAGGTAGACGATACTGTCTTTGGTTGATAGGCTGCTGTTCTCCTTTTACGGGTATTTTATGCTTTACTAATGGGGTGAACGGTAGTTTGTCACCGTTCAGCATGAACACATCGTGAAAGTTCTCACACAGCCTGTTCATGGACTCAGTCTCTTCTATATTCCAATTTTTTTCCGTCATTATGATGCTTCTCAAATGTTCTATTCTGTCTTTCTGGTTTATCTTTGGCAATGCTTGTTTTCCTGCTACCTCGTGTTGCGTGTAGTGATTAAAATTTGAAAATTGTACTTGGAAATCTTTCTCTAATGGTAACTCTTCCTCTGTCGAGTTTAGTATGGGTACGGCCGCCTTCCCCTGTGTTACGTTGACAACCGTGTTTCCCATGTAGACACCTGGGGCCAATTCTTGCTTGTGGATAACTATAGTTTTGTCCTTTGAGTTGATTTGTATCGGCACTATTGTAACTGCTCTTTGCTGAAGGCTGGCGGTCTTCTCTATATAGGCCGTGTAACGCGCCACTTCGTCATGAAGTCGAAAGGTCTTAATACACTTGTTGTCCCCTTTAAATAACCTCAAAGTGCCTCCTATTGAGTCTAACACACTCCGGTTCCAAATGTTGTCCCTCCCGAGAATGCCGTCTCCCGGGATTTTATTACAGCCTGACACCACATGGAAGTCCCAATTTATATCTTCCCTCTGGTCTATGTTTAAGGTTATTGCAAACCTAGTTGTGGCGCCTCCACCAAAGGCGCCCGTTAAGATCTTCATTTCTCCAAACCTTTTCTTAGGGTAACCTCTCATGACCTCTTCCCTCAGTATACTTGAGTCTGCCCCTGTGTCTACTAGTAGTGTCAGCTCTCCCGCTCGGGCTTCTTCGCACGGGATGGTGATGTACACTGCATTTATGTTATCTGGTGGCCCCATATCACCCTTGCTGCTATTGACCAGATGCGGTATGTGTCCTAAGACTACTCCCCAATTCCTTTTTGGTTGTGCATCTTTCACATGAGATGCACTTTCGGGCTTTCGGTTCGAGCTGCCCACACAACCTTCATATATCAGCACCTTTTGTGTTGTCAATATCTCGCCCTCGGTCGGTGTTGTATTTGAGTTGACTAATGCATTTTGCATATGAAATGCATAGTCGGGGTCACGAGGGAAATTAACTTTTCCCTCTCGATGTACCTGTGCCTTGTGGGTGATTACCGTCGGTGCTTCTTCCACCGACTCTGTGTCTTCAATCGCCCTATTTGTTCTGGTGTCTGTGGTGTTGTTTTTTCTTCTGTGCCAAATTATTTCTCTGTCTTCTGCTGGCTCTCCAGTTATTGGCTGTAACTGGGCCTGTATTCGTTTCCCGGTGGACTATATATTTTACTCACTCCTATGTGTTCTTGTAGTGGTGAGTAACTTGCGTCCACTTGGGCATAGGCTGGTCGTGTTGGTTCACGGTTCGGTAGGTAATTTCGCGCAGAGGGGTTCAACGGCTTGCTGCCGTTTGTGTTTCCCAAAGTTCGTGCTACCGGGGGTTTTGGTATGCAATTGGGTCCCGATTGCGCCCTGTTTGGCTCATAATAATTTGGACAATTTCTGGCAAAGTGGCCTAATTGGTTGCATTTAAAACAAACTGGCTGTCTGTCCGCGTTTGTTCACATGGGCATACTCTGTTCTACCGGATTGTGTTTTCCCGCGTGAAATCGTCTACGGGGAGGTTCGTTATCGTAACTGTACGTGTTGTTACGCTGGATAGTCGGACTGGTATTATTGCTCTGTTGTGGCCGCTTACAAAATTGGTTTTCTCTGTGGCCGCTTACCTGACAAGCTCCACAGTACAGGGAACTCAGCCTTTTCCTGCAATCTTCAATAGTGTGTCCACTATTCCGGCAGTATTGGCAACTCTCCCGGTGGATCGTCTTGGTTTTACACTTCGGCCCCACTTCGTCTCCATATTTACCGCAGTGGACGCAATAAGGCGTGTTCAGTCTTTCTGCGCAATTCGTTCTTCCATGCCCTTGTTTGCCGCAGAAACTGCAGGTGTTGTTGACGACAGAGTTTTTACCATATGTTGTGGTTCGCCAAACAGCTCTTTCGCCTCTTCCATCAGTGTTACAAGGGAGCTCAGCTCTTCTCCCTCTTGTCCAATGAGCCGTACCTTTAGAGCCTGATCTCTAAGACCACTGATGAAGCTCTTTACGGATAACCTCTTAAAATCTCTCACCATCGCATCACGGCCTGGCCCCTCTGGCCACTGGTTTTCAGTTGTTGTAACTGCTTCGTTTAGCAACTGTTCCAACCGTTCCCCGAATTTGTTCGCCGATTCTCTGATGGACTGTCTGCAACCCGCCATCAATTCTCTTTTCTCGTCCAAGCTCTTTCTCTTCAGGTAGTGCTTTTTTATAGCGTTGCAGAGTGCGTCTACCAAACTGAAATTGATTTGGGAAAACTTCGAATATGCAGCACCCTGTAGCCTTAATTTTAAGCATTGAATCACATCCTGAGTCAAACCGTTGTTTGCCTCAGTCAGTAATTCTTTCTCCACCATCTTACATCCCTGGATGTATCTGTATACTTCAGCTGACAAGTCGGGTCCATCGGTACCAAAAAATGATGGGATCTGTTATTCACTATTTTAGTGATTTCTGAAAGTGCTGGCATTCTGATTGTTTGTTCTAGGTTATTTCCTTGTTCTAGGTTATTTCCTTGTACGGGTGATGGTGAGCGCCTTCCTAACCACCCCTGTGCCGTTTCCAGCAAGCGTCCAAATTCTTCAATCGCCTTGTTGTTGTGTGTGGCTGATCTGTCTAGCTTTTCAAACTCCTCTCTATATTGCTCCAATTGTCCTAGCTTCCTGGCTGTTGTCTCTTCGGTGTACCCTCTGCTGCCGGCTTTCCTTGCGTTAGCTGATAAAGTTTTAACTTTGTCTATTAACTCTAGTGCTTGCCTTTCTTCTCAGGTAATTTCTGGTTCCCTGGTGGTTTCCTCCTTTTGCGGAGAACTCGAGTGGCTTCTGTATTGGTGTGCCTGGCTTACTACTATGGTTGGAATATGGCCGCCTACTGCCGACAATTCCTCACTCACGGACGGAGTCGGTGTTCTGGATCTGTGGACTATATCTAGTTCCCGCCTTGCGTTCTCTAATGCCGTCCGCAGTCTCTGTATCGTGTCGTCTTCTGTGTCTATCTGTTGTAGCCTTTTTAGTTCCTTTTTTAACTTTTCTTCTGTCAATCCCTTTTCTTTCGATTTCTGTACTAGTTGCTCGTTTTCTTCTACCGCCTGTTCGAGTAATTCGTCCGTATATTTTATTTGTTCCCTTAATCTCCGACTCTCCTTCTCACAAAGTGTTTTAGCCTCCTCTAAGTCTGCTACGTTACCTTTGAACTCTGTTATTTGGTTCCTCTTAAGTTCACCTATTAATTGTATTATGTATCTTACTTCCTCTAACTTGGTCAGTTTTTGTTGTCTAATTATTGCCCTATGCTCCTCTATCACTTCTTTTCCTACCTCCAGGCTCCGTAATTCTGTCCACGCGTGTACCTGCAGACTATCTACTGCATAGTTATATTCATGCAGTTTTTCAATCAGGTCGTCCGTTCTTGTCTGAGGGTTGGCCATAAAAAAAAATTCAAAGTATAATTACCAGCCGCCACTCCGTGGAACGCATCTTCAGTTGAGAGCTCTACTGTCCAGCCAAAGACAATCCAAAGGATGGTAGTCTTTACTCTGTCCTTGATTGATTTTTTTCCAAGAAACAGGCAGGTAGCGGTTACCGGCTGCGCCAATTGTTGTAATCTATTTATTTATTTTCTATTTATTATTAAGTCTTTTTATTTATTTTCTATTTATTATTAAGTCTGGAGGGATCCGTGAATATCGCAGACTGTTTATTTAATTAATTATAATTTTACACCAGGCCCTTAGACTAAAAATTACCAGCTATTTATACTAATTTTTATACTTAATGTTGTTGCTACTGCGGCTGTTGTTACTGCCGCTATTGCGCGGTCAGCAATTGTTATTTATATTTTATTATTATTTACCTATTATTTTCATTGGTTTGCACCGTCGGCACTTAGTAGTTCTTGCTGATTGACTGTTGTTTTATATTTTGCTGTTGTTTTTGTTGTTATTGTCTTTAATGACTCACAACATTTGGGAAAAAAGCGTGAAGCAAAATGTGTTTGACACAGTAAAAACATTGACAACACTCATAGTTTGTTTCACTGTTTTGTTGTATGCACAAAACTCAAAACAATTCGATTACTCTGATGCAACTAACTAATTTTTTATGTAAATTTACCGACATTTTAATAAAAAATTTCATATTTACATGTGAGTTTGGTCCAAAAATTTAAGAAAAGTATACCAACTGATTGTCCAAGCACGCAAAAAGTTGAGAGTTGCCTAACTTTTCGCTTCGCTTTGCGTTAAAAGTACTTTATGTACATTTTATATGTCAAAGCGAATCATTCAACGCAACGCGAAGCAAAAGTTTTATCTGACATGACCTTTATGGTGAATGTTTTTTGTCATTTTACTTCATTATGCCAAGGCACATTTACTACAGGTACACACATTAGAGAAAACACTGTGGCAACTCTGTGCTTCTCGCATAGTTTTGCAAGTAATTGTCAAAAATATATATGCATCAAACATGGCACAAAAGTAATTGTCAAATGGATTCTTCGTTATAAGCGTGTAAACAAAAAATCAGCGGATAAGCAATTTGTACCCGTTTGATATGCCTTGATGCTTAGTTTCCTCCTTTGCTTTAGTTTTTTATTTCTGTTTTTTTAGAGAATTCAGTGGCTTTGAGATGATATTTATTAGGATGGTAAGCAAGCGTGTAAACAAAAAATCAGCGGATAAGCAATTTGCCTGATGCATGTACCCGTTTGATATGCCTTGATGCTTAGTTTCCTCCTTTGCTTAGTTTTTTATTTCTGTTTTTTTAGAGAATTCTGTGGGCTTTGAGATGATATTTATTAGGGTTGTAAGTACTATTTGTTTGTTTTTTGTTCTTCAAGTGGACGGTTTCGAATGGACCATGAAATAATTTGGTATTCTCCTTTCTCCCTTATGGTGTTGGTTAGAGTTGTTGTACGATCAGCCTTGTAAGAAAGGGAGTTAATACTATAACCACTCCACGGAATGGTTTATAATATGGGGTTATGGGAATTGAGAAAATATGTATGTATAAAGAGTTATATGTTCAACTCTTTATAAATACATACACCTTGATGAATTTGAGTGTTTACCAAATAATAGGCGGGATCAAAATCAGTTTTATATAAATGTTGATTTACTCCAAAACAGGTAAGTAAATGTACATACAATTTCACGTAAGGAATTTTAATTTTTAACAATGAATTTTGGTTATGTTTAATTCAATTTGAGGCAAGTATTTTAATTATTAATTCTGATAAGTAGGTAATTTAACAATTAATTTTAGGACTTTAGATAAGTAGCAGAATTAGAACTGTTGGCAGTTTGACTGTTATAAGATATCTAACTTTTTAAGCTCTTTTCTTTTCCTTTAAGATGAACAACGTTACAACGGTTGTTAAGAACAGATTCAAGCAAAAAATCAAAAATTACATATGTATCTTTTAGCGAGTAAATTCAGGGCTTTCGCTCATCATGAATACATTTAAACAAATTTTCTTTTTAAATGCAAAATAATTAAATTTTTGTAAATAACTTTCATTTCCTATTAAAAATTTTATTTTTAGATAATAAATTAAAAAATATGCATAACTATAATTATGTATTCCCAGCTAAAAAAATTATATATGGTCCATATATTTTTAATATATGAATGTATATAACTATATATGAATATGTATGAATTCATGTATTTAAATATATGGGATTATACATGGCAAAACTATTATATATGAACTAATATATGGACTAATATATGAAATGTATTATAACATATGAGCTCATATATGAACATTTAATTATGAAGCTCTTCATATGTAGATCCATATATAAATATAAATTTTTATATATGGAGCCATATAAGAATGTATACATACATGATATCTCACATAAGGTAGTTTTTGCAATCAAAAAAGCTTGGAATTTTATCACTGTTGAATTGGAAATCCATTAGAAAATACATACGGTTTGCAAAATTTATATGCGTACCCTCAACGTTTAAAATAGAAAAACTTCTTGTTAAAAAACCCATTCTTGTATGATTTTATACATTGTGGCCCCATTTAATATATCAAATAATCAAAAGGATAATCCAGTCATTAATTTTATAGAAAATAACAAAATTCTCTAGATAAGAAACAAAGTTCATATTACTGTATTGAAAACTATTGTTAGACGGATTATTTTTTCTTTTATAATTAATTACATTAGTTTTTAAACTAATTTCTGAAGCTAAATGTTATGTACGAATATGATTTATGTGTTTTTAAAATAATTGATTCACCCTTTGATGAATGAAATGACTTTTAGTTCGTTTTGAATTATTTGTCCAAAGAAATGTTTCATTAAATACAACCTCTCTCTCAAGTCTAAAGAAATTTAATTTTAATAATTTAATTTATTGCACAGCAGTGCCTTTTGTGAATCAAGAGTGTATGAATATGAATTTTGCACATACATGTATGAAAATGTATGAATATATATAATCATATATGCCCATATACCCTCATCTTTCGGATCCGAACCATATATGGGATATCATATATGCTCCATACATATTTTTTTAGCTGGGTTGTTATCTTTTTTTTTAATTTGTATGTTCAACGTTAGATTGAACAACAAGTTTTCAGGAGAGAAAAAAAGAAACGGTTCATATCTTTATACTTCGGTGTTTAGATAAAAGTTCATATGCAATTATTAAGGAATTCATTACATATTTATATATTAGTAGTAATAATACACTAATCTTTTTTAGTTTAAGTTTTTAGCGCACTTATTGAGATACGAGTTTGCTGCATTGAAAGTAATTTTAATTCTTGATACTTGATGAATTAGTTACTCGTTTGTTGCACTTATAGCTAAACAAATAAAGCCGGAATATCAAAACTATCCAATGAAAAAAATATTTAATATCCCACTTGACCTGAGATTCGATAAAAACGAATGCTCCCTAAAGCAAAGAAATTTTGAAACAAAATGGTTTTTTAAATTTTTCGAACAAATAGCAAAATTTAAAAAAAATCTAATGTTCGCTAAAGCTTCGAACTTCGAAAATAGTTTTAGTATTATGCCTCCATACCAGGGGAGTCTATTTTTGAAGGAGGTGTGACAATCCCGGGGCCCCAGCTAGGGTAATGTGGCTTTTTCCACTGGCGTACCTTTGGTATATTACCCATAGAACTTATGTGTTACTACCCGATCTCTGGAAACAGGGGAAGGGATGTGCACGTATTTATAAAAGGAAGACAGGTCCTGTTGATGTCAGTTAGTTGCAGCGTCACCTAAAACTGCCCCCTGAGTTCAAAAGACGATAGAGGTGAATGCCTTGTGGTGGAACTTCAAGGTCTCACCAGAGGCTACTTCTGGTTCCACGGAAGCCGGTTGCCTGACAGTCGAGCTGCTCTGAAGTCTTGAGTGTATGTAGCGGTCGTCAGTTTCCTTTGCTAAAATGCCGAGATCGTCCTACCCCACGGGGTTTAAGGGATGATTTTGGTATGTGTGGTGTAGGCACTGGATATTTGGCGACACAGGAATGCGTTCAACTTGAATGAGTGGTCGAGCTGTGCCGGCAATGGTTGAGTTAGAATATTATCTAAAAATTATATGACACCCTTGCGATTACAAATGTACATAATGCATAGCATATGTCAGTTAAAAGTGTTATGCCAAACAAGAACTTGCTCAAAATTTATATCTCACTGCTTTTGATGACCGAAATTTTTTATAGGAACTTGGCTTTTGCTCTCATTGATGTTTTTGTGAGGATCTGAATACTTTTTGAAAAATTTTCTATGATAACACTTTTTAAACTTAAAATTTCTAGGGTGTTTTATTTCTATTCATGATCACTGTGCTAGTTAAAAAGTTCATAGTTACATAAAATAATGGGTTAGATCCAAGTGTTGGATTGTACACCTTAAAAATTAATTATTGTGTTATTAAAATGGGTCGCCAGTGTGTACGTAATTTGTTAAGAGTCATCTGGAAATAAACATGTAAAATACAGCTTCAAATTTAGTCAGAGTGATCCCGCCTATTTTCTCAATATATTTACATATTAAAATCTGCTTAGCCGAAGTACACAAATCAAAAGGATATGCCCAATGTACACACATGCAAAGTTTCAATAGGGTAGCTGCTGCTTTAATTTTGGATTTCCCGATTGAGTAAATCAATTAGGACTATTTGTCTATAAAATGTCAGCTCTCTACAGTGTTTTTTTATGCATGCTATTTTTATTTATTGTATCTTCATATATGAACTAACAATAAGTATTCAAATCTTAAATCTAACATATAATTAATAGGCCCGACCAATGCCAGACATAACTAAGTGATAGTTGTAAATAATACATAAGTAGTAATCAGCAAAAAAAAAATTTCAAGCAACTTCATTCGGAATGTTTAGTATTAGAGCCGTTGTATCTCTCTTTTTTAAGCGAATGTGTCCAGTAAAGTTCAAAATATTACGAGCAAGCGGATTAGGATGTGACTCGAGTTTTGTTAAATATTTGCCTGCGTATTTTGCAATTTCTTCAATCACTAGTGGCATATTTAAATCACGATGTATATTTGAATTCTTAATGTACCATGGAGCAGATGTTATTAACCTTAAAATTTTGTTTTGTCTTCGTTGAATTCTCTCTACATTGGAAGCAGAAGCAGTGCCCCATACCTGGATACCGTAACACAATATTGGCTTTAAAAGCGACTTGTATATTAAAAGTTTGCAGTCTAGGCTGAGTGTTGAATTTCTGCCAATCAGCCAATGTACCTGAGTTAATTTTAGTTTCATTTGAGTTAACTTATAGTCAATGTGATGTTTCCATGTAAGCCGTCGATCGAGGTGTATACCAAGATATTTCACATTTGTATGTTGAGGAACAACTTGATTATTAATCCGAATGGGGGAACAAGTATCTCTTCGTAAAGTAAATGTTATATGGACACTCTTTTGTTCATTTACCTTAATTTTCCATAAGTTTAACCATAGTTCCATCTGGCTAATGTGTTCCTGGAGTTTTCGGGATGCCTCATCAGGGTTTTCGTGCATTCTAAGGCAGGCGGTATCGTCGGCAAATGTGGAAGTGTGGATACTACTGCTCAAAGGCATATCACAAGTATAAATCAAATATAAAAATGGCCCCAGTATACTCCCCTGTCCTTCCACAACAGTAAATTTTCGTGCAACAATGTAACTTTCCAAAAGATTTAGAATCTTTATTGGTAAGTATGTCTTCAATTTCAAAATCAGGCCTTCATGCCACACTTTATCAAATGCCTGAAAAACATCAATAAACACGGCAGAACAATACTTCTTTTCCTCAAATGTTTTTCTGATAAATTGAACCAATCTATGCGTTTGCTCAATGGTGCTATGCTGGCTTCTAAAACCAAATTAATGGTCCGGGATGCACCCATTATCAGTTAAAATTCAAGACAATTTTGTCATGAGTAGCTTCTCAAAAAGCTTTGACATTGTTGACAGTAAACTTATTGGCCTATATGACTCAGCCTTGGAAAGATCTTTACCTGGCTTTGGAATCATTTTAACCTTGGCAAGCTTCCAGCAGTGTGGATAATACTCCAGTCGTAAAATGGCATTAAAAATGAATAAGAGGATTCCAATTGCAGTACGAGGTAACTTAATCAGCATCTGGTTACTAATTCTATCCATACCGGGAGCTTTTTTCGGGTTGAGTTCGGCAATTAGTTTTTGTACATCACACATCGTAAATTTTAAGGGTCGAGGGGGTAGAGCAACTACACTCGGCAAATCAGCAACACCGGTACATGTATTTGGTGCAAATACGGATTTTAAATGCTCAGCAAATATATTACCTTTTTCAGTATCGCTTCTTGCCCAACCTCCGGTAGATGTGCGCAGAGGTGGCTTAAACTCAACGGGTGTTTTAAACTTTTTAGCAGCGCGCCACAAAGAGTAATTAGATGCTGGTGTGACATCAAGGCCTTCCAGATAATTTTTGAAAGATGCAGTTTTTTCAGATGCAAGCAACTCTTGGAGTCGTTTAGTGCACTCTTTAAATCTGATTTTGTGTTAAGGTGATCTGTGCTGTTGCCATTCCCTTCTAGCTCTTCTTTTTTCACGTACGAGATGTTCAACGTCTGTAGAATAAATTTTATTGAACCCAGTATGCGGATGGGATGTAGTGGCATGTTCAGAAGCTTGTTTAATATTCTCGTTAAGATTTGCAATGTTCGATTTAATATCATTGGGTGTTCTTAGCGTAATATTTTCCGTGCAATGACTACTAAGATATTTTTTGAATCCCAGCCAATTAACACGATTTATCATCTTGACATATGGGTTAGGTAAAGCGCTTCTCAGTGGACTACAGATTGTAACGATCGTGGGAGAGTGATCAGACGACAGATTTAGGGAAGCTTCAACGTGAATTAATTCCCTAGAAATACTTTTTATGACGCCGAAATCTATAACATCCGGAATTTTTCGTACGTCAGTAGGCCAGTAAGTAGGCTCCCCACTTGAAATAACATCCAAACCCATTTTTGAAATTGTGTTGAACAACGCCCTACCTCTAGGCGTAATAAGACGCGAACCCCAGAACGTATGCTTAGCATTGTAGTCGCCACCTGCAACGAAACAAGGTCCAAGAGATTTGTAGAACTTCTCGTACTGGTCCTCAGTGATTGAAAATCTGGGAGAGGAGTAAATTGAAGATATCACGAAATTTGTACAAAAATTTTCAATGCAGATATTTCTTGCTTGTAGATGTTCTTCACAAATGTTGTCAAGAATATAGTGCTTGAGTCTTGACTTTTATTAGAATTGCTGATCCACCGCATGCTCTCCCTCTAGGGTCCTTTGTATCATATAAAGTGTAGCCATTCATTTTAAAGAGGCTTCTAGAAGTCAAATGAGTCTCAGAGACCAACATTATATCAATATTTTTTTCCGTAAGGAAGTGCTCAAGTTCATTTTTATGTTGGCGAATGCCGTTTGCGTTCCAGAAACATATTTTTAACGTGTTCATGGCCTGTTAATTAATGCTTGAAGCAGAGTATTCTGCATTCTCAGCATTTCTTGCATCATGGTAGTCATATTTGTTGTAAAGTTGTTTATAGTTACCACCAGATTCTCAATAGTAGCTTCAAGGCGACTAAAGTTAAAGCTTGAATTTGCATTCGTTGAATTATTTGGTGGTGAAACATTTGGTGTGGGAATAGAACTAGCCTTAGCAGCATCGGCGTACGATACACGTGAAGTAACTGGTTGGCTCACTGGAGCAAAAGTGGCGGAGTACGCGTTTAATGGTTGAGCTGAAGCTTATTAAGGTTTTTGCACCATAGCCTGCTTGACGAAAGAGTACACAGGACATCCTCTGTAGTTAGCGGTGTGATTACCTCCACAATTACTGCATTTTTTTCCGCTTGATCTTTTGGTTTGGTACAACTTGCAGTAGCGTGCAATTCACCGCAGATAGCACACACTGTAGGTAAATTGCAGTAAGCTTTTGTATGGCCATATTCTTGGCAATTATGACACTGCACGGGACCTGCACGCTTATGTGGCTCTTCAACTGTGATTTTTCTGTATAAAAGGTATTTAAAGCTATAAATAGGATGAGTCTCGTTTTTTTTCAACTGTATATCATTTGGCTCCAGTTTAACACGAAATAGGGGTTGGGGTACTTTTTCTTTGTTAAATATGTTTGATACATTCTTTACCTTAAATCCCTGGAGGACAAGTGCATCTTTTATTTCTTCAGGAACAACATAAGAATCTATGCCTTTCAATACGATCTGCAGGCCTTTATCGCTCTTAAGCTGGTATGTGTAGAAGCTTGTTTTCTTTGTTTCAAATTCAAAAACCATTTTGCGGAAATCGTTTTCATCATAAATTTGAATTTTCGTTTCATCGATGTTGCCACGTTTTATTGGGACAATGTGGAATTTATTTTCACCAATGACCGAAATTAATTTTTTAATAAGGGCATTTGAATTTTTCTCTCTCAAGTAGATTGGTGGCGGCTTGGATGTTTTATTCATTTCGCAAAATTTTAAAACGGTTTTGGCGATTAGTTGAGGATGCGCTGTTATCTCTAGACATCTTTGGAGCGGATGAAATTTTTGAAGAATTCGGGCTTCGCCCACGCTTTACCACGGTTATATATCTGTCCATACCGACTTGGACCTTGGGTTTTGAAATACTGTTATCTGTAGTGATAACTTTGTTAAGTGACGAATGCGAGCCTGAAGGGGATGATATTACTGACTTATATGAAGAAGTACTAGACAATTGTAATGTTAATGAATCACTACTATTTGGCATTGGACAAAGCGAAGTTGATCGCTGACGAAAAATTGGTTTTGCCGTTGAAAAAACACTTTCATTAGATTTATTATTTTTATTTTTTTCATTAAGAGCTTCAGAACTCACAGTAAAATAGGCGTTTCTGCCATTAGAACTCACTTCATAATTTTTTGTATTTGAGGCACTCATATAGAGTATTCCTCAAGGGCACTTTTTGTGTTTTTTTGCTTACGGTTTTTTTTTGTTTTTGTAATTTTTTATTGTTTATTTGTTTTTGAGTTACTCGTATAGAGTATTCCTCAATGTCACAGTTTATGTTTTTTTTGTTTCTGTTTTTTTGTATTTGTTATTTCCACTATGTAAAAAATATTAACAAAGCAGTAAAGCTTATTTATTAAAGTCAGTATGTACCTATTACGAATAATATGTACTACGAATAATTTTTTGTATAATCTTTTGTTTGTTTGAATGTAAGAAAAAATTCCGATAATCGACTGTTCGCTATGAAGGTACCACGAGAACTGATATTAACTTAGTGAACAGTCGATTTAGCGGAGTTTTTATTTCATACTAAACAAAAAAAAATCATACGAAAAAATATTCGGAATACATATTGTTATTGACAAATAAGCTTTATTTGCATTGCTAATATAGTCATAAATAACAAAAACAAAAAAAAAACGCAAACATACAAACAAAAGTGCCCTTGAGGAATACTCTATATGAGTATCTCAAAAACAAATAACTGTGAAGCGAGTTCTAATGGCAGAAATGCCTATTTTACTGTGAGTTCTGAAGCTCTTAATGAAAATAATAAAAATAAAAAATCGGATGATAGACTTACTGAGAGCTCTGAAGCTCTTAATGAAAACAAAATAAATAAGAAATATGATAATATACTTTTTATAACGCCGAGGCCACTTTTTCGTCAGCGATCAACTTCGCTTTGTCCAATGCCAACTACTGATTCGTTAACATTACCGTTGCCTAGTACTTCTACATTTAACTCAGCGATATCATCCGCTTCGGGCTCGTGGTCATCACTTAACCAAGTTTTCACTGAAGTTAAGAGCAGCCCAAAATCCAAGGTCCAAGTTGAAATGGACAGATATATAACTATTGTAAGCGCGATCGAAGCCCAAAATCTTCGAAAATTTCATCTGCTCCAAAAATTTCTAGGGATAACAGCGCATTCTCTATTAACCGTCAAAACCGTTTTCAAATATTGCCAGATGACAACAACGAACCCGATGTATCCACGAACGGAACATCCAAGCCGCCACCAATCTAGAAAAAAATTCAAACGCTCTTACTAAAAATTTAATTTCAGTCATTGGTGAGAATAAATTTCACATCGTTCCAATAAAACGTGGTAACATTGATGAAACCAAAATTCAAATTTATGAAGAAAAAGATTTTCGCAAAATGATTACTGAATTTGAAAAAAGTAAAAAAAGTTTCTACACATATCAGCTTAAAAGTGCTAAAGGCCTGCAGATCGTATTGAAGGGCATCGATTCCTATGTTGCTCCCTTAGAAATAAAAGATGCACTCGTCCTCGAGGGATTTAAGGTAAAAAATTTATCTAATATAATAAATAAGGAGAAGATTCCTCAACCTCTATTTCGCGTCGAACTTGAGCCAAACGATATAAAATTGAAAAAAATTATACTCATCCAACTTACAATTTGAAATATCTCTTATACCGAAAAATAACAGTTGAAGAACCACACAAGCGTTCTGGACCCGTACAGTGCCATAATTGTCAAGAATATGGTCATACAAAAACTTACTGCAAGTTACCTTCAGTTTGTGTTATCTGCGGTGAATTGCACGGTACTGCTGGTTATACTAAGACTAAAGATCTAGCAGAAAAAAATGTAGTAATTGTGGAGGTAATCACACCGCTAACTACAGAGGATGTCCTGTCTATTCTTTCGTTAAACAGACTATGGGGCAAAAACCTAAATTAGCTCCAGCACAAACAGCAAACGCTTACTCCGCCACTTTTGCTCAAATGAGCCAACCTGTCACTTCACGTGTATCGTATGCCGATGCAGCCTAAAGACTAGTTCTATTCCCACACAAAATATTCCACCTCAAAATAATTCAATGAATGCAAACTCAAGCTTTAATTTTAGTCGCCTTGAAGCTACTATTGAGAATCTGGTGCTGACTATAAATAATTTTACAACAAATATGACTAGCATGATGCAAGAAATGCTACGAATGCAGTCTACACTGCTTCAAGCATTAGTTAACAAGCCATGAATTCGTTAAAGATATGTTTCTGGAACGCAAACAGCATTCGTCAACATAAAAATGAACTTGAGCACTTCCTCACGGAAAAAAATATTGATATAATGTTGGTTTCTGAGACTCATTGGACTTCAAGAAGTCTATTCAAAATTAATGGCTACATTTTATATGATTCAAAGGACCCAAGAGGAAGAGCTTGCGGGGGATCAGCAATTTTAATAAAGTCAAGACTCAAGCATTATATTCTTGACAACATTTGTGAAGAGCATCTACAAGCAACGAATATTTGTGTCGAAAATTTTTGCACAAAATTTGTCATATCATCAATTTACTCCCCTCCTAGATTCGCAATTACTGAGGATCAATACGAAGAATTCTACAAATCTCTTGGCCCTTGTTTCGTAGCAGCTGGCTACTATAATGCAAAACATACTTTCTGGGGTTCGCGTATTATCACACCTAGAGGACGAGCGTTGTTCAACACAATTTCAAAATTGGGCTTGGACGTCATTTCGAGTGGGGAGCCCATTTACTGTCCTACTGGCATACATAAAATTCCGGATGTTATAGATTTTGGCGTCATGAAAAATATTTCTAGGGAATTAATTCATGTTGAAGCTTCCCTAGATCTATTGTCCGATCACTCTCCGACGATCGTTACAATCTGCGATTCAAAATATATCTTAGTAGTCATTGCACTGAAAACATTAAGCTAATAACTAATTATAATATTGAATCTAATATTGCCAATCTTAACGAAAATATTAAGCAGGCTGCTGTACATGCCACTTCCTCCCATCCGCAGACTGGGTTTAATAGAATATATTCTACAGATATTGAACATCTCGTATGTGAAAAAGAAGAACTAGAAGAGAATGGGAACAGCACAGATCAGCCCAAAATAAAATTAGATTAAAAGAGTGCACTTAAAGACTCCAAGAGCTGCTTGCAAATGAAAAAACTGCATCTCTTAAAAACTATCTGGAAAATCTCGAGGTCACACCAGCATCTAATTACTCTTTGTGGCGCGCTGCGAAAAGAATTAAAACACCCGTTGAGTTTAAACCACCTCTGCGCACTTCTTCCGGAGTTTGAAAAAGGTAACTTGTTTGCAAAGCATTTAAGATCCGTATTTACCAACCACATGTACTGGTGTTGTTGATTTCCCGAGTGTAGTTGCGCTACCCCCTCGACCCATAAAATTTAAAATGTGTGATGTACAAAATATAATTGCTGAACTCAACCCGAAGAAAGCACCAGTTTATTGATGGAATTAGTAACCAAATGCTAATAAAATTGCCTCGTATTGCAATTAGAATCATGTTATTAAGTTTTAATGCCATTTTGCGACTAGAGTATTATCCCCAAAGCTGGAAGCTTGCCAAAGTTAAAATGATTCCATAGCCGGGCAAAGATCTTATGAAGGTAGAATCATACAGGCCAATAAGTCTGCTATCAACAATGTCAAAACTTTTCGAAAAACTGCTTATGTCAAAACTGTCCCCAGTTCTAATTGGTAGTGGGTGCATCCTAGACCATCAATTTGGTTTTAGAAATCAGCATAGCAACATTGAACAAACGCATAGATTTGTTCAATGTATAAGAAGAACATTTGAAGAAAAGAAGTACTGTTTTGCACTCTTTATTGACGTTTCGCAGGCATTTCATAAAGTGTGGCATGAAGGCCACACTATATTACTACCCGGAAGTTCACGGTTGTGGAAGGAGAATTCATGAGTGTGCCCGAATCTATATCATCCGGTGTGCCACAGGGGAGTATACTGGGGCCAGTTTTATATTTGACTTATACTTGTGATATGCCTTTGAGCAGTAATATCCATACATCTACGTTTGCCGATGATACAGCCTGCGTAAGTATGCACGAAAGCCCTCACGAGGCTTCCCGATATCTACAAGAACATATTACACAACTGGAACTATGGTTAAAATTATGGAGAATTAAGGTAAACGAGCAAAAGTGTGTTCAGGTAACATTTACCCTGCGAAGAGATACTTGTTCCCCAATTCGAATCAACAATCAAGTTGTTCCACAGCATTCACATGTAAAATACCTTGGCATACACCTTGATCGACGACTTACAGGGAAACACCTTATTGACTCAAAGCTAATACAAATGAAACTTAAACTAACTCAGATATATTGGCTGATTGGTAGAAATTCAACACTCCGCCTAGACTGCAAACTTTTACTATACAAGTCGCTTTTGAAGCCAATATGGTGCTACGGAATTCAGTTATGGGGTACTGCTTCAGCTTCTAATGTCGAGAGAATCCAACGAAGGCAAAATAAAATTTTACGTTTGATAATATCGGCTCCATGGTACATCAAAAACTCAAATATGCATCGTGATTTGAATATGCCACTAGTGATTGATGAAATTGTAAAATACGCAGGCAAATATTTAACGAAACTTGACTCACATCGTAATCCGCTTGCTCGTAACATCTTGAATTTTACTGGTCACATCCGCCTAAAAAAGAGTGACACAAGGGCTCTTATACTCAACACTCCAGATGGGATTTCTTGAAAATATATATATATTTTTTTCTTTTTTTTCATTATCACTGTTATGTATTATTTATAACTATCACTAAGCTTATGCCCGACAGTGGTCGGGCCTAATACTTATATTATAGATTTAAGATTTGAATACTTATTGTTAGTTCATATTTGAAGATACATGCTGTTATGCAAAAGCGATTGTTAAAGTTAAAGCACGCGTTAAAACCGGTTTTGCCATACAAAATTCGTTTGTTAAACCAACTTTAAATTTACCAATCGTTTTTGCATAAGGGGGACAATAAATAAATAAATGTATTAAAAAAAATATTTCGAGTAATTTCTTTATGTGGAAAAATTTGGAGTCCGAGCAGATTGTAGATATTTTCAATTACTTTTATGTCATTTATTTCGATTTGGAAAAATATATACAAGATGTTATTATATACAAAAATATACATACATATGTATATAATAAAATCTTGGAGTAGTTACAGATCTTTCTGTGGGAATAATACATGTTTATAGTATGTATGCATGTATGTATATAGTTATATTCATTTTTTTTAGCGGTGACATTAAAATAATCGAAAGATGTTGAATGGAACAAAGTGAGATAGGAACATCTTCTGAAGATGTTGAACAATCAGCCCTGTATAATTCTTATGGGAAGATGTTATCATCTTGGCAAATTGATGAAAGATGAAAGATGTGAGTAAGTGTGAAAATTCTATTATTTGCATTAAGTAAACAGCTAAAAGAATTTGTGCATTCCTTTCGTACCACGAACTTCGATTATTTTCCTTGGAGATCTTAAAATAAAAAAAATGTGTCTCGAATTTAGTATTCCTTTTTTCTTTTTCTAAAAACAATTAAAATAACTTATATTTCCTGACTTTGAATCCATTTTAATTTTGAAGACGAAAACAATTTGCCAACATTTGATTTATGGTTGACAGTTTTACCATATGAGGGCGGTGTTGTCATATAGTTAAATTCAGTATTAATTCAGTTTCATTTAGTGCATTTACGGTAACTCTAATGCGCATTGGGATGGGGATAATTCTGATAATTCACAAGTTAATTTGAATTAAGACTGATAATGCAAATTAACGTCGTCGTCTGTCTATGCTATTAACGTTGCGGCAGAAACAGTAATGCTTACTCACTTTGATTAATAAAAACCTCTAAATAGAAATAGGATATAAAAATAAAAACGCTAAATTTACCTGAAAGTAGCTAAAGTTACATTACTTAACAAAAACAACAGTACTTTTTCAGCCAACTTCGCTTCTTTACGCTCTGTCAAAATTGGATTTTCCAATTGCAAAGCGTTGACGCCGCGTTATTTCGTTGGGTTTCATACATTTTGTATGGGCATGAGAAATTTTGACAGCCAGACAACGCTTTGTGTCGTAATTTAGGTTGGTCTGTTAATAATTCCCTCCAGTTAGAGTACCAGAGTTATAGTTAAACTCTTTTATAGTCATGTTCCAAGATTTTGAAGTTTTAATTAAGTTAGGATCACTGAAAATACTTCTTTGTAAGAAAACTAACTTCTAAACTCTCAGCTTTTGCAAATGAAACAAAACAAATAATTATTCACACAAAAAATAATTTGTAATACTAAAAAATATGAAAAAATTTCTTACGTCGGTTAATCGACTGAAATTAACCGGTTTAACCGTTAACCGAAAAAAACCGATTTTAAATTAACCGATCAGTTAATCGGGTAGTAATAAACCGGTGAACCGATTGAATACCCTAATACATATAATATACATAAGTACCCTACAAGAAACCCTACAAGAAATGAATGACCAAAACTAACACAAATAAAACAATTTTACTAACCCACGTGCAACAATTTAATTGCTACCGGAGCTGCCATAGTTTCGTTTCTTCAATAAAATTTGGAGGATTCTTTTTATAATACTTATTGCATATTTCTTACAGTAATTTTTGCACATATTTGTTTAAGTTTTATTTTAATTAAAGTTTTATCCAAATATATTGATAATATTTCCATAAATTACAATTATTTGATTATTTATTGTCAAAAAAATGGTGATAAACATGTTCGTACTATATTTTCTCAACAATATCCGCCATTGCGGCATGGTGCTTGCAACGACTTGGCCAAATATTCCCACTTTATGTCGCTTATGGTTTCTTTACCCAAGATGGGAACCGGCCAACATTTGTCCTAAGTGCATACAACACTCAACAGATTCAAGCTACTCTGGCTATTCCGCAAATGCATCAAAACGGTAATATTTTTTAAATAATATTTTTGTTTTAGAAGATTTAATTGATCTCACCATTTCTTTAAGGACCTGAAAATACTTTGTTTTTGTTGGTAAATGCAATATCACAAGATCAGAAACAAATACTGGGCAAAGGTTTATACCAGATGATAGAACGTATGGATTCATCTAAGATCACGAGCACTTTCGAACAAAAAATTCCAAACTCTTGTGCATGACGGAAGATCATAAAGCTCTTTGTTGGAAAATATAATGCCATAAGAGAAAATTCTGGGCGCACGTTCGTACCCAATGACCGAAAGCACGCATCCATCCTTGGCTAGTAATATGAAGGGCATGTTGCTTAAATTAGATTTAAGAATTCCAATATTGTGTTTTTTTTTGTTTAATAAAAATTTTAATTTGAAATGTAAATGAAAAAAAAATTAAATATACCAATATGTACGTTATGGCTTACTAGTTAGAGCTTACCAATATCTACGTTTGACTGACTAGTTAGAGCTAACCAATATTTACGTTTGCTTAACTGGTTGGAGCTAACCAATATCTACGTTCCCCTAACTAGTTAGAGCTTACCCATATTTTGGTAGTGATAACCTTATATAAGGAACCAGAGTAAGCAGCACAGATATATGTTACATAGTCGGATGGAATTAATGAGATAGAGAGATATGCAAAAACACATGCACACAAGAGTTTCGGTTAGATTTTACATATTGCTCTTAATAAACTAATAGAAACTTTAACAGACATATGGAGTAAGCCCAACCGGTTAAATGACCGATCATTTAACTGGTACTGTTCTTGTAGGGTAGTCACCTATTACTAGTCAATATTTACGTAGAAACTGGTAAAATGTAACTTTTAAATAAAAAAACATAATTTTTATGTTATTTTAATTGTTTTTTATTATAATAAAATAAATAAATAAGTAATATAAATATATAAAAAGAAACAACAAACCAATCCAGAATAACGTAGGTGGCACCAATGTAGTCTTCCTAACACTTTTTTTTAGCTCCCAACACACCTGGCTTTTTGTAAATATCTAAAATTTAAAAACAAATATATAAACGTATAAATTAAATGAAACTTTTCAATTCCTTTTAGATATTATTGTTGTTACTTAACTTTCTTAGCACTTGTATAAATTTTATTTCACAGACCGAACGAATTGTATATTTTACAATAAAACGCGACGTCTTAAAAGTTTTGGCATATGTACATTAGATGTTTCACTCTAACATACAAGTTAGAGAGGATCAACTATAATTAATAAATGTGTCGGTCATCTCTACCAGTCAAATGACCAGTCAATTGACTAGCACGCTTAATTTCATTGGAAAATTATTGCAAATGTGTTAGTGAAAAAATTTCGTTTGCGTTAGTTTCGGTCATTCATTTCTTGTAGGGCACCTAATTGAATTTTTTGTGATATTGACAGATTACCTTTAGGAAGATACATTATTTATAACGATAGATTATCTCCTAAAGTATAATTTGTCGTATTGTCGCGTACCTGTAAATCCTTGTCGCAGTGTAGTTGAGTTGTGAAATCACAATGCAACCTATGTACATGTTGATTATCAGACGATTGGCCGCGCTGGCATGCTGGCGTATCCCCGGCTAGGGCTCGCCGTCTTGGGGTGGTTCTTGCCAACCCATCTGGAACAACCACGACAAACGAACGACAAAATAAAAAAATTCATGCCAGCCTAGTAAATTCTCAAATTAACATGTTTGAGGTGAAAAAAGAAAAAAATTGGTGCCCGAAGCAGGTACCAATTACCTCCCTGATTGCTCATACACACACACACAACCCAATTTCGCCTGGCCGATGTTTTACCAGGACATCAACCCTCCCCTTTTGAGATCAGATGACCTCTCCATGACATCGCACTCAGACTGCGATGCCCCTACGCTTGCGTCACCCGGAAAAACACTTTACTTCACCCTACTTACTTACCGCATTTCATACGTTCTCACACATTCATCTTAATGGAGGAGCCGGTAAATTTCAATTTAAATGTACATACATAAAATGGTATTTTATTCATTAAAATTTTTCATTGAACAGCAAATAATCTTAATAAAAAAATCTATCAAAACCTGTTTTTTTTTATATACTAAAGTGGCAAAAATGAAGGAGATCACAAATAATTTGATATAAAGAAAAATAATTATTAAGTACTTAAAAGAATCAAAGTTTGTTTTTGTGAATCAACAAGAAAAAATTACATTCTTTTTTTACTAACTTTCTTCCTACTGGGGTTTTCTTTTAGCTACATAGACAATTTTACTTTTTTGTTTGTTTCTTAAATCAAAAATTTCAAAAATTTAAATTTTCTTTTTTTCATTTAGATATGGGTGTAGGGCCAAGGGTTAATAATATTTGCCGTCAGTCAGTGGCGTGTACTGCGTACGCTGTTGTTTTATAATGTAGGTCAAATTCCTTGGATACATATATATACATATGTATGTCTATGTACACACCTATATATATATGTCTACATATATTCGCATATATATTTATATATACACGTATATATATATATATATGTATTCATATATATATTTTACCACAATTCTTATGCGCGCGTTAGTAAGGTAAACACTTGTACAAAAAAATAAAAAAAAACAAAACAGGCAAATACCCTATATACGAGTTCCCTACGCTGCCTAGGTTGAGCTCACCCTATCTAGCGATCAGGATTCACAATTTAGTGAAGAATTAAAATTACAAAACAATATGTCACTAAGTGTTTTCCCTATCTTGCCACCAAAAACACAAATATGAAAAAAATGAAATTTATATATATGTATAGGTATGTAGGTTAAAAATTATATACGTACATATATACATAGAATAATTATATTTTTAAGCCGTTCGTTCACGTCCCGTCTCGTAAGTCTAACGTCAATTGGCAAAATACCTGGGCACTGGGTTACTTAGTTGAACATTTTTCCCAAACTGCTGTCTTCGTCCTTCGGCTGGGAGTTAGTTGGAACAGTTCCCCGCTGGATGTGATGCCTAGCAGACCTTTGGGACTTTCCTTTGGATTTTCCTTCGGCACATACAATCCTCTTCCATCGCCCGGCAAATCACGTAACATCAGCGACACCAATCTTCCGGAGCACCGGTGTCTTAAAACGTCGTGACCAAGAACAATCTTCTTTCTGTTTTATATGTTAGACACTCGTTTTCTTATTGTAATTAATTCAGGAAAAAGTAGTTTTTTTTATAATTTCTGTAGGCGCTCCAATTAATGATCTTATGTGGATACAATATGTATGTTTCAAAGTTGCCAATAAGTAAATTTTAATTTCAACACAGAGAAACAGCAAACGAATACTACTTTTTTTTCCACAATTATATTAACCTCAAACTGGAACAATTTCAGTTTTAAAAAGTTTTGTTTTAATTGTTTGAATATCTTCCAAGATATTTTCTTTAAAAGGGCGTATTCCTTTTTTCACTTTTTTTTTCTAGGTATGGCTGCCGTTTTTGCAGTTTCTTTCCTTCTTCACACGAGACGATTGCAAAGAACGAGTATGCACGATTGTTAAAAAAAAAAAATGGGCCAAAAACGTTTTCCAACGTGAATTTATCACCAGCAGATTGCTTTCTTATTGTCTTCACCAAACTTTAAACTTTTTGTGCGGCACATTAATTATTTAATTAAATATTACTTTATTTGTTTGTCTTTTGTAATTTAAGGGAATTATTTCGTGGATTTAATTTTTGCTGCCTCTTGGCCGAAAGAAAAAATACGACTGTCCTGCTGCACTCACTGAACAAAACTTAACTTCTTTTTCTTCTAGCACACTCACTATGCAGCGACGCCATTTCTTTTCAATTTTCTTTTCTTCTCTCCAGCCATCTTTTTTTCTTCTAGGACGTTTCGTTCCCGCTCAATAGCCATCTTTTTTATTTCTTTCTTTGCTTACTGCTTTTCATTACAACTCTGTGTTTTCCAACGCTGTGCCCTGTGTCTACACCGGCTAAATCGACAAGATGTCAGGCTTACACACTTGCGCACGCCACAAACCCAACCATTTCCACGACCCAGCTTCGGGCCTGGAAATGGGAGGGACACCGTGCTCATCTAGTTGCCTCTACGGGGTTAAAACTTAATGCTGGTCGCCCGCTATTAATGTATTGGCGGTCTGAATTTGGTCTGCCTATTTCCCTGGTGATTATGATTTTGAGTCTATACTATGCTAAAAGAACGTTTTGTGTAGGGTACTCTAAAAAGGTTAGGAATAAACCCACCAATTTCCAAAAGTTAAAATAAGAAGGTAAAGAAAATTATTCCTGCTCGATGTTCAACACCACGGGTATGCAAAAACACAAGGACTAAGTCCACCAAGCATCACTGACCCTTGGCGGTAAATACCCCCTGGGTTTTTGTAAAAAAAAATAATGGAAAAAAAAATAAAATATATATATATAAAAGGATTTTTGCTAACTAAAGAGAAATGAACTCAAAACCATGAAACTTTCTAAAGGTGCGGTAAAATATTCAATTGAAGCACTCTAAGTATTTGTCACCCTTTTTGAAGGCTTCATTTAGTTTTGAGTACCTCTTAAAGGCCTTGTTTTATCTATTCTAATAACTTACGTATAATTCGTATAGATACTATAAATTCAAGGACACCTGAGCGATGCATAAAAAAAAATGATGAGGACGAGCACCAAAAAAAAAATCAGTGTGTGAGTGGGTCCTCAACCCGAATAAAATTTGATAAATTAATTATATATATACAAATAAATTTGAGTAAAAAGAAAAAGACTAAAGTCATATTAATTGCTTCACAAGTTGACTACGGATTAATATGGTTTTCTCAACCAGATGACTGATATGCGTCGTGGGAATCAACAAACGAAAATAATGGTAGGTGACCTCTATAGACTACTTAGATAAAATGTTAGAAAATAAGTATGGAAATCGACTGACGTAGTATAAGAGATAATTACGGACAAGCTTACACGAATTTATGTTCTTACGGCCTGATTGCCTTAAAGGTTTTGTCGATTGCACAGAAAATGCTGGGACTAGAACCACCAAAGATATTAAAGGTATTGCTTCAAATCTTTGGCGTGAAATACCCCCAGTGATTTTCCTTGAAGATCTTCTATCTCATAAAGGCTGTTTCCAATCGGTTTTCTGACGCGACATTTCAAAAATTTCCGTGCAAGTTTTGCATTAAATCCGCTTTTGAAGTCGCTTTGTTGGAAATTTCGCCGGTATATTTCTTGAGCCGGAATAAATTTAACATCACGACATCTCGTGTTATACGTCGATTTGTTACGTAGGTAAGCTTTGTGTATCATTTCGCGTATCTTTTGCCTTACTAGTGACGTTTTCTCTGATTTTGTTATTATATTGAGCTCGGGGTCATTTAAACTTTCTAGTCTTTTGGCTAACTTATACATGCTTCCGTGCCCAATCGCGTTCATACCAAACAGTGCGTAATACGGCGTAACTCCAATAGACGTTTGTATGGACGATCTAAGGGAAAATTCAATTTCCGACAAATGTTTGTCCCATTCAGCCTGATCATCTTGTAGATATGAACGTATGGCAGACAAAATTGATTGATTCGTTCGCTCAGACGCGTTAGCTTGCGGAGAGTGAATTGCGGTACGTACGTGTTTAACACCAAAATTTTTCACGAGCTCTGCGAATTCTCTGCTAACAAATTGTTGGCCATTATCAGAGACAATAGTCTCTGGCGTTCCAAACTTATGAAACACTTCGGCTATCAAAAATTTTATTACGTTTTTTGTGTTTGCCTTTGGCAGAGCTTTTAAAAGAACAAATTTTGTTAAATGATCTAAAACGATAAAAATAAAACTGTTGCCGTTCTTTGAGCGTGGATAAGGACCGAGAAAATCTACGAAAATTCTTTGAAATGAACGCTCACTAGTAATTTCCGCTCCCATTGGTGGTCGTAGAGTTTTGTTGCTTGGTTTCGTTTCCTTGCAAATTTCACAATTTGCCACGAATTCACGAATTTGCGCGTTTTGATTTGGCCAGTGAAAATACTCTTTGACTCGTCGAAGAGTTTTTCCAACGCCTCCGTGACAAGCCAGTGTTGAATTGTGTGACTTTTCTATGATGGACGTAGTTAATTCATGAGGGACCCATAGCTTCCATGAGAAGTCTTCATTCATTACTACTCCATCATAAGGTCGTGCTCTTTTGTAAACAAATCCCTCAACTACTTTTAAATCAGGCAACTGATCAGAATTTTTTTCTATAGTAGAAATTAATTCTAAATAGTCACTGGATTTAAAAGCACTTGAGTTGAGATCGACCAGCCCTTCTACATCTGCCGAGACTTCATCCATTTCGTAACGCGATATGCTTGGTTTTCACTATGTCATTTATGTTGTCAAAATGTCCAAATTGTTGGCAATTGTATGAAAACGGGTTGTCATATGCCGTCATCTATGTTTGCAGTCAGTTATGCACACAAACTGCCATCTAAACTGACAAATAAGTGAAAACGCCAAATTTCAGTTTGTCAGCAGATATGGCAGCATTTTTTTTCAAAGTAAATTTGACAACAAGTTGTCAATTATTTTTGTTTGTCGTTCGCAAAGCTGTGGGATTTTTTGTTTTTATGCTGAAATGGTAAGTTTTTATATGTATATTTTAAAATTTAACAACTTATTTATAGTTTTAAACGTGTTTTTTAGTTGAGCAATATATTGGATGATTTGGATGACACAAATTTTGTGTGTCAGAGCCAAAACGAACCTAAAAAGCGCGTACGGAAACTTAAAGAAAAATGGACAAGTGAGCAAATAGCGAGTCTAATTCAAGAGGTAGAAGCTAGGGAAGGTACATGGAATTTCCTGTCTAGAGAATATCGGGACAGAAATTTACGAGAGGCTTTATGGCAAGAAGTGGCAGATGTATTAAAAATGCCACGATCCGAAGTGGCAACGAAATGGAATAGCCTTCGCTGCTCTTTCCGAGTAAGTTCATGTAAAATAAACAATTTATTATTTACTTAAAACAATTCTTTAGGCGATGTTTAACAAAATGGGGCAGACAAAGAGTGGACAAGCTGCTGGAAAAACAACACCAACAAACCCATTGTACAATAGTCTTAAGTTTTTGGAGCCAACATTACAAATTGAAGCGCCCACAACATCAAACTTTGCAAATGTATGTGTATATATGGTTTAGAAGGTATTACCTAAATAATTGTGTCGGTAAAAATTTAGGATTCTCTATTAACTTCCCCTGGTTCGCCGCATGGTGCAGATGCCTATTCAGATTTGGACGACTCACAGCCAACAGCGCGGAGAGCAGCAGTAAAGCGTTGTGCCGTGGAAAACGAGGACGAATACTCCAAAGTGGTTAAACGTGCATTACAGACTATGGCTGAATGTACCAAAAGTGATGCTTGGAGCGATGTGGGTGACTTTGTAGCATCCAATGGTCGTCTATGGGCAACAGAAAAGCCACAATTGGCAAACAATTTTAAGACTGATATTTATGAACTTGTTTTAAATTATCAGAAAAAAGCTACAAGGTACAAGCATCAAATATACAGTGAGCAACAAATTTTGTCGGCATTTGGAATAAAAATAAAATAAATGACATGACATGTAACCACGATTTTAAGTAATTTTAATTAATTTCATTTTAATTTAATTTCTACATTAAATTATCACGTTTTCATCTTCATAGGTACTATTATTTTCATTTTATAGATATGCATATACATATGTATATTATTTTCAATTGTTTTACCAATATCGGTTGCATACAGACTTTGTTGCCTGACTGTGTTGTTGCTCTTTTGACTTTTTATCGATAAGTATTAACCACCATTTTTCTTATTAACGTTTGCAGCTCAACATAAGTTATTTATATAACTATTTTCTTGTTTTGAATTATCGCAATTTTTTAGTTATAACTCCACATTGCTCTTAGTTTTTATGATCTCAACATAAGTTACCTTCTTTTTTTATGTGTTTAACATGGTATTATTATTAATTTAAAAAAAATGTGCTTTATTTTTTTTTTAATAGTCGAATGAATTTTTAAATTTATTAATAAAAAAGTTTTTTATTGAATTAAAATGAGTTGTGCAGAATTGTCCTATTATATTGCCATGCTACTTCACCATGAGGTGTCATGAAATACTCCATAAACATTTCACGGACTTTTATTGCATTATCAGCTGGCCTACCTGGAGCGCTGTCAAGACGAATAGATGTTAGCATTCCGTTCTCACCCAGCTCCATTCGCCAATTTCCACGTACACCAATACCATTTCTGTCATCGTCGACGTCAGATTTTCGTAAATAACTAGATTTGCGCGTTAACAAAAAATTGTGCAATACGCAAATGGCTAGGACAATACCTTTTGCGTGCTCAGCTGTTACATCCATAGGCCTCCTGAGGATTCTAAAGCGCGATGCACATATCCCAAAAACATTTTCAACTACATTTCTTGCTCGCGATAACCTGTAGTTAAAAATTTTGTGCGACATCACTTGCTCGCGATAAGAAAAAGGCTTCATCAAGTACGGTTTTAGGGGGAATGCATCGTCAGCTACGATGACAATTGGCATCGGATCAATTTCATGTGGAAATGGTCTTGGTGGTGGAAAATTTATTGTGTTGTCAGCAAGCGCTTTTGAAAGTGGACATCTAAATGTTTGAAAATTGCAACGTATGAATATAAACATAGTTTAAAATCAAATATAATGTAGATCGCCTACCGTGTGAAAACACCACCATCTGATTCACGACCAAAAGCTCCAACTTCTACAAACAAAAATTTATATTCAGCATCCACCATAGCCATCAAGACTATGCTATTGTATTTTTTATAATTAAAATATTCCGAGCCACAATTAGCAGGTGCCTGAATTGTTATGTGCTTTCCATCTAATGCTCCACAACAATTAGGGAAATTCCACCGTTGTTCAAAACCCTCAGCAACTTTTGTCCATTCTTCGGAAGTTGTCGGAATCTTTATCAAAAACGTTAAAAAGTATTAACAAACGAAGTTGTGGTCATATTTCTTAAATACTTACCTTTAAAAAATCGTCCTTCAGTGCATCGAATATAGCAGCACAAGTTTCGTGGATAATATGACAAATGGTGGTTTTTCCGATTAGAAAAACAGTCATCAGACTCGAAAAGCTATCGCCTGTTGCCAGGTAACGTAAAGTTACTGCCAATCTTTCACCAACTGTAATAGCATTCCTAAACCTTGTGTTTTTTTTCATAATGTATGGGGTGAGACGCTCCACAAGAAACTCAAAATCTTCCATATTCATTCTTAAGAAATTTTTTAACCACTTTGGATCCTGTTGCACCAGATTCGAACGGAGTGTAGCGTAGAAGCCACTGGTTCTTCTATTTCTTAATCCTGGCCTAATCCAATATAATTTCTTCTTTCTAAGCTGCTTCCTTTTATTTTTCCAAGCCCTTAGAGTTGTAATAACACAAAGTGCCGCAGTAGCTATAGCCATTTGCTTTTTTTTAAACATATTTCAATTTTTTTCACTTTTTAACTTATTTTTTTACTAATAAAATGCAAAAATGGAAATTGACGCACGAAATTTGACTTTTGTAATAAAAACAGCGTGTCATTCAACTGCACTAAAATTTGACGTAAGTATTTGACAAGCTCTGTTTTATCGACTTTTTGTCAGTTTTTAAAATGCAGTGGAAACGCATTTGACACAAACTGACGAGAATTCATTTGAGGCAGTTTTTGTTGTCATTTCATATGACATAGTGAAAACCAAGCAATAGGGTATCGGGTACTACATTTTGTTTCCCCTGCCTATGCTCTATTGTGAAATCATACGATTGGAGATGTAGGCTCCACCTAGCTAAACGACCAGTGAGATCTTTATGTGACATAAGCCACTTAAGACTACTGTGGTCGGTTATCACGGAGAAAGGCATAAGTTCTATGTAGGGCCTAAACTTCTTAATCGCCAGGACTACTGCCAAGCATTCACGTTCAGTCACCGAATAATTCTTCTGCGCCGATGTCAATTTGTGTGAAAAATAGGCAATGGGGTGTTCTTCGCCAGAATCGTCTTTCTGAAAAAGAACAGCTCCAGCCCCCACATCTGACGCGTCACACTGAACGTAAAAATGCCGGGAGAAATCGGGGTGATTGAGAAGTGGGCTCGAAATCAGAGCATTCTTGAGGCGATCAAACGCAGCTTTGGCTTCATCGGAAAACTTGAATTGCTTCCCCTTCTTTAGCGTGTCAAAGATTGGAGCTGCAATGGTAGCATAGTCTGGTATAAATTTTCTATACCAGCCTGTTGCGCCCATGAAACTCCGCACCTGCTTAGCCGTTTTAGGGTAGGCAAAACGAGTAATCGTTTCCACCTTCGCCGGATCAGGTTTAAGTTTACCACCTCCTACTATATAACCCAGATACTTTAACTCTTTAAAGCAGAATTTAGATTTTGCCACATTTATGGTCAACCCTGCTTTTGTGAGACTATTAGCCACACGAGACAACAACTCCAAGTGTGTCGCAAAATCTGGAGACACCACCAGAAGGTCATCTAAGTAGACAAAAACTCTATCCCGAAGTGCTGCAGGGATCACCTTATCCATTAAACGGCATAACCTTTGGGCTGCGTTACACAACCCAAAAGGCATGACCGTAAAATGGTAAAGTGGTCGCCCAGGAACCGTGAAAGCAGTTTTTTCCCTACTAGACTGATCCAGTGGGATCTGCCAGAATGCGTCTTTCAGGTCGACACTAGAAATAAAAATCGTGTCTCCCAAGCGGCTAAGCAAACCCTCAATGTGGGGCAGAGGATAGGCATCCTTGACCGTCAATGCATTGAGCTTTCGAGCGTCCAGACACAATCTGTTCTTTTCGCCCTTACGGACTAAAGTCACTGGATGGCTCCAAGGACTCTCGCTAAGCTCAATGACACCAAGACCAAGCATCCTATCGAGCTCTGCGTACATTAGTTTTTGTACTGCCGGGGAAACAGGATAGTGCCGGTCCTTCACTGGGATTGCGTCCCGCGTGTCTATTACATGTTGTTCTAAATGTGTCTTACCCTTTTTTACTGAAGCAGGGGAACAACGATATGACTGAATCTAATTTCTGTTGTTGTTCATCTGTCAACTTATGAGTCACAATATCTGCGTCACTTTCTGTCTCTTCGACGAGACTTATTCCATTTGTCGTGAGACTATCGAGGTTGGCAAACATTTTAAAAACCTTCATAAAATCAACCCCCAAAAATAACTCACGACTCAAAGTAGGCACTAAATAAAACGTTATGACCTGCGTTGTCTGGCCAAACGTAACTTGCGCCCGTACGCGGCCTACAATCTTATGCGCGGTACCGTCGGCTGTTTTTATAATATTCGCGAAATCGTGTATTTTCAGTCCTGCTTTCTTTACGAAATCTAGACAATTGAGGCCTAAGCACGATACAGTGGCCCCACTGTCTAGAAGACCTTCTACTTCACAACCACCTAAAGCAATTTTGGTGTAAAGACGCGAATCCGTACCTTCATACAGCGAAGCTATAGAAATTTCACGCCTCACTTTTCTACGTAGCTTGTACCTCTCACGCGCCTTTTTAATTCTGTTTGAGACATCGCCAAAAATCCTACGTTTTGCCTCATTATACTCGCGTATTCTGATGTGAAGAGGTTTTATTTCTCTCAATTTGACGTCGCGATTAAAATTGTTAATTACTTTATCCTTATTATCTAAAATCCTAAAAGTACCCACCACTTTTTCCGTTTGTTGATTCGAAACTGGACTTAAACTTCGGTCGAACGCGTCTCGCCAGTTCGGGACGTGTTCTGATTGCAGTTTCCCTGACATTTCGGACACTTAGGAGCCACTACGTTATCCCTACTACACCTAAAACAAAAAATACGTGTAACTGGCTCAGGGCAGTCTACAAAACTATGGCCCACAACCTTACAATTCCAGCATGTGTAGTTACTTGTGGATCGTAGCTCATCTACTTCTGGATCAATTAGAGGAAAATTTTCGTCATCATACGTGATTTCGTTTACTCTAGGCTGGAAATTTGAGCGCTGCTGGTAGAGTTGCCTCTGATTAGCAATTAAATTTTCCGCACGCCTCACCTCTCGACAAAACTCTGACAACGTTCTTAAATTCACTGAGAACATCATTTGCGCTAGAGATGGTTTTAGATTGCCCCTCATAATTTCCACCAACTGCTCCTCCTCGTAAGGATTTTCTTGCTGGTTTCGCAATTTTATGACGGCATTATAAAAATCATCGAACGCTTCGTTCGGTTGTTGACGCCGATTCAGAATCTTCATTTGTACTTGATATTCTTTTTCAAAACACCTATATTTTGCCAGCAAAGCCTTCTCTAACTCCTCCCACGTATTAATAAGGACTATTTTCCTATGGTCCCAGTACCAGTCGAGCGCGGGACCTTCCAGCAACAAGTGAAAATTCCTGAGAATTTCATTGTCAGGACAATCATAGTCTCTCCTTAACGCTCCCACTCGAAAAATGAACTCCTGGACATTCATGGTCCTACTGGTGCCATCAAACTTTAACCCCCATTTCGCTAATTTATACCTATCTAGTGGTTCATGACTTTGTCTAGAAATCGCCTGGGGATATTCCTGGGGTTGTTGCTGGTAATAAGTTGGCGCAGCCCAAGCCCCCTGTGGATGGCTTGGCTGTGCGTTACTCGCAGTTGGACGCTGCAACGAAGGTTGACGAGGCGGTGGATATTGCCCATATTGTTGCTGCATGTATACTGGCTGTGCGTTGGCTGTCAAAATATTTTGCTGTTGTCTCACTGATTGTCGAACCGCTGCCATCTGCGGTTGCTGCCGTAAATCGTGAGTCGTGTATTGTGCGTATGTTGCCTGTGTAACCGAAGGTGGATGAGCAATCGCCTGTGGTGGTGCTATCTCACCTGGTACACTTTGCCTAACTCTAGGTGGCTCTGTATATCGTGGCGCTGGATACAATGGTGGTGGTAGCATCTGATTTATGGCTGCCTGTCTAAAATCGTTTTGTTGTTGTTGAGTAAAAACCTGCCCAGTCACGACAGAAGGCCGGAAACCAACTGGTGGCTGGGTATATGGCAACTGAGGCGGAGTTGTTTGGTGCATAGACCCTACTATCGGAGCAATGCCAGACGGATGTGGTGATGCTTGATTACCCGCGGCTGCTCTTAACGCGTCTTTTAATTCGCCCAGTGCTTTCTCAATTTTACTATCTACTTTTTTCAACCAATCAGCTTGGCACATGCCCACTGTGGCCTCAACTACTTGCTGAATATTAATTGCATCGCAAGGAGCTTCAGCTATTGGGCTGAATGAAAAATCGGCTCGCCTTGCGGTACGAGTGTCTTGAGCCCTAGAGGCTGAAAAACTTGGTGACTCTACTATTTGTTCTGCACCCTCTGAGCTAGCTGTTAAGTCATGCGATACTGCGGTAGCCAGAACTGGATTGTTCACCGTTGAAAAGGTAGTTACTGTACCTGTGGCTGACGTCGAAGTGGCAAAAGTTACTGTCGCGGGGGTTATAGCCCCACCGGTAACACTAGCACTGGTTGTGGCCATATTACACAAGTTCCTACTCAAACTTCGGGTTAAAACCATTTACCAAAAGCCCAGGAAAAATTTATATAATTAAAAAAAAATCAATTACGAGTCTAATCTCGTTTCCAGAAACAATTCAAACAAAATACAAAAAAAAAAATTAAAAAGGAAAATATATAATAATACTTGACCTGTAATATCGAATAGTAGCTAACAAAAAATTTTTTTGAATAATACCAAAAAAACTCTCTCTGATGTGGAGAACAAAAATTCAAACTTATATAAAAAAATTACTTTGTGTCGTAAAATACGTTTCTCCTATGGAAAAACAGGAAAATTCCAAAAAATATATGTATTAAACCATGTACATATGTGCGGCAGTGTTCGGGTAAAAGTAAAAGCTTCCAGACGACGTAAGTATTAATTAAATTGAGTCGTAGTGTGTGTATGTTTATTGATGTTTAGTTATTATATGTTTTCAGGAGATAGTTTTGAAAACAAAAAAAAGGAACCAAAAAAAATTAAACACTATATTTATGTGTGTATGTTGTTAAGACTGTCAGTAAAGGAAGTGTAGCAACTATAGAGAATATTAAACTCGTCTCTAAGGACTGACCACAACTTTACTGTAGCTAATGCTTTTCTCTGTTAACCACAATAAAAAGGTAAGTAAAACTCAATCAAAAAATTAAAAAGATGTTTACTATATATTTCACAAAAAAAAAATCATTTATCAGATCTTTATCATATTCCAGCCGATGAGCAATTAAAAACCATAACAATAAGAAAAATTGAATTTTCACAAAAATTTTTAAGACTCAGTCTGCTGTAACATGATAAAAATTCTCTGAATCTGCCAAAACACCTGACCTCACCATTTGCACAATATGTCGCAACGCGACCTTAGTTCTTATGACTATAGTGCCGGGACTTACATATGTGCTAATGGCGAGAGCCATGGCATTTTGAAAGCTCAGTCCTGAATAAAGAAAAAAATTTTAAAATGGAACAGTTCTTATTTTCTTCAAAGCGTCGCGGCTGCTAGGGACTCTTATTACCTAACAGGTCATACGTAAAAAGAAAAATCGAACAATCTACAAAAAAAAATGCATTGAAAACTAAAAAAAAAAATTTTTGCTTTCAGGACTTGCTTCGGGCCCCACGTTGGGCGCCATTCTATTATTGTCGTATTGTCGCGTACCTGTAAATCCTTGTCGCAGTGTAGTTGAGTTGTGAAATCACAATGCAACCTATGTACATGTTGATTATCAGACGATTGGCCGCGCTGGCATGCTGGCGTATCCCCGGCTAGGGCTCGCCGTCTTGGGGTGGTTCTTGCAAACCCATCTGGAACAACCACGACAAACGAACGACAAAATAAAAAAATTCATGCCAGCCTAGTAAATTCTCAAATTAACATGTTTGAGGTGAAAAAAGAAAAAAATTGGTGCCCGAAGCAGGTACCAATTACCTCCCTGATTGCTCATACACACACACACAACCCAATTTCGCCTGGCCGATGTTTTACCAGGACATCAACCCTCCCCTTTTGAGATCAGATGACCTCTCCATGACATCGCACTCAGACTGCGATGCCCCTACGCTTGCGTCACCCGGAAAAACACTTTACTTCACCCTACTTACTTACCGCATTTCATACGTTCTCACACATTCATCTTAATGGAGGAGCCGGTAAATTTCAATTTAAATGTACATACATAAAATGGTATTTTATTCATTAAAATTTTTCATTGAACAGCAAATAATCTTAATAAAAAAATCTATCAAAACCTGTTTTTTTTTATATACTAAAGTGGCAAAAATGAAGGAGATCACAAATAATTTGATATAAAGAAAAATAATTATTAAGTACTTAAAAGAATCAAAGTTTGTTTTTGTGAATCAACAAGAAAAAATTACATTCTTTTTTTACTAACTTTCTTCCTACTGGGGTTTTCTTTTAGCTACATAGACAATTTTACTTTTTTGTTTGTTTCTTAAATCAAAAATTTCAAAAATTTAAATTTTCTTTTTTTCATTTAGATATGGGTGTAGGGCCAAGGGTTAATAATATTTGCCGTCAGTCAGTGGCGTGTACTGCGTACGCTGTTGTTTTATAATGTAGGTCAAATTCCTTGGATACATATATATACATATGTATGTCTATGTACACACCTATATATATATGTCTACATATATTCGCATATATATTTATATATACACGTATATATATATATATATGTATTCATATATATATTTTACCACAATTCTTATGCGCGCGTTAGTAAGGTAAACACTTGTACAAAAAAATAAAAAAAAACAAAACAGGCAAATACCCTATATACGAGTTCCCTACGCTGCCTAGGTTGAGCTCACCCTATCTAGCGATCAGGATTCACAATTTAGTGAAGAATTAAAATTACAAAACAATATGTCACTAAGTGTTTTCCCTATCTTGCCACCAAAAACACAAATATGAAAAAAATGAAATTTATATATATGTATAGGTATGTAGGTTAAAAATTATATACGTACATATATACATAGAATAATTATATTTTTAAGCCGTTCGTTCACGTCCCGTCTCGTAAGTCTAACGTCAATTGGCAAAATACCTGGGCACTGGGTTACTTAGTTGAACATTTTTCCCAAACTGCTGTCTTCGTCCTTCGGCTGGGAGTTAGTTGGAACAGTTCCCCGCTGGATGTGATGCCTAGCAGACCTTTGGGACTTTCCTTTGGATTTTCCTTCGGCACATACAATCCTCTTCCATCGCCCGGCAAATCACGTAACATCAGCGACACCAATCTTCCGGAGCACCGGTGTCTTAAAACGTCGTGACCAAGAACAATCTTCTTTCTGTTTTATATGTTAGACACTCGTTTTCTTATTGTAATTAATTCAGGAAAAAGTAGTTTTTTTTATAATTTCTGTAGGCGCTCCAATTAATGATCTTATGTGGATACAATATGTATGTTTCAAAGTTGCCAATAAGTAAATTTTAATTTCAACACAGAGAAACAGCAAACGAATACTACTTTTTTTTCCACAATTATATTAACCTCAAACTGGAACAATTTCAGTTTTAAAAAGTTTTGTTTTAATTGTTTGAATATCTTCCAAGATATTTTCTTTAAAAGGGCGTATTCCTTTTTTCACTTTTTTTTTCTAGGTATGGCTGCCGTTTTTGCAGTTTCTTTCCTTCTTCACACGAGACGATTGCAAAGAACGAGTATGCACGATTGTTAAAAAAAAAAAATGGGCCAAAAACGTTTTCCAACGTGAATTTATCACCAGCAGATTGCTTTCTTATTGTCTTCACCAAACTTTAAACTTTTTGTGCGGCACATTAATTATTTAATTAAATATTACTTTATTTGTTTGTCTTTTGTAATTTAAGGGAATTATTTCGTGGATTTAATTTTTGCTGCCTCTTGGCCGAAAGAAAAAATACGACTGTCCTGCTGCACTCACTGAACAAAACTTAACTTCTTTTTCTTCTAGCACACTCACTATGCAGCGACGCCATTTCTTTTCAATTTTCTTTTCTTCTCTCCAGCCATCTTTTTTTCTTCTAGGACGTTTCGTTCCCGCTCAATAGCCATCTTTTTTATTTCTTTCTTTGCTTACTGCTTTTCATTACAACTCTGTGTTTTCCAACGCTGTGCCCTGTGTCTACACCGGCTAAATCGACAAGATGTCAGGCTTACACACTTGCGCACGCCACAAATTTTAGAATTTTGCTAAGTTATCTGAAGGAAAAAATACACATATATGTATATACATATACATATGTATATACATATATGTATATACATATATATGTACGTATAAATAAAAGTACCATTAATTTAAATTTAAAGGAATTTTTTATGGTCAACTAAATTCAATTTATCATCGCGGGAGTCATCATATGTTTAGTATAAAAAGAAATTTCCTGACAACTTTTTAAAAATTTTCTGATTGTTATTATTTTAAATTAAATATTTTTATCTTCTAGTTAAAAACATATTAAGGGATTTCATGAGACTATTCAAAAGTCTCGCAAACTGTGCAATTGTGCATTTTTACACTCTCATAAATAAAATGTCAAAAATTTTGTAGAAATTTATTAACACAAACTTGTTAAGTTTGCCTAATAATTTTGAGTCGTAAACTTAAGCTGTGCAATTTTGCATTTTGTTAACATCAACTTCTTGCTTTTTTTTTACTTCTTTAGGTACTTTTAGACACACACACAATTTTTTATTTTTATAAATATGTTTTTTAATTAAAAACTGCTTTAAATTTTATTATTTTATTTTTATTTGATTAATTTTTTGACGTTTGTTTCAAATTTAAATAAGTTGTTTGCACAAAATATTAAAAACGGCTTCATGAAACAAGTCTTGCAAGTTTGCCCAATTGCACAAATGGCAATTTTAAGAGTTTTCATGAAAACCCTTATTGATATTATAAACTTATTGCGCATGTGATAACACGCCAGGCTGAAAAAAATTCAACATTTTAATAACACAAAATACCTTGTTAAGGGAAAAAATAAATAGTCAATACATTTTGAACTGTTCATTCAAAAAGTTTCACCAGAATAAAAATATTTTAATATTAAAAAAGTATTGCTTTGATGATTTGCTTCTAAATCAGAAAAATAAGATATTGCATTTTTATCTTCTGGGTAAGATATATTCCAAATGTTTGTAGGGTATGTATTAATACAAAAACAAATGCATAAGTGGGTTTTTTAAACTGTTTAATAGATTATATAATCATTATCGCACAAATCAAATTGTTTTCTGGTTCTTTATTTAATTTTATTATAAAATTAAACGGAAGAAAAATTTGTTATATTGTTAAGTAAAATGCAGCTGAATGAAAATACTTGTTTGTTTGCATGAAAATCAATTTCACAGAACAAATTTTTTGCTTCATAAAAAATATATCGCTGGTTTCACATGCAAAGGCTATGAGTCCATTTTTATTAGAAACTGAGATTTTAAACAGTGTTCACATTATATATATTTGTCGCTTGGAATGTCAATTTTTCACATGGTAAATTTGTGCATATAGTCTGAACACCTATAAACAATAGCATGTGTCATTTCTCTGTGTGCAGTACAAACGACAATTTTGATTTAGAGCATGTTCTATTTTCAAGTGACAAAGCATCTGACATCAGCTGGTTTTAAATAAAGCAAGTGCTTGTTGCGTGAAAAACTAAGTAAAATTGTAAAATAAATTAAAGTAAATGGATTTAATAGATTAAAAACTAAACAAGAAAAAAAATTTAAAAGGTATTGACAAAAGTAAGCATTTGTTTACCTTTATAGGTTATGTCAAATGATAATAACATACCAATGTGTGAACACAAAAATTATAAACCTTATGTAAAATGCAGATTTTGACAGACACAGAAAACATCATTTGTAAAAGAATGACATTCCAAGAGGCAAATACATATAATGCGAACACAGCTTTAAGCTGTGGTGTATGATGTGACTATGCCAACTCTAACAGTTAGTATGGTTATATTTTTTTAGCGATTCTAATATTCTGTTATTGGTTTGACGAATGATACGTTATAAATTGATCAAAATGAAAACACCAACAATTTAATGTATTTTGTATGTGTATTTTGTAAACTATGTACTTAAAATACAAAATACAAAATACTTGAATGTCATGTATTTAAAATACAAAATACGTATTTATATTTTAAATACTTATTTGAAATACATGTATTTCAAATACTGCCCAACCCTGCCTGCACCCTGTGCTTTAGCCACAGAATATGAACCAAAATTCTCACTTCTGAATTAAGCGAAATAGCGATAACAGCTGGTTGGTGTTGAATTCGCTGTGTTACTTCAATTATTTAAGTGAGAGAAAAAATTGTTTTCTGCATGTATTAAAAGCAATAGCTATATACTGCTTTTGCAAACATATGTTCATAGAAAACTAGAAAATAAAATTCACAAAAATTTTTCAAAAGTGAAAAATTTTTAGTAAAAATTAAATATTTGTAAAAAATATATGTGCTTTTAACATATTAAAGTGTGTACTTGAAGGTCAGTGGTATGCCTCAACTACTGACTGTAAATTGTGGTCCAAATAATGTGAGATATTTAAGTATTTACAAAGTGTTTGCAAAAGAAATCTTTAAGGGCATTGTGATACCTTCCCGGCATTTGGAACATTTGGACATATGTAGGTACAAAGTTACTACCTATGTGAAGACTCGTCTAAAGAAAGCGATTTTGTACACTTCGGAAGTAGTAGTCTATGGTTCGGATCGTTCAAGTCACACACGAGACTATTTTTTATGCCGGCACAATTTTTGTTCATTTTAGAACAAACAATACTAATGCCCGTAATTTGGTTTACAACTCAACTAAGAATAGTTGAAGTTGTAACAACTTAACCTTAAAACAATTCAACTATTATTTTGGCATTCTGAATTACAATTAATTTAAGTTGGGTTCGAAACCACAAAGTAGACCAGAGTTGTAAGAACTGACGTATGAAAAAAGCTAAAATCATTTGTGGTGCAGTCACTGCGAGAAAGGGACAACTGTAGTATATTTGTTATTAAGATGTTAACAAAATAATCAAAACAAACAAGAGAAAATATGTACTTTGTGAAACGAACACGTGTACATACATACATACACATTTACAAAATTAAATTAAAGAATTTGTTGAATTGAATTAAAAAAATTGAATGTGAAATAGATTAATGGCATTAAAAGTGATTTAAATTTGTTTACAAATGATTACTGATTTAACTTTAAGCATTTTCATTGACCAATTTAAATTTTTACCTTTTGTTTACAAAAAACACACAGCAAATGAGATCACAAAGCATAAACTGAAAATACATTTGAACAAGTAAACGAAGTACACAATCTTACAAAATTAAATGAAAGAATTTGTTGTGTTGAATCACATAACAAAATGCCAAATAGCTTATTACTATTAAAAAAGCAATTAAATAATGTTTTAAAATTATTGCATATCTTATTTGAAGCATTTTCATTTAAAAATATCAATTATTACCATTTATTTGCAAAAATCGCAAAGCGAATGAGGTTACAAAGCGTAAAATGAAATTAAGCTAAAAATGCCACCACGAAAGAAGGTTAAACAATGCGCAGTGACAGCGAGACCGAGACCTCTGAAAACACAAATTATCTTCCGTCTCGTGACATCTCTGTATATCCTCTGTGTTCGAAACAATGTTTTTGAAACCATACCAATCATCACAAAACTTTATTTAATTTTAATATTTTATTTATTTAGTTTTAGTTTTGCCTTTGTATTTTTTTAGATTGCATGTTTTATGAACGTGGCAACAATATTGGTTGGGAAATGGGATTAGTTGGCGTCTGGAATAATGAAGCAGGCTAATACAACACTCGAAATAAAAACCAATATACAACTGATAAAAAGCATTAAAAAATTTACAACTACAACTTTCTTCATACAAAACTTGCCGTTAAAGTTCCTGTTAGCTTTTAACTGTACATTGTGAAAAGAGCCGTTAGTTGTAAATCATAATAGGGGCCTAATTCATCTGGCATAAAAATGTATACGTACCTGTGATCTGCATGATTACGAATCAAACGGCATAATTTTGCATTTTCTAAAATTTATATTGGGATAGCACTTACCCTACCTCTCGACTACCAATAAATATGTCGACAAATATCGCAGCAGTTGTCAAAATTTATTAATTGCTAGTGGAGACGGCTCATTTCAGGTACCTGTAATATATGTTGCAACAATTGTCCACATTTAGATTATATTAGTGAAATTGAGAAAATTTACATCTAGTATGGATTTTCTCACAATATAGAAATAAGATTTTATCAAACGTTCTGAATTACTGTTTGTTCATTGTAAGGGCGTTTGTAGCAAATATTTTCAAAAAAATAAAAAAATTTTTGTTTTTCTCAACATATGTTTTTTATTATCAAATATTTCTTTTAAATAACTGGTTTCATTTAATGCTTCTCGTCTGTTATTTAAACTGCACAAATGTTATTACGAGTTTTAGAGTATATGCTTTAAGTTATTGGATAGCGCAGCGCAGTTCATTTCCCAACAAACACAAATTCAACTAATTGTATCAAGGGCTTTTTTGTACGTACTATTAACGAGTATAACTAATTTTTTTTTTCTACCAGAACTAATTATTTTACTGTTTTGCTGAGAATAATAGGCTCCTTAACATATTATTTCTTTTTTTCAGAGTAATAGATAGAAATAGAAGATTGACCTAAAATAATTTTCAATTTAAGTTCAATACCTGTATGTTTGCTGGGATTAAGAGTAAAATCAGTACATAAGAGCTTACATTTAATTAATTAATGCAGTTTCTGTAACGCCACTTTTCCACTAACTGATGTTTTCTGGTGGTATAAAAGAGAGTTTTGGTGTGACATATTTTTTTTCGTCTTTATCAAGAATCACACCATCACCGACATTACGCCAGTACGGTTCATTTGGTTAAATTATCATTTTTTTAACATTAAATTAAGTGCCATCTATCAAAGATAAGATATTTGAAGGACAATTGGAGCATTCGTTAGTGAAAGGAATAAAAAGGAAATAAAATATAGACTGGCCTTTAGCAGGTAATCAAAAATAAGTAGCACCCCAGCATTTTCGTCTATTTTGGATTTTATTTCCACATTAGCAGAAGCCTTGACTTAGGAATTCTTTGGGGTCCACCTTTTCCTACATGGAAACACCAACTCCATATCGGGAGGGAGAAAACACAAAAAACTAAGGAAAATTTTAAGAACATTGCTGCCGGTGGGACAAGGTTATGTACAAAAAAAATTAAATTCAGGAACTATAAACTAAAATTAAAGGAAAAAAATCTAATAACAAATAACATTAATTCTAATATCACAGACAATATTGCACAAAAGTAAAACATAATTGGTAAAAAGTTCCGAAAAATATATACGTATGTATGTATGTATATACATGCATACATAAGTATTCTGCCTGCACTTAAAGCAGCAAGCAAAACCACACTTTAAAGACATAAGAAGAATTTGAAAATATGAATATGCACAAATGTTAAATTTTACTAAGTTCCAAACATTTTTCTTTCACTTCGTTAAACATAATTTTTCGTATTTTTAAGAGTACATGGAAAGGCAGAAATTATAACAATCACAAAAAGCAACAAGAATAAAATTTGTATTAATGAAATACATACGTGCTGAAAAAAAAGGTTGTCCCAAAGTTATACCTACAGAGAATATACCTATATTTGCTTTTACTTTCTATAAAAAAAAACGGAAGAGTTACTCATTTAATTTTTTTTCTTTTGAGAAATAAAACGGTTTTGCTTAGCAGTCCAGTGATCGTCATTATTACTACCACAATTTACCAATTATTGTTGTAAAAAAAAAAACAATTTTTTTATTAGAGAAAAAATTTTATTTATAATTTAATAACTCCTTACATTAACTACAGTTGAGAAAGCTAAAAAGAAAAAAAATAGAGAAAGACTATTTTACTTGCAACACCAAACCAATTAACATGAAAATCTGATTTTAACCCTAACATCAGTTCCAGTTCCTGCTGAAAGATATCTTTCTTCGATGGAGCCTTAAAATGTATGTAAGTTAATTTGGAATTTATTTATTTTCATTTCCTAAATTGGTGTATTATATGCTGCCATCGTTCATCTAAACAAAAGAAATTTCCTAAGCAAGAGAAATTTCTTATATGAAATTGAAACATAAGTTTGTTTTGCTGTTAACAACATTGCACTGCTCTGTTAAAGTTTGGTTAACGTTAAGTAACAAAACGATGTCCGCATATATTTCATTAAATCTCTATTATATTACAAAACTAACTTCATAAACGGATCGGAAATAAAAAAATATGAATTTTGAGTACCAATATGTTAGGAAAGCGTGAAAAACTAAATAAGTTATATTGAAAAATGTAATTAATTACATTAATATAAAACAATTTCTTTGAGTTTTTTTTCTAAAAGTAATTGCTCTCGGTATCAGTGTTGCCAATTCAACAAACTTACCTTCCCCGTTGAGTTATTTTAGTGGAATTTTGAATGTTAAAGTAATGAAATTCGTTATATTTGATGTGACAACATAAATAAAATCCATTTTTTTCTGAGAAATGTTCTAAAATCCAAGATAGTAATATAAAGGTAGTCTTTAGTCTTGCCCTACAATTTACTTTGATTTTTTTTCGGCACTTTGTAAGATCAACAGAATTCTTGCAACAAAAACAACAACTTCATTTATTTACAAATTTCGAGTAAGAAAAATTATTAATTTTGTCAGAACGTAAAATAGTTAATTCTATAAATTTATAACATTATTGGTGAATATGGAAATTATGCTACTATTCCACGTTTTATCGAATTATTATTAGTATTAGTATATAGTGTGTTTATTTTGCATAATAAAACAAAAAAAAAAAAAACAAAAAACAAAATTTTAAATTGAATTGCATACTTATTAAGAAAAAGAATAATTTTTTTATGAATCTCTAGGCGTTAATGCTCTGATTTCGTAAGCAACTGTTGAATCAGGTAATTGTGTTTGGGATCATGAACAAATACTACAGGGAACGTTTCATGATCATGGTCGGGAGGGACGTTATAGTTGCGCAAACATCAATCGCAACTCATCGAATAATGGAATTGTATTTCGATTTTAAACTATACTTTCACTTTAGCTTTCTCTTTTTCTTATAACATTAATCAGACAGCATGCATGTTAAAATTGTGCTTCCTGTAGCTTTACATTGAAATTATTTACTGACCAAGAGTAGCCATGAACTCACCCATTAGCCGACGAGACAGGAGCCGGACATTTAATGCATGCTACGCTACTCATTACTTGTACCACCAAAAGAAAACATAAAATGTATACTTATGGTCGTTACATGCTACAGAACATAATTTTTGGCGCCCAACGTGGGGCCCACACAACAAAAAAAATTGTTTTTATCCTCTTTTCCAGCACTTGAATTTACTCAAGTTAATGTGTGTGGCTCTTCTATTATTTTTCTCTTTTTCTCTTCTATCTACAATCTTTTGAGTTTCTTAATCTAATGTTAATTATTTTTTTGTGATTGTATTAGGAATTTATTAGCTTCTATATTAGCTAATAACCAACACAATCTTACACATATCTCACTATAGTCAAGGAAATATTCTTCAGGTGAAACTTTCCGGAAATGCTATGTTTGGATATTTAATAGCCAAATATAGACCGTTAGTCTATCCTGTTCGTTTTTTTTCGCTTTCAACTTTTTACCAAGATTTAGTATGCATGAGGTTTGGAAATGACTATTTGATGAAAATTCTAATGAGTGTCAACCTCTACTTCTTCTTTTTATCTTGAGTTCAACATAAACCCTTTTTAATCCTATCAAAATTTTAAATCGATATATAATTTCAATTATTTAGAGAATACAAACCTATTCAACAGTACGCGAAGAAATCAGAAAGTTTAATGATAATTTTATATACCTATCGAATAATTTACATTTTTTTCACGCAAGATTTTTTTTTGCAACACAGGCTAATTGGATTTTATTCAACAAAATGTCTACCTTTTTTTTATTTTTTTAGTGTTCTGGGGAATAATCTAGAACATATTTTTTTTGCTTTTAGTAGTCGTATGATAATAATTAACTAGTACAATTTTTGCATCTTACAGTAATTGTTTTTTTTTTTCCTCAAAATTGGGAAAAAAATTTTTTACATTCTCAATTTTCTAACTGAAGCAAATTATAATAGTTGTTGAGATTTATTCTTTTATAATGGCTACTGGACATTCAGATGATTTCATGAGTAGCAGCTCAGTAACAGATGCTCTCACCTGTGTTATATGTGGGCATGTGATTACGGATAGCATATATCTTTATAAACCACTTTGCGGTCATCCCCTTCATAAATCATGCTATCAGAAAAACATTAAGTTGAAACCAAATTGTGTTGTTTGCAAGAATAAACTATCAGTTTCTACTCCTGGCACTAGCAAGGAAATACCACCTCCAATGATCACCAGATTACAGGCTCAGAAGGCAATTAGTTTTGAAGCGAGTGCAGCTTTAACAGGAGAGGGTAAAAATCAGCAAAATGAAATGTCCTTGTCAGCAAGTTCTCCTCAGGATCAGCGTGAGCAACTGCGTAATTTAGTCGCTGCTGCAGTCGGTGCACAGCAAGCAGAAATGCTTGTTAGTCTAGGTGAAACGATGACCAAATTAATTGAGACAAATATTGAGGCAGGCTTTCGCAGAATTCAAAATGGGAATCGGGCAGACGATATTAGTTTAGATAGGTCCCGGTTGGAGGTTAGGCAAGCTTTTACTGATACTGACCAACCGATAGAACAACAGACTTTGGAAGGCTTACTAGGGTTACCGTCTTCAAGACCAAACCGTTCTCCTGAAAACCATGGGGAAAACGTCAATGGCTCCAATATGACATCTCTACGTCCCGATAGGGTGGGGCATATCATCCACAATTGGAAAATAAGATTTTCTGGGGATGCCCGTGGCATGTCAGTTGACAGTTTTCTTTATAGGGTGGAAGCTCTTACTAAGCAGACTCTTGGGGGAAATTTCGATCTACTATGTGATCACATATCGACTCTGTTCGATTCGAAGGCAAATGACTGGTTTTGGCGATATCACCAATCGACGTCAACTATCCAATGGTCAGGGTTATGTGCAGCTCTTAGGAAGCAATACAAAGATTCACGTACTGATATTGACTTCCGGGAGATGATAAGGGACAGAAAACAGAAGTATAACGAGAGTTTTGACACCTTTTATGAGGCCATTGTGGAAATATCTGATAGGTTGGCTGAACCCCTGAGTGAAAGAATATTAGTCGAGATTCTTAGGAGAAATTTGTTACCCGAAATACAACACGAGATTTTGAATTTGAAGATAAATTCTGTATCTGAGCTACGTGATATATGTATGTCGTAGGCGAGAATTCTTTTTGCAAGATGTTGGACGAAAGCAAAATTCGCAGAAACCTCTACCGTTTGCTAAGCGCCAAGTGAATGAATTGGACGAGACTGAAACATTTCTACCTGATGAAGATATTTCGGCAATATCAATCATATGCTGGAACTGCCGTAAGTCTGGCCACCGCTACCAGGACTGTTTGGAAGATCGGCAAGTCTTCTGTTGTGGATGTGGGTTGGCTAATACATATAAACCTAAGTGTAGTCAATGTAATTCCATATCAAAAAACCAAAAGTCGAGTGCACCGATAGGTGCACGCAGACAAAGTCAATCGACCAGTACAGAATAAATTTGAAAACCAATACTGATAAACATAACACCAATTTTATAACAATATTGAAACATGACGATTCTTTCGACACTAAAAAGGATGAGTCTCTGTTAATACCTATTTTTCACAAGCCTTTTCACATCAGATTAGCTGAATATAATGCAATACGTGAAGAAATATTTAAGAAACCAAATGACAATGTAAGACAAAAACGCTCAGCTGAACGTTTAAGGAACTTCTGGAAAAAAGTGAACCGTACACGTCGTAGTCTACTCAATGCAATTTACGATAAACCTAATGACATCCGACCGTATGCTAATGTGCAGTTATTTGATAAGAAGTTTGTAGGCTTATTAGACACAGGAGCTTCAGTGAGTTGTTTGGGAGCTAAAGCTGCAAATGAATTTTTAAACACTAATATAAATTATAAGAGAATTAAGTCCAGTGTTAAAACTGCAGACGGTAAGTGTCAGGATGTGATTGGTTACGTTAACACTGATATCACATTTCGCGGTAACACAAAAAGGATTATTTTGTACATAATTCCAAATTTATCTCAGGATTTATATCTCGGTATAGACTTTTGGAATTTATTCAATCTTCTACCTCCTGGGCTGATCTCGGAACTAAATTGTAATCTTGATTTGGAAACTACATCTGAATACCCTAATGGAAAAGTTCTTAGTGGCATGCAACAACAACAATTACAAAATTGTCATTAACATGTTTCCTTCATTTTCTAAAGAGGGGCTGGGAAGAACGAGTATGATTTCGCATATCATTAATGTAGGAGACGCGACACCAATTAAGCAGCGACATTTTCCGGTCTCTCCAGCCATTGAAAAGTTAATCTATGCAGAGCTTGATCGCATGTTAGAAATGGGAGTCATTGAAGAGTCAGATAGTGCCTGGTCATCGCCGATAGTTTTAGTACGTAAGCCTGGAAAGGTTAGGTTATGCCTAGACTGTAGAAAGGTCAATTCTGTAACTCTGAAGGATGCGTATCCACTGCCGATTATAGATGGAATCTTGGCGAGATTACCAAAAGCAGAGTACATAACGAGTCTTGATTTGAAGGACGCCTTTTGGCAAATACCTCTCGATAAGTCATCGAAAGATAAGACAGCATTTACCGTTCCTGGTCGCCCCTTGTACCATTACAAGGTTATGCCTTTTGGCCTTTGTAATGCGCCCCAGACCATGTCTAGGTTAATGGACAAGGTGGTACCAGCGGAATTGCGGTCTGAAGTGTTTGTTTATCTGGATGATTTATTGATTGTGTCGGACACATTTGAGAGGCATCTGCACGTGTTGCGAGAAGTGGCTCAACAATTTCGTGCCGCTGGACTAACGTTGAATGTGGAAAAGTCAAAATTTTGTGTACGTGAAGTCCATTACCTAGGCCATATAGTTGGTGACGGGGTAATTCGAACAGATCCAGACAAAATTTCGGCCATTATAGATTTTCCTCAACCGCGATCTGTAAAACAACTTCGAAGATTTTTGGGTATGTCCGGTTGGTATCGAAAGTTTATCAGGAATTACGCCACCGTTACTGCGCCTTTGACAGATTTGCTAAAATCCCAACGCAAATTCATTTGGAATGAAAAAGCTCAACAAGCATACAAGGAATTGAAGTCCATTTTGACAACGACCCCAGTGTTGCATAGTCCTGATTTTTCGAAACCCTTTTACATACACTGTGACGCTAGCCACACGGGAATAGGAAGTGTATTGGTACAAAAAACTACGGAGGGCGAAGAGGTTCCAATCGCATTCATGTCGAAGAAGCTCAATCAAGCCCAACGTAATTACTCTGTAACCGAACAAGAGTGCTTGGCAGCAATGTTGAGCATTAAGAAATTCAGAGCTTACGTGGAAGGACATGAGTTCACGATAATTACCGATCACGCATCGTTGAAGTGGCTCATGTCCCAAACGGATTTAAGCTGTCGGTTGGCAAGATGGGCTTTAAAACTACAGGGCTTTAATTTCAAAATAGAACATCGTAAAGGAAGTCAAAATGTAGTTCCTGACACGCTTTCAAGAGCCAACACCGAGGGCTTGTCCGCAATTATGGGCTTGGATTTGTCTGGTTTAGATGATACCGGGATTTTCGTAGATTTAAATTCTAAACATTTTCAAAGTACAGACTATACCAAACTTTTGGACAGAGTTAGGGCAGATATTGATAAAACTCCAGACTTAAAAATAGTAGACGGATACTTGTACAGGAAGACGGAGCACTGTTCCGGGGAGAAAGTGCAGGACGACCTCGCCTGGAAGCTTTGGTTACCCAAAGAGTTAACTAAAGACGTGCTTCAAAAGGCTCACAATGAACATCTTTCTGCACATGGCGGTATTAATAAAACATTGGAGCGCGTCCGCAGGTTTTATTTTTGGCCAAATCTACTAAATGATGTTAGAGATTATGTGAATTCTTGCGAAATTTGTAAAAGTACAAAACATCCGAACTTTGTTATGCGACCTCCTATGGGCAAGACATCTGGAACTGTTAGATTCTTTCAAAAATTATTTATAGACTTTCTAGGTCCGTATCCACGCTCCAAGGCTGGCAATATAGGAATTTTTATTGTAATGGACCATTTTTCAAAATTCTGTTTTTTAAAACCAGTAAAGAACTTTACTGCAGATATTATAATAAAATATCTGGAACAGGACCTTTTCCACACTTTTGGCACACCGGAAGTTATAGTTTCAGATAATGGATCCCAATTTAAATCCGAAAAATTTAGCCGATTATTGAGTACTTATGGCATTAAACACGTTTATACAGCAATACATTCGCCCCAATCCAATGCATCTGAACGAGTCAATCGCTCAGTGCTAGCGGCAATACGGGCGTATATTAAACATGACCAGAGTAATTGGGATGAATATCTCAGTAGTATAAGTTGCGCCTTGCGGTCGTCTATACACTCTTCTATTGGTACTTCACCCTATTACATGGCTTTTGGTCAACACATGATCACCAATGGCAAATCTTATGAATTGCTACGTAGACTAGAAATGCTGGATGACAGAGCAATTAATTTTACACGTGAGGATTCTTTAGCGTTGATTCGAGCTAGAGCTGCCAAAAATATGACAAAGCAGCAACAACGAAATGAAAAGGCTTACAATCTGCGGTCAAGAGTGGTGAATTATACTGTCGGTCAAGAGGTTTTTAGACGAAATTTTACACAAAGTAAATTTGAAAAAGGATTCAGCGCAAAACTTGCTCCACCATTTATAAAAGCAAGGGTTAAAAAAATAATTGGTACCTGTTATTACGAGTGAGAGGACCTATCAGGGCGGCCAGTTGGGGTCTACCACGCGAAAGACATACGACAATAAGTAGCTATATTGATACTGAATTGGGATAAGGTTGCGTAATGTGCTACAAGCGAGATCAGCTTTGTTGTACTTACACCACCAAATCTGATCTTAGCAGGGGGGTAATGTAAGGGCGCTTGTAGCAAATATTTTCAAAAAAATAAAAAAATTTTTGTTTTTCTCAACATATGTTTTTTATTATCAAATATTTCTTTTAAATAACTGGTTTCATTTAATGCTTCTCGTCTGTTATTTAACATATACTAAACTGCACAAATGTTATTACGAGTTTTAGAGTATATGCTTTAAGTTATTGGATAGCGCAGCGCAGTTCATTTCCCAACAAACACAAATTCAACTAATTGTATCAAGGGCTTTTTTGTACGTACTAATAACGAGTATAACTAATTTTTTTTTTCTACCAGAACTAATTATTTTACTGTTTTGCTGAGAATAATAGGTTCCTTAACATATTATTTCTTTTTTTCGGAGTAATAGATAGAAATAGAAGATTGACCTAAAATAATTTTCAATTTAAGTTCAATACCTGTATGTTTGCTGGGATTAAGAGTAAAATCAGTACATAAGAGCTTACATTTAATTAATTAATGCAGTTTCTGTAACGCCACTTTTCCACTAACTGATGTTTTCTGGTGGTATAAAAGAGAGTTTTGGTGTGACATATTTTTTTTCGTCTTTATCAAGAATCACACCATCACCGACATTACGCCAGTACGGTTCATTTGGTTAAATTATCATTTTTTTAACATTAAATTAAGTGCCATCTATCAAAGATAAGATATTTGAAGGACAATTGGAGCATTCGTTAGTGAAAGGAATAAAAAGGAAATAAAATATAGACTGGCCTTTAACAGGTAATCAAAAATAAGTAGCACCCCAGCATTTTCGTCTATTTTGGATTTTATTTCCACATTAGCAGAAGCCTTGACTTAGGAATTCTTTGGGGTCCACCTTTTCCTACATGGAAACACCAACTCCATATCGGGAGGGAGAAAACACAAAAAACTAAGGAAAATTTTAAGAACATTGCTGCCGGTGGGACAAGGTTATGTACAAAAAAAAAACTATAAACTAAAATTAAAGGAAAAAAATCTAATAACAAATAACATTAATTCTAATATCACAGACAATATTGCACAAAAGTAAAACATAATTGGTAAAAAGTTCCGAAAAATATATACGTATGTATGTATGTATATACATGCATACATAAGTATTCTGCCTGCACTTAAAGCAGCAAGCAAAACCACACTTTAAAGACATAAGAAGAATTTGAAAATATGAATATGCACAAATGTTAAATTTTACTAAGTTCCAAACATTTTTCTTTCACTTCGTTAAACATAATTTTTCGTATTTTTAAGAGTACATGGAAAGGCAGAAATTATAACAATCACAAAAAGCAACAAGAATAAAATTTGTATTAATGAAATACATACGTGCTGAAAAAAAAGGTTGTCCCAAAGTTATACCTACAGAGAATATACCTATATTTGCTTTTACTTTCTATAAAAAAAACGGAAGAGTTACTCATTTAATTTTTTTTCTTTTGAGAAATAAAACGGTTTTGCTTAGCAGTCCAGTGATCGTCATTATTACTACCACAATTTACCAATTATTGTTGTAAAAAAAAAAAAAATTTTTTTATTAGAGAAAAAATTTTATTTATAATTTAATAACTCCTTACATTAACTACAGTTGAGAAAGCTAAAAAGAAAAAAAATAGAGAAAGCCTATTTTACTTGCAACACCAAACCAATTAACATGAAAATCTGATTTTAACCCTAACATCAGTTCCAGTTCCTGCTGAAAGATATCTTTCTTCGATGGAGCCTTAAAATGTATGTAAGTTAATTTGGAATTTATTTATTTTCATTTCCTAAATTGGTGTATTATATGCTGCCATCGTTCATCTAAACAAAAGAAATTTCCTAAGCAAGAGAAATTTCTTATATGAAATTGAAACATAAGTTTGTTTTGCTGTTAACAACATTGCACTGCTCTGTTAAAGTTTGGTTAACGTTAAGTAACAAAACGATGTCCGCATATATTTCATTAAATCTCTATTATATTACAAAACTAACTTCATAAACGGATCGGAAATAAAAAAATATGAATTTTGAGTACCAATATGTTAGGAAAGCGTGAAAAACTAAATAAGTTATATTGAAAAATGTAATTAATTACATTAATATAAAACAATTTCTTTGAGTTTTTTTTTCTAAAAGTAATTGCTCTCGGTATCAGTGTTGCCAATTCAACAAACTTACCTTCCCCGTTGAATTATTTTAGTGGAATTTTGAATGTTAAAGTAATGACATTCGTTATATTTGATGTGACAACATAAATAAAATCCATTTTTTTTCTGAGAAATGTTCCAAAATCCAAGATAGTAATATAAAGGTAGTCTTTAGTCTTGCCCTACAATTTCCTTTGATTTTTTTCGGCACTTTGTAAGATCAACAGAATTCTTGCAACAAAAACAACAACTTCATTTATTTACAAATTTCGAGTAAGAAAAATTATTAATTTTGTCAGAACGTAAAATAGTTAATTCTATAAATTTATAACATTATTGGTGAATATGGAAATTATGCTACTATTCCACGTTTTATCGAATTATTATTAGTATTAGTATATAGTGTGTTTATTTTGCATAATAAAACAAAAAAAAAAACAAATTTTAAATTGAATTGCATACTTATTAAGAAAAAGAATAATTTTTTTTTATGAATCTCTAGGCGTTAATGCTCTGATTTCGTAAGCAACTGTTGAATCGGGTACTACTGGGAACGTTTCATGATCATGGTCGGGAGGGACGTTATAGTTGCGCAAACATCAATCGCAACTCATCGAATAATGGAATTGTATTTCGATTTTAAACTATACTTTCACTTTAGCTTTCTCTTTTTCTTATAACATTAATCAGACAGCATGCATGTTAAAATTGTGCTTCCTGTAGCTTTACATTGAAATTATTTACTGACCAAGAGTAGCCATGAACTCACCCATTAGCCGACGAGACAGGAGCCGGACATTTAATGCATTAACGCCTAGAGATTCATAAAAAAAAATTATTCTTTTTCTTAATAAGTATGCAATTCAATTTAAAATTTGTTTTTTTTTTTTTTTTTTGTTTTATTATGCAAAATAAACACACTATATACTAATACTAATAATAATTCGATAAAACGTGGAATAGTAGCATAATTTCCATATTCCCCAATAATGTTATAAATTTATAGAATTAACTATTTTACGTTCTGACAAAATTAATAATTTTTCTTACTCGAAATTTGTAAATAAATGAAGTTGTTGTTTTTGTTGCAAGAATTCTGTTGATCTTACATTTAATGCATGAATACGCTACTCATTACTTGTACCACCAAAAGAAAACATAAAATGTATACTTATGGTCGTTACATGCTACAGAACATAATTTTTGGCGCCCAACGTGGGGCCCACACAACAAAAAAAATTGTTTTTATCCTCTTTTCCAGCACTTGAATTTACTCAAGTTAATGTGTGTGGCTCTTCTATTATTTTTCTCTTTTTCTCTTCTATCTACAATCTTTTGAGTTTCTTAATCTAATGTTAATTATTTTTTTGTGATTGTATTAGGAATTTATTAGCTTCTATATTAGCTAATAACCAACACAATCTTACACATATCTCACTATAGTCAAGGAAATATTCTTCAGGTGAAACTTTCCGGAAATGCTATGTTTGGATATTTAATAGCCAAATATAGACCGTTAGTCTATCCTGTTCGTTTTTTTTCGCTTTCAACTTTTTACCAAGATTTAGTATGCATGAGGTTTGGAAATGACTATTTGATGAAAATTCTAATGAGTGTCAACCTCTCCTTCTTCTTTTTATCTTGAGTTCAACATAAACCCTTTTTAATCCTATCAAAATTTTAAATCGATATATAATTTCAATTATTTAGAGAATACAAACCTATTCAACAGTACGCGAAGAAATCAGAAAGTTTAATGATAATTTTATATACCTATCGAATAATTTAAATTTTTTTCACGCAAGATTTTTTTTTGCAACACAGGCTAATTGGATTTTATTCAACAAAATGTCTACCTTTTTTTTATTTTTTTAGTGTTCTGGGGAATAATCTAGAACATATTTTTTTGCTTTTAGTAGTCGTATGATAATAATTAACTAGTACAATTTTTGCATCTTACAGTAATTGTTTTTTTTTCCTCAAAATTGGGAAAAAAATTTTTTACATTCTCAATTTTCTAACTGAAGCAAATTATAATAGTTGTTGAGATTTATTCTTTTATAATGGCTACTGGACATTCAGGTGATTTCATGAGTAGCAGCTCAGTAACAGATGCTCTCACCTGTGTTATATGTGGGCATGTGATTACGGATAGCATATATCTTTATAAACCACTTTGCGGTCATCCCCTTCATAAATCATGCTATCAGAAAAACATTAAGTTGAAACCAAATTGTGTTGTTTGCAAGAATAAACTATCAGTTTCTACTCCTGGCACTAGCAAGGAAATACCACCTCCAATGATCACCAGATTACAGGCTCAGAAGGCAATTAGTTTTGAAGCGAGTGCAGCTTTAACAGGAGAGGGTAAAAATCAGCAAAATGAAATGTCCTTGTCAGCAAGTTCTCCTCAGGATCAGCGTGAGCAACTGCGTAATTTAGTCGCTGCTGCAGTCGGTGCACAGCAAGCAGAAATGCTTGTTAGTCTAGGTGAAACGATGACCAAATTAATTGAGACAAATATTGAGGCAGGCTTTCGCAGAATTCAAAATGGGAATCGGGCAGACGATATTAGTTTAGATAGGTCCCGGTTGGAGGTTAGGCAAGCTTTTACTGATACTGACCAACCGATAGAACAACAGACTTTGGAAGGCTTACTAGGGTTACCGTCTTCAAGACCAAACCGTTCTCCTGAAAACCATGGGGAAAACGTCAATGGCTCCAATATGACATCTCTACGTCCCGATAGGGTGGGGCATATCATCCACAATTGGAAAATAAGATTTTCTGGGGATGCCCGTGGCATGTCAGTTGACAGTTTTCTTTATAGGGTGGAAGCTCTTACTAAGCAGACTCTTGGGGGAAATTTCGATCTACTATGTGATCACATATCGACTCTGTTCGATTCGAAGGCAAATGACTGGTTTTGGCGATATCACCAATCGACGTCAACTATCCAATGGTCAGGGTTATGTGCAGCTCTTAGGAAGCAATACAAAGATTCACGTACTGATATTGACTTCCGGGAGATGATAAGGGACAGGAAACAGAAGTATAACGAGAGTTTTGACACCTTTTATGAGGCCATTGTGGAAATATCTGATAGGTTGGCTGAACCCCTGAGTGAAAGAATATTAGTCGAGATTCTTAGGAGAAATTTGTTACCCGAAATACAACACGAGATTTTGAATTTGAAGATAAATTCTGTATCTGAGCTACGTGATATATGTATGTCGTAGGCGAGAATTCTTTTTGCAAGATGTTGGACGAAAGCAAAATTCGCAGAAACCTCTACCGTTTGCTAAGCGCCAAGTGAATGAATTGGACGAGACTGAAACATTTCTACCTGATGAAGATATTTCGGCAATATCAATCATATGCTGGAACTGCCGTAAGTCTGGCCACCGCTACCAGGACTGTTTGGAAGATCGGCAAGTCTTCTGTTGTGGATGTGGGTTGGCTAATACATATAAACCTAAGTGTAGTCAATGTAATTCCATATCAAAAAACCAAAAGTCGAGTGCGCCAATAGGTGCACGCAGACAAAGTCAATCGACCAGTACAGAATAAATTTGAAAACCAATACTGATAAACATAACACCAATTTTATAACAATATTGAAACATGACGATTCTTTCGACACTAAAAAGGATGAGTCTCTGTTAATACCTATTTTTCACAAGCCTTTTCACATCAGATTAGCTGAATATAATGCAATACGTGAAGAAATATTTAAGAAACCAAATGACAATGTAAGACAAAAACGCTCAGCTGAACGTTTAAGGAACTTCTGGAAAAAAGTGAACCGTACACGTCGTAGTCTACTCAATGCAATTTACGATAAACCTAATGACATCCGACCGTATGCTAATGTGCAGTTATTTCATAAGAAGTTTGTAGGCTTATTAGACACAGGAGCTTCAGTGAGTTGTTTGGGAGCTAAAGCTGCAAATGAATTTTTAAACACTAATATAAATTATAAGAGAATTAAGTCCAGTGTTAAAACTGCAGACGGTAAGTGTCAGGATGTGATTGGTTACGTTAACACTGATATCACATTTCGCGGTAACACAAAAAGGATTATTTTGTACATAATTCCAAATTTATCTCAGGATTTATATCTCGGTATAGACTTTTGGAATTTATTCAATCTTCTACCTCCTGGGCTGATCTCGGAACTAAATTGTAATCTTGATTTGGAAACTACATCTGAATACCCTAATGGAAAAGTTCTTAGTGGCATGCAACAACAACAATTACAAATTGTCATTAACATGTTTCCTTCATTTTCTAAAGAGGGGCTGGGAAGAACGAGTATGATTTCGCATATCATTAATGTAGGAGACGCGACACCAATTAAGCAGCGACATTTTCCGGTCTCTCCAGCCATTGAAAAGTTAATCTATGCAGAGCTTGATCGCATGTTAGAAATGGGAGTCATTGAAGAGTCAGATAGTGCCTGGTCATCACCGATAGTTTTAGTACGTAAGCCTGGAAAGGTTAGGTTATGCCTAGACTGTAGAAAGGTCAATTCTGTAACTCTGAAGGATGCGTATCCACTGCCGATTATAGATGGAATCTTGGCGAGATTACCAAAAGCAGAGTACATAACGAGTCTTGATTTGAAGGACGCCTTTTGGCAAATACCTCTCGATAAGTCATCGAAAGATAAGACAGCATTTACCGTTCCTGGTCGCCCCTTGTACCATTACAAGGTTATGCCTTTTGGCCTTTGTAATGCGCCCCAGACCATGTCTAGGTTAATGGACAAGGTGGTACCAGCGGAATTGCGGTCTGAAGTGTTTGTTTATCTGGATGATTTATTGATTGTGTCGGACACATTTGAGAGGCATCTGCACGTGTTGCGAGAAGTGGCTCAACAATTTCGTGCCGCTGGACTAACGTTGAATGTGGAAAAGTCAAAATTTTGTGTACGTGAAGTCCATTACCTAGGCCATATAGTTGGTGACGGGGTAATTCGAACAGATCCAGACAAAATTTCGGCCATTATAGATTTTCCTCAACCGCGATCTGTAAAACAACTTCGAAGATTTTTGGGTATGTCCGGTTGGTATCGAAAGTTTATCAGGAATTACGCCACCGTTACTGCGCCTTTGACAGATTTGCTAAAATCCCAACGCAAATTCATTTGGAATGAAAAAGCTCAACAAGCATACAAGGAATTGTCCTGATTTTTCGAAACCCTTTTACATACACTGTGACGCTAGCCACACGGGAATAGGAAGTGTATTGGTACAAAAAACTACGGAGGGCGAAGAGGTTCCAATCGCATTCATGTCGAAGAAGCTCAATCAAGCCCAACGTAATTACTCTGTAACCGAACAAGAGTGCTTGGCAGCAATGTTGAGCATTAAGAAATTCAGAGCTTACGTGGAAGGACATGAGTTCACGATAATTACCGATCACGCATCGTTGAAGTGGCTCATGTCCCAAACGGATTTAAGCTGTCGGTTGGCAAGATGGGCTTTAAAACTACAGGGCTTTAATTTCAAAATAGAACATCGTAAAGGAAGTCAAAATGTAGTTCCTGACACGCTTTCAAGAGCCAACACCGAGGGCTTGTCCGCAATTATGGGCTTGGATTTGTCTGGTTTAGATGATACCGGGATTTTCGTAGATTTAAATTCTAAACATTTTCAAAGTACAGACTATACCAAACTTTTGGACAGAGTTAGGGCAGATATTGATAAAACTCCAGACTTAAAAATAGTAGACGGATACTTGTACAGGAAGACGGAGCACTGTTCCGGGGAGAAAGTGCAGGACGACCTCGCCTGGAAGCTTTGGTTACCCAAAGAGTTAACTAAAGACGTGCTTCAAAAGGCTCACAATGAACATCTTTCTGCACATGGCGGTATTAATAAAACATTGGAGCACGTCCGCAGGTTTTATTTTTGGCCAAATCTACTAAATGATGTTAGAGATTATGTGAATTCTTGCGAAATTTGTAAAAGTACAAAACATCCGAACTTTGTTATGCGACCTCCTATGGGCAAGACATCTGGAACTGTTAGATTCTTTCAAAAATTATTTATAGACTTTCTAGGTCCGTATCCACGCTCCAAGGCTGGCAATATAGGAATTTTTATTGTAATGGACCATTTTTCAAAATTCTGTTTTTTAAAACCAGTAAAGAACTTTACTGCAGATATTATAATAAAATATCTGGAACAGGACCTTTTCCACACTTTTGGCACACCGGAAGTTATAGTTTCAGATAATGGATCCCAATTTAAATCCGAAAAATTTAGCCGATTATTGAGTACTTATGGCATTAAACACGTTTATACATCAATACATTCGCCCCAATCCAATGCATCTGAACGAGTCAATCGCTCAGTGCTAGCGGCAATACGGGCGTATATTAAACATGACCAGAGTAATTGGGATGAATATCTCAGTAGTATAAGTTGCGCCTTGCGGTCGTCTATACACTCTTCTATTGGTACTTCACCCTATTACATGGCTTTTGGTCAACACATGATCACCAATGGCAAATCTTATGAATTGCTACGTAGACTAGAAATGCTGGATGACAGAGCAATTAATTTTACACGTGAGGATTCTTTAGCGTTGATTCGAGCTAGAGCTGCCAAAAATATGACAAAGCAGCAACAACGAAATGAAAAGGTTTACAATCTGCGGTCAAGAGTGGTGAATTATACTGTCGGTCAAGAGGTTTTTAGACGAAATTTTACACAAAGTAAATTTGAAAAAGGATTCAGCGCAAAACTTGCTCCACCATTTATAAAAGCAAGGGTTAAAAAAATAATTGGTACCTGTTATTACGAGTGAGAGGACCTATCAGGGCGGCCAGTTGGGGTCTACCACGCGAAAGACATACGACAATAAGTAGCTATATTGATACTGAATTGGGATAAGGTTGCGTAATGTGCTACAAGCGAGATCAGCTTTGTTGTACTTACACCACCAAATCTGATCTTAGCAGGGGGGTAATGTAAGGGCGCTTGTAGCAAATATTTTCAAAAAAATAAAAAAAATTTTGTTTTTCTCAACATATGTTTTTTATTATCAAATATTTCTTTTAAATAACTGGTTTCATTTAATGCTTCTCGTCTGTTATTTAACATATACTAAACTGCACAAATGTTATTACGAGTTTTAGAGTATATGCTTTAAGTTATTGGATAGCGCAGCGCAGTTCATTTCCCAACAAACACAAATTCAACTAATTGTATCAAGGGCTTTTTTGTACGTACTAATAACGAGTATAACTAATTTTTTTTTCTACCAGAACTAATTATTTTACTGTTTTGCTGAGAATAATAGGCTCCTTAACATATTATTTCTTTTTTTCGGAGTAATAGATAGAAATAGAAGATTGACCTAAAATAATTTTCAATTTAAGTTCAATACCTGTATGTTTCCTGGGATTAAGAGTAAAATCAGTACATAAGAGCTTACATTTAATTAATTAATGCAGTTTCTGTAACGCCACTTTTCCACTAACTGATGTTTTCTGGTGGTATAAAAGAGAGTTTAGGTGTGACATATTTTTTTTCGTCTTTATCAAGAATCACACCATCACCGACATTACGCCAGTACGGTTCATTTGGTTAAATTATCATTTTTTTAACATTAAATTAAGTGCCATCTATCAAAGATAAGATATTTGAAGGACAATTGGAGCATTCGTTAGTGAAAGGAATAAAAAGGAAATAAAATATAGACTGGCCTTTAACAGGTAATCAAAAATAAGTAGCACCCCAGCATTTTCGTCTATTTTGGATTTTATTTCCACATTAGCAGAAGCCTTGACTTAGGAATTCTTTGGGGTCCACCTTTTCCTACATGGAAACACCAACTCCATATCGGGAGGGAGAAAACACAAAAAACTAAGGAAAATTTTAAGAACATTGCTGCCGGTGGGACAAGGTTATGTACAAAAAAAAACTATAAACTAAAATTAAAGGAAAAAAATCTAATAACAAATAACATTAATTCTAATATCACAGACAATATTGCACAAAAGTAAAACATAATTGGTAAAAAGTTCCGAAAAATATATACGTATGTATGTATGTATATACATGCATACATAAGTATTCTGCCTGCACTTAAAGCAGCAAGCAAAACCACACTTTAAAGACATAAGAAGAATTTGAAAATATGAATATGCACAAATGTTAAATTTTACTAAGTTCCAAACATTTTTCTTTCACTTCGTTAAACATAATTTTTCGTATTTTTAAGAGTACATGGAAAGGCAGAAATTATAACAATCACAAAAAGCAACAAGAATAAAATTTGTATTAATGAAATACATAAGTGCTGAAAAAAAGGTTGTCCCAAAGTTATACCTACAGAGAATATACTTATATTTGCTTTTACTTTCTATAAAAAAAAAACGGAAGAGTTACTCATTTAATTTTTTTTCTTTTGAGAAATAAAACGGTTTTGCTTAGCAGTCCAGTGATCGTCATTATTACTACCACAATTTACCAATTATTGTTGTAAAAAAAAAAAAAAATTTTTTTATTAGAGAAAAAATTTTATTTATAATTTAATAACTCCTTACATTAACTACAGTTGAGAAAGCTAAAAAGAAAAAAAATAGAGAAAGCCTATTTTACTTGCAACACCAAACCAATTAACATGAAAATCTGATTTTAACCCTAACATCAGTTCCAGTTCCTGCTGAAAGATATCTTTCTTCGATGGAGCCTTAAAATGTATGTAAGTTAATTTGGAATTTATTTATTTTCATTTCCTAAATTGGTGTATTATATGCTGCCATCGTTCATCTAAACAAAAGAAATTTCCTAAGCAAGAGAAATTTCTTATATGAAATTGAAACATAAGTTTGTTTTGCTGTTAACAACATTGCACTGCTCTGTTAAAGTTTGGTTAACGTTAAGTAACAAAACGATGTCCGCATATATTTCATTAAATCTCTATTATATTACAAAACTAACTTCATAAACGGATCGGAAATAAAAAAATATGAATTTTGAGTACCAATATGTTAGGAAAGCGTGAAAAACTAAATAAGTTATATTGAAAAATGTAATTAATTACATTAATATAAAACAATTTCTTTGAGTTTTTTTTTTAAAGTAATTGCTCTCGGTATCAGTGTTGCCAATTCAACAAACTTACCTTCCCCGTTGAATTATTTTAGTGGAATTTTGAATGTTAAAGTAATGAAATTCGTTATATTTGATGTGACAACATAAATAAAATCCATTTTTTTTCTGAGAAATGTTCTAAAATCCAAGATAGTAATATAAAGGTAGTCTTTAGTCTTGCCCTACAATTTCCTTTGATTTTTTTCGGCACTTTGTAAGATCAACAGAATTCTTGCAACAAAAACAACAACTTCATTTATTTACAAATTTCGAGTAAGAAAAATTATTAATTTTGTCAGAACGTAAAATAGTTAATTCTATAAATTTATAACATTATTGGTGAATATGGAAATCATGCTACTATTCCACGTTTTATCGAATTATTATTAGTATTAGTATATAGTGTGTTTATTTTGCATAATAAAACAAAAAAAAAAAAAAAAAAAAACAAATTTTAAATTGAATTGCATACTTATTAAGAAAAAGAATAATTTTTTTTTATGAATCTCTAGGCGTTAATGCTCTGATTTCGTAAGCAACTGTTGAATCGGATACTACTGGGAACGTTTCATGATCATGGTCGGGAGGGACGTTATAGTTGCGCAAACATCAATCGCAACTCATCGAATAATGGAATTGTATTTCGATTTTAAACTATACTTTCACTTTAGCTTTCTCTTTTTCTTATAACATTAATCAGACAGCATGCATGTTAAAATTGTGCTTCCTGTAGCTTTACATTGAAATTATTTACTGACCAAGAGTAGCCATGAACTCACCCATTAGCCGACGAGACAGGAGCCGGACATTTAATGCATGCTACGCTACTCATTACTTGTACCACCAAAAGAAAACATAAAATGTATACTTATGGTCGTTACATGCTACAGAACATAATTTTTGGCGCCCAACGTGGGGCCCACACAATAAAAAAAATTGTTTTTATCCTCTTTTCCAGCACTTGAATTTACTCAAGTTAATGTGTGTGGCTCTTCTATTATTTTTCTCTTTTTCTCTTCTATCTACAATCTTTTGAGTTTCTTAATCTAATTTTAATTATTTTTTGTGATTGTATTAGGAATTTATTAGCTTCTATATTAGCTAATAACCAACACAATCTTACACATATCTCACTATAGTCAAGGAAATATTCTTCAGGTGAAACTTTCCGGAAATGCTATGTTTGGATATTTAATAGCCAAATATAGACCGTTAGTCTATCCTGTTCGTTTTTTTTCGCTTTCAACTTTTTACCAAGATTTAGCATGCATGAGGTTTGGAAATGACTATTTGATGAAAATTCTAATGAGTGTCAACCTCTACTTCTTCTTTTTATCTTGAGTTCAACATAAACCCTTTTTAATCCTATCAAAATTTTAAATCGATATATAATTTCAATTATTTAGAGAATACAAACCTATTCAACAGTACGCGAAGAAATCAGAAAGTTTAATGATAATTTTATATACCTATCGAATAATTTACATTTTTTTCACGCAAGATTTTTTTTTGCAACACAGGCTAATTGGATTTTATTCAACAAAATGTCTACCTTTTTTTTATTTTTTTAGTGTTCTGGGGAATAATCTAGAACATATTTTTTTGCTTTTAGTAGTCGTATGATAATAATTAACTAGTACAATTTTTGCATCTTACAGTAATTGTTTTTTTTCCTCAAAATTGGGAAAAAATTTTTTTACATTCTCAATTTTCTAACTGAAGCAAATTATAATAGTTGTTGAGATTTATTCTTTTATAATGGCTACTGGACATTCAGGTGATTTCATGAGTAGCAGCTCAGTAACAGATGCTCTCACCTGTGTTATATGTGGGCATGTGATTACGGATAGCATATATCTTTATAAACCACTTTGCGGTCATCCCCTTCATAAATCATGCTATCAGAAAAACATTAAGTTGAAACCAAATTGTGTTGTTTGCAAGAATAAACTATCAGTTTCTACTCCTGGCACTAGCAAGGAAATACCACCTCCAATGATCACCAGATTACAGGCTCAGAAGGCAATTAGTTTTGAAGCGAGTGCAGCTTTAACAGGAGAGGGTAAAAATCAGCAAAATGAAATGTCCTTGTCAGGAAGTTCTCCTCAGGATCAGCGTGAGCAACTGCGTAATTTAGTCGCTGCTGCAGTCGGTGCACAGCAAGCAGAAATGCTTGTTAGTCTAGGTGAAACGATGACCAAATTAATTGAGACAAATATTGAGGCAGGCTTTCGCAGAATTCAAAATGGGAATCGGGCAGACGATATTAGTTTAGATAGGTCCCGGTTGGAGGTTAGGCAAGCTTTTACTGATACTGACCAACCGATAGAACAACAGACTTTGGAAGGCTTACTAGGGTTACCGTCTTCAAGACCAAACCGTTCTCCTGAAAACCATGGGGAAAACGTCAATGGCTCCAATATGACATCTCTACGTCCCGATAGGGTGGGGCATATCATCCACAATTGGAAAATAAGATTTTCTGGGCATGTCAGTTGACAGTTTTCTTTATAGGGTGGAAGCTCTTACTAAGCAGACTCTTGGGGGAAATTTCGATCTACTATGTGATCACATATCGACTCTGTTCGATTCGAAGGCAAATGACTGGTTTTGGCGATATCACCAATCGACGTCAACTATCCAATGGTCAGGGTTATGTGCAGCTCTTAGGAAGCAATACAAAGATTCACGTACTGATATTGACTTCCGGGAGATGATAAGGGACAGGAAACAGAAGTATAACGAGAGTTTTGACACCTTTTATGAGGCCATTGTGGAAATATCTGATAGGTTGGCTGAACCCCTGAGTGAAAGAATATTAGTCGAGATTCTTAGGAGAAATTTGTTACCCGAAATACAACACGAGATTTTGAATTTGAAGATAAATTCTGTATCTGAGCTACGTGATATATGTATGTCGTAGGCGAGAATTCTTTTTGCAAGATATTGGACGAAAGCAAAATTCGCAGAAACCTCTACCGTTTGCTAAGCGCCAAGTGAATGAATTGGACGAGACTGAAACATTTCTACCTGATGAAGATATTTCGGCAATATCAATCATATGCTGGAACTGCCGTAAGTCTGGCCACCGCTACCAGGACTGTTTGGAAGATCGGCAAGTCTTCTGTTGTGGATGTGGGTTGGCTAATACATATAAACCTAAGTGTAGTCAATGTAATTCCATATCAAAAAACCAAAAGTCGAGTGCGCCGATAGGTGCACGCAGACAAAGTCAATCGACCAGTACAGAATAAATTTGAAAACCAATACTGATAAACATAACACCAATTTTATAACAATATTGAAACATGACGATTCTTTCGACACTAAAAAGGATGAGTCTCTGTTAATACCTATTTTTCACAAGCCTTTTCACATCAGATTAGCTGAATATAATGCAATACGTGAAGAAATATTTAAGAAACCAAATGACAATGTAAGACAAAAACGCTCAGCTGAACGTTTAAGGAACTTCTGGAAAAAAGTGAACCGTACACGTCGTAGTCTACTCAATGCAATTTACGATAAACCTAATGACATCCGACCGTATGCTAATGTGCAGTTATTTGATAAGAAGTTTGTAGGCTTATTAGACACAGGAGCTTCAGTGAGTTGTTTGGGAGCTAAAGCTGCAAATGAATTTTTAAACACTAATATAAATTATAAGAGAATTAAGTCCAGTGTTAAAACTGCAGACGGTAAGTGTCAGGATGTGATTGGTTACGTTAACACTGATATCACATTTCGCGGTAACACAAAAAGGATTATTTTGTACATAATTCCAAATTTATCTCAGGATTTATATCTCGGTATAGACTTTTGGAATTTATTCAATCTTCTACCTCCTGGGCTGATCTCGGAACTAAATTGTAATCTTGATTTGGAAACTACATCTGAATACCCTAATGGAAAAGTTCTTAGTGGCATGCAACAACAACAATTACAAATTGTCATTAACATGTTTCCTTCATTTTCTAAAGAGGGGCTGGGAAGAACGAGTATGATTTCGCATATCATTAATGTAGGAGACGCGACACCAATTAAGCAGCGACATTTTCCGGTCTCTCCAGCCATTGAAAAGTTAATCTATGCAGAGCTTGATCGCATGTTAGAAATGGGAGTCATTGAAGAGTCAGATAGTGCCTGGTCATCGCCGATAGTTTTAGTACGTAAGCCTGGAAAGGTTAGGTTATGCCTAGACTGTAGAAAGGTCAATTCTGTAACTCTGAAGGATGCGTATCCACTGCCGATTATAGATGGAATCTTGGCGAGATTACCAAAAGCAGAGTACATAACGAGTCTTGATTTGAAGGACGCCTTTTGGCAAATACCTCTCGATAAGTCATCGAAAGATAAGACAGCATTTACCGTTCCTGGTCGCCCCTTGTACCATTACAAGGTTATGCCTTTTGGCCTTTGTAATGCGCCCCAGACCATGTCTAGGTTAATGGACAAGGTGGTACCAGCGGAATTGCGGTCTGAAGTGTTTGTTTATCTGGATGATTTATTGATTGTGTCGGACACATTTGAGAGGCATCTGCACGTGTTGCGAGAAGTGGCTCAACAATTTCGTGCCGCTGGACTAACGTTGAATGTGGAAAAGTCAAAATTTTGTGTACGTGAAGTCCATTACCTAGGCCATATAGTTGGTGACGGGGTAATTCGAACAGATCCAGACAAAATTTCGGCCATTATAGATTTTCCTCAACCGCGATCTGTAAAACAACTTCGAAGATTTTTGGGTATGTCCGGTTGGTATCGAAAGTTTATCAGGAATTACGCCACCGTTACTGCGCCTTTGACAGATTTGCTAAAATCCCAACGCAAATTCATTTGGAATGAAAAAGCTCAACAAGCATACAAGGAATTGAAGTCCATTTTGACAACGACCCCAGTGTTGCATAGTCCTGATTTTTCGAAACCCTTTTACATACACTGTGACGCTAGCCACACGGGAATAGGAAGTGTATTGGTACAAAAAACTACGGAGGGCGAAGGGGTTCCAATCGCATTCATGTCGAAGAAGCTCAATCAAGCCCAACGTAATTACTCTGTAACCGAACAAGAGTGCTTGGCAGCAATGTTGAGCATTAAGAAATTCAGAGCTTACGTGGAAGGACATGAGTTCACGATAATTACCGATCACGCATCGTTGAAGTGGCTCATGTCCCAAACGGATTTAAGCTGTCGGTTGGCAAGATGGGCTTTAAAACTACAGGGCTTTAATTTCAAAATAGAACATCGTAAAGGAAGTCAAAATGTAGTTCCTGACACGCTTTCAAGAGCCAACACCGAGGGCTTGTCCGCAATTATGGGCTTGGATTTGTCTGGTTTAGATGATACCGGGATTTTCGTAGATTTAAATTCTAAACATTTTCAAAGTACAGACTATACCAAACTTTTGGACAGAGTTAGGGCAGATATTGATAAAACTCCAGACTTAAAAATAGTAGACGGATACTTGTACAGGAAGACGGAGCACTGTTCCGGGGAGAAAGTGCAGGACGACCTCGCCTGGAAGCTTTGGTTACCCAAAGAGTTAACTAAAGACGTGCTTCAAAAGGCTCACAATGAACATCTTTCTGCACATGGCGGTATTAATAAAACATTGGAGCGCGTCCGCAGGTTTTATTTTTGGCCAAATCTACTAAATGATGTTAGAGATTATGTGAATTCTTGCGAAATTTGTAAAAGTACAAAACATCCGAACTTTGTTATGCGACCTCCTATGGGCAAGACATCTGGAACTGTTAGATTCTTTCAAAAATTATTTATAGACTTTCTAGGTCCGTATCCACGCTCCAAGGCTGGCAATATAGGAATTTTTATTGTAATGGACCATTTTTCAAAATTCTGTTTTTTAAAACCAGTAAAGAACTTTACTGCAGATATTATAATAAAATATCTGGAACAGGACCTTTTCCACACTTTTGGCACACCGGAAGTTATAGTTTCAGATAATGGATCCCAATTTAAATCCGAAAAATTTAGCCGATTATTGAGTACTTATGGCATTAAACACGTTTATACAGCAATACATTCGCCCCAATCCAATGCATCTGAACGAGTCAATCGCTCAGTGCTAGCGGCAATACGGGCGTATATTAAACATGACCAGAGTAATTGGGATGAATATCTCAGTAGTATAAGTTGCGCCTTGCGGTCGTCTATACACTCTTCTATTGGTACTTCACCCTATTACATGGCTTTTGGTCAACACATGATCACCAATGGCAAATCTTATGAATTGCTACATAGACTAGAAATGCTGGATGACAGAGCAATTAATTTTACACGTGAGGATTCTTCAGCGTTGATTCGAGCTAGAGCTGCCAAAAATATGACAAAGCAGCAACAACGAAATGAAAAGGTTTACAATCTGCGGTCAAGAGTGGTGAATTATACTGTCGGTCAAGAGGTTTTTAGACGAAATTTTACACAAAGTAAATTTGAAAAAGGATTCAGCGCAAAACTTGCTCCACCATTTATAAAAGCAAGGGTTAAAAAAATAATTGGTACCTGTTATTACGAGTGAGAGGACCTATCAGGGCGGCCAGTTGGGGTCTACCACGCGAAAGACATACGACAATAAGTAGCTATATTGATACTGAATTGGGATAAGGTTGCGTAATGTGCTACAAGCGAGATCAGCTTTGTTGTACTTACACCACCAAATCTGATCTTAGCAGGGGGGTAATGTAAGGGCGCTTGTAGCAAATATTTTCAAAAAAATAAAAAAATTTTTGTTTTTCTCAACATATGTTTTTTATTATCAAATATTTCTTTTAAATAACTGGTTTCATTTAATGCTTCTCGTCTGTTATTTAACATATACTAAACTGCACAAATGTTATTACGAGTTTTAGAGTATATGCTTTAAGTTATTGGATAGCGCAGCGCAGTTCATTTCCCAACAAACACAAATTCAACTAATTGTATCAAGGGCTTTTTTGTACGTACTAATAACGAGTATAACTAATTTTTTTTCTACCAGAACTAATTATTTTACTGTTTTGCTGAGAATAATAGGCTCCTTAACATATTATTTCTTTTTTTCGGAGTAATAGATAGAAATAGAAGATTGACCTAAAATAATTTTCAATTTAAGTTCAATACCTGTATGTTTCCTGGGATTAAGAGTAAAATCAGTACATAAGAGCTTACATTTAATTAATTAATGCAGTTTCTGTAACGCCACTTTTCCACTAACTGATGTTTTCTGGTGGTATAAAAGAGAGTTTTGGTGTGACATATTTTTTTTCGTCTTTATCAAGAATCACACCATCACCGACATTAGGCCAGTACGGTTCATTTGGTTAAATTATCATTTTTTTAACATTAAATTAAGTGCCATCTATCAAAGATAAGATATTTGAAGGACAATTGGAGCATTCGTTAGTGAAAGGAATAAAAAGGAAATAAAATATAGACTGGCCTTTAACAGGTAATCAAAAATAAGTAGCACCCCAGCATTTTCGTCTATTTTGGATTTTATTTCCACATTAGCAGAAGCCTTGACTTAGGAATTCTTTGGGGTCCACCTTTTCCTACATGGAAACACCAACTCCATATCGGGAGGGAGAAAACACAAAAAACTAAGGAAAATTTTAAGAACATTGCTGCCGGTGGGACAAGGTTATGTACAAAAAAAAAACTATAAACTAAAATTAAAGGAAAAAAATCTAATAACAAATAACATTAATTCTAATATCACAGACAATATTGCACAAAAGTAAAACATAATTGGTAAAAAGTTCCGAAAAATATATACGTATGTATGTATGTATATACATGCATACATAAGTATTCTGCCTGCACTTAAAGCAGCAAGCAAAACCACACTTTAAAGACATAAGAAGAATTTGAAAATATGAATATGCACAAATGTTAAATTTTACTAAGTTCCAAACATTTTTCTTTCACTTCGTTAAACATAATTTTTCGTATTTTTAAGAGTACATGGAAAGGCAGAAATTATAACAATCACAAAAAGCAACAAGAATAAAATTTGTATTAATGAAATACATAAGTGCTGAAAAAAAGGTTGTCCCAAAGTTATACCTACAGAGAATATACCTATATTTGCTTTTACTTTCTATAAAAAAAACGGAAGAGTTACTCATTTAATTTTTTTTCTTTTGAGAATTAAAACGGTTTTGCTTAGCAGTCCAGTGATCGTCATTATTACTACCACAATTTACCAATTATTGTTGTAAAAAAAAAAAATTTTTTTATTAGAGAAAAAATTTTATTTATAATTTAATAACTCCTTACATTAACTACAGTTGAGAAAGCTAAAAAGAAAAAAAATAGAGAAAGCCTATTTTACTTGCAACACCAAACCAATTAACATGAAAATCTGATTTTACATTTACATTTAAATTTTAAATTGAATTGCATACTTATTAAGAAAAAGAATAATTTTTTTTTATGAATCTCTAGGCGTTAATGCTCTGATTTCGTAAGCAACTGTTGAATCGGGTACTACTGGGAACGTTTCATGATCATGGTCGGGAGGGACGTTATAGTTGCGCAAACATCAATCGCAACTCATCGAATAATGGAATTGTATTTCGATTTTAAACTATACTTTCACTTTAGCTTTCTCTTTTTCTTATAACATTAATCAGACAGCATGCATGTTAAAATTGTGCTTCCTGTAGCTTTACATTGAAATTATTTACTGACCAAGAGTAGCCATGAACTCACCCATTAGCCGACGAGACAGGAGCCGGACATTTAATGCATGCTACGCTACTCATTACTTGTACCACCAAAAGAAAACATAAAATGTATACTTATGGTCGTTACATGCTACAGAACATAATTTTTGGCGCCCAACGTGGGGCCCACACAACAAAAAAAATTGTTTTTATCCTCTTTTCCAGCACTTGAATTTACTCAAGTTAATGTGTGTGGCTCTTCTATTATTTTTCTCTTTTTCTCTTCTATCTACAATCTTTTGAGTTTCTTAATCTAATGTTAATTATTTTTTTGTGATTGTATTAGGAATTTATTAGCTTCTATATTAGCTAATAACCAACACAATCTTACACATATCTCACTATAGTCAAGGAAATATTCTTCAGGTGAAACTTTCCGGAAATGCTATGTTTGGATATTTAATAGCCAAATATAGACCGTTAGTCTATCCTGTTCGTTTTTTTTCGCTTTCAACTTTTTACCAAGATTTAGTATGCATGAGGTTTGGAAATGACTATTTGATGAAAATTCTAATGAGTGTCAACCTCTACTTCTTCTTTTTATCTTGAGTTCAACATAAACCCTTTTTAATCCTATCAAAATTTTAAATCGATATATAATTTCAATTATTTAGAGAATACAAACCTATTCAACAGTACGCGAAGAAATCAGAAAGTTTAATGATAATTTTATATACCTATCGAATAATTTACATTTTTTTCACGCAAGATTTTTTTTTGCAACACAGGCTAATTGGATTTTATTCAACAAAATGTCTACCTTTTTTTTATTTTTTTAGTGTTCTGGGGAATAATCTAGAACATATTTTTTTGCTTTTAGTAGTCGTATGATAATAATTAACTAGTACAATTTTTGCATCTTACAGTAATTGTTTTTTTTTCCTCAAAATTGGGAAAAAAAATTTTTACATTCTCAATTTTCTAACTGAAGCAAATTATAATAGTTGTTGAGATTTATTCTTTTATAATGGCTACTGGACATTCAGGTGATTTCATGAGTAGCAGCTCAGTAACAGATGCTCTCACCTGTGTTATATGTGGGCATGTGATTACGGATAGCATATATCTTTATAAACCACTTTGCGGTCATCCCCTTCATAAATCATGCTATCAGAAAAACATTAAGTTGAAACCAAATTGTGTTGTTTGCAAGAATAAACTATCAGTTTCTACTCCTGGCACTAGCAAGGAAATACCACCTCCAATGATCACCAGATTACAGGCTCAGAAGGCAATTAGTTTTGAAGCGAGTGCAGCTTTAACAGGAGAGGGTAAAAATCAGCAAAATGAAATGTCCTTGTCAGCAAGTTCTCCTCAGGATCAGCGTGAGCAACTGCGTAATTTAGTCGCTGCTGCAGTCGGTGCACAGCAAGCAGAAATGCTTGTTAGTCTAGGTGAAACGATGACCAAATTAATTGAGACAAATATTGAGGCAGGCTTTCGCAGAATTCAAAATGGGAATCGGGCAGACGATATTAGTTTAGATAGGTCCCGGTTGGAGGTTAGGCAAGCTTTTACTGATACTGACCAACCGATAGAACAACAGACTTTGGAAGGCTTACTAGGGTTACCGTCTTCAAGACCAAACCGTTCTCCTGAAAACCATGGGGAAAACGTCAATGGCTCCAATATGACATCTCTACGTCCCGATAGGGTGGGGCATATCATCCACAATTGGAAAATAAGATTTTCTGGGGATGCCCGTGGCATGTCAGTTGACAGTTTTCTTTATAGGGTGGAAGCTCTTACTAAGCAGACTCTTGGGGGAAATTTCGATCTACTATGTGATCACATATCGACTCTGTTCGATTCGAAGGCAAATGACTGGTTTTGGCGATATCACCAATCGACGTCAACTATCCAATGGTCAGGGTTATGTGCAGCTCTTAGGAAGCAATACAAAGATTCACGTACTGATATTGACTTCCGGGAGATGATAGGGGACAGGAAACAGAAGTATAACGAGAGTTTTGACACCTTTTATGAGGCCATTGTGGAAATATCTGATAGGTTGGCTGAACCCCTGAGTGAAAGAATATTAGTCGAGATTCTTAGGAGAAATTTGTTACCCGAAATACAACACGAGATTTTGAATTTGAAGATAAATTCTGTATCTGAGCTACGTGATATATGTATGTCGTAGGCGAGAATTCTTTTTGCAAGATGTTGGACGAAAGCAAAATTCGCAGAAACCTCTACCGTTTGCTAAGCGCCAAGTGAATGAATTGGACGAGACTGAAACATTTCTACCTGATGAAGATATTTCGGCAATATCAATCATATGCTGGAACTGCCGTAAGTCTGGCCACCGCTACCAGGACTGTTTGGAAGATCGGCAAGTCTTCTGTTGTGGATGTGGGTTGGCTAATACATATAAACCTAAGTGTAGTCAATGTAATTCCATATCAAAAAACCAAAAGTCGAGTGCGCCGATAGGTGCACGCAGACAAAGTCAATCGACCAGTACAGAATAAATTTGAAAACCAATACTGATAAACATAACACCAATTTTATAACAATATTGAAACATGACGATTCTTTCGACACTAAAAAGGATGAGTCTCTGTTAATACCTATTTTTCACAAGCCTTTTCACATCAGATTAGCTGAATATAATGCAATACGTGAAGAAATATTTAAGAAACCAAATGACAATGTAAGACAAAAACGCTCAGCTGAACGTTTAAGGAACTTCTGGAAAAAAGTGAACCGTACACGTCGTAGTCTACTCAATGCAATTTACGATAAACCTAATGACATCCGACCGTATGCTAATGTGCAGTTATTTGATAAGAAGTTTGTAGGCTTATTAGACACAGGAGCTTCAGTGAGTTGTTTGGGAGCTAAAGCTGCAAATGAATTTTTAAACACTAATATAAATTATAAGAGAATTAAGTCCAGTGTTAAAACTGCAGACGGTAAGTGTCAGGATGTGATTGGTTACGTTAACACTGATATCACATTTCGCGGTAACACAAAAAGGATTATTTTGTACATAATTCCAAATTTATCTCAGGATTTATATCTCGGTATAGACTTTTGGAATTTATTCAATCTTCTACCTCCTGGGCTGATCTCGGAACTAAATTGTAATCTTGATTTGGAAACTACATCTGAATACCCTAATGGAAAAGTTCTTAGTGGCATGCAACAACAACAATTACAAATTGTCATTAACATGTTTCCTTCATTTTCTAAAGAGGGGCTGGGAAGAACGAGTATGATTTCGCATATCATTAATGTAGGAGACGCGACACCAATTAAGCAGCGACATTTTCCGGTCTCTCCAGCCATTGAAAAGTTAATCTATGCAGAGCTTGATCGCATGTTAGAAATGGGAGTCATTGAAGAGTCAGATAGTGCCTGGTCATCGCCGATAGTTTTAGTACGTAAGCCTGGAAAGGTTAGGTTATGCCTAGACTGTAGAAAGGTCAATTCTGTAACTCTGAAGGATGCGTATCCACTGCCGATTATAGATGGAATCTTGGCGAGATTACCAAAAGCAGAGTACATAACGAGTCTTGATTTGAAGGACGCCTTTTGGCAAATACCTCTCGATAAGTCATCGAAAGATAAGACAGCATTTACCGTTCCTGGTCGCCCCTTGTACCATTACAAGGTTATGCCTTTTGGCCTTTGTAATGCGCCCCAGACCATGTCTAGGTTAATGGACAAGGTGGTACCAGCGGAATTGCGGTCTGAAGTGTTTGTTTATCTGGATGATTTATTGATTGTGTCGGACACATTTGAGAGGCATCTGCACGTGTTGCGAGAAGTGGCTCAACAATTTCGTGCCGCTGGACTAACGTTGAATGTGGAAAAGTCAAAATTTTGTGTACGTGAAGTCCATTACCTAGGCCATATAGTTGGTGACGGGGTAATTCGAACAGATCCAGACAAAATTTCGGCCATTATAGATTTTCCTCAACCGCGATCTGTAAAACACCTTCAAAGATTTTTGGGTATGTCCGGTTGGTATCGAAAGTTTATCAGGAATTACGCCACCGTTACTGCGCCTTTGACAGATTTGCTAAAATCCCAACGCAAATTCATTTGGAATGAAAAAGCTCAACAAGCATACAAGGAATTGAAGTCCATTTTGACAACGACCCCAGTGTTGCATAGTCCTGATTTTTCGAAACCCTTTTACATACACTGTGACGCTAGCCACACGGGAATAGGAAGTGTATTGGTACAAAAAACTACGGAGGGCTAAGAGGTTCCAATCGCATTCATGTCGAAGAAGCTCAATCAAGCCCAACGTAATTACTCTGTAACCGAACAAGAGTGCTTGGCAGCAATGTTGAGCATTAAGAAATTCAGAGCTTACGTGGAAGGACATGAGTTCACGATAATTACCGATCACGCATCGTTGAAGTGGCTCATGTCCCAAACGGATTTAAGCTGTCGGTTGGCAAGATGGGCTTTAAAACTACAGGGCTTTAATTTCAAAATAGAACATCGTAAAGGAAGTCAAAATGTAGTTCCTGACACGCTTTCAAGAGCCAACACCGAGGGCTTGTCCGCAATTATGGGCTTGGATTTGTCTGGTTTAGATGATACCGGGATTTTCGTAGATTTAAATTCTAAACATTTTCAAAGTACAGACTATACCAAACTTTTGGACAGAGTTAGGGCAGATATTGATAAAACTCCAGACTTAAAAATAGTAGACGGATACTTGTACAGGAAGACGGAGCACTGTTCCGGGGAGAAAGTGCAGGACGACCTCGCCTGGAAGCTTTGGTTACCCAAAGAGTTAACTAAAGACGTGCTTCAAAAGGCTCACAATGAACATCTTTCTGCACATGGCGGTATTAATAAAACATTGGAGCGCGTCCGCAGGTTTTATTTTTGGCCAAATCTACTAAATGATGTTAGAGATTATGTGAATTCTTGCGAAATTTGTAAAAGTACAAAACATCCGAACTTTGTTATGCGACCTCCTATGGGCAAGACATCTGGAACTGTTAGATTCTTTCAAAAATTATTTATAGACTTTCTAGGTCCGTATCCACGCTCCAAGGCTGGCAATATAGGAATTTTTATTGTAATGGACCATTTTTCAAAATTCTGTTTTTTAAAACCAGTAAAGAACTTTACTGCAGATATTATAATAAAATATCTGGAACAGGACCTTTTCCACACTTTTGGCACACCGGAAGTTATAGTTTCAGATAATGGATCCCAATTTAAATCCGAAAAATTTAGCCGATTATTGAGTACTTATGGCATTAAACACGTTTATACAGCAATACATTCGCCCCAATCCAATGCATCTGAACGAGTCAATCGCTCAGTGCTAGCGGCAATACGGGCGTATATTAAACATGACCAGAGTAATTGGGATGAATATCTCAGTAGTATAAGTTGCGCCTTGCGGTCGTCTATACACTCTTCTATTGGTACTTCACCCTATTACATGGCTTTTGGTCAACACATGATCACCAATGGCAAATCTTATGAATTGCTACATAGACTAGAAATGCTGGATGACAGAGCAATTAATTTTACACGTGAGGATTCTTTAGCGTTGATTCGAGCTAGAGCTGCCAAAAATATGACAAAGCAGCAACAACGAAATGAAAAGGTTTACAATCTGCGGTCAAGAGTGGTGAATTATACTGTCGGTCAAGAGGTTTTTAGACGAAATTTTACACAAAGTAAATTTGAAAAAGGATTCAGCGCAAAACTTGCTCCACCATTTATAAAAGCAAGGGTTAAAAAAATAATTGGTACCTGTTATTACGAGTGAGAGGACCTATCAGGGCGGCCAGTTGGGGTCTACCACGCGAAAGACATACGACAATAAGTAGCTATATTGATACTGAATTGGGATAAGGTTGCGTAATGTGCTACAAGCGAGATCAGCTTTGTTGTACTTACACCACCAAATCTGATCTTAGCAGGGGGGTAATGTAAGGGCGCTTGTAGCAAATATTTTCAAAAAAATAAAAAAATTTTTGTTTTTCTCAACATATGTTTTTTATTATCAAATATTTCTTTTAAATAACTGGTTTCATTTAATGCTTCTCGTCTGTTATTTAACATATACTAAACTGCACAAATGTTATTACGAGTTTTAGAGTATATGCTTTAAGTTATTGGATAGCGCAGCGCAGTTCATTTCCCAACAAACACAAATTCAACTAATTGTATCAAGGGCTTTTTTGTACGTACTAATAACGAGTATAACTAATTTTTTTTTTCTACCAGAACTAATTATTTTACTGTTTTGCTGAGAATAATAGGCTCCTTAACATATTATTTCTTTTTTTCAGAGTAATAGATAGAAATAGAAGATTGACCTAAAATAATTTTCAATTTAAGTTCAATACCTGTATGTTTGCTGGGATTAAGAGTAAAATCAGTACATAAGAGCTTACATTTAATTAATTAATGCAGTTTCTGTAACGCCACTTTTCCACTAACTGATGTTTTCTGGTGGTATAAAAGAGAGTTTTGGTGTGACATATTTTTTTTCGTCTTTATCAAGAATCACACCATCACCGACATTACGCCAGTACGGTTCATTTGGTTAAATTATCATTTTTTTAACATTAAATTAAGTGCCATCTATCAAAGATAAGATATTTGAAGGACAATTGGAGCATTCGTTAGTGAAAGGAATAAAAAGGAAATAAAATATAGACTGGCCTTTAACAGGTAATCAAAAATAAGTAGCACCCCAGCATTTTCGTCTATTTTGGATTTTATTTCCACATTAGCAGAAGCCTTGACTTAGGAATTCTTTGGGGTCCACCTTTTCCTACATGGAAACACCAACTCCATATCGGGAGGGAGAAAACACAAAAAACTAAGGAAAATTTTAAGAACATTGCTGCCGGTGGGACAAGGTTATGTACAAAAAAAAACTATAAACTAAAATTAAAGGAAAAAAATCTAATAACAAATAACATTAATTCTAATATCACAGACAATATTGCACAAAAGTAAAACATAATTGGTAAAAAGTTCCGAAAAATATATACGTATGTATGTATGTATATACATGCATACATAAGTATTCTGCCTGCACTTAAAGCAGCAAGCAAAACCACACTTTAAAGACATAAGAAGAATTTGAAACTATGAATATGCACAAATGTTAAATTTTACTAAGTTCCAAACATTTTTCTTTCACTTCGTTAAACATAATTTTTCGTATTTTTAAGAGTACATGGAAAGGCAGAAATTATAACAATCACAAAAAGCAACAAGAATAAAATTTGTATTAATGAAATACATAAGTGCTGAAAAAAAGGTTGTCCCAAAGTTATACCTACAGAGAATATACTTATATTTGCTTTTACTTTCTATAAAAAAAAAACGGAAGAGTTACTCATTTAATTTTTTTTCTTTTGAGAAATAAAACGGTTTTGCTTAGCAGTCCAGTGATCGTCATTATTACTACCACAATTTACCAATTATTGTTGTAAAAAAAAAAAAAATTTTTTTTATTAGAGAAAAAATTTTATTTATAATTTAATAACTCCTTACATTAACTACAGTTGAGAAAGCTAAAAAGAAAAAAAATAGAGAAAGCCTATTTTACTTGCAACACCAAACCAATTAACATGAAAATCTGATTTTACATTTACATTTAAATTTTAAATTGAATTGCATACTTATTAAGAAAAAGAATAATTTTTTTTTATGAATCTCTAGGCGTTAATGCTCTGATTTCGTAAGCAACTGTTGAATCGGGTACTACTGGGAACGTTTCATGATCATGGTCGGGAGGGACGTTATAGTTGCGCAAACATCAATCGCAACTCATCGAATAATGGAATTGTATTTCGATTTTAAACTATACTTTCACTTTAGCTTTCTCTTTTTCTTATAACATTAATCAGACAGCATGCATGTTAAAATTGTGCTTCCTGTAGCTTTACATTGAAATTATTTACTGACCAAGAGTAGCCATGAACTCACCCATTAGCCGACGAGACAGGAGCCGGACATTTAATGCATGCTACGCTACTCATTACTTGTACCACCAAAAGAAAACATAAAATGTATACTTATGGTCGTTACATGCTACAGAACATAATTTTTGGCGCCCAACGTGGGGCCCACACAACAAAAAAAATTGTTTTTATCCTCTTTTCCAGCACTTGAATTTACTCAAGTTAATGTGTGTGGCTCTTCTATTATTTTTCTCTTTTTCTCTTCTATCTACAATCTTTTGAGTTTCTTAATCTAATGTTAATTATTTTTTTGTGATTGTATTAGGAATTTATTAGCTTCTATATTAGCTAATAACCAACACAATCTTACACATATCTCACTATAGTCAAGGAAATATTCTTCAGGTGAAACTTTCCGGAAATACTATGTTTGGATATTTAATAGCCAAATATAGACCGTTAGTCTATCCTGTTCGTTTTTTTTCGCTTTCAACTTTTTACCAAGATTTAGTATGCATGAGGTTTGGAAATGACTATTTGATGAAAATTCTAATGAGTGTCAACCTCTACTTCTTCTTTTTATCTTGAGTTCAACATAAACCCTTTTTAATCCTATCAAAATTTTAAATCGATATATAATTTCAATTATTTAGAGAATACAAACCTATTCAACAGTACGCGAAGAAATCAGAAAGTTTAATGATAATTTTATATACCTATCGAATAATTTACATTTTTTTCACGCAAGATTTTTTTTGCAACACAGGCTAATTGGATTTTATTCAACAAAATGTCTACCTTTTTTTTATTTTTTTAGTGTTCTGGGGAATAATCTAGAACATATTTTTTTTGCTTTTAGTAGTCGTATGATAATAATTAACTAGTACAATTTTTGCATCTTACAGTAATTGTTTTTTTTTCCTCAAAATTGGGAAAAAAATTTTTTACATTCTCAATTTTCTAACTGAAGCAAATTATAATAGTTGTTGAGATTTATTCTTTTATAATGGCTACTGGACATTCAGATGATTTCATGAGTAGCAGCTCAGTAACAGATGCTCTCACCTGTGTTATATGTGGGCATGTGATTACGGATAGCATATATCTTTATAAACCACTTTGCGGTCATCCCCTTCATAAATCATGCTATCAGAAAAACATTAAGTTGAAACCAAATTGTGTTGTTTGCAAGAATAAACTATCAGTTTCTACTCCTGGCACTAGCAAGGAAATACCACCTCCAATGATCACCAGATTACAGGCTCAGAAGGCAATTAGTTTTGAAGCGAGTGCAGCTTTAACAGGAGAGGGTAAAAATCAGCAAAATGAAATGTCCTTGTCAGCAAGTTCTCCTCAGGATCAGCGTGAGCAACTGCGTAATTTAGTCGCACAGCAAGCAGAAATGCTTGTTAGTCTAGGTGAAACGATGACCAAATTAATTGAGACAAATATTGAGGCAGGCTTTCGCAGAATTCAAAATGGGAATCGGGCAGACGATATTAGTTTAGATAGGTCCCGGTTGGAGGTTAGGCAAGCTTTTACTGATACTGACCAACCGATAGAACAACAGACTTTGGAAGGCTTACTAGGGTTACCGTCTTCAAGACCAAACCGTTCTCCTGAAAACCATGGGGAAAACGTCAATGGCTCCAATATGACATCTCTACGTCCCGATAGGGTGGGGCATATCATCCACAATTGGAAAATAAGATTTTCTGGGGATGCCCGTGGCATGTCAGTTGACAGTTTTCTTTATAGGGTGGAAGCTCTTACTAAGCAGACTCTTGGGGGAAATTTCGCTCTACTATGTGATCACATATCGACTCTGTTCGATTCGAAGGCAAATGACTGGTTTTGGCGATATCACCAATCGACGTCAACTATCCAATGGTCAGGGTTATGTGCAGCTCTTAGGAAGCAATACAAAGATTCACGTACTGATATTGACTTCCGGGAGATGATAAGGGACAGGAAACAGAAGTATAACGAGAGTTTTGACACCTTTTATGAGGCCATTGTGGAAATATCTGATAGGTTGGCTGAACCCCTGAGTGAAAGAATATTAGTCGAGATTCTTAGGAGAAATTTGTTACCCGAAATACAACACGAGATTTTGAATTTGAAGATAAATTCTGTATCTGAGCTACGTGATATATGTATGTCGTAGGCGAGAATTCTTTTTGCAAGATGTTGGACGAAAGCAAAATTCGCAGAAACCTCTACCGTTTGCTAAGCGCCAAGTGAATGAATTGGACGAGACTGAAACATTTCTACCTGATGAAGATAATTCGGCAATATCAATCATATGCTGGAACTGCCGTAAGTCTGGCCACCGCTACCAGGACTGTTTGGAAGATCGGCAAGTCTTCTGTTGTGGATGTGGGTTGGCTAATACATATAAACCTAAGTGTAGTCAATGTAATTCCATATCAAAAAACCAAAAGTCGAGTGCGCCGATAGGTGCACGCAGACAAAGTCAATCGACCAGTACAGAATAAATTTGAAAACCAATACTGATAAACATAACACCAATTTTATAACAATATTGAAACATGACGATTCTTTCGACACTAAAAAGGATGAGTCTCTGTTAATACCTATTTTTCACAAGCCTTTTCACATCAGATTAGCTGAATATAATGCAATACGTGAAGAAATATTTAAGAAACCAAATGACAATGTAAGACAAAAACGCTCAGCTGAACGTTTAAGGAACTTCTGGAAAAAAGTGAACCGTACACGTCGTAGTCTACTCAATGCAATTTACGATAAACCTAATGACATCCGACCGTATGCTAATGTGCAGTTATTTGATAAGAAGTTTGTAGGCTTATTAGACACAGGAGCTTCAGTGAGTTGTTTGGGAGCTAAAGCTGCAAATGAATTTTTAAACACTAATATAAATTATAAGAGAATTAAGTCCAGTGTTAAAACTGCAGACGGTAAGTGTCAGGATGTGATTGGTTACGTTAACACTGATATCACATTTCGCGGTAACACAAAAAGGATTATTTTGTACATAATTCCAAATTTATCTCAGGATTTATATCTCGGTATAGACTTTTGGAATTTATTCAATCTTCTACCTCCTGGGCTGATCTCGGAACTAAATTGTAATCTTGATTTGGAAACTACATCTGAATACCCTAATGGAAAAGTTCTTAGTGGCATGCAACAACAACAATTACAAATTGTCATTAACATGTTTCCTTCATTTTCTAAAGAGGGGCTGGGAAGAACGAGTATGATTTCGCATATCATTAATGTAGGAGACGCGACACCAATTAAGCAGCGACATTTTCCGGTCTCTCCAGCCATTGAAAAGTTAATCTATGCAGAGCTTGATCGCATGTTAGAAATGGGAGTCATTGAAGAGTCAGATAGTGCCTGGTCATCGCCGATAGTTTTAGTACGTAAGCCTGGAAAGGTTAGGTTATGCCTAGACTGTAGAAAGGTCAATTCTGTAACTCTGAAGGATGCGTATCCACTGCCGATTATAGATGGAATCTTGGCGAGATTACCAAAAGCAGAGTACATAACGAGTCTTGATTTGAAGGACGCCTTTTGGCAAATACCTCTCGATAAGTCATCGAAAGATAAGACAGCATTTACCGTTCCTGGTCGCCCCTTGTACCATTATAAGGTTATGCCTTTTGGCCTTTGTAATGCGCCCCAGACCATGTCTAGGTTAATGGACAAGGTGGTACCAGCGGAATTGCGGTCTGAAGTGTTTGTTTATCTGGATGATTTATTGATTGTGTCGGACACATTTGAGAGGCATCTGCACGTGTTGCGAGAAGTGGCTCAACAATTTCGTGCCGCTGGACTAACGTTGAATGTGGAAAAGTCAAAATTTTGTGTACGTGAAGTCCATTACCTAGGCCATATAGTTGGTGACGGGGTAATTCGAACAGATCCAGACAAAATTTCGGCCATTATAGATTTTCCTCAACCGCGATCTGTAAAACAACTTCGAAGATTTTTGGGTATGTCCGGTTGGTATCGAAAGTTTATCAGGAATTACGCCACCGTTACTGCGCCTTTGACAGATTTGCTAAAATCCCAACGCAAATTCATTTGGAATGAAAAAGCTCAACAAGCATACAAGGAATTGAAGTCCATTTTGACAACGACCCCAGTGTTGCATAGTCCTGATTTTTCGAAACCCTTTTACATACACTGTGACGCTAGCCACACGGGAATAGGAAGTGTATTGGTACAAAAAACTACGGAGGGCGAAGAGGTTCCAATCGCATTCATGTCGAAGAAGCTCAATCAAGCCCAACGTAATTACTCTGTAACCGAACAAGAGTGCTTGGCAGCAATGTTGAGCATTAAGAAATTCAGAGCTTACGTGGAAGGACATGAGTTCACGATAATTACCGATCACGCATCGTTGAAGTGGCTCATGTCCCAAACGGATTTAAGCTGTCGGTTGGCAAGATGGGCTTTAAAACTACAGGGCTTTAATTTCAAAATAGAACATCGTAAAGGAAGTCAAAATGTAGTTCCTGACACGCTTTCAAGAGCCAACACCGAGGGCTTGTCCGCAATTATGGGCTTGGATTTGTCTGGTTTAGATGATACCGGGATTTTCGTAGATTTAAATTCTAAACATTTTCAAAGTACAGACTATACCAAACTTTTGGACAGAGTTAGGGCAAATATTGATAAAACTCCAGACTTAAAAATAGTAGACGGATACTTGTACAGGAAGACGGAGCACTGTTCCGGGGAGAAAGTGCAGGACGACCTCGCCTGGAAGCTTTGGTTACCCAAAGAGTTAACTAAAGACGTGCTTCAAAAGGCTCACAATGAACATCTTTCTGCACATGGCGGTATTAATAAAACATTGGAGCGCGTCCGCAGGTTTTATTTTTGGCCAAATCTACTAAATGATGTTAGAGATTATGTGAATTCTTGCGAAATTTGTAAAAGTACAAAACATCCGAACTTTGTTATGCGACCTCCTATGGGCAAGACATCTGGAACTGTTAGATTCTTTCAAAAATTATTTATAGACTTTCTAGGTCCGTATCCACGCTCCAAGGCTGGCAATATAGGAATTTTTATTGTAATGGACCATTTTTCAAAATTCTGTTTTTTAAAACCAGTAAAGAACTTTACTGCAGATATTATAATAAAATATCTGGAACAGGACCTTTTCCATACTTTTGGCACACCGGAAGTTATAGTTTCAGATAATGGATCCCAATTTAAATCCGAAAAATTTAGCCGATTATTGAGTACTTATGGCATTAAACACGTTTATACAGCAATACATTCGCCCCAATCCAATGCATCTGAACGAGTCAATCGCTCAGTGCTAGCGGCAATACGGGCGTATATTAAACATGACCAGAGTAATTGGGATGAATATCTCAGTAGTATAAGTTGCGCCTTGCGGTCGTCTATACACTCTTCTATTGGTACTTCACCCTATTACATGGCTTTTGGTCAACACATGATCACCAATGGCAAATCTTATGAATTGCTACATAGACTAGAAATGCTGGATGACAGAGCAATTAATTTTACACGTGAGGATTCTTTAGCGTTGATTCGAGCTAGAGCTGCCAAAAATATGACAAAGCAGCAACAACGAAATGAAAAGGTTTACAATCTGCGGTCAAGAGTGGTGAATTATACTGTCGGTCAAGAGGTTTTTAGACGAAATTTTACACAAAGTAAATTTGAAAAAGGATTCAGCGCAAAACTTGTTCCACCATTTATAAAAGCAAGGGTTAAAAAAATAATTGGTACCTGTTATTACGAGTGAGAGGACCTATCAGGGCGGCCAGTTGGGGTCTACCACGCGAAAGACATACGACAATAAGTAGCTATATTGATACTGAATTGGGATAAGGTTGCGTAATGTGCTACAAGCGAGATCAGCTTTGTTGTACTTACACCACCAAATCTGATCTTAGCAGGGGGGTAATGTAAGGGCGCTTGTAGCAAATATTTTCAAAAAAATAAAAAAAATTTTGTTTTTCTCAACATATGTTTTTTATTATCAAATATTTCTTTTAAATAACTGGTTTCATTTAATGCTTCTCGTCTGTTATTTAACATATACTAAACTGCACAAATGTTATTACGAGTTTTAGAGTATATGCTTTAAGTTATTGGATAGCGCAGCGCAGTTCATTTCCCAACAAACACAAATTCAACTAATTCTATCAAGGGCTTTTTTGTACGTACTAATAACGAGTATAACTAATTTTTTTTTTCTACCAGAACTAATTATTTTACTGTTTTGCTGAGAATAATAGGCTCCTTAACATATTATTTCTTTTTTTCAGAGTAATAGATAGAAATAGAAGATTGACCTAAAATAATTTTCAATTTAAGTTCAATACCTGTATGTTTGCTGGGATTAAGAGTAAAATCAGTACATAAGAGCTTACATTTAATTAATTAATGCAGTTTCTGTAACGCCACTTTTCCACTAACTGATGTTTTCTGGTGGTATAAAAGAGAGTTTTGGAGTGACATATTTTTTTTCGTCTTTATCAAGAATCACACCATCACCGACATTACGCCAGTACGGTTCATTTGGTTAAATTATCATTTTTTTAACATTAAATTAAGTGCCATCTATCAAAAATAAGATATTTGAAGGACAATTGGAGCATTCGTTAGTGAAAGGAATAAAAAGGAAATAAAATATAGACTGGCCTTTAACAGGTAATCAAAAATAAGTAGCACCCCAGCATTTTCGTCTATTTTGGATTTTATTTCCACATTAGCAGAAGCCTTGGCTTAGGAATTCTTTGGGGTCCACCTTTTCCTATATGGAAACACCAACTCCATATCGGGAGGGAGAAAACACAAAAAACTAAGGAAAATTTTAAGAACATTGCTGCCGGTGGGACAAGGTTATGTACAAAAAAAAACTATAAACTAAAATTAAAGGAAAAAAATCTAATAACAAATAACATTAATTCTAATATCACAGACAATATTGCACAAAAGTAAAACATAATTGGTAAAAAGTTCCGAAAAATATATACGTATGTATGTATGTATATACATGCATACATAAGTATTCTGCCTGCACTTAAAGCAGCAAGCAAAACCACACTTTAAAGACATAAGAAGAATTTGAAAATATGAATATGCACAAATGTTAAATTTTACTAAGTTCCAAACATTTTTCTTTCACTTCGTTAAACATAATTTTTCGTATTTTTAAGAGTACATGGAAAGGCAGAAATTATAACAATCACAAAAAGCAACAAGAATAAAATTTGTATTAATGAAATACATACGTGCTGAAAAAAAAGGTTGTCCCAAAGTTATACCTACAGAGAATATACCTATATTTGCTTTTACTTTCTATAAAAAAAAACGGAAGAGTTACTCATTTAATTTTTTTTCTTTTGAGAAATAAAACGGTTTTGCTTAGCAGTCCAGTGATCGTCATTATTACTACCACAATTTACCAATTATTGTTGTAAAAAAAAAAACAATTTTTTTATTAGAGAAAAAATTTTATTTATAATTTAATAACTCCTTACATTAACTACAGTTGAGAAAGCTAAAAAGAAAAAAAATAGAGAAAGACTATTTTACTTGCAACACCAAACCAATTAACATGAAAATCTGATTTTAACCCTAACATCAGTTCCAGTTCCTGCTGAAAGATATCTTTCTTCGATGGAGCCTTAAAATGTATGTAAGTTAATTTGGAATTTATTTATTTTCATTTCCTAAATTGGTGTATTATATGCTGCCATCGTTCATCTAAACAAAAGAAATTTCCTAAGCAAGAGAAATTTCTTATATGAAATTGAAACATAAGTTTGTTTTGCTGTTAACAACATTGCACTGCTCTGTTAAAGTTTGGTTAACGTTAAGTAACAAAACGATGTCCGCATATATTTCATTAAATCTCTATTATATTACAAAACTAACTTCATAAACGGATCGGAAATAAAAAAATATGAATTTTGAGTACCAATATGTTAGGAAAGCGTGAAAAACTAAATAAGTTATATTGAAAAATGTAATTAATTACATTATCAGATCGCACGACTTTGTATGATAGTGCATCACGGCCTTAACCAAGCTTATATCTGAGCAACAATGTTTGCCATGAGATTCGTTATCCGGAACCATTTGCAATAGAAAGAAAAGAGACAGAACGAAATTGGTAAATATTTCATCTCTATTGCGCTACCGCAAAATACTTTGATATACCTGAACACGGATATCGCACGTATTCACCACTTCAAGGAAGTTGTTGAATTTTTCACAGTTGCTTTGCCGGCGTCATGTTCATGTCATTTTAATCGATGGCTAGTGGGGACGTACGTACGCTTTGAACATAGACTATTCTATGGCTTTGAACATGAGCAGTGCTGCAACAGCCCTACACGAAATGAATGACAGAAAATAATACAAACGAAATTTGTTCACCAACACATTTGCAATAATTTTCCATTTAATTTAAGAATGCCAGTCAATTGACTGGTATAGATGACCGACACATTTATAAATTATAGTTGCTCCTCTCTAAGTTGTATGATAGAGTGAAACATCTAATGTATACATGGCAAAACTTTTAAGACATCGCGTTTTATTGTAAAATATACAATTCGTACGGTCTGTCAAATAAAATTTATACAAGTGCTAAAAAAAGGTAAGTGACAACAATACTGTTTAAAATAAATTTTAAAACTTTAATTTAATTTATACATTTATGTATTTCTTCTTAAAACTTTAAATATATACAAAAAGCAAGATGTGTTGAAGCTAAAAATAATGTGAAGAAGACTAGATTGGTGCCACCTACGTATTTTTGGATTGTTTTGTTTTTTATATAATTACATTACTCATTGCTAAATATTTTTATAATAAAAGAACAATTGAAATAACATAAAAATTATGTTTATTTTTTTTAAAGTTACATTTTACCAGCTTCTACGTAAATATTGACTAGTAATAGGTGCCAATGGAATCTGAGACTGGCAAAAACTTAGCATTGTAAGTAGTTCAGATATATATGTTTTAATTAAGTGACTTTAATTAGTTAGAGAGAGAGAAAAAATTACACGCACACAAATGTTTTGGTAATTTTTTCACCAAGCCCCTAATAAAGTAACTTGGGACAGTGACCGAAGTTGTGGTCGTCGCTACAAGTCAATTGACTGCGGTCAAGAAGCTTCTTGTAGGAAGCAAGGCGAATTGATAACAGGTGACCTTAACAGTCCAGATGATTATCAGGTGTTCGAAGCTTCATTGAACTCCTTTGCACCCCAACTTTCAAAATATCTTCTTTTATCTAATGCTTGTTTACATTTAAAACGAAAAGTGTGTGCTTTATAAATATGAATGTATGTATTGGTATATTAGTCAACTGTTTTTGACAGATGGGGTTTCTTAAAGCCAGACGAATTGCTAGTTGTTTTTATTATTGTTGTATTGATGTAGCGATAAGGTCACCTAATATGAAATCGCCTTGGTAGGGAGCACAGAATATGAATTTAGTAGTCTATGGTAGGGAGTTTTACAAAAATGAAATGTTTCAATACATTCACAATTTTTTACTACCACACTCATACATTTGGGAATTGAATACCAGGTGGACTTCAAATTTTCTTTCAACACATTATTAAATTATTCTTTCAATTTAACTGTTGTTTGAAAATAATTTTTGTGTTTGTAAAAAATTTTAAACAAAAGTAATTTTCTTTGCTGAAATAAAATATACAGGCGAAAATTTTTAATTTTTTCCTCGAAGACAGCATTTTGAACATAAAATTGTAAATCAAATTGCTTGCAGCCTACTTCACAACTTCAATTTAAAAAAATTTTGACAAACCATATATGTGAAAAAATTTAAAGCAATTAATTGAACGTGTAGCCGCAGGGTAAATTCGATGAGTGTACGAGTATCAGTAAAGCTGTCTTAACATGGTAATACAATGTATTTTTCGATTTGTCAAAAAATGCTGTAAATTATACAAAATCTTATCATGTAAACGCAAAATGTATCGAGTAGGTGAGAATACGGATAGAAAATTTGACAAGTGGTCGGTATATATTTTGTTTTCTAAACCATTTTAGAAACTTAAGTATTCTCATCACATCAGAGGTTTATTTCAAAGTAAACATTGGCAGCAATAATGGTATTTATATAAGCAAAAGCATCAAAATCAAATCAGTAAATTTTCATATTGTTTTTGTAAATATTTTACGAATGCAACCATCAGGTACTTAACTGGTACAGAAAAAACAAACAAACAATAAACAAACATAAAAAACATAAATAATGCATTGAAATTATAAAATGTTTTCTCTAATATTTAGTTTTATTAGTACATATCTATTTTTTTGTAATTTTTAATTCTCAATTCAAATGCTTTTGTACTCTATCTAGAATAGATGCTTAATAAGTTATGTTAACTTTTTGGGTCATTAATAATTATTTTTAGCTGTGAAATTTCAAACAGTATTAAAATGCGTTTTTGCTAATTCCTACCACAGTCAAGGTAATTTGATTTGCGACAGCTGAATAAACAACCAACTTGAAAATTTTTATCAGAGTTTTGGATACTAGAAAACTGTTAAAGTCATGCAAAAAAAGTAAAAATATATTGAACTGAAATGATTTTATCGACTTAAGCTTAGCGCGTTTTTTATAAAAAGCGCTAAAACGAAAAAAACGCGTTTGGCATAGTTAAAACGCTCTAAATCTAGCCTGAAACGCGCTGAATTGGCATCGCTTATAAGCAATATTCCTACAAGAACAATCATCCTGACTTTTTCATATTCACCCTTATATTAGGCGTCGGCAACATCGTCGTCAATTTTGAAACAACATCAATTTAACACAACATCAATGCTAATTTTGTATTCACTAACAATGTTACGACGACGTTGCCTGTTTATCGATAAATGCAATACACATATCCAATATTTGAGACAGCTGATTCATTTTGTTTACTATTTTTGGTAGAAGTGTTTTTGAATAAGTAAAAGGTTTGTACATAAATTAAAATAAAATGTTTTTCTTTCGTATCGGGACGAAGAAAATAAAAAATTTATTAGTGAAAAGAAGATTTCTCAGACAAAAGTCATTGCATTTGTAATTTACCCAATGAAAAGTAAGTGGTAAATTTCGACATATTTTTGTGAAATAATGAGAAATGTTCATCGTTTTAATATCTTAAATTTATTTTCGGCTGAATAAAACATCATTTAAGCATGTATTGGATACAATTGAACCTGATTTTGGAAACAAAAGGGATCAGATCAACGTTTATTGGAGATTGCAGCTTCCTCCAAGGGGCTTATTGCTAATTGTTTATATACGCTGCCTCTTGTTGCTTAACGCTCAGCATTGTTTGCAACCTTTTTTTAATTTAAAGCTCAAGTCCCGTCAGATCTGTAAAAATATTTCTTTCATACAGTATACTTTCCCAACACCCTATTTACTTTACATTTTGCCATTTACAACCGAGGGAATTTAGTGCACCGAGGGAATTTAGTGCAGTCACAACAATTTCCCACTGTATCTTAAAAGTATTAGGAACACTGCCCCTGCGGTATCCTCTAACTTAAAGAAGGACTTTTTTCAACTGCTAAACAAGCTTTTCAAATTAATTGGGTTTGGTAATTTTAATTTTGTCCATATTAACATTTTTCCCTTATTTTTAATTTTTTTAAATAAATATGTATGTACGTATGTATGTATGTATATATACTTTTTAATTTCTTATATTTTCACATTTTTACTATTTAAATTATTTTTCAAATTCATTGAGGTATGCACACAACAGAACACGACATCAAAAACACTGACGACAAAGTGAACGGCAACATCAACATCAATTTTTCGTACAGAATGCCAAACATATGCTGAAAGTCATCGATAAATGGCAATACTATCTACGGGAATACCGATGTGCCAAAAAACATTAAAAACGGCGTCGTGTTATGTTGCCGGCGCCAAATAGAATAAGGGTGAATATTGCTACGCAAGTGAAAAAAGCAAACTCTGAAAAAATTGCAAACTTTCGACAGAGTTGCAAAAAAAGGACTAAATTTGTTTTGGTTTGCATATAAAATGTAAAAATATTTTACCATATTGCAAACCGTTTAAAACGGCAATTAATTAATAAACTTAAAAAAAAATGAATTATGTACATAAAAAGCTGAAGAATCTAATTTTATAACTGTCACTTTTTTATTACCATACTCTAGAAGAACAGAGCACTTGAAAATAGCACTCTGGAAAAAGTTTGCTGGCCCATAAAATTAAAACTATTCGATGTACCATATAGCGACTAGTACCATTCGATAGGGAATCAAAATACCTTTCAGAATTGTTCATAATCATTTTTCCAACTACTTGCATTCAGAAGTTATAGCCCAGCAAACCTTTGAAAATCACAAAAATATTAAATAATTGTTCTTTCACTTGTAAAACAAAAACTGTTTGTTGTAGCATTAATTAATTAATATGAATTGTTAGAAGACTAAAGTAGCTTTAAGAAAAAGTAACTGTCATTTTCTGAAACACTATCATTCAGAAGTTATACCCAGCAAACTTTTGAATGTTAGTCAAATCAAAAAAAAAAGTTTTCTGGCAATAAAACAAAATCAGTTCATTGTATTGTAATGCGACTTATATCAATTGATAGACAACTTTAATAGCTTTTAAAAGATGTAACTGTCATTTTCTCAAACACTTTAATTCAGAAGATATACCCCAGCAAACTTTTTAAAGTCACCAAAATAAGAAAATATTTGTTTCACCTATAACTAAAAAACTATTCAATGTACCATATAGCGACTAGTACCAGTCAATAGGGAACCTAAATACCTTTCAAGAACAGTAATTGTTATTTTTACAAATACTTGCACTCAGAAGTTATACCCCAGCAAACTTTTCAAAGTCCAAAAATTTGTAAAACATTGTTTTGCCTATAAATAAAAAACCATTCAATGTACCATATAGCGAAATCAAAATTTCTTTTAAAAACAGTAAATATTATTTTCCTAAATACTTGCGTTAAGAAGTTATACCCAGCAAACTTTTTAAGGTCACCAAAATTAGGGAAAACTTGTTTGGCTCACAAATGAAAAACTGTTCGATATACTATATAGCGACTAGTACCAATCGATAGGGAACTAAAATACCTTTCAAAAACAGTAATTGTTATTTTTCCAAATACTTGCACTCAGAAGTTATAGCCCAGTAAACTTTTCAAAGTCAAAAATTTAGTAAGCAATTGTTTTGCCTATAAAATTTAAATCATTCATTGTACCGTAATAAATCTTATGCCAATCGATAAAGGATAAAAGTAGGTTTCCGATTAAGCTCCAGTCATTTTCTGAAATGCTTGAATTCAGAAGTTATTTGTGAATTAACTTTAACAAACTTTGCAATATTTTCATGATAGTGCAGTTTTGCACATTAAGTATGTGTGTGGCAACCTTGCGGTATTCTTCCTAGTAAAATATGTAAACAAACTTTGTAAAAAAAAGAGATTTTGTAACACGATAAAAATAGGTACATTTAAACTAAATTTCAATAAAGTTTATTAATTTTAATGCTACTGTGTGAGCAGAATCAGATTTACCAGCTGTCACTATTTTTATTTTAGTTTCTAAGGGAGAAAAATGCTCTTGAAAATTGCGTTTAGAATTATTTTTTTGTTGAATATAAATAGGAAATAGTTTCTTGTACCCTATTAAGGTATATACAGTTAGATAGAGGGTTGCAATACCTTTCAGAAATAGTTTTTTTCATATTCTGAAATACTTTATTTCAGAAGTTATAGCCTAATAAAAAAAATTTTGTAACGAAAATGGACCAAAAAAACTTTTATGCCTATAAAATAATAACTATTTACTTTAAGGTATTAACATATATATGTTTTTATAGATAATAAAAGTTATTGTCAGAATTGATGACTGTCATTGCTTGAATTACTTTATTTCAAAAGTTATATCCTAGCAAACTCGATGAAGGTTCTAAAATAAGGACAAAAGTTTTTCACTCATAAAAAAGAAAGCACTCATACTATCTTATTGTAACATATAGCAATCGATAGAAAATAAAACTACTTTTTTAAAATGGTGACTGTCATTTTCTGAATTCAATTTTATATTAATTTTATGTTTAATAAGAATTGTTTTTTTATATATGATAATTTTGTAGCAATTTTTCCCGCTTTGTGGTACAAAATAAGATTTACTTTGAAACACTTGTAAAAATTGTTAAGCCGACTCAGCCTATTTTCAGCCGCCGCCGAACAATTTTTCATCAGCCGCCGCCGCCGAGAAAATTGCTCGGCGCAGGTTACTGCTGGACGCCATGCTGAATGGCGGCAGTGCTGCCAACGACAGAATATAATCGTATTTAGCCATCCCTGGTCGTGAAATACACCACTGTTATCGACTCTAAAATAAAAAGGTAATTTTAATGTTTAAATTGTTTAATATTTATTAATAATTGCAAATTAAAGCTACTAATAAAGATTATTAATATTTATATTATATACTAGTTCCAATTCGTGGTGGTAGTTGGTATTTGTGCTGCCACATAAAACTGTGCTATCTACATCTTATACCTGTACTATCAGTAGCTGCACGCTATTATTGACATTTTATAAAAAGTTTGCGAATTGGAAAATATTTACGAAGTTGCAAGTTTGATGTGGTATAACTTCTGAGTTCCACAAATTCAGAAACTGACAGTCACCAATTTAAAAAAGTAGTTTTATTTTCTATCGATTGCTATATGTTACAATAAGATAGTATGAGTGCTTTCTTTTTTATGAGTGACAAACTTTTGTCCTTATTTTAGAACCTTCACCGAGTTTGCTAGGATATAACTTCTGAAATAAAGTAATTCAAGCAATGACAGTCATCAATTCTGACAATAACTTTTATTATCTATAAAAGCATATATGTGTTAATACCTTAAAGTAAATAGTTATTATTTTATAGGCATACAAGTTTTTTTGGTCCATTTTTGTTTCAAAAATTTTTTTTTATTGGACTATAACTTCTGAAATAAAGTATTTTAGAATATGAAAAAAACTATTTCTGAAAGGTATTTCAACCCTCTATCTAATGGTATATACCTTAATAGGGTACAAGAAATCATTTCTTATTTATATTCAACAAAAAAATAATTCTAAACGCAATTTTCAAGAGCATTTTTCTCCCTTAGAAACTTAAATAAAAATAGTGACAGCTAGTAAATCTGATTCTTCTCACACAGTAGCATTAAAATTAATAAACTTTATTGAAATTTAGTTTAAATTGACCTATTTTTATCGTGTTACAAAATCTCTATTTTTTTACAAAGTTTGTTTACATATTTTAATAAGGAAGAATACCGCAAGGTTGCCACGCACATACTTAATGTGTAAAACTGCATTATCATGAAAATATTGCAAAGTTTGTTAAAGTTAATTCACAAATAACTTCTGAATTCAAGCATTTCAGAAAATGACTGGTGCTTAATCGGAAACCTACTTTTATCCTTTATCGGTTGGTATATGATTTATTACGGTACTATGAATGATTTAAATTTTATAGGCAAAACAATTTCTTACTAAATTTTTGACTTTGAAAAGTTTGCTGGGCTATAACTTCTGAGTGAAAGTATTTGGAAAAATAACAATTACTGTTTTTGAAAGGAATTTAAATTCCCTATTGATTGGTACTAGTCGCTATATGGTATATCGAATAGTTTTTTATTTGTGGGCCAAACAAATTTTCCCTAGTTTTGGTGACTTTAAAAAGTTTGCTGGGTATAACTTCTGAACGCAAGTATTTAGGAAAATAATATTTACTGTTTTTAAAAGAAATTTTGATTCCCTATTGATTAGTACTAGTCGCTATATGGTACACTGAATGGTTTTTCATTTATAGGCAAAACAATGTTTTACAAATTTTTGGACCTTGAAAAGTTTGCTGGAGTATAATTTCTGAGTGCAAGTATTTGGAAAAATAACAATTACTGTCTTTGAAAGGTATTTAGGTTTTTAATTGGCTGGTACTAGTCGCTATATGGTGCATCGAATAGTTTTTTAGTTATAGGTGAAACAAATATTTTCTTATTTTGGTGACTTTAAAAAGTTTGTTGGGGTATAGCTTCTGAATTAAAGTGTTTGAGAAAATGACAGTTACATCTCTTAAAAGCTATTTAAATTGTCTATCAATTGGTATAAGTTACGGTACAATGAACTGATTATGTTTTATTATCAGAAAACTTTTTTTTAATTTGACTGACATTCAAAAGTTTGCTGGGTATAACTTCTGAATGATAGTGTTTCAGAAAATGACAGTTACTTTTTCTTAAAGCTATTTTAGTCTTCTAACAATTCATAATAAATAATTAATGCTACAAAAAAGTTTTTGTTTTACAAGTGAAAGAACAATTATTTAATATTTTTGTGATTTTCAAAGGTTTGCTGGGCTATAACTTCTGAATGCAAGTAGTTGGAAAAATAATTATTACCAATTCTGAAAGGTATTCCCTATCGAATGGTACTAGTCGCTATATGGTACATTGAATAGTTTTAATTTTATGAGTCAGCAAACTTTTTCCATTGTGCTATTTTCAAGTGCTCTGTTCTTTTAGAGTATGGTAATAAAAATAGTGACAGTTGTAAAATTAGGTTCTACGCCCTCTAATGTACCTAATTTAGTTATTGTTCTTTTTAAATTAATTAGTTATTACTTATTTTAAGTGCAATAAATATGTTAATTATTTTGCCAAAAGTTGTTTACTTTGAAAAAGTACTTTTTTTGCAACTCTGAAAAAGTTTGCCAAATAACTGTAAAAGTTTTCCAAAAAGTTTGTTTTCTTCTCGGCGATGATATTGCTCGGCTTTTCTGCCGGCGTTATTGCTATATTGCCAACATCCCTACAGCACAAAGTAGACCAGAGTTGTAATAACTGACGTATGCAAAAAGCTAAAATCATTTGTGGTGCAGTCACTGCGAGAAAGGGACAACTGTAGTATATTTGTTATTAAGATGTTAACAAAATAATCAAAACAAACAAGAGAAAATATGTACTTTGTGAAACGAACACGTGTACATACATACATACATACATACACATTTACAAAATTAAATTAAAGAATTTGTTGAATTGAATTAAAAAAATAGAATGTGAAATAGATTAATGGTATTAAAAAGTGATTTAAATTTGTTTACAAATGATTACTGATTTAACTTTAAGCATTTTCATTGACCAATTTAAATTTTTACCTTTTGTTTACAAAAATCACACAGCAAATGAGATCACAAAGCATAAACTGAAAATACATTTGAACAAGTAAACGAAGTACACAATTTTACAAAATTAAATGAAAGAATTTGTTGTGTTGAATCAAAAAACAAAATGCCAAATAGCTTATTACTATTAAAAAAGCAATTAAAAAATGTTTTAAAATGATTGCATATCTTATTTGAAGCATTTTCATTTAAAAATATAAATTTTTACCATTTATTTGCAAAAATCGCCAAGCGAATGAGGTTACAAAGCGTAAAATGAAATTAAACTAAAAAAATGCAACCACGAAAAAAGGTTAAAGAATGCGCAGTGACTGCGAGAACGAGACCTCTGAAAACACAAATTATCTTCCGTCTCGTGACATCTCTGTATATCCTCTGTGCCTACAGGAAGGCTACCAGTCAATTGACTAGTGATTTGATTACTAGCGACGACTACAACTTCGGTCACTGGCGCTTGTTAGTTTATTAGGGGCTTGGTGAAAAAAATGACCAAAACATTTGTGTACGTGTGATTTTTTCTCTCTCTCTCTAACTTATTAATTTCTCTTAATTAAAACACACATATCTGAACTGCTTACTCTGCTACGTTTTTGCCAGTCACAGATTACATAACCATTGGTGAACTATGACTATTCAATGGTTACAAGGCAACTAGTCACCTATTACTAGTCAATATTTACGTAGAAATTGGTAAAATGTAACTTTTAAATAAAAAACATAATTTATAATACTTTTCGTTTAATTTTAAATAACTAAAATACATAAGTAAATAGAATTTAAAACAAAAAATACAAATATACAAAATCACAAAATAACTAAAGTGGTATATAGCCCTCACATCTTTTCATCTCCAACGCACCTTGCTCTCTACAAATATCTACAATTTAGAAAATAAATTTACATATTAAATTAAAATTTGTGAATATCTTTTATCACTATTTTACTTATCTTTTTCAATACGTTTATAAACTTTCACAGACTGCATGAATTGCGCCTTCTTCACAATGCATTTTCCCCTTTCCAAATATCTAAAAATTGGAAAAGAAACGAATACATACATACATATGTATGTATATTTTTAATTAAACTGTATAAAATTTTTTTATTCATTATTGTTTTTATCTTACTTTTTCACAAAGACCATAACTTTTTTTAACACTTTTATGCATTTTAATATTAATAACAGAACGAACTATAAATTATTTTCAGTAAAATTCAATATTTTAAAAATTTTGACATATGTACATGAGTTAGAGTAGAGCAACTATAATAAATGTTGAATTGAATGAAAAATTGTTGTAAATGTGTTAGTAAAAAATTGTTGTTTGTGTTAGTTTCAGTCGTTAATTTCTTGTCGGGATATTTATTGTCAGTCTAGCCGGGGGGTAAAGATATAGGTACATACGACGCGTTACGTGGCAACGCTTTTCTGGCTTGTTGAAGGTTTAACGCTATAAAAATGGAAAGTTACACAACACGCTTCTGAGGCTTTTTTGGTAGTAAATTTCAAGCATTTGCCGGTTATTTTTGTCGTGTATTTAAGTTTGAGTATTCTTTAAATGTTTAATGCATTTTTTTTATCCATTGTTTAATAAAAAAATGAGTTTCTAATAAGTTTTGTGTATGTTAACATGTGAATCAGGCAACACTAGCTGTCGTTTTGTATACAACGCATGAAAGTTGAATAATGTGCATTATTTTGCCTTATGAAAACACACTATTTCAACTTTTTTGACAGACGCGTGTATGGCATTAGCGCATTGAACGCGTGCTATGTACTTCTACCTTAAAAAAGCGGCACAACAATTTTTTGTGAGCAAAAATTAAACAAACGTAAATTAGTTATTTTTAAGAAGAATTTTTAAATATTAATTTGAATCACCATAAAATAATATCAACGTATACTCCATGATACAATTATACAAGGTACATGCACGACTACAACAGAATTACAACACCAAAAAACACATGTATTTTGTTGGTATAAGCAAACCCTAAATTGTCGGAAACAAATGTCTTTTGTTTATAAAAACATAAATTACAGAGTAACTAAAGTACAATTACAGACGCGGCATTCCTGAATGATTATAGCTATTCAGTGTTGCCAATCTGTGTGTAGTTAGGCAGTGTGTAATTTCTACTCACATGTGTATTCCATATAATTTAATTCTTGTGTAATCTGTGTGTAATTCTACTTTGGGTTCTATTCTTATTTAGTTTTGTTTTAATTTTAACCTACACAAAAGATGTGTAGTGTAATTTTCTTCAATGTGTAATTGGAGACACAGCCATGTGTAAATTCATTGGCAACACTGTAATCATTTGATTTACACACATACATTAACATTTTTGCAGCTTGTAAACAAAGTTTGACAACTATGTGCAATGTATACAGTGACAGGCTGGGCTTGTGCATGTACCTAGTATAATTGTATCATGGTATACTCCTTTGTGTTGATGTTATAAAAAAATTGCAGATGTGCTGCCAGTGTCATTACGTACATTCACATTCAAGTATAGTTGCAATTGTAACACTGGGCCTTCACGTAACAATTTCATTGCTGAGAACAAGCACAAACGCAGGCAGAATAATTATACCTTTGTTTATTTCTTTCTTGAGGCGGAGAATACGTTTGGTATTTTTTTACACAATTCTTACAAAAATACGCAAATTGTTTGTTAATTTTTTCTTTTATTATTGGTTTTTTAAAATGCTTTTTTATATTTAGTCTGGATTTGCTGTTTTACAAAAATTTAAGAAAATATACAACAAACGTGACAGCAGATTGATTGTGCAATAATTTCTCGTGTAATCAGCACAGCATTCATTACGCAATGTATTGGCACTTATGGCAATCGCTCTCTAAGCGTATTCATAGACGCAAGCATGATGAAATATTTATTTCATCATGGACGCAACCAAATTTAACAATTCCTGCAATCGATATTGCTACGTGAAGACCTAGTGTAATGATTGTTGTAAGGCAATAATTGCTCGTGTGGACAAAAAAAAATTAAACAAACAGCCTGGCAGTACTGTTTTATGAAATGTCATTTATAGTCCGCCATTTTTCTTCTATTGTAGTAGATTAACTAGAAATACAAAAATTTTCTCAATCGTGTTTTATCATCCTTTTGTGAAGGGCTTAGTATCTGAAAGGGCAATTTTTCTGTTTGTTTAACACACTTATCTGCTTAATTAATAAAATATGGATAGTAAGTTTAGAAACATATAAAAGCTAAGATGTAAATAATTTGTATTAAAATTAAGGGTACGCTGGTGGTCAAGGAGGTGGTGGCGGCGGATATAATAATTTTTCTGTTCCTCCACCCAACTTTCAAATGTCTGATGGTGGCAATAGTGGTCCGTTTAGTAAACCACCACCCTCGTTTTCTAAACCTGGAGGTAAAATGTTTATTTTGTAAGCATATTGAATCCAAGTTAATATATTTCATTGAAAGGTTATGATTCTGGAAATCGCGGTGGTTGGCAAGAACGTGGTGGCAGTGGAAGCGGCGGATTTGGGTATGTATTATTTACATATCAAGTGGAAAATTGAAAAGAAAATCATGGATTGTATGTAAAAGTTATAAAAATCATACTCGTTAAAATATTTAACACATTTTTAATAATCTGAAAATCGTTTGCCATCGACTGAGAAAATGTATGCATTTGAATCCACTTTGATGGCACCACATTCTATTACAATTTTTTGTTGTGAATCGTGCCCCCGTAGCAGGGAAGGCATTGAAATTTATAAAATTGTACCAACAACTTATAAAAATTTTATTTTTTGACCTTAAATGTACTAAAATATTTTGTAGTTCAAATTACATATTTATATTTGGTTTTATAAAATATCGATTTTGTTATGGCCAGCGCATCGTTTTCACAAATTGGCTTGTAAGTTCGTCCCAATTTACACAATGCAAGTCTTATTGCTAAGTTGATTAGTTAAAGAGCGACGAGGGGAACAGAACTGTTCCTTTCCCCTTGTCGCCTAACAAATTAATCAGTTTAGCAATAAGACTTGCATAATGTAAATTAGAACTAACACCTGTTTAATGTGAAAATTAAAATATACAAAGTAATAGCATCTACTCCAGCATCATGATTAATATTTGGAAATGGAATAGTTTACATTTTTTATTTTCTTTCTGCGTTTTGCTTTTACAAGACTTCAGGCAGAAGAATATGAGGCTTAAAACAAGTTTAGGGGCACCTGCCAGGAATTAAAAAAAAAGTATCATATCCTATAGAAAATTGAAAAATTAAAAAAAATAAATAGTAAATTGGCGGCGAGGCATAGTTTCCGAGTTATGGGCCTCTGAAATTCTAGTACAATATCGTGATTATACAGTTTTTTCCAACAAATTTGACCAATATTGGTATAATCTTAAAGCTTTTGAGAATACTTTTCATGAAATTTTAAAAATATCCCTTGTGGGACAAGCAGGAAAACTATATTAAGCAGGAAACCTTTGCAAGGCAGAAAATCTTTACTAGGCTGCGCCGTCTCGGGAAACACCATGGTGGTAAAAATCCTTAAGTCCGGCCAAAGGCAGAAAAATGTTATTAGGCAAGAAAACTTGCAAGGCAGAAAATCTACTAGGATGCGCCGTCTCGGGAAACAATAATTATATGTATATTAAATTATAATTTTGTATTGCAATTTCAGAGGTCCATAACTCGGAAACTAATCCTCGCCAACACTTGTTTATTTTTAGGGTTCCCTACACCAAAGGTGAAAAAAGGAACCCTATTGTTGTCGCTACACTGTCCGTTACACCCTATTTTCTCAGGAACCATAAGAGCTACGGACCTGAAATTTCGACAGAGTACCTTGGCCGCTACAACAACAAATACATGAGAATTAAAAATTAAAGGGTGTTCCAAAAGGAGCAACGAAAAATGTTAAAATCCCATGTAATATACATATAATTGTATGCACATACGTATATTGATGACATGTAATATACATACATACAATTGTATGTACATATGGTATGTACTAGTGATGTAACGAATATCAATTTTTGATATACGCGAATACGAATACGAATATTTCAAACGATATTCGCGAATACGAATATTTGAAACAATATTCGCGAATACGAATATGAATATTATATCAAGGTTGGAAACCGAAACTAATAACGGTATCGGTATTGATACCGGTACAACTTTTTTTTCAATTTCGGTATCGGTAACGGTATCGGTATTTTTTTTATTTCGGTATCGGTATTACCGGTACATACCGGTACCGAGCTTATAATACCGGTATACCGATATTACTGCTAACTTTATTAGTTCAAACAGTGGACATAGCAAAAAATCTTTTTTTTTTTTTTTTTTTTTGTTAAATTACTTCGAAAAGTTAAATAGCTGGGGGTCTCTGTAATTCGAAGCGAAAAAAAATGCTTTCGAATTTACATGTTATAAGCATAGAAATACGATAGCATTTCGAATTACAGAGTAGACCCCCTGATTTTAATAAGAATCTCTACCCAAGTAGATAGACTAGAGTGCTGATGAAGTGAGTGGCTGCACAGAAAAGTATCGGTATTTCCCCCAGCTATAAAGTCTAGTTTCATTTTTCTTCTCTTCTTTAGAAACTCACATTAATTAATAATAATATTTCATTCAATAAGAATCGAAATTACTGAACTTAAGCCCGAATAAGAAATTATTTCTGATTAAAATTCACTACAGTTCAATTAAATCTAAAAATGAAAAAAGAAGAATACTGCAAAAATACTGAAAAGTCCCAGTTTTAGGATTTTGTTATTTTTTTTAAATTCCCGGGAACTCTAAAGCAAATTGTATTTGTTATTACTTTCAGTGTATTGCATCATTTTCTACCTAAGAAAGACTTTTCACCCGAAAATAGTTATTGGCAAAATTTTTTTATAATAGCGTAATAATTAACCCACTTCTTTTAATGTTACAAATTTTGTACCTTATTCATAATAAGTTTCATTTTCTAAATCTAACAACATTTGACTCCTCCATTAGCAGAACAGTGTACAAAGGTTGGTAAAAAAGCCAATTTTTATATTTTTTCTCGAATATTTCCTAAACTGTAAGCGAAAACCCATAAATGTAGCAGACTTTTTGTAGCTCTTGGATAGAAAAAAAATATACTTGCGAAAATCTTTTTAATCTGATCAAAAACATGAGCTTGGCATCGATTTTAATTTTTTATTAACGCAAGTTTACCCATTTTGGTTCCGCCTTCAAAGATATAGGGCCTTATATATAATCAAAAATTGGCATGAAGTTAGCATAAGTGACAAAATTGAACATGGTCTTAACGTGCTTTGCCATATAATTTTACATTAAAAATTGTGCTAGGATGTAATCGTGTGTTAAAACTACATTATGTGGCAATTTTTAATGTCAAATTTAATATAGAAATTCGTCAACACGTAATTCAATTTTGTCACTTATGCTAACTTCATGCCATTTTTTGATTATACATGCGGCCGATATAGTCTAAATTCCAGACTTAAACTCTGTGCTGTATTAAATTAATAACAATCGGACAGGTAGTTTAAAAACTGCAGAATTATTTCGAATTGTTTTAAAAAATCCCCACTGTGTATCGGCTACTTAGGCCCCACTAGAAGGCACCGTCGGATCGAGCTAAAAAATTATGACCTCATGGCAGCAAACCTCATATTTTAGACAGAGCACATGTGCAGTATATCAATTAAAGAAAAAAATCTTTGCGACCAGTCTAATGTGCATACATTACAAAAGCACTTTTCAAACCTTTAAATCTCCGCATTATCTTGTGTATCTGGAACAGACAATATAAATGTGGCTTAGAAAGGCTTTGCTCTTTTCACGAAATTAAAACATTTATATGTCTAGAGATACGTTGTTCGTTCCTAAAGGCATTAGGCAGCTCTCCAAGATTGTTAGTATTTCGCACTAGTGATGATTATGATTGCACTTTCATATTTTTACGATACCGTTTGCCAAGCTTGTATTATATGCAATATGAAATATTTAAAAATTGTTATGAAAAAGGACTTCATACTCTTGTTGGCGTACTTTAAAGGTAATAAAAAGTACCCAAAATTTTAATGATTGCCATTGAATAATATTTGAAAATGATACAAAGCACAAATTTCAAAAAAAAAATGTATTTGTACAAACTAAAATTTTTAGTCATTTATTTAAATTGCTTTTAGGATTTATGCATTTATTTATTTAATTTCTTTGGAAAAATATTCGAATTCGTATTCGCCCCAATTTGGCGAATACAAATACATTCGTATTCGCAACCACCTAAATTTGGCGAATAAGAATATATTCGTATTCGCCTGAAAATGGCCGAATAATTAAAAATTCGAATACGAATATTCGTGCATCACTAGTATGTACATATATTGACACTTAAAATTTTGTAAAATTAGTGTATTTTTATATAGACTACAACCATTACCACTAAAATTTAAAAAATTTTAATTAAAGGGTGGTCCATTAGTTAATGCAATTTTGTCTATGTAATTTTGACAACTTGCTATATCGTGGAAACCGTAAGATTTAAATTAAAAATCTTGAAAATTTCAAAAACGGTAAAACTAAAAAATCCGAAAATTATAAAATCGCTAAAAAATCGTCAAAATTAAAAAAAAATTTCTAACACTAAAATAAGTCGCAAAATTCGAAAAAATCGTCCATATGGAAAAAAAATCGCCAAAATGAAAAAAATCACCAAAACGCGCCATTAAAAAACTAATTGTTCATACGAAAAAAAATCGCCAAAATTAAAAAATCGCCAAATTGAAAAAACACCAAAAACCGAAAAAAACGAAAGAAAAAAATGCCAAAACTGTTTTATATAGTCTAAAGTTCGTATTGAATTACATATCTCGTGTCCGTACGGAACCCTTCGTTCGCTGGTCAAAGTCGAACTTCACTGAATTTATTTTCTTTGGTCATATTCGTATAATCACAATATCATACTAGAAAATCAGAGGCCGATAACTCGGAAACTAAGCCTAACAGCCAATTTTTTTACTTAATATTTAGTTAAATATCAATTTTCGGCTTAAATATACTTTAGGTGCTCCTCGCAGAAATAAATTAAAATTGTCATATCCGATAGAAAATTTGAAAAATAAAATGCAAAAAAATTAAATAATAGTTTTCGAGCTATGGGCCTTTAAAGTTTTCATATAAAACTGTGATTTAGCATTGTATTTCTGAATGTAACGGACCAATATTGGTATCAATTCGTCGCTGTTTTAACTAACCGACCTAACTGAAATTTTTTTTATACTTTTTTACTGTTGAACCTGTAAAAGTAAAACTATTTCAGACGTTTCTATAATAATGTATGTACAAAACAATCATAAAAGCTGCACTCCTGTAAAATTTTACAAGTGTTAGATAGGTCAGTTAGATAAAACAGCGACGAATTAAGAGATGTGTAAAAAATATTTAGAGAGTACCGCCGTGTTGGGAAAAATCATGATGGAGAAAAGGCTTAAGCCCGGCCGAAGGCCGGCTATTCAGACAAACTCTAGTACGCAGCGCCGTGTTCGGAAAACCATGGTGGAGAAAATCTTTAAGCCCAGCCGAAGGACGACTATAGAGAAAAACTTTACTATGCAGTAGGGTTGTGCTCAAAAAGAACGAACTAGTTCAATTGAACTATTCCCATAAGTAAACGATGTGAACTAGTTCAGACTAGTTCATGTTCTTTTGGTCCTTGTTGTTTCTTTAGTCTTGTTCTTTTGGTCTTTCTTTTTCTCTTGGTATGTCTTGATATTTTGGTCTTGTTCGTTCGTTAATTTTTGGTCTTTATTTTGTTTTGTTTATTTTCTTCTTTGTTTCTGACCAATACACATGCAAAAGATTCGAAGTAAAATATCATAGTTTCTCATTTGCATACTGTTAAAAAGATACAAATGTAGTGTGCCTATTAAATTTTTAGCACAATAATCAAAACAAACAACAGAAAATGTATACTTAGTGAAATATATATAGTGAGTTTTACAAAATTAATAGAAATTATTGGCTCGATTATGGATGACAACCGAACTTCTGTTGCCGAGTTAACTAGCAACGCAACTGAAACTAAAATTGGTATTATATATGGCAACTTCCTCCAGTTGAAAAAAAGTTATCAAAAATGCGATTATCACAGATTGGCAACTGAAAATAATGTGAAAAAAATTAAACCGACTTCAAAAATAGTTAGATAAAATATTTTTATATATGCTACCTATAGTGCTGTTTGCAGTTGGTGCCAGCAATATTGGTAACTAAAGCGGCCCATGCACTACAACAGCATGCATGCGCAATCAAGTGTTTGTGCCAGCGGTTGGGTCGTGTATGGGCATTTTGTGTGATTGTACCTGTTGCTGTAGTGATGTCAAATAGAGTTTGATATTTTGCTGATGGTACAAGCTTGCTGGTGTAGTAAATTAGCTCAGTTGAGTAAAGTTTTCATGGAGTAAACATGCATTTAAAAAATATAATTTATTGAAATATAATTTTTTTCAATGGAAAAGAGAATTTTAGCTCTTTAGTTATACATAGCTGCTAATTTTAACAACATACCAATAGTAATTGTAAGAATTTTTTGTCCATAGACTGAAAAAAATAAATAAATTGTAGCAAAAACTGTGTCACTATTCATAACCACACTTACCGCAATTTTGTAAAAAATGAATATTGTACCAGCTTGTTGGTATAATGTGTGCTTCGAGCATGAATGCTCAATCGCTTGATTGCGCGTGCATGCTGTTGTAGTGTATGGGCCGCTTAAGCACATACATACTTACATATACAAATGTACATATGTATATTTACATAAAAAGTACTTGCAATTTTTTCACCGGCCATGTTTCTATAAAGGTATTCACGTCAAAAGTTGCAAAGTTGTGCAACTTTTTATGGCATTGCCAATCCAAAAAAATTTGTAAAAAGTACTTAAAAAATCATGACCTATTTCCCACCTGCGAAAGAAATCGTTCGACTCACCATTTATATTGAAAACAAAAAAAAATTTCATATTTTATTGTTGTTTTCAATATAAATTGTAAGTCGAACGTTTTCTTTCCCAGGTGGGAAATATGCCATCAACCATACATCAAATTACAACGCAGAAATACCTAAATGTATTTCTTTCAAATGGAAAAAACCAGTGGTTGAAGATGTTTACGGTACAAATAAAGTAATTGAAAAATTATAATTTTTTTAAAAATTCTTAGCTAGAAATTGTAAAGAAATCTTTAAATTTGATTTTAAGATTACAAATTCATAATTTTGCTATATTCAAAAAACCTATGTATGGCTTAAATTGTTATTAGAATTTTGTTAAATAATACCAATATTAATATTGATATTTTTATTAGTGAATTAATTACAAAATTGATCAGCAAAGTTCCAACACGGTTTCAGCATTTAAACAAACTCTTTTAACAATTAAGATACATACGAGTACAATAAATCTTTGCACATATTGTGTTGCTTTATATACAACTAAACAAAATGGGTTGCTCACGTCAGAGAGTGCAATTATGCTTTTTTGCACAGTTGCAAGAGTTGACGTGAATACCTTTTATGTGTTTAGTACCAGTATTACTGGCACCAACTTCAAACAGCACTATAAGTAGCATATATAAAAATATTTTATCTTACTAGATCTACATTTTTTTTTAAGTTTTATTTTTACCTTTTTAGTGCATACTTTTAATAAGCAGAAGTACATTTAATTTAATACACGGGCTTAGCCCCGCCTCCTTTTTGTTAACACACGCTTCAGTATTTTTTAAAGCTCAGGGTGTGTGCCAAGTTTCGTAAAAATCCATTAAGTAAAAGCAAGTTAAATAAAGTATTAAATTTTATGGGGCGTGGCTACGGCCACTTTAAAAAAAACAAGATTGTACATTCTTAAGAGTTCAAAGTGTGTGCCAAATTTCGTAAATATTGGTTAAGCATAAGCACGAGAAATATACTAAAATATAATAGGCGTGCCCCGCCCACTTTTTTGAAAGCAAGCGTGTGCCTTTATTTAAGCTTAGGGTGTATGCCAAGTTTCGTAACAATCGGTTTAATAGAAGCCTGTGAAATATAATATAAAATGTTAATGGGCGCGATCCCGCCCATTTTTTAAAAGAATATTGTGTATTTTAGAGCTCAAGGTGTGTGCTAAGTTTATAATTTTGGTTACTACGTTAAGGATTTTTTTATATTTATTTTCTGTTATATTATTATATTTGTTAAATATTTATAGATATTTTTACATATAAAACTATTGTAGTAGTACCTTTTGTAGTAGTATTAGTGTAAACTGATTATGGCCATTAGGCTAGGTTTTCGTGTTATGAATGAATAAATTGAAATTGAAATTGAAAAAAATTGAAATTGAAATATAATATAAAATGTTAATGGGCGTGATCCCGCCCATTTTTTAAAATAATATTGTGTCTATTTTAGAGCTCAAGGTGTGTGCTAAGTTTCGTAAAAATCGGTTAAGTAGAACCACGTGAAATGTTATAATACATTTTAATGGGCGTAGCCCCACCCATTTTTTCAACTTTAAAATTGTGAAATTACAAGAACCAAAGGTGTTTGCTAGGTTTTGCAGCAATCAAATTAGTAGAAAATCGCAAAATCAAATTTAAAAATTGTGGGCCCACACCTAAAAAAAATAGAGACGAATTGTTAACATCCTTCTTTTTTTGAAGTCGGTTAAAAATGCAAAATATAAGAAATACAAGTGCTTAAAACAAAATCATTAAGTAAAAATGCTTAAAATAATACTTATCTTAAAAATTATTAGTTAAGTGGAATTAATTGCTGATGAAGAAGGAAATGCCAAATGTGGAATCTATTAGACGGTCTAAAATAGATTTTACCAATCTCTTTTAACTTTATATCATATTTTATTTTTAATATGCAAAGAAGAAACTCGAAAATAAAAATTTTTAATTTTTTTAATTTTTTCACTTTTTACTATGCAGCAACTACAAATTTGCGGTTGCTAATATGGCAACTGAAATTACCATCTGTTAGTTGCCAGTTGCCATTCGTAATACCATTTCGGCAACTAGCAACGTAACTACAGTTCGGTTGCCATCCATAATCGAGCCATATTTGTAGTATTGAACTAAAAAACAGATTGTGAAAAAGATTATTACAATTAAAAAAGTGATTATAATTTGTTTTAAACTGATTACAAATTTCACTGAAAATTTCAAAAATATTAATTTTTACCTTTTACTTACTGGGTAAAGTAAATAAAAAATAAGCATTTGCTTTTTACTTAAAAATTTGTTTTAAAACCTAAAAAAATTATGTGTTTTTAGTTTTTTTAAAAAAATTTTCAAGTAAAAAGCAAATTCTTATTTTTTATTCACTTTACCCACTAAAAGTATATAAGACTACAATGCACAAATGAAAATAGAGTATTTTTCGTTTATAGCGAACCCGCTTAAAACGAACTTTCGCCTAAAACGAACCATTTTCGAAAGTACAAGCTTTTATTTCTATAAAACCATGAAAATTTTTTCACTTATAACGAACCCGCTTAAAGCGAACTTTCGGTTATAACAAACTTTTTTGCATGTAAATTTTTTGTTTTTTTCGCTTAAAACGAACCAAGAAGTGTGTTGCCATAAACAAAAAATTATATTTATATATTAATGTGTAGCGTAAGCTGTGTAAGAAATTTTCTTCAGTCTCGCGACACTCCACAACCAATTCTTGACCACTTGGCCCAAGTGGAAGTGTATATAAATGAAGCCAATATTAATACTAAGCAAACTAAAATAACTGATTTTTAAAAAACTAAATAAACTTATTTTTTAAAGACTACAATGTTCTAAAATTGTTTTAATAAGTAAATAAGTAACCAAAGTTTTAAAAAAAGACATGTGCACACACAATAATGGTTTCTTGATGTCTTCACTTAAAACGAACAAATTTGATCAGTCCCTTGAAGTCCGCTTTAGGCGAAGGAAAATTTTTACTCAATTAAAATAAAGAATTTGTTGTGATGAATATAAATTAGTATTAAAAAAGTGATTAAAATTTGTTTTCAAATTATCAAACTTCATTTTAAGCATTTTCAATCAAAATTTTTTAATTAAATAAGGTCACTAAGAATGAAATGAAAAGACTGTAAAATATTAACACACGAATAAAACATTGAAGAGGATTCAATGACTTTGTAATCTCTGTTCTGTTGTTCACTGAACAACGGACCGAAAAGAACGAACTAGTTCTTTTTGTTGTTGGGAACAAAAAGGAACAACTATGCCCAACTCTACTATGCAGTGCCGTGTTGGGAAAAAACATGGTGGAGAAAATCCTTATGCCCGGCCGAAGGCCGGCTATACATACAAATTTTAGTACGCAGCGCCGTGTTGGGAAAACCATGGTGGATTATTGATTTTTTTAAAATTTCAATGAATTATTAAAGATCACCTTAAAAGCTTTTAAATGATACCAATATTGACTGTATTTCATTTCATTTCATTTCATTTATTTTCTAATCGAGCCCAAAGGGCCATATACGATTAGTTAAGCGTAGATTACAGTGTAATGACAATATAATAAAGTATATACAGAAATAATATATTTAAGTTTAAATTAATTAATAACTATGTGCATATGTAACTAAATAATGTGGGTAGGTGGGCGGATAACAAACAAATAATCCTTTGGTTAACAATGAAGGAAAATAAGATAAGATAGTTTGACGTTTAATGGAAACATGTCTAAACAGAAAAATGGTTAAATAATGCGATTTTGAAACTGGTAGCAGATATATCAAATCTTCGAAGATGTATCGGGAGTTCATTATGGAGCCTACATGCTCTTATCAGGAAAGACCTTCCAAAAATTGAAATATTAATTTGGGGTATGATCACTTGCGGATTTCGGGTTGATCTTGAAAAACGAAATAAGAGCTGCAAAGATGGGTTGAAATTAGATTTTATTACGTTGAAAAAGGTATGTAAGATTATTGTAAATTCTCAGGAGTAATAAAAAACGATCTGTATCTTTCAATGGTTTTATTTCGACTCTGACAAAAACTAAAAATGAATGTGTACAAAGCAAAATGCAAAAGGTAAAATACAAGATAATGTTGCATTGGCAATGCCATAAAATATGAAGTGTTGCATTCTTATTCTATTTGAATTCTAACACTCCTCTTCAATACTCATATTTAAACTACATATATATAAATCAATTAATATGTTCACAAATGTACAGGCCTAGTGACCCCACTAACTTAACATGATTATTCTTTGACAAACTCTTTGTTAAAATATCAGCAATATTGTCACTGCTGTTGCAATATTCTAATTCAATTAATCCTTCAACAAAAACATTTCTGATATAATGATATTTTATATCAATATGTTTACTTCTACTATGATAAATAGGATTCTTAACTAAATGCATAGCACTAAGATTATCACCATATATAAGCATTTTCTTAGGGCAATGAATCTGGATTTCTCCAAGAAGTTTCTTGAGGAATACTGCTTCTTTCGATGCTGATGAGAGGGCCATATATTCAGCTTCTGTTGTGCTTAACGCGACTGTAGACTGCTTCTTTGATTCCCACGAAAACGCACTTCCAGCGAGAATAAAAACGTATCCGGTGTAGGATTTTCGATTACCAGCATCACCTCCCCAATCGGCATCTGTGTAGCATACAACTGGTTTACCAGTCCTTTTGTATTTCAGTTGAACATTAGCAGTTTTATTTAAATATTTCAAAATTCTATTTGCTGCTGTCATGTGCTCGCGATGTGGTTCTTTGTTCTTCTGAGATAATTTGCACACTGAGTGCAATATGTCGGGACGCGTACAAATTGCTAGATACATCAATGAACCAATCAGTGACTGGTAGTTTGTTGGATTGATTTTCTCACATTCTTCACTAGCACATGCGACTTGAAATTTCGCCTCCAAAGGGGTAGATACTGGACGGCAATCTTACATTTTATATTCATGCAAAAGCTCTTTTATGTATTTGTTTTGATGTATAGAAATTTCTCCAGTAGCATTTGTTCTTTCAATTTGAATACTTAAAAATTGTTTAGCCGGACCTTTATCTATAACTGACACTCTATCTGAAATTTGAGATTTTATTAAATTTAATTCATTTAAATCAGAACTCGCTATAAGCAGATCATCAACATATACAGCGATTAAATTAATACTACTGCCGGTTCGTCTTTGGTACAAACACGGCTCACTGTCGCATGGGTAAAAATAAATTTCTTTTAAAATTTCGTCTAGTCTTAAATTCCATTGACGGCCGGACTGCTTAAGTCCATATAAAGCCTTTTTTAATTTCAAAACTTTGTTGGGGAAATTTTCATCCACGAAATTTTCCGGTTGCACCATATACACATCATCATTTAGTTCACTGTTTAAGTACGCTGTCGACACATCCATTTGATGCAAATGAAGTTGATATTCAGCAGCCAAAGCAATTACCATTCTTATTGTTTCATAACGAACTACTGGGGAAAATGTTTCCATGTAGTTTAGACCATATGTTTGTGCGTAACCTTTGGCGACTAATCGGGCTTTAAAACGTTCAATGTTACCTTCGTTATTTTTCTTCAATGCAAATACCCATTTGCATCCAACAGCTTTTTGGGAGTCAGGTAACTCTGTTAATTCCCAAGTATTATTATTAATTAGCGCCTTATATTCTTCTTGCATTGCGTTCCACCAATATTCGGAGTAATCATCTGATAAGGCGTCTTTTACTGTTAATGGCACTGTAACATCGTTCCCACACATCATATTTAAAGTGTTGTATCTTTTTCTTGGCCTTCCTGGTCGACCAGTTCGTATCGTTTTGGGTCTTCCTCTACGTAAAGTTTCATTTGTTGTATGAAAACCGACAAGATTTTTTTCCTTCCATTTCAGCATCAGAATTGAGGTAATTTTCTTCAGCAGACTGGAATTCACTTTCACTTAATATGCCGTCATCGACGTCTTCAGATACTTCATTATTAGATGGTGCATTATTATGTTGTATTTCTATGCTGAGCTTTTCTTTGTTGACCTTACCTTGTAGACTGCCATCATTCACATCTGTTTGATTTTCTTCAATAAAATAAACGTCGCGGCTTATTGTAATTTTTCGGGTTGATTTTTCGAATAGACGATACCCCTTTGACGTTTCTGAATATCCAACCATGATGAATTCTTTTCCCTTTGGTTGGAACTTGTGGTGATGAGTTTTATCTAAAGCGATGGCCAACGAGCCAAATATTCTGAAATGTTGTACTGTTGGCTTTCGATTGTACCATATTTCGTAAGGTGTAGAATTTTCAAGAGCTTTTGTTGGTGATCTATTTCTAATATAAGCGGCGGTATTCACTGCTTCTGCCCATAAACACTCATCAACACCTGAGGACACCAGCATTGTTCTGGCCATTTCAACCAACGTTCTATTTAAGCGCTCGGCTACGCCGTTTTGTTGGGGTGTATAGGGTACAGTAAGTTGCCTTACAATTCCATTCAACTTCAAAAAACTATCAAAAGCGTTGTTGACGAACTCGGTACCATTATCTGAACGTAGTATTTTTATTTGCTTTCCTGTTTGGTGTTCAACAAAAACCTTAAATTCTTTAAAAATTTCAAATGCTTGACTTTTGTTCATTAGAAAATATACGAAGGTATATCGAGATCGATCATCTATAAATGTTAATATATAACGTGCACCACCCAGAGAATTTTTGTTAATCGGCCCACAAATGTCCGTATGAATTATTTCTAACAAATCTGTTGCTCTGTTCCCAGACGTAGGGAATGGTCTCGTTGTGCATTTACTTTTCAAACATGCCTTGCAATTAATTTCCTGAGGAAATTTTACGTTCATTCCATGAACCATATTCCTTCGTGACAATTCGCCTAAACTTGATACATTCAAGTGGCCATACCGTTTATGCCATTTTATAGCGTTGTACATATCTGTGTTTGCTAGAAACAAAGTATTTTCCTTTGCAGAATACAGAAATAAATCACCAAACCTCTCTGCATGCAATATAGTTTTGCCAAACTCATCTATTATTCTTGCCCCTCTTTTCTCAAATTTTACAACGTCCTTTGACGTCACTCTGCCGACAGAAATAAAATTACACTGAAGATTTGGTACAAACAAAACGTTAGTCAGAACAATGTCGCATTCTTTAATACGAACTGTACCTATGCCTTCTGCCTTCATTTTACTTTGCCCTGCTAAGCTGATTAATTCAGTGTGATGCTCAAAGCTTTCAAAAAATTCCCGGTTGCAGCACAAATGAGCAGAAGCTCCGCTATCCAAACACCAAACATTTTCATTTAACATGCTACTGTTGCTAGTTGCGACAAATACCGAGTATGCGTGTGTATTTTTCTTTTCTTGCTGTACTGTCTTCTTATCTGTCTCTTCTTTACTGCTTCTACATTGAGCTGCGTAGTGGCCTCTCCGACCGCATTTATAACAATTAAAATTTTGTTTCTGCTTACCTTCATAACGGCTATTCTTTTCGTTGTTACCTTTGCTGTTGTAGTTCGTGTTGTTGTTCTTCTTATTTGCTCGTAACATGAATGCCTTTGCACCAAATTCATTTTGTACAGTTTGATCACCAGCTTTTCTTCTTTCACCCTCTTCCGACAATTTCAATTTTAATGCGTCCAGTTTTGGTAGATCATCTCTAGTCTCTAGGGCTATTACAAAATTTTCGTATGATTTGGGTAGGCTTGCAAGGAGCATTATTGCAAACAACTCCTCTTGAAGCTCTATACCAGTTTCTGTCAGCTTTTCCACAGTTGACGAAAAATTGCATACGTATTGCTGTACACAATCTGCTTCACCCATTCTCATATTTAAAAGTTTTTTAAAAAGAGTAACTTTTCTTACCGGTCCCTTGGGCCTATGTATTTCACGCAACTTGTTCCACGCTGCACTTGCTGACTCACAGTTTCTTATGTAAGAGATTTGCATAGGTGTTATGCTGAGGATAATAGTAGACGAAGCTTTGTCATCCTTCTTCTTCCAAATCGCAATTGCATCTGCAGCAGTTGGCTTATCGTCACATATAGTTGACCACAAATCCTGATGGATTAACACAGCTTTTATCTGCAGACTCCACGAGTCATAATTTGACTCGTCCAACTTATCAATGTTATACATTGTGGAGCTCATATTTTTTATTTCTTAAATATTTTACATTAAATATTATTTTCTTTTCACTTGAGCACTCCTGGGCCCATAACCTATTGTAAATTCTCAGGAGTAATAAAAAACGATCTGTATCTTTCAATGGTTTTATTTCGACTCTGACAAAAACTAAAAATGAATGTGTACAAAGCAAAATGCAAAAGGTAAAATACAAGATAATGTTGTATTGGCAATGCCATAAAATATGAAGTGTTGCATTCTTATTCTATTTGAATTCTAACAAAGATTTTGATATTAACAAAGTCCACGAAGAAGCACTTCAAGAATATTTTGGTAAAATTTGAAATATGGTCTGTAATTTTTAAATTGAAAATGAATCTAATTATACGATTGAATATTAGTCGTATACGACGTAGATTAGATAAGGTACATCCACTATAGATCACGAGACAGTATTGAATGTGTGTAAAAAGCAGGTAATGAGCTAGACAAGTTTTTGTTCTCGTGGGTAGCTGGCAGTTGAACGAATATAAGGTTCTTAATGTCCGATTAATTTTTAATGGATTTTTAATTGGATGAAAAATACAACAAAGAATCACAATTGTATACTGGAACTTTGGATGCCAATAACTCGGAAACGAAGGCTCGCCGCCAATTTTTTTATTTTATTTTTTCTTATTTTTTAATTTCCTATCGGATAGGCTAGTTTTTATTTATTTCTGCGAGGAGCACCTAAAGTATATTTGTTCCATTGTAGCAACTTTGCTATCCCCATCCCAATGCGCATTAGACTTAACGTAAATGCACTAAATGAAATTGAATTAATACTGAATTTAGCTATTTCAATATGGTAGTACCGCCAAAAGTCAATCAAAATTAAATTAATTTTTAATTTTCAAAATTAAAATGGATTCAAAGTCAGGAAATATAAGTTATTTTAATTGTTTTTAGAAAAAGGAAAAGAAATATTAAAAGCTCGACACAAATTTGTTCCATTTTAAGATTTCCAAGGAAAATTATCGAAGTGTGTGTGTACGAAAGGGATGCACAAATTTTGTTAGTTGTTTACTTAATCAAATACTGTCGTCTGTCAGGGTAAATTTTTAATTTGCTTTTAATGCAAATTAACGCTGTCGTCTGTCTACGCTATAATGTGCATTGGGATGGAGATAATTCACAAGTTAATTTGAATTAAGACTGCAAATGAAAATTAACGCTGTCGTCTGTATATGCTACAACATACATACATACATATGTATTCACAAACATTTTATATAAATTTTTTATTAAAAATTCAATTGCTTAATTCACAAAACCTCTTGTATCTCTGTATCGATTGTATTATCATATTAAATACAAGAGTGTAACATTTGTTGTATGAAATTTTCATATAAAAATTAAATACAATATTACACTTTTATTTCATATGTTTTTAAAATGTTGTATTCAGAGAGAGGCTCTCTTGAGATAATTTGTATGTAGCTTATTCTTCTTTTTTAATTAAAAATACAAAATACATTAATACACTACAAAGAGGGTGTTCACAATTAAAAAACAAAAAGTGTATTTGATACAGAAATACACGATAAAGATTGTTGTGAATTAAGCAAATATTTATATATCAAACAATTCAATAAAAACAATATAAAGAAAATATTAAATAAATATAATAAAACAATTCCATATAAACAATAAAATAATAGAAACAAAAAATTTAACTAAAACAAAGTTGAAAGAAAATTCATATACATACATACATGCATATGTGGATGAATTTATACTCAAATCGCATTTATTGTGTACAAATGTCAAAATAACTATTCTAAAAATAGGCAAATTTTTGGTCAAAACAGCTCGAAACCAAAAACTAATTTTTCATAAAAAAATTTTGTCGGACGTTTTATTGTTTTCTTGCCTTTTAAAAATTATATCAGTCTGTGCTGCCTGCCAGTAGATTTTTAGAAAAGTACCTACGTTAAAACTTTCGTTAAAGCTGTCTTTACATGGTAATACAAAGTATTACGACTTTGTAGAATAAAAATATTATGAAATTCTCTCCGTATTTAAAAAAAAGGGAACAAGAGTCTGTTGTAGGTATTTTTCATGTTTACACTGATACTACAAGTAAAATGCCAGCAAATATATTGAACTGTTAAGTTAATAAAAAAATGGAAAATTGCTCAAGAAAATGTGTACTAATAAAACTGAATATTGAAGAAAACATTTTATTATTTCAATGTAACTTTACTACAAAATATAATTTTTTTTTCATATAGGTTTATTGTTTGTTTGGTTTTGCTTGTACCATCAGCTACTTGATGGTTGCAGTTGTACAATATTTACAAAAACAACATGAAAATTTCCTGAGTTGATTTTGGTTGCTTCTGCAAAAGTGTTAACACCTTAAATAGATACCATTAGTGCTGCCAATGTTTACTTTGAAATACATCTATGTATGGTGTGATGAAAATACTTAAGTTTCTAAAATGGTTTAGAAAACAAAACATTTACCGACCGCTTGTCAAATTTTCTATCCGTATTCTCTCCTACTCGATACACTTTGCGTTTACATGATAAGATTATGTGTAATCTACATCATTTTTTGACATGTCTTAATATATTGTATTACCATCTAAAGACAGCTTAAGAAATTAATCATTTTAATTTAAAGTAGTATGACAATTTTTAATTCTATGTAAAATATGTCAAAATACAAAAAAAAAGAGTTGTATGGAATTCTTTTTTTTGCTAAAACAAGTAGGTGATAGAGCTGGGTCCAACTCGTTCATTTTTGTCACAAACTGATGTTGTATTTCCACACCTTCTGTATCTCTTACCACACAAATTGCAAGAACCGGGTTCGTTATCTTATTTTTTTTAAATTTCTACACACACGATATTTCTTTACACAAATCCACCAGCGATGACAGCTTGGTGCTTTTGGCACTGTTTTTAGTACTTTTTGAAGACTCAAAACGCCAAATTTTGAGCGTTAGTGCCAAATTAAAATTACTTTAATAAAAACTTGGCGTAATTAATTTTTTTTACTGTAAAGCATACAATTTTCGTCTGATATATATCATTAAAGATACTATTGCCGAAATAGAGAATAGCTTAGAAAATTTTAAATATTAAACTTCAGTCGTTTGAATCTTCACTTGTTTTTCACGTTAGTGTTTTTTGCGCTTTTGAAATCTCAAAACTACGCTTTTTTGTGCTTTTTTCAAAAAAGTTGGAATCACTGAAACCCACTAAAGCAATAACCAACACCACATAAAAAATTACTTGTAGTTTCTCCGTATATTGACACATCAAAAAGTTAGCCCTGGTTCTACAACAAATATTACAGCACATCTAATTGAAATATAAGGGCATAATTGCACCGCACTGCATTGGCCATATAGACTTATTTTGGAATTAATTTAGAATTAAACCCAGATTGGTTTATTACTTTTGACTTTATTGCAGTGAGCCGACGAAAATCGGTACATTGTGCCGATAGTAGGATCTCGGCTTTAGGCTTATACCATACAAACCAAATTCGACATTTCGTCGATTGGTTATTAGTTTGCGTCACAATATACAGCAAACCAGTAACCAACCGACGATTTAGCTTAGTTAACAAACAAAAGTCACATGGCCTAGTGGGGTCACCGTATACATGCGTCTTGGCTGTTATTGTGATTTTTTTCCTTAAGTCACGTTTTTGTATACATACATATACGTGCCGGTAAAAATAATAGCACCGTTACAGTTCAAATATTTATTTTAAATTTAAAATTTTTATTATGCAATCCTTTTTATATTTGATTGTACTGTGCTGTAATGTAATAAGTATCCTCTCTGATAATACTGTTTTCGTTCTCATATTGCATATGATGCTCTTCATATGGAAGAATATTTGGAGAAAAGCAAAAAATTAACGGTAAAAAAAATAGCACCAAGCATTGCTTTTTGCATAATTTGTTTAGTTTGTCGCGAAAACTATAGAAGATAAAGTGTTTCTTAAAATAAACAAACAAATTAGGTACAAATTGTTTTTAAAATCTGCAGCTATGGGACGTGGAAAGCATTGCACAGAGGAAAAGAGACAACTTATTAAAAAAATGATTTTGGAAGGTAAAACGTATTGTGAAATAGGACAATTACTTAATTGCTCCAATAAAATGATACGCAATGCAATCACTTATGTAAAAAAAATTGAAAGGCGTGGTAGAAAGCCAGCAATGTCCAATTTGTTGGTTAAGCGATTGATTCGCCAAAGTAAAAAAGACCCTTTTAAGCCTGCCACAGAACTCAAAAAGGAGCTCCAGATAGAGGCATGCGTGGAAACAGTTCGCAATCGGTTGCGGGAACATAATTTAAAAGCCTGTAGCCCAAGAAAAGTTCCATTGTTGACTGCGAAGCATGTGAACAAACGACTTAAGTTTGCACAAGAGCACCTGAACTGGCCAGCTGGTAAATGGAGAAATATTTTGTGGACGGACGAAAGTAAAGTCGTAATGTATGGTGGGAAAGGCTCTCGCTCATTTGTAAGACGTCCTCCAAATGCAGAATATAATCCACGATTTACATGCAAGACAGTTAAACATGGAGGTTCAAGCATAATGGTGTGGGCATGCTTTTCATATTTAGGTGTGGGACCAATACACTGGATAAAAACTACAATGGACCAACATGTTTACGTTGAAATATTAGAAAATGTAATGTTTCCTTACGCCGAAGAAGAAATGCCATTGTTTTGGGTCTTCCAGCAAGACAACGACCCAAAACATACGAGCAGAAAGGCTCGGCAGTGGTTCATTGACAACAATATTAAGGTCATGGAGTGGCCTGCGCAGTCGCCAGACCTAAACCCAATAGAGAATCTTTGGGCTGATGTCAAAAAAAGGGTATGTGAAGCAAAACCTACTAATAACGAGCAACTTTGGGCCGTAGTTAAGGAGTCGTGGGATGGAATACCCAAAAAAAGGTGTGAAGACTTGGTTGACTCCATGCCGAAACGCTGCGCTGCCGTTATTGCCAACAAAGGCCATGCAACAAAATATTGATGCCTTAACTTCACTTTGTATATAGTTTATTTGAAAAATAATTTTGATTAGTATTACTTTTCATGAATAGTGCTATTTTTTTTACCGTCGAAATTTTTACCTTTGAACATAACTTGTAAGTTTTTCAAATAAAAGTCAATGAAATTAATACAAGTCTTGTGAATACAGCATAAATACTGATTTTATTCGAATTATGAGCCCCGGGAATAGATCTTGAACTAAATTGAGGAAAAATTTATTCATATATACCAACCAAGAATGTAGTGCTATTTTTTTTACTGCAGCTGTATATGTATATTTTCTCAGTTTCATTAATATTATCTAAATGCTAAACACAATACAGAAAAGTCAAAAACCGGGGGTTAAGGCAATAAGACATTTGGCATATGGCTTGTGACCATAGCCATAGAAAACAGCCGTTCGAACCAAACTAATGGGCAACACTGTTTGGTGACTCGCCATAAGGGCCTGTCCATATATAACGTAACGTTGTTTTCTCTATTTTGGGAATAGACATGTACTCGTATTCGTTTAAAAAAATATATGTATAAAAAAATTCATAAATCCAAACCAAAATTTAAATGAATGGCACACAAAAACATATTAGTTTGTAATAATTAAAAAAAATTATTTCTATATTTTTACTATTCGTTTTTCCGCCAAATAATCTGCTATGGTATTCCGCATTAATGACTGAGCAGTATTTGCAACACCAAGATGAGGATTTCATTAGCCTCACGTCGCTTTCACTAGTGTCTATAAGTGAAGTCATCGTTTATTTTAAAGATCTTGAAGATACTCCGTTTGGCCATCTTCAAATAAATCTAAAATGTGCGTGAAACTAAAAAAATTATATCTTGGATCAATAAAGTTTGACGTGGTGAAAAATATTTCATTACATAAAAGACAAAATTTTTTAACCAGTGCACTTAGCGGGAGGGCTTTAAACATACACATTTATTGGGGTATTTTGAGAGATCAAATGACTCAAAATTATGTCCATTAAGAAAGATATGTAATATTTCTTTTCTTAATTTTTGTCCTTTCTGCAACATTACATTTTCAATAAATAATATTTGCTCATTTCAAAAAATATTCCTTAAAAATACCTTAAAATTAGAGGGGCAGACAATCTAGTTCCTAGAAACTGTTGTTTTCTAAATATCTTTTCTTGTTCGGTTGTATAAAAAATTAAAATAATATCCTTATGAAAATACGTCTATGTATGTCAGTTTCCATTAAAACATCTCTTAACCTAACTTAGACTTAAACATTGTAGCCTCAAGTTTTTTTTCTTTTTGACGATTTTTTTTTTTGGTTTTTGATTTTTTTTTTAATTTTGGCGATTTTTATTATTTTGGCGTTTTTTTTATTTTGCGATTTTTTTATTTTGGCGTTTTTTTAAATTTTGGCGTTTTTTTTGTCGATTTGGCGATTTTTTTCAGGTTTTGGCGATTTTTTTCGGTTTGGCGATTTTATAATTTTCGGGTTTTTTAGTTTTACCGTTTTTAAAAATTTCAAGAGTTTACCTCTTACGGTCTCCAAGATATAGCAAGTTGTCAAAATAACATAGTCAAAATTGCATTAACTGATGGACCACCCTTTAATTGAAATTTTTTAATATTTTAATGTTAATTCTTGTAGTCTATATAAAAAACACTAATTTTACAAATTTCAAGTGTCAATATACATATGTACATACAATTGTATGTATATTACATGGGATTTTAAAATTTTTCGTCGCTCGTTTTGGAGCACCCTTTAATTTTGAATTTTCATGTATTTGTTGTTGTAGTGGCCAAGGTTCTACATACTCTGTCCAAATTTCAGGCCCGTAGCTCTTACGGTTCCTGAGAAAATACCGTGTGACGGACAGACGGACAGCGAAGCGAAAACAATAGGGTTCCTTTTTTCACCTTTGGTGTACGGAACCCTAAAAATGTAAATGGATAAAGATGAGGACTTGAGAACTATGTAACCAGTTTGCCTACAATTTAATTAATTTATTATAACAATTTTGTATAATTTTCAAATGTTATTTAACAACCATTAAATTTTTGGATAGTTTTCATAAACTTTAATGTACGCGGACAGGAGTATGAAGTAATTTTCCATAAAAATTTTTTTCAATTGTAAATGCCTATACATTTCACATGAAATAGATATTCGTATTAGCGAATATCATTTTAAATATTGGTTTTCGCGGATATCGTTTTAAATATTCGAATTCATGATTATCAAAAATTGACGTTCGGCACATGTTTGTAAATATGTATACATACTAGTGACCTGCATGATTGGGAATCAAACGGCATAATATTGCATTTTCTAAAATGAATATTGAGCTAGCACTTAACATTAAAATAATGAATGATGCTATTGCATGATTCATATCGATGAGACTGTTGTTAATAAACGTATGCCGCTGCTTGCAATATCTATTCATTCATATGATTCACTAAAGCAATGAATCAGTATGATTGTTTTGAATACTTGCCAAAGAAAATCTTGACATTGAAAAAGTGGGCGGCATCACGACCATAAAAATTAAAACTTAATATTTACGAGAGTAAGCTGAAATTTTGTAAACAAGTTGGTCTAGATTAGCAACTATCTAGAAAAATATGAAAACCCGAAAAGTTTGACCAGGGGTGCGGGGCTATGTCCATAAATCTCAGAATTAAAAAGCAAATCTAAAAGGTTTAACTCAAGCGATTTTATTGGAATTTAGCACGCATGTTTCTATAATGCAAGGTTATAAATTTTCGTTGAAAAAAGTGGGTGTTAACACGCCCATAAAATTTAAGCCTCCTATTTCATGTACTTCGGGTAGCACATTTGAATATACTAAAAATTTATAAATTTTTACCTGTCAACTCTTGCAACTGTGCATAATTGCACTTTCTGACGTGAGCAACCCATTTTGTTTAGTTGTCTATTAAGCAACACAATATGTGCAATGATATACTGTACTCTTATGTTCCTTAATTGTTAAAAGAGTTTGTTTAAATGCTGAATCATTCTGTAATTAATTCACTAATAAAAGTATAAATATTAATAGTATTGGTATTATTAAACAAAATTGTAATAACGTTTTAAGCCGTAGGTCGTTTGAAAATAAAAAAGTTATGTACATACTTGTTATCTTAAAATTTAATTTAAAGATTTCTTTATAATTTATAGCTAAGACTTTAAAAAAACAATTATTTTTCATAATTTTTTAATTAATTAATTTGTGGTCCGAACATATTTTCCACTTGCTTTTTCATTTAAAAGAAAAACATTTAGGCATTTCTGCGTTGTAATTTGTTGTATGGTTGATTTTTAAGTACTTTTTGTCCATTTTTTTGGATTGGCAATGCCATAAAAAGTTGCACAACTTTGCAAAATTTACCCTGATAATCTTGCACGTACTCAGACCCTGACAATTTTGCGTCATTTGTGCAAAATAATCTTCTATCTGGATGTTGTTATATTTTTTGAAATTTTTGCTTTTTCGCACCAGAGCAACTTTTGACGTAAATACCTTTTATATATTTATTACTTTCCTTTTCCAACGAAACTCGACAGTGAAGATAACTAATGGCCAAAGAAAATCTTGAGATTGAAAAAGTGGGCAGTATCATGCCCATAATAATAAATTAAAATTTGCGCTAGTGAGCTGAAATGTGATAAACGCGTAGGTCTGAGCTAGAAACTATCTAGAAAAATCTGAAAACCCGGTAAATATAGCCATAGGGGCGGAGCTTCGTCCATTAAGTTTAGAACAAACAATTAAATTTAAAGCGTTTGGCGAAATCAGTTATATTGAAATTTGGCATACATGTTTAAATGATGCAAGGCTATAAATTTCCCTTTAAAAAAGTGGGCGTTAACATGCCCATAAAATTTGAGCCTTTTATTTCATGTACTTCGGGTGAGCAGATTTAAATATACTATTTATTTAGATATTAATATCCGTTTTCAATGAAACTTGACACGTATGATTAGCACTGGGCAAAAAAAAATTCTTTTAAAAAAGTGGGTGAGAATAAGTCCATAGAAATTGATTAATAAAATTTGCGCTAGAGAGCTGAAATTTGATACGCAAGTAGGTCAAAATGAGAAACCAACTAGAAAATTTTAAAACCCCACTTTAAACTCGAAATTAAGAATTTAAGTTAAGGGATGAGTTACGAACAGGAAAAATCAGAAATCTCCGATTGGTAAATAAAGGATGTAGGACCACGTTTATAAAAAGTTAGAGTAATATTATACGGTAAAAAATTGAAATTTTGCAAAAGAAATAATAGGATTAGGTAAGCTACCAACTAGAAAAATTTAAAACAAACTACATGCACATTTCACTTATGCTATCATTTAATTTTGCGTTTTCAAAAGTACTTCGTCTAAGCAGACTAAAAAAATAGGCGGGGTCACTCCCACTAAAATTTACACCATATTTTACATACTTTTACTCAGATGACTTTTAAAAAATTACGCCTTAATAACACATAAAAACTACTAAACATTTCAATTGAAATTGCATTAAATATTCAAAGAACAATAATATCAGTATACATCCCACCAAACGAATCTTTTTCTCTACAAGACTAGCGGTTTTTTTGTCAACATTCAAACACCGATTATATTAATGGGTGATGTAAACAGCTGGAATTTGTTGTGGGGACCAACATCCAACAACAATCGTGGATCTACTATTGAACATTCACTTAGCCAAAACGATTTGTGTATCATTAACGATGGAAACCCTACTAACTTTTCTACAAACAACACGTTTACTAATTTCGATGTAACACTTTGTTCTCCATCGTTGCTTTCAATAATTGCTTGCCATACGCTTGATAATTATAATCACAGCGACCACATATTGACCACAATCACAACTAATTTCAACCATTCCCGAAAATCTATTTTACGAAAATTTAACTTCAAAAAAGCAAACTGGTCACAATTTGAATCGTTTTGTAGACAAGAAACTGGTGGAGCACAACTCTATCGCAACTCCGTAAAGACAAGATTGAAAAAGTCATTACTTCAAAAAACACCAAACACTGTAAACCTAATATGTATCATACAAAAAAGCAAACTCTTAAGTTCAGATTGGAATCCAAAAAGGCTAAGACACTCTGCTTTGAAAATTTCAGCAAAACCAAAAAATATCGCAAACTTTTGCAAAACAATAGTCAGATTATTCTCTAGACAAAAACTTCTCTTCAGAATTTATTACTTCCTAAATTATGTTATCAGAGACACAAGAAATGCTGACTCTCACATATTAGACTCGCCTCTAACAATGTGCGAACTAACAACAACCCTCAAAAAAGTTAAAGGAACTACACCCGGACACGATCGTATATCATACCACATGATCAAACACATAAGCAGCCGTAGTAAAATTTTACTACTCCAACTATATAATGAAATCTTTGACCGTGATGTAATTCCACACTCATGGAAAACTGCAACAATAGTTGCTATATCTAAGCTTAATAAAGACATAACTTCACTCTGTGGATACAGACCCATTTCTCTTCTACCAACTATTTCCAAAATATTGGAAATTATTATCGCTAAACGTATCAAATGGTATATTGACAAGAAAAAGCTAGTTGCTGTTAATCAACTCGCTTTTAAAGCAAATAAAGGCTGTACGGATGTATTACTGCATATTGATCATTATATTTCCAAAACGCTATCAACAAGGAACCACTAAGGAAGTGGAAAGTGTGCCCCAGAATTTTCAATTATGTTAAGTTCTTCCAACCTGGAAGAACAATTCAGTGAAAATAAACCAGCATATCCCAAATAAGGTTCCGCTAAAAAATGGATTACCGCAAGGCTCACCGCTTTCTGTCCCGGAGCAAAAATTTCTCTTAAAAGTCATCTATTCAACACGTATGTCGGAAACATAATTGTCAACCTGAAAACTTAACAATCAACAACACAAGTATACCCAACCATTCTAAGCAAAAGATATCAGGCATAATAATTGAAAAAAATTATCGCTGGCAAGAACATATTCTAACGCTTAAAAAGTCGATTGTTCCCAAAGCAAACTTCCTAAGGTATTTGGCCACAAGGATTTACACTCACATTAACACTCTCAGCTACCTAGTTAAAACACTTTTCTTCAACAAGAACGACTATGGTCTATTTCTTTATGGCAATACTTCAAAAGCGAAGTCAAACATAAAAACAATATACCACCAAACAATCAGACCCAGCACATATGCACTCAGAACCACTCCTTTACAAATTTTATTAATCGAATTAGCACTTCCATCGCTGGAACAAAAAATCTCTGAATATCTTAACAGATTGCTACTTAAAGTACTACCTATCAACAATTCCATAATAGATGCTGACGTCGCATCCATCATATCATCAACAAGAGACCCTAGAGTCAAATCACTCTATATGATTGTAAACAATAATATACTGGCCTGCAAAGATAAGCTCTATAAATATAACTCCAAACACCCAACATGGCTATTCGACAACAACTCGTGCAATATGTCTCTCTCGTCCTTCAAGAAACAAAATACATCCACTAATGTAATTTAGCTGTTCCAATATTATTTTTGTGCAAAATTACCCATTAATCCTTTTATTTTCAGGATCTACTTTTTGGTATCTATTTTAATGGCCAACTGAATTTCATGTTTTCGTATAGTATGTTAATTTAAAATATTACGTTCTTGTTGTTATTCTTATTTAGTATAATGCTGCAGGCAATGAATATTAACGAAGGTCTGCTATTTGTTCACGTAAAATCGAAAAATAAGCATTTTCACAGATTAAATAGGTCGTACCTATTTTCATGGCCATATGTGTATAAATATCACTATTATGTTTCTGTTTTCATATTTTCATTTTTCTATTTAGGTTAGCACGAAATTATATTACTTTACCTAAGTATGTTTAACTATTTTTGCTTATCTTTTACGATTAATTATTTTTCAGGGTAGGAACAAATTCTGTTCGCAAATGCTATTCAGCCCAATCATGAATATTCCCTCGGAATTTATTTCTCACGAAAAATAATTTTCTCGAGAAAACAATCCTCCAACCATAAATTTCTTGGCATCACCGCCTTACGAACCTTATTGTTTTGCTTTTTTGTTGACATTTTGTTTCTCCCTTTTTTTTCGAGTGAAAGAGTAAACAAAATTACTAAAATTTAACAACTTGGAAAAATATGTAAAAATAAGTTTATAAATGATTTATTTGTGTATTATTTGTGTATCAATACCGATACCGAAATCCATTTCGGTTAGAAAATACCGGTATCCAGAATATCGTTTACGTCTATACCGGTACGTACCGGTATACCGATTCCCACCAAAAATAAAATTTCAAAAATATATTTCAATTAACTTAATCAAAAATAAATACCAAACAACATTGAACTTTTAGCCCTGTATAATTCTTATGGGAAGATGTTGCGTTGTGGCAAATTGATGAAAGATGAAAGATGAAAGTTTGTACGTGCTGTTCTGTTCTGAATCAGCTGTTTTGTTTCTGTTTAGTTGAAAGTCTGTATGTGTGGTTAGTTTTTACTTTTTCGTTCTGTTCTGTTGCGGACAGATCTGTAGAAAATAGAATTCCACGTTAAGTGACAGCCAAAAGTGTGTATGTATTAGTGCGTTGTGATACTTTTTGTACAAGTGTAATCAATTCTATAAGTTGCCAGCAGATTTTTTTTCACAGAAAAAGTAATTGCAAAATATTTTATACGGAAATGAACGGCACAGAACAGCAACAGAAAGTAAAGACTAATGAAGCCTTAAGTGTGAAAAGGTTATTAGGGAACGGAAATTGATTGTCAGTTGCGCAAAATTGTTCTCTAGAGCGAGAAAACAAGCCCCAATTTTTTGGTGTTGTGTTAAAGTGACGTCGATGACGACAACTGGAATAAGGGTGATTATCAAACTAAATAACAAAATTTATGTAACAACATTTTAATACCCGTAACAAAATCACAAACAAAAATGTCGTCCGTCCAGGTCAGTGTTGTCAGATATGGCGATTTATCGCCAAATGTGGCGACAAAAATTTGTTTCTGGCGATGAATATTTTGAAATGGCGATTGGCGATTTACTTGGCGATATTTGAATTCTTGGCGATACTTTCGTCTATGTATTTACAATTTCAATAAAGTGGAATAATGTTAAAAATATAAAATTTGTATGTAAGGAATTTTTTCTACAACTTAAAATATTTCGTGCAAAAAATACTAGTTGCTTTTGAATTCAGACTGGTTGCACATCTGTTTTTTTCATACAACGAACTATCGACTTTTACATTGGGTTGTCCTATTAGTACAACTAGTTGTTTTGTGTAGAGTTGCATACTAGTTGAAGGACTAGTTGCTCTTATACTAGTTTATAAAAATTCTTTTTTTCCATGTTGTTTACATGACAAACAAAGGAGAGAGAGAGCTCCTCGCTTGTAGAGAAGTGCAGCCGATATGTCATCAAGCTTCTTAGTTCTGTCTCCTTATAACTAGTATAGGACTGTTCCAAAGCGGAACTACTCCAAAAATTAGCAACAGGGCATATATACGTATGTATGTTTATCTACATACGCATGTACATATGTATGTATTCAGGGCTACCTTTTGGAATATTATTCCCTCAGAAAGATCTGTAACTACTCCAAGATTTTATTATATACATATGTACATATTTATGTATATATATGTATATAATAAAATCTTGTATATATTTTTCCAAATCGAAATAAATAACATAAAAGTAGTTGCAAATTTCTACGAGCTGCTCGGACTCAAAATATGTATTTCTTCATCATCACCGTCCGCTAGTAAATTTCTACTAATTCTGCATATGCATTAATTGTTTCTGCTCCTCAACACGAGAAGCAATTATGTAAATCAATTTCTACTGAATTTTTAAATTCCCTTTTATATTTTAATTTTTAGTTGCTCACACTCGTAAAGATAGTGTTAAAGCACATGACAGATGAAAGATGTAATGTGAACAGGATTTTTCAATTTTCAACATATTCCACGCATTCCTCAAAGATGTGAGTAGGTGTGAAAATCTATAAGGTCTAGAAAATAGCATAAACCTGCAAACAGGAGTCAGTTGTTTTCGATAACGGATACACGAGCACCAGTTTTTTGGTGTTGTGTTAAAGTGACGTCGATGACGACAACTGGAATAAGGGTGAATATAAAGCTTAGTCTAGACGATATGTTGAATCAGCAAATATATGCTTACATTCATATGTTTAAAAGTAAAAAAAATCCTGCTGTCAGCATATACATATGTACATGTATATGTTAGGCGTCTATACAGTATGCTGAAATTTTTTTAAATCAACATGTGTCAGCAAATGATAATACGACATATGAGTTAGCATACAATTTTTGTGTCTACACAATATGTTGAATTTCGTATTCTGATGTATATGGACAATTCCATACTGTCGTACGGGACAGTCGTACGCATTTACAGTGCAAAAGAGATCAAAGTAAAATAGATTTTTGTTATGATTATTAGCTTAAGTTATGTCCCCTGATTAGCTCTATTGATGGTACTAAATACAATTATAACCAATTTTAAGTTTTAAAGATAATTGCAAAAAACTAAGAATTTCGTATGAGACAACAAAAGGAAGCAGGTTTTGTAGCAAACAATTAATTAATGTGACTAATTTTAGAATGAGGTGAGTCAGATTTTACTAAAAAAATATCAATAGGTTTTTTCTTATTTAAATTTAACTACCCAGGCAGAAAATGTGACTTTGCCAAAAAATATGTACCACCACAAAACTGTTAATGCAAAATTAAGACTTCAAAAATTTTTGTAACACCACAGTACTGCATACACAAAACTATTACTTAACGTTTACAAATACCGCCTTAGTAATGCTATACCACTACAACACCGTATATACAAAAATTCGACGTTAGTTTTCCAATACCCCGTTTACAATAATTCTATTGTAATTAATAATTACCGCTACCGTAAATACAAAAATTTTACTTAAGTTGGGAAATTTCCATTGTGACGCCTTATACATTTATATTTAGAATATTGTGACAACATTGAAAACAAGAGTCGGAGGACATCATTTTAATGTTATGAGTACATTAAAGTTAAACGAATATTGTAGTGATGTTAGTTGTATCCGCAGACAATCGTAGCAACGTCGTACTGATTGTCTTTTTCTGCCTGGGTATATTCGTGCGGGACATGACGTATGGGACATTTTGCTCCATCATGATGTTCAAATATATTCTGGTGCTTTTTTGGGAAATTATGAATATAAAATTAAATAAAATAGAGGTATTCAATGTGTTTATTTTAACATAACAACGAACTTAAATACAAAATAGGCAAAATTAAATACGAATAGTATTGGGTACATTAATTTTAGTTTTTTTTGGAATATGAAGTTTTAACTGCTTTCACTTCCTGACCTTTGCAACGGAAGAAGTGCAATTTAGGTATGTGTGGTATAATTTTTACGTTTTTCTACTTTTCGTCCAAGTTATACAACGAAGAGTACTTCTCAATATCATCGGATGGTATAAAATACATTTTAATTTGATTAAAAAAAAAGAAAATGCATCGGGTATAATAAGGTTTTTTTACTTTGCCTTTTTTCTCTTCAAAAACTTCTTTATTTGCTTCAGCTAAAGCTTTTGACTTTTTCCTAGCGTTACGCAATCTTTCTCGGGTTTTTAATTTATTTAATTTCATTTTCTTTTAATTTCTCTCTGTACCGTTTGCAATTCTGGCTGTTTTAAGTCATCTTGATTTAAATAATTGAATTATAGAAAATATTTTTTTAATACTTTTAAAATTCTTACGGGACAAATTTTGCACAGGCGCCTAGTTTCGCAATTACTTTTATTTTCAAAATATTTTTTTTATATTTCAATTGCAATAAAAATTTCTGTTTGTAATCATTGCTTGATGAACTTTCTTCAAGCAGTTTCGATATATTGATACAAAAGGGTGTTTTTCAATGTCGTAACAATTGGAACAAGAAAATATTCAAAAGAAGACTCTGTTGTGGCAAAAAGTGCAGAAAATATGGTATGATGACCCTATTGACACCTGCCGCAAGATTATCTCTTCTATGCCCAATAGATTAGATAATGTCATTAAAACTAATGGTGGACATAGTGGGTACTAATAAAATTTAGCTGTTTTAATGTAATTTTTGTGAAAAATTACACAATAATCCTTTTATTTTCAGGATCTATTTGTTCGCATAAAATCAAAAAATATGCATTATACAGGTCGTACCTATTTTAATGGCCATATGTTTATATGACAGCATAGATAGCAAATTTGTTACAAAGTAAAAATATGGGCCCATAACCATAGTCAACAAAAGAGTCTACTTCTTTGGTTTTAGAATGCACTTTTTCAAAAAATTAACTTTCGACCTACCATAGACGAGAAAAACTGCACTTTAAAGGAAAAAGTCGGTTCTAAAGTTAAAACATTCTGAAGCTGTTTTTAACTAGATTAGCATTGACTCTGGATCTCTTGTTCAAGCCAAAACACATTAAAATAAAAGAGAAACTATGTATGTATGTATATTAGAGTGGCCGTTGTATGGAGATTTGTTCTTTTTATTTATTCTACTCTCACCACCCCAAATCAGTTTAGTTTTATTTAAAAAAAAATACTAAAAAAAATTCATACCGATAAGATGCGTTTTAGGGGGTTCGTCTGGCCCTCACAGTTAGCCTTGAAGCCTATTTTTCAATATAATTTTTTGCATATGACTATCTTTTTAAAAAATCATTTTACAAGAATAAAACATATGGCAATATTGTAGCTCTTCAAGTCAACAACATTACTCTCAAAGAAAGTTTTTTGCTTAAATTAATATTTTAGAAAATAATGAGGAAAATAACCAACAAAATACCACCAATTTTATGTAAAAAATTATATTTATATGAAAATTTTTTATTTTAAGCATGTACAATAAGAGCTTATATATATTAAATTATTTCATACATATACATTGGCACATAACCATAGTCAACAAAAAAGTCTACTTCTTTGGTTTTAGAATGCACTTTTTTTAAATATGAACTTTAAACCTACCATAGACGAGAAAAACTGCACTTTAAAGGAACAAGTCGGTTCAAAAGTTAAAACATGCTGAAGCTGTATGTAAGTATGTATGTATTAATGGGCTGCATTTGTATACTTGTTTGTACAGCCAAAACAAATATACCATGGTATGTAAGATATAATTGTATTGTGAGCGACAGAACTAGTATAAGAGTAATTGTGTGTGCGTGCTTTTCTAAATTACAATACAATTAAAAACAAATAAAAACTGCTTATTGTATTGCTGGTGAGGAACTGTTTGTATCTGTTTTTGCTCAAAAATACTAGTTGTAACACAAATATATGAAAAAACCACTGTTAAAACAAATACATGATATGCAGATGTTCGTGCGCACGTTCGTAAAGTTTTTTTTTTGTGGCGCAGACAAGGCACACATTTGTATTGTGTGTAATTTTGTTTTTGTATTTGCAGCTCATGTGTTTCGTTTATCATTTACTCACATACATATGTATGTATGTATTTTACTTTTATTCATTTATTCGTCAGGCACGTAAATATTTTCTCAATACACCATACGGGCCTGTTCTGAAAATCACGGGGATTACAGACCACGTGATTTCAAAAGTAAACTACTAATAGCTGACTTGATAGTGGGGTTTTATTATATTTTAAGTTTTTGTCATGTATAATAGAATATTTTCTTTCAACTTCCAACGCTAAAAATCGTGTAATTCAAACAAGCAATGATTTAATTTTCATTAATTCTTTGAAATCACCGTGAATTGACATTTCGTGATTTGCAGAAAATGCGCGATAATGTACTTATGGTAGAAGCAGTTTTATGTATCTTATATGTTTTAGGAAAACAAATACAAACAAATGTGTTGTTCTCATTTGCTCTTTCACTAACCATACAATAATTGCTTAAAAAAATCAACATTAACAACTAGTAACAGAAACGGCAAATAACATATTTGTTCATACCAGAATCAAAAACAAGCAAAACTGGTACAATCAGTTCTATATGTGCAAGGTTATATACACATTTGTTTCTATATGTAAACAATTTATAATCCAATTATTGAACAGTTTATTGTATTAAAATAATACAAAATACCAATGCCTTTTAAATTTTCTCTATATTAATTATTTGTTAAGTTGTTTTTAAATTCGATTGTTTTATTTTTTCTTTTTATTAAATTTAACCCTTTTTAATTACACAAAATCACATAAGAGAGAGAGAGAGAGTGATGCCACTTTCTTATATTTTGTTTTCGATCATATAAAAAGTATCCAATATTTGTTGTGGCACCCAGTTAAAGTCGGTTCAACTAAACACACACACTTTGTTTTTGACTATAGTAGAAAAATATTTAGAAACAGGTTCTTAATTTTAAGTTGTTTCTAAATCGAATCGACTTTATTCTGTGACTATGGTTATGGCTCATGGTATGGTGTCTACACGATATGCTAAAATCTTGAACAAACGTTTGTTGGCAACTTTAACAAATGCCCTTCATATGTAGATAAGCATACGTATATTGATAAAATGTGTCTACACGATATGTTGGCACTGGTAACAAATTGTTTGCCATAAATATACTGATTCAACATGTTGCCTAGACTGGGCTTAAGATAAATATACTTATGTATGCACATAATTCATACTTTTGATGAATGAAAGAAGAAAATATGCCCGTAATTTAGTCAAAAGGAAATTAAATAATATACTAAAAGTACCAAATATATTCTTAAAAATTTTTTTTTGTAACAAAGAAATCTTATATTCTAGACTAAATCTTCACATGTGGTAACGCTGATGATGGCAAACAGAAAGAAATTGTTTACAATTGTTTTCTTTTGCAACTAACTTGATTGTGAAACGCGTTGTCAAAATCGGATTTTCAAATAGCAAAGCGTTGCCGTCGCGTTATTTCGGTATGCTCCATACAAAATGTATGGACATGAGAACCTTTGACAGCTACAAACGCTTGCCGCTTTTGTTTAGGGATGGCTGTTAGTGATACGAGTAATTTCTGAATATGCGCCTTTGTTTTTAATTTTTTTAAGGCGCTGTTTGTGCTTTTAACGCGTGGCAGTGAAGTTCAATTGACAAAAAAATTAACTGTCGATAGTCCCATCCATGATACAATTACACTAGGTACATGCAGAACTACAACAAAATTGCAACACCAAAAAACACATGCATTTTGTTGGTATAAACAAACCCTAAATTGTCGGAAACAACTGTCTTTTGTTTATAAAAATAACAATTACAGGGTAACTAAAGTAGAATTGCAGACGCGGCATTCCTGCATGATTATAGTTATTCAGTGTTGCCAAAATGGGTGTAGTTAGACAGTGTGTAATTTCTACTCACATGTGTAGGTCATGTAATTAAATTCTTGTATAATATGTGTGTAATTCTACTTTGGGTTCTATTTTTATTTATTATTGTTTTAATTTTAACCTACACAAAAGATGTGTAGTGTAATTTTCTTCAATGTGTAATTGGAGACAAATCCATGTGTAAATTCATTGGCAACACTGTAATCATTTTATTCACACACATACATTAACATTTTTGGAGCTTGTAAACAAAGTTTGACAACTATGTAGGTGCAATGTATACAGTGACAGGCTGGGCTTGTGCATGTACCTAGTATAATTGTATCATGGTCCCATCGAAAGTTTTTCACCTCTACTTTGGACTAACATCATTTACCTCAATAGTATCACAATTAAAAAAAAATAATTTTGCAGGAAACGCGTTTTAAGTTTTCAATTTTCATACAACTCAATGAAGACATGAAAAAATATTCTTCTCTCAGAAGGTGATGATACAAGGTATTTATATGAAATTTTCACACAAGACAAAATACGAAATACCGCATTATTCTGCATTATTAACTTTAAAAAAGTCCAATTTTTCGAATTATGACACTATTGAGGTAAATGAGCGACATGCACTTTAAATAAAGTATGGATGATTTCATAAATGCAGCTTGCAACGCGTAGTGTTCATAAATACAGCAGAGTTATTTTTGGCAATGCCGCAAGTTCAATTTTTTTCAATGCACGACATCTGTCAAATTTGTGTATTGCCTTCATTTCATTTTGTGCGTGCTTGGTACATTTCTTATTAACACTGTTTGAATTTGTATTATAAGCCAATTCGAAAGCGGTTTTCAATAGAATAGGATGTGATTGCTGAACATTCATTTAAAAATAATTTAGTTTTACAAAAGTTATATTTAATGACACAAGTATCAATCTTGCGCGTTCATAAATGGATTAAATTGTCATTTCAGTAATTGTCAAAGCAGTGTTGGCATAAAGTATTGCTTTGTGCTGTGAATTAATTTCTTTGCAGTGTTGGATTTCAAACTGAATTTATGAAGTCAGCCTATATCATAGATGGGTGTATTGTAATATTGTGCAATCTGCAATATTTACTGATTGCTATTTCAACATGATTACAATAATTTTTTGGATTTTGATTGGTGACTGCAAAATTGCAATCAAAAATCAAAATTATTGGTATTGATTTAAAAAAATTTTCAATAAAAATTTTTTATTGGACTAAAAAAAATGGAAATTTTAAATAAGATTTTTTTCTTTCAATCAACATAGAATTTTTACAACATGATAACATTTTAAATGAATTTTAATTTTAAAACTTTAACGTACTACTTCATAAAAAATAATAACAAATTAATGAATAATTATTTGATTTAAAAGATAAATTAAATAAATAAACGCTGACTAAAAATGACAAAGACAGCAAATGTGAAAATTTACATAGTATTATTTGTTTTTAGCAAAACAAGCTTTTCAAAATTGTTATCATTCAACTTATGTCTCCGAGGAGCGTCTATCATCCCACTTCTGCTTCTACCATCCCACAGAAGAAGGTAAAGGCGTGTTAAATTTTAAAAACATTGCCTTATTAGCGGGTATTTGTTAAGAGAACACAACTTATTGTCAGTATCCAATGAAAACATATCTACTTCCTTACGTATACCGTCGTTGTGAATAAATTTAGACGATCCTTACACCGAATGTATTGAAAAATTATTTATTTAAAAAAAAATTTATTTACTTACTATCGATTTCACCGAAAAATCGTAAGAGATATATTATTAATCATAAAATAAGAGATCTTTATTAAAATACGTAAGTACATAAATATATTTCCTTAACAGTCGGAACATATGAATATACATTTTAATTGTCAAAAATTTATTCAAAAAAATTTTAAATTCTAAATTAAATATAAATAGGGTTATTTTTCCAATTTCATTCCAATCGTTACATGAAAGCTAGTTTGAATATTTATTGCACCTTGAAATTTTTCAATGGCGGTATTCGATGTTTAATGCAAAATGGCCTTGCGTAAGTGTAAATGCAAAATATCGTAGCTTTAAAATCCAACAACAAATACACACACAATCCAAAGAAAAGCTAGGATATTTTGCATTTGCACTTACGCATTACCGTTTGCATCAAACATCGAATACCGCCAATAATTTCATTGATTGGAAATTTTTTCAAGAAATATTTGTTTATTGATATTGCATAAACTGGCAATACCAATGAATTATTTTTATTGCGATTGCAATATTTTTTTATCAATAAACTTGTAGAAAAAATATTGCAATAAAAAGTTTTTCAATTTTATTGATTGCTATTAAAGGTATTCACGTCAACTCTTGCAACTGTGCAAAAAACCATAATTGCACTTTCTGACGTGAGCAACGCATTTTGTTTAGTTGTCTATCAAGCAACACAATATGTGCAATGATATATTGTACTCGTATGTTTCTTAATTGTTAAAAGAGTTTGTTTAAATGCTGAATTATTATGTAATTAATTCACTAATAAAAATGTCAATATTAATAGTATTGGTATTATTTGAAAATAACAGAATTATTTACTTGTTATCTTAAAATCGAATTTGAAGATTTTATAATTTCTAGCTAAGAATTTTTAAAAAAATTTTTATTTCATATATTTTTAATTTATTAATTTGGTCTGAAATTATCTTCGACTTGTTTTTTTTTTTCATTTAAAAGAAAAAATTTTGGTATTTCTGCGTTGTAATTTGCTGTATTGCTGATTTTTAAGTACTTTTTGTCAATTTTTTTGGATTGGCAATGCCATAAAAAGTTGGTCAACTTTGCAAAATTTACCCTGATAATCTTGCACTTACTCAGACCCTGACAATTTTGCATCATTTGTGCAAAACAATTTTCTTTGTGGTTGTTGTTATATTTTTTGAAAATTTTGCAATTTTGCTTTATCGTACCAGTGCAACTTTTGACGTGAATACCTTTATTGCAAACCTGATTTCAATCAAGTTTTATTGCAATACCCCCATCTGTGTCCTATATGTAAGGTCAATAACACTGAGTTAGTTGTAAAAATATGCATACACATGTATATATGTATATCCAATATAGGGATGTAATCGATACCGATTCCGATATATCGGCGATACTTTTGATTTGCCGATGTATCGATATCGGCGATATTTTACTGTCGATACGACGATAATTCTTAATTCTTTTAGAGCTGTTTTGAAGAAACAATTAAATTTTCAACGTTTGTTTTTTTTGCATAACAACTAAGAGAAATTACATTAAAAGCTTTGCACTATAGTAGTTTAATGTTCTCTCAATGCTAAATCGTGTATGTATGTATTTTGTTACAAAATAATTGTTTTTTGTTATTTCAGAATGAATTCAAATATTAATTTTAAATATTAACAATCTCTTACACTGTAATTTTGTATAATAAAAAATTACTCCACTTGAATTTTGTTAATTTTAACTTGAGTTCAATTTCAATATGCGTATCGCTACCGGAATCGGTATCGGCGATATTGCTTTTTGAGTATCGGATCAGCGAAACGGCGTTTCGTTACATCCCTAATCCAAAACCAGCTTTTGATGTTTTTAACAAAAAAAAAAAATAACGTTTACATTGTTATAAATACTTGAACTTTTTTAAGGAAGCAAATATATTGAGAAGCAATTTTAATATAGGGTAAGAACTTTAATATTTTTTAATAACAAATATAAAATTTGATGGTATTTTGAAGATTTTTTTAAAACAAAAAGTGTGTTTTAAAAATCATTTAGAACTCAACAAACTATGTGAAAAGGTACATACATATGTATGTAAGAATTACATACTTACATTTGGTATACTGGTACAATTGGTCCTAATGATTGATTTGATAAAAATAAACAGTAAAGATTTATGAATGTATGGTGTAATATATTGTATACAAAAGTGCATATAAGGAAATGGAAAGAGCGTTTGTTAATGTCACCTGCTCGCTCGCTTTCATTTGCATTTGGATGGTCGGTCTTCGCCGCTACGATCAACACTTGATAAAGAAAATAAAATCTAAAAAACAACAATTATCCACATGTTAATTTAATACAAATACATTTTAATTAAACATTGTACAAACCGTTAAATGATGCGTTACTATTACAATCCTATTCTAGAAACGGAGGAGGCAACAAGGACAACTATAATAAAGGTAAAAGCAAAATGCAAGCAATGAAACAAATTGCTATGCAAATTCTTCAATCCTAGAGTAATGTATAACAATTTGTAATACCATTTTACTATTGTATTTAATTTACTTACAAATCTTACCACAAATATTTTTGAGGCCTCTGTCACAATTGAAAATTATTTTTTTTTAATAACTGCAACGATTTTAAATTGTAGTATGTAGTACAATATTGAATACAATATTTAGGTTTCCTTTTTATATGTATTTAGATATACCGTTTACTTAACTTCTCAAATGTATTCATTTAGATTCATTTCAAAGTAAAACTAAAATACTTTTTTTCGATCGAGAAATATCTATAAAATAAATTCAATCAACACGCGGTAAGGTTTTTCGCTAATTTGCAAATATAAAACAAGTACATATATGCTACTGCTGCTGTCAAGGTGTAAATCTAAGCTGGGTTTTGTAAAGAAAATATTTCGACTCAAATTAACAATTCTATATTAAATCTGTACTTCAAATATTCTAAGACCAAGGAATTGTAATTTTAAGGAAAACCATACTTTTAATAGTATTTACACTCGTTGTGGCTCCAATTTTTACGGAGACATATATATAACTAAAATAATAAAGGTAATCAACAAAATGCATAAAAAGAAAATACAAATTATATATGTATATGTATTCGAAATAGAAGACAATGCTTACATATGTATAATTAAATAAACTTAGTACAGAGTTGTTTTTATATTATCATGTACATACATACGTATGTATATAATTAATTATAGTTAAGCAAGCATAGTATTGACTGGTTATACAAAATATATAAAGGTGTATACTAAACAAAGAAAAGGTGGTTTAAAGGTTAAATTATGGTTTTCCGAAATAATTATGTAACTTGTGTGTGTTGAAAATATTGCTTTCGTTTTTATTAAATTTACGTCAAAGATCGAGTCCATCGAGAAATGTAATGTTATTAATCGTAAACGAAGTATTAGTTAATTGATCATTTAATAATTGTTAAACAGTGTTAGTTTATTCTTTTATTAAATTATTTAAATTTTTACTGCATTAATGAGAATTATGGACAAATTGTAATAGTTTTGCTAATTGCAGGCGCAGGAGGCGGTAGCTTTGGAGGAGGTGGCGGTAGTGATCTAATAACGCAAGAAGATACTATATTTGTTTCTGGAATGGACCCAGAGGCTACAGAAATGGACATTGAAACCCATTTTGGGGCAATTGGTATAATCAAGGTAATGAATATATTTAAATAGTCTACTTAAAATAGAATGACTTAACTAACAAAATTGCTTAAATCTTCGAATTGGGCAAGTATTTTTAGACAAAACTTTTTTTTAGGACTTGGACTGATATATATTTATTTTCCAAGCTTCTAGATTAAAAAATCTTTTTTCCTATTTTCTGTTAGCCTTAGTATCTAGCGTGGCGTTACTTAAATTTCCACTTGATATTTTTTTGGTTAACAATTACAAAAGTTAACAATTAATTATTTATTTATACTTATTAGCTTTATCCGTGGCTCCTTTCACGTTGTATTTTGGGAAACATACTTAAAATTTATGAATGTTTTGTTAATTCTTAGTCGCTGATAAAGGAATAAAAACCGGTTTTAAGACTGGTTAAACAATCCAACCCGAATCGAAATTTACCCTTACCAGCCCAAAAATTTGTTTTTCGCAAAAAATCCGCGCCACCTACAATAAAAACGGTTCCGAACCGGATACGAAAATTATGCTTTTCTTGACGCTGGTAAAGTAGCTTTCCATTGGTGAAAGAATTTAAAAATCGGTTTAGCGGTTTGGGCGTGAAAACGAAGAAAACAAACTCAAAACGTTACACACTTTTTAATATTAATATCATATTAAATGTTTGTTTTATAAACGATTTTTTATTATTATCACATAAGTTAATAACACTTTGTTAAATTTTACCGTTGCCACACAAGCGTAAAAAACGTAACCAACTAATTACTAATGAAAAACTGTTTGCTTCGGACATGTATTTATTTTGTTAAACAGTTTCATACATAATTAATAGACAATTTTATAGAATCCAAAATGATTGCAAACTGTTTCAATCAATAAATACATGTCTGAATCAAACAGTTTTTCATTAGTAATTAGTTGGTTGCGTTTTTTTGGGCAAATGACACACAAGAAATGCCAGATGTTAACTCAGCCTATGAGTTTGAGCAATAGTTTTGCAATAAAAGTATTATTGTGCAATTTGCTCCTAGATGTATAAAAAGTAAAGAGAAAATGCTCATGAAATTAAGTAAAACTTACCAAAACGAGAAGCCTAACTTTGTAGCCCATTATTTCGCCATATCAACTAAGAAAAACTCCGAAATCTTAAATTTAGTTAATTTTAAATATTTCGAATTTATAATAAAGAAAACAAATCTGTTGGTGAACTTTAATTATTTCCGTCATGGTGGACTTTTCTCTGGAAATGCCCATATGTCAAAAGATGATATTTTTTAATCACCCTTATTCCGGTTGTCGTTATCGACGTCACTTTAAAACAATACAAAAAAATTGGGGCTTGTTTACTCGCTCTCGAGAAAAATATTGCGCAACTGACTATCTATTTCCGTTCCCTAAGGTCTAGAAAATAGCATAAACCTGCCAACAGGAGTCGTTTGTATTCGACAACGGATATACGAGCACCAATTTTTCGGTGTTGTGTTAAAGTGACGTCGATGTCGACAACTGGAATAAGGGGAATATAAAAATTTTAAACATGCATTGATTATACTAAAATAAAATCGTTGGGCACGTCAAATATTTACAATCCCCGATTGAAATGTGCGCTAATGTAAATTCGTTGTTATTCAGCCATGTCACAGAGCTCAATTCCGTTCGGAAACGGAATTCAATTCGTATTTTGCTGCTTTGGAAACCGAAAAACTAAAAAAAATAGGAATGAAATCACTTTTAATTTCATGGACGGAATTAACATTTTCTGCATGTCAAGGTAAAAAAATATTTAAAAAAAATTTGTTTCGAACTTTGAAAAAACATTTGTATTGTGCATTTTACACAAAATACCTCTTAAATCATATGCGTTTCACTAATATTGGTGGTCTATAAGATACTGAAAAGTGTACGACGAAAATATGTGTGATGTATTTATAAATAAGATCTATACATCGCATTTTTAGGAATTCATGTGAACATAGATATTTCAACAAAGTGAGTAGGTTATGATTATGAGTTATTTTATTTCGAAAATGCATTAGTAATTTTTTTATGTATTGAGGTTGCGAGCTACACACCAAACACAAAGCCAAGTGTTTGAAACATGATAATACATTATGTATTTATACATCTTTGGACATATTTTTTATCTTAAAAAAAATCCACTAAGTTAAAATATTAATTGAAAATAAAACTTTTTCTATGTAAACAGCCAATTGAAAAAGATAGGGCAATAACTGATGTTTTCAATTAAAAAAAGTAAATAAATAAAAGAATGATTGCTTGGTGGAGCATAACGGAGTAACTTCACCAAATGTATCAATCTTAATAAGCATTGATACGAGTATTTTTTGGCACGGAAAATCATTTTCATTTTCGGAAACATATTAAAAATATGTTTGATAAGACTTTGCACAGACTAATTTGTGAAACTAAGCGTATTACTAAATTAGTTCATTTAGTAGAATACGTTATAAAAGAAAAATTAATAAATTTGCAAATTCGTTTTTTTTTTGCTTTCGCATATCATTACCAATTTGAAATGAAACGCGTATGTTTGCTGGACAAATATTCTTGAAAAAAAAAAACAAAAAATATGTAAGCATCCGCCTGATGTGCATTCGTCGCTGTCTCATCGACGACTAAATTAAAGAGGGTAAGAATACGTGTGAATGCTCTCTTCACAATTGTGCCAAGAAACGCCCGACATTGCTCTAAATTCTCAATTTCAAAAGCTTATATCAAGATTTGCCAAATAAATAAACACATCCGTTCTAGATGATCGCTTTTATTCAAGTGTCTCTTACCATTTTCTATACAACCATAAAGCCAGCAACTCTCATGTTGCCAGAGCTTTACCTTACATTACTTATACTATACACTCTAGTTCAAAGATATATGTTATGAAAACTCGGCCATTCCTGACGCGAACTCGTCCTCGAGTCACTCGTCTCATGGGTTTTCTAAATCATCTTCATAAGCATCTTCAATATCCGGATATAAGGCGCACCACAGCTTTATTTTATTAGTACTTGAAATTGTTGAAAATTTTCTTTGATTCCGCTGGGCATAATCATATCTTCAACAACATATCTATCGAATCTTAGGACCTTTTTTACGATGTAAGGTCCTTTGTATTTAACTTTGTATTTAAGTTTCCGTGAGTAACCAGTACTTGGAATAGCACATTCAAGTAATACTAGGTCTCCTTCATACTTATGTGGCGTTTTGTGTTTCGAATCAAATCTAACCTTCCATAATTTTCTTGCATCATCAATGATACCGTTAGGATTTCTCGGTTCTTGTTCATTACCGAAAAATCAGCATCACTATTTACATCATAAACTGCTGCTAGAATTTTGTTGCCGCTCATGAATCTAACTAGAAAATCGACATTTGTCCCATTGACATTTGTGTTTATATGGTCCATTGTAAATTTCTTATTTTGGTGTACCAATCTTTGGCGTCATCCACTGTAGACTTTAGATATGACAGCACCGACTTATTTGCTCTTTCGGCGAGTCCATTGGCTCGGGGCGTTCTAACAGGTACTTTTATTTGTTGCATGTTGTGATCTGCACAGAAGGTTTAAAAATTAGATGAAGTGAACGATGTACCTCTGTCATAAACAAGCACTTTTGTTATCCCGAAATATGAAATCACAATGTTAAGAACGTCTAGCACCAGTTTAGTTTTTGTCGTTTTTACCGCGTACGAAATAACGTACATATCTTGTCAATGCATCCACTATAACAAGTAAGTGTTCACAAGCATTGCGACTTTTAACAAATGGCCCAAGGTTATCAATATGCATTACCTCGAAAGGATATTTTGGTATATCCATCCCGTACAACTTACACTCTTTTTGTTTTGGTTCCTTAGAATAACAGCATTCGACACAGGCATTTAAGTATCCCTTCAAAAAATTTCTAGCACGTGGAAACCAAAAGTCCTTCAATAACCGCTTCAGTGTGCTTTCAAGTGCTGGATGCCCCACGTCATCGTGGCACAACTTGACGACGCGCCATCTCAAACCACGTGGCACCACTAAAAATAATTTTTTTTCGTCACCCCTTTTGAATAATCTGTTCTTCTTCATCACAAATTCATTACACAACTGCTTATTTTGTGGCGACTGCTTATGACCATTTAAAACTTCAATGATTTCTCTTAATTCTGCATCTTCCCGCTGCATCATATATATCCAGTCCTCAGTGGACGGCTTAACCAGCATAATTTTCTCACTGACATCATGGATAACAGAATGATTTCCGCTAGCTTCAACTGGAGCGCGACTCAAAGCGTCGACATGGGACATTTTGCTGCCTTCGCGGTGTACAATTTGGTAATCGTATTGCAATAATTTTAAAAACCATCTTGAAACTACTGGAATTATTGGTTTAGATAACTTCAACGTAGAAATTGCGGAGCAGTCTGTTGCAATCGTAAAAAATTGTCCCAGCAGATACATCCGGAAAGGTTGGCAAGCCTCGATAGGTCTAAGCCGATTTTCATCGTCCCGCTGGAGTAGAATTGCAGCTGCACCAGTGGCACATGCGTCTGTATGCAGTTCATGCTCCTTTGTGACGTCATAAATGTCTAATACAGGCCCTGTCGATAGAATATTAATTAATTTCCTGTATGCCTCGTTGCATTCCTCCGACCAGTCGAACTCAATATTTTTTCTGGTTAAACGATTAAGTGGAGCTGCTATTAATGCATAATTTTCAATAAATCTTCGGAAATATCCGGTAAGGTAAATGAAACGTCTAACATCAGCCACATTTTTTGGCACAGGAAAATTAGTTACTGCCAATGTCTTCACCATACCAGGCCTCAGTCCGTAGTTATTCAATTCATGACCCAAAAATTTAACTTGATCTTTCAAAAACGAACATTTTGATAGACGTAACGTTAAACCATGATTTTTAACAACTTCCAAAAATATCTCCAACTTGGACAATCCTGAGGATAACGTCTTAGATGCGACAATGACCTCATCTACATAGCTCACAACCTTGTCTCTAATGGGCTCCAAAACAATTGACATCATTTTCTGAAACGTACAAGGTGCATTTTTGAGCCCAAATGGCATTCTATTAAATTCGAAATGGCCATGATGTGTAACAAACGTTGCATACTGCTTTGATTCCTCTTTAATAAATATCTGGTAATACCCAGACATTTAATCTAATATAGTAAAATACTTCTTACCAGCTAGAGTCTGCAACACACTTTCAACAGTTGACGCCACGGCTGTTTTTCCGTAATGGAATTAAATTCGCGGTAGTCTACACATAAGCGGTCTTCACCGTTTTGTTTTGGAACGAGTACAATTGGTGACGCGTATACTGAGTTTGACGGACGGATTATTTCCGTTTCTAAAAGTTTATTGATTAATTGTTCGACTGACTTTCGTTTTGGTATGTTATACGGATGTCGTGCTATAGGTTTGTCTGATTTTACTTTTATTTCCATTTCAACAACACTACATTTACCGATATCTTCTAATTTTTCAGTTAAACACGACACATGCTTGTTCAACAATTCTTGTAATGTGCTTCTTTCTTTTTCATCAAGGCTGTCACTAACATTCAATGCATCACCTTTCAACGCTACAACGCGACGGTATCCAATTTCCATTATTACCAGGTTTTTTGATAAAATGTCCACCGATTATCACTTCGTATTGCATGAGTTGATCATCAATTACTAAAAGTTCAGATTCAACACACAGCTCCTCAATTTTCACGTTTATTACAAGTTTTTCGCGACATGCATATACACCACCCGCAAACCCACATAACTTTTCATTACACTTTGTTTTTGGCATATTGATCTTCAATGCGCTATGTTTTGATATTAATTTTAAGTGGAAAACTTCCCGAGTCAATCAATGTCCTATAGTTTTTATTGTCTATCGCAACGTCCTTAAATATTTCACGATTTGTAGCCAATGAACTGTTATTCTCATCAATTAAATTTATAGATCGCGATGGGCACTTATCCATATCATGGTCCCTGGCGTTACACTTTTCACACTTTGATTTCTTTGGCTTACGACAATTTTTAGCAATATGCCCGCGCTCACGGCTCACTGGACCGACATTTACTTTTTCACTGTCATTGCTATGTACTTCATTGACATTCGGGTTGTCATTATTAAAATTTCTACAGATTTTACGATGGTCACCATTTGACGTGTGTTTAACTTTATTTTTATTTTCTCCATAAATCTTGCACAATGCTTTAAGTAAGTCCGTATATGATGTAAAATTCATTGCAGCTAATAGTTGTGTTCATTTACTAAAAATTTGTACGAATTTGTAACAATTGTTACTGGAAAGTGTTCATTAACCCAAAAAATTTGCAACGAGAGAGCGTCGAAAGAGCGTAAAAAATTGAGAGACAGAAAAGTTCTTGCAAGTTTTTACAAGTAAAATTTTTACTTGTAATAATTTTTCAAACAGCTGTTTTATGACTGTGTTTGCAAAACAATTTTCTAAATTAAGTTAAAAATAATAATATTTTGGAAAATTTAAGAAATTGTAAGTAAATGTAAACTTTTAAGACGATAAAAAGTATTAAAAAGATAAAAAATTTATTTTTGTGTAACTAGCAACAACAGAATCAAAATAATTTGTCTAATGAAATTGAACTAAGCAATACAGAATCTGGTGCATCAGTGCCTTTGAAATTTTTTTGTTTTTCTTTAATTTTCACAGACCAGCTATTATTTTTAGTGTTGTAAATATTATGAGTACCTAGCTACTCGGTAATTTACACTAAGACGATATTTACACTCGGCATTTTCTGGTTATCTTTGCAGGAAGGCTTTTTAAGTTTGTTGGTGAGAGGTGTTGAGAAGCATGCGGAGTAAAACAAAAGGCACGAAATGAAAAATCGAGGGGATTTTTGACATTTATCTTTGTTTTTTCGTACTCTCAGCATTAATCATGTATATTAACATCAAAAAGTCTTGAAGAAAAAAGTCTTAATGTAAATGTGCGTGACTTTTCGAAGGGAGATTAAAAGAAAATTGTCGAAGCAAGTAGCCTGCATTGCTTAGGCATAATTTGAATAGGCACTAAGCAGGCAAATAATTCAATTAATTCAGATATATATATTTGCAAATAAATTTGAATTAACACATAATTTATTAGTCATGACAATGGTGAATATAAATGACCATAATCACATCATTTTTAATCAATATAACAATTACAATCATTTTATAATAATATGCATATATGTACATATGTATAATATGTCCAGAAAACATAGGGGTAATTATTGAGTACTCATAATATAATAATATGCATATATGTACATATGTATAATATGTCCAGAAAACATAGGGGTAATTATTGAGTACTCATATATACCTATACATTACAACACTACTTTAACTTGCAAATTTTAGGTAGTAAAGTGTTCATTTACATTTTCACATTTTTGAGAGTAGTTTTGAAAAATTTTTTCTTACTCTCTCGTTACTAATTCTTACTAGTTAAGTAAATGAACACACCTAATGTTTTTCTCAAATTTTCATTACTCACTCCATTCACAATATATCTTATTATACTGCCATCGTCCATACTTCCTCTACGGCCCATTGATAACATACGATAATAATACTCGATAAGTATTTCGTTTTTACTTATACGACAAATCATCATTTCCATGTGAATATCATCTGCATTTGTGACAGAAGGAAAATCCAACAAAAACGCAGAAATGAATTCCGACCAGACATAAAATACTTGCTGACTGTCAACCCAGGTTTTTGCTGCACCTCTCAAATTACTCTCAACTGCGAATAAAACTGCTGAATCATGCCACCCATACGCCCTTTTTAATTGTTCAAGACGCTCTACAAATTTTACTGAAGAAATTTCACTTTTGCATGGATCAAATTCCGGCAATATTTTAATTATTTCCGAAATAAAAAAATTTTCTCCTCTTAGTATCACAGGTCTTGTAGTATTATCTACGTAATTTGTATTTTCATTTCGATATGTCGAGCACACATTTTTTCTATTGCCTACCAAACATGACGAGTTTTGCACATTGACATATGGGGGCACAACATCTGAATTTAACGTATTTTCGGCCTGACTGCATGGTTGTTGGCATCGTGTGCTGCTGTGTTGACATAATTGGGTGCGTAGATGAACAAAAGACACTAGACGATGGCTGACTTAATGTTGTTTTGCCTGTACACGCTCACGCCCGCCTGTCGTTAAGGGCCCGTTAGATGACGCATTACCTATATTTTCACGGTTGCCATCTTCATTTTTTCTACCCCTTTCCATGGAGTCTATCTTTTTGGTTAGAACAGCTATAGCCTCCATCAAACCGCACATGTTTTTCTGCATTTCAGCCATCACTCGACCCTGTTGTGTCTCTTTAGTACACTCTTCAAATCCCAGTAAATTTTTCTCCGAATTAGACGCCATCTCAATATATTCTGGGTTATTTTCATCAAACGTTTGCAATGTGTCTATCAACTCTGCCTTAGAACCCGATGTTTTTAAATTACGTATATGGAGCTTTTTCTTCAACTGCACCACAGTATACTCAGCGTATTCCATTTTTTTCACAATTACCGAGACGCACGCTAAAGGCGGTGTCACATACAACTTCAACGCTTTGCGTGACGTTTCTAACTGGGAAAAATGCGTGAAGTAAAATGTGTATGACACAATAAAAACTTTCACAACCCTCATAGTTTGTTTTATGCACAAAACTCAGAACAATTCGATTACTCTGATGCAACTAACTAATTTTTTATGTAAATTTACCGACACTTTAATAAAAATTTCATTTTACATGCGAGTTTGGTCAAACAAATTAAGAAAAGTATACCAACTGATTGTCAAAGCACGCAAAAAGTTGAGAGTTGCCTAACTTTTCGCTTCGCTTTGCGTTAAAAGTACTTAATGTGGCATGTTTCATATAAGCATGTACATTTCATCTTATATGTCAAAGCGAATCTTCAACCCAACGCGAAGCAAAAGTTTTATCTGACATGGCTTTAATACTTTCTATGACGTTCATTTACTTCTTTCTATACACTTGCGACACACGCCTCTCAAGATTTCTTTATTTAAATACCGCGACACACGCAGACCAAAATATTGTCTTTCAGGAATAAACTCAGTAGTATCCCACTTCAGATATTTTGTCAAGATTTGCAAAATAAATAAACACGTCCGTTCTAGATCGCTTTTATTCAAGTATCTCTTACCATTTTTCATACAACCATAAAGCCAAACAACTGTCTCGTGTTGTCAGACCTTTACCTTACATTACTTATACTATACACTCTAGTTCAAAGATATATGTTATGACAATTGACTATAATCGGTCTATACATTATGTTTCTATTCTATTCTATTATTTTTTTTATTGTATCTTCAAATATGAAGTAACAATAAATAAATCTAAATCTAAAATAAATCTTAAATCTGAAATCTAAAATATAATTATTAGGCCGCCCGACCACTGTCGGACATACACTTAGTGATAGTTAGTTATAAATAATACATAAGTAGTGATAATCAAAAAGGGGGAAAAAAGAAGAAGAAATGCTGCACGCTATGAATATTAACGAATATTGGATATTTGTTTACATAAAATCGAAAAATATGCATTTCCACAGATAAAATAGGTTTTGCCAATTTTAATGGCCATATGTGTACATATGTAATATACCTTATGGCGTTTTCTTTTCTAAGAAAACATGTTACATACATATATTGCACTTTTCAATGAAAATTCGAAATAGAATGGTTTTCCGAAATAGAGAGTTTATTAGAAATTATTGTATCACACCTTATAAACCTAAATTTTTACTTAAAACTAACGCCAAATTTCATTTTTCTTAGTAAAAAGTTAAAACAAATGGGACCCTTTTTCTATTTACATATTTTCGTCTCTATTTACCTTTTAAATATGCAATAAAAATAAATTTTTAAATAAAAATATTATTCTTTTTAATATAAAAACGTACATATTTGTTCACAAAATTACTAAATCCCATAGCCCGAGATTTTATTAAACCAGTCCCGATTAGCATCTCTACTCGTGAAGTAGTTACTTGTCATTTAACTGCCTAATAACTAGAAAATACAAAATAGCTATAAATTTTTATTCCAAGAAAAAAAGTTTAATTATTGTTCTTATTATTATTTTTAGAAAGATAAACGCACGTCCAAGCCAAAGATTTGGTTATATCGTCATAAAGATACCGGTATATCCAAGGGAGAAGCTACAGTTACATATGATGATATAAATGCTGCACAATCTGCTATTGCTTGGTTTGACGGTCGTGATTTTAACGGATGTGTTATAAAGGTATCATTAGCTCAACGTCCTAACAATTGGAGCAAAGTTGGAGGAGGTGGCGGTCGCGGTGGTGGTGGCGGAGGAGGAGGAGGAGGCGGCGGTCGTGGCCGTGGTGGCGGTTCTGGCGGTGACCGTGGCGATCGCCCACGATTTGACCGTGGTGGTGATGGTGGAGATTACGACTCTGGTAGGGGCGATCGAGGGGGTGATGACCGTGGTGGCCGTCCTCGAATGGGAGGAAGTGCTGGCGGAGCACCCGGAGGAAACAATAATGTTGCTCCTAGAGATGGTGATTGGAAATGTAGCAGCTGCAACAACACCAACTTTGCCTGGCGTAATGAGTGCAATCGTTGTAAAACGCCCAAAAGTGGTGACGAGGGTGGCAGTGGTGGCGGAAGAGGAGGCGGTGGCGGAAGTTATGGAGGCGGAGGCGGAAGTTATGGAGGTGGTGACCGCGGTGGTTACAACAGGGACAATCGCGGAGGCGGTGGTGGTGGTTTCGGAGGAGGAAATAGATTCAGCGGTGGTCGAGGTGGTGGTGGTGATCGAGGTGGCGGTGGTGATCGAGGTGGTCGCCGCGATTACGGAGGTGGCAGTAATGGTGGTGGTGGGCCAATGCGTAATAACCAAGGAAACCGTTCGCGACCCTATTAAGTTTACTACTTTTGAGTGATGCACAACCAAATACCAACCATTTTTCAGTCAGATATTCATAGTTTTTAATGAAAAAATGTGCTTCGTAGATCGTCACTTTAGATGTGTCACTTATTAATTAAAATTCATTTTACTTTTAAGACTATCTATAATTTTAAATGACTTAATACTATTGAACATGTGTATTATCAAGTATTTGATGGAAATCGGTCTGAAAACAAAATGATTTAAAACAGAAACTACGTATGTATAATGACTCAATATTTTCGTTTTGTGTGCATTTTCAATTCAGTTTTTGCTTTTAAGTTAGATACATTTCTATATAAAACTTTTTACACTAATAATATTTCCTCTTGATCTGCATTTAAAAATTACAATTTGATTGTCCAATTTGATCGAAATTTCACTCTAGAATAAATTATATTGAATACATATATTGATTTCCATCACATACCTGTATCTTAAATTTGTATTTTATGTACATATATGTTTTATCAATTAAAATTCAATCCAAACCGATCTACATACATATATAATTGGAAGATATTCTATGCAATTCGAATTGAAGTAAAATGTTTTCGAATTTATATTTTAATAACATGTAAATTCAGAAGTATTTTCTTTCTTTCAGTCCTTTAAGTTCTAGCATCTCAATCAATCATTAAATCAGAATTAAAGAAAAACGAAAAAATTTTGTGTTTGCATTAAATAAAATTTCTGTATGTAACTTAGTTGAGTAATAAAAAATTAAAAAAATATAACACTTTTGTGTTTATAATAGTATTTTTCTTCTATAACTGTTTGTTCCATGTCTAGGCTGGCAATCACCCTTCCCTGCAAGAAATGAATGACTGAAACTAACACATACAAAATTTTTTCATTAACATATTTGCACCAATTTTACATTGAATTCAACGGTGCCAGTCAATTGACTAGTCATTTGATCGACATTGATGACAGATTTATTTATAATTATAGTTGCTCTACTCTATCGTATATTTTAGAGGGGAACAGAAAACAAAAGCAACAGAAAAATAATTTATAATAGAAAATTGAATTAAGTGAGAAATTTTTAGATTCTTTAATTGAACTGTAGTGAATTTTAATCAGAAATAATTCATAGTCGGGCTCAAGTTCAGTAATTTCGATTCTTATTGAATGAAATATTTTTTTTTATTAATTAATGTGAGTTTCTAAAGAAGAGAAGAAAATTAAACTTAGACTTTAAGCTGGGGGAAATACCGATACTTTTCTGTGCAGCCACGCACTTCATCAGCACCCTACTCTATCTACTTGGGTAGAGATTCTTATTAACATCAGCTATTTAACTTAAGTTTCCAATGAAACGGAATATGAGAAACGATTGTTGTGTAAACAATTGATTTACCTTTGGTAAACACATTTATAAGTATCACTATTAATTTTCTGTTTTTTCCATTTTTTCATTTTTCTATTTAGGTTAGCACGAAATTATATTACTCTACCTCAGTATGTTTAACTATTCTTACTTATCTTTTCACGATAATCACATTAATTATTTTTACTTATTCGATGTACCATCGGTACATGCATGTAAGTATTTTTGTTTTTACAGTTCAATTAAAAAATCAAAAAATGTCTCACTTAATACATCATGGGCACGTGACAAAAATTTTTATTTAATTTTTTTATTTTTAGTTTTATTTTTTGTTATTCCAGCCTTCTTAATTAATAAAAATATTTCATTCAATAATAATTGAAATTTCAGAACTTGAGCCTAACTATGAACTATTTCTGATTAAAATTCACTACAGTTCAATTAAAGAATCTAAAAATTTCTCACTTAATACATCATGGGCACTTGACAAAATATGTTCACTTGGCAATCACTGTTCACTTGGTTATCACAGTTTCAGAAGGCTGGAATAACTAAAAATAAAACTGTAGAATGCAACAACAAGTAACATAAGGCCACTACACTAATACTTACATGCATGTACCGATGGTAAGTAAAAATAATTAATGTGATGATCATAAAAAGATAAGTAAGAATAGTTAAACATACTGAGGTAGAGCAATATAATTTCGTGCTACCCTAAATAGAAAAATGAAAAAATGGAAAAAACAGAAAATTAATAGTGATACTTATACATGTGTTTACCAAAGGTAAATCAATTGTATTGTTACGTAAAAATATTCCTACAGGGTTAATGCAAAGAACTATCTAGAAGTATTTAACTAAAGCACTGCACGTACACACATATTCACGTGCAAGCACTATAGCAACAACAATTGTGTACAAAGCTACAGATATACACGTATACAAATAAAAGTGCGAGCACTTATGGTAACCACCCTGTACTAAAAATAGCACACTGCACTACCAACATACAAGTCGTTACTTTGAAAATTCAAAGACTAACGGCCAATCGAATCACCTACAAACATCTAGAAACGGCGACATGAATTTTCCCCATTATGCTAAAAGACTGTTTGAACATCTGGCTACCAATAAACAAACACGCCTATACGGCCATATCGTTTCTTCTGTGTTGGTCTTTACTAAGTAAATTCATGCATGTTGCCACACCATCTGCTTGCGAATATTCTAGATCCGGTTTTGGTTGTATAAAAAGAGCTGCCATATGTGAGAAGTCAGTCAGTGCTAATTGGAAATTAGTAGAGTGAACATCGTTGAAAGTAAAAGACCTCGTGCGGTGGATAATAACGTTAAGAAGTAAATAAGAATAGACAAGTTGTAATTGGTTTAGTCAATAATAAAAGGAAGTTCAGCTGCAAATAAGAAAATCGTGTTGTTATTTATTTTTATTTTTGAGCAATCAAAAGAACTCACACGTTTAATAAAATTTAAACGTAACATTTGGTGTCAGAAGTGGGATTGCAAAATTAAAATAAAAATAATTAATTAATCAGAGAATAATGAATTTGTAATACAAGGAAAGAAAATCTACCATGAAGTTCGAAGACCTAAAAGTGGAGCAACTCAAAAAGGAATTGAGTGTGACCTGCCAACAACAGGTAATAAGGCAGAACTTCAAAAGAGGCTAATAGATGAATTCAAGCGTCGTGGCGTTGACATAGGAGCATACGAATTTGAAGAGAAATATGAGATGGAAGAAACATCTGCTCCTTCTACTAGTACTCCAACCAGTACAGACATCAGCGCAATGTTTGCTGCCATTATGAGCAAAATTCAGGATTTGCAAGAAACTTATCGAGTCAAAAATGAGAAAATTAAGGCTTATTTTCGAGAAACTTCTCGAGTAAACAATGAGAAAATGGAGGTAAGCAACGAGAGAGTTCTTGCTGAATTTAAGGCCACAAATGAGAAACTTCAAGAAATTTCTGAGGGCTTATATAGAAGAGTAGATGGCACTAAAGTACAAGTCAGTAAATCAGACCAAAAGATTTCTGACTTGGAGCAGATCAACGATGAAATTTTTGGCAATGAAGAAAAAGTTGACGAAATCATCAGTGGTCAGTGTCAACAAGTTGGAAATGAGCGAAGTTTGTCAGAAGTCTCCTGCGAAGTAAATGAAGCTCGTGACTTGGAAGATAGTCAAGCGGTCAGTGAAACAGTGGAACAAGCTATGTGTGAAATGGTCTCGCTTTCTCAGGATAAAGAAACTGCTACACAGTGGTCCAAGACGCCAATCTAGCTGGAAAAAAGTCAATATTTTTATGTTTCAAAGTTCACATAATTTGTTTGGTAATTGTTAGATAACTATCCACTGTGCATAACTGTATATCAGGTTTTTTTTTAGTTTTTGCTTATTTGCTTTGTTATGATGTTTTGAAAATGAACAATTGCATTGTCACTGTTGTTATAACAGCTCAGTCGATTGACCGCATCACATTTGAACTGATCGTAACATCAAAGAAGAGCAAATTTTGTCTTTATTTTTTTACACTGCATTATGTCAGGTATGTTTAAGCTATATTATAAATAAATGTCGAATTTGAATGTTCTGTGTGTACAATAATAGATAAGAGGAAATATGTGTTTTGTGTGGTAAAAATTTAGCATTTTTTGGTTTTTAGAGTAACTTTTAAATAGGATTCCCGTGGATTCCCGTGAATCCACTGTTGATATGTGTAATGTCCACTTTAGATGGTAAAAAAAATTAGCTGCAATTATTTACCGGTAAACTTTTTATATACATATATAGATAACATACCCATAACACGGAGAGAACTATATAATGTGTGGATTGCCGAAATGGAAAGCAAAGAAAGGGTAGAAGTTGTCATTAGCTATTTTCTTGCTAAAAGTGGGATACAGAAAACTAAAACAGAAGATTATTGCAATAAAGTTAAGTTAGCTGTACGGAGATTAACGTATTCAATTAACGAAAGATGGATAAAAGCAAAAAGATCTAAGAAATATTTTGAAGACTCCAACAAAACTTGGTTGAATGGAGTATTTAATCTTCCTTCTGAAAACGTGATTAAAATTCCAGAGGATTTAGGGATCCAACCGTCAACGTCAAATTTTGGTAGACCTCGATCAGATTTTTAATTTAAATCTGAAAAAGGGAAGCGCTTGGAAGTGTCGACCTTAGTTAGTGGATGTTCACCTGAGAAACTAGTTTTCGTTACTGGCATTAGTCTTTATAAATCTGGCAAGAGGGATGCTGCCGCGATTCTAAAGAACATAAATGAATCTCCAACGAGAGCAACTAAAATTAAAAAAATTGTTAATGCACAATCTAAGGAACCAGTGCCATATACAGATGAGGAAGCATTACGTCTGTTTATCGATGGAAAATATACAAAAGCAAGTTATAATGCGATGCGTACTGGTGCTAAGATCCGTAACGCGGATATATACCCATCGTATCATAGAATTTTGAAAGCTAAAGAAAAGTGCTACCCAAGTAATGGAATAAAGGTATTCGATGTAATAGCAGAAGTGCCTCTGCAGGACTTAGTTGATCACACTTCATGTAGAATTTTACAGTTACAAAAAAAGGTCATAGAGGAATTCAATTATACGGAATTGACTTTGATTTATAAATGGGGATGTGATGGTAGCAGTGGCCATTCAACCTATAAGCAAAACTTTTGTTCAAGCGAATGCCGTAAAACAGATGAATATTTGTTTGCAATTTGCTTGGTACCTTTGCAGCTAAAGTACGATAACCATCATCATCATCCATCATCTACACGTTTTTGCAGGCCGATTAAACTGATTTTTGAAAAGGAAACAAAATCTTTGATTCAAGATGAAACTAATTACATACAAAATCAAATTAATGCAATAGTGTCAACAGTTTCTAACATTGAAGATAAAACAGTTATTTTTAAACATGTGTTTTATTTAACAATGATTGATGGCAAGGTTTTCTCAATTCTTAGCGATTCCTCTACTTAAAGATGTGGTATTTGTGGAGCAACGCCAACCGTTATGAATAAATTGCAGGAAATTAAAGCCTTGAATGTAAGGGCCAATCTTTACGAATATGGGTTATCGACATTGCATGCGTGGATAAGGTGCCTGGAATGTGTATTGCATATATCTTACAAAATTGAAATTAAAAAATGGCAAGCTCGTAGTGAGTCCGATAAAGCTTTACAAAAGAAAAGAAAAGATGAAATAATTAGCGCTCTGAAATCAGAAATGAATTTGCTTATTGATATTCCTAAGCCGGGAGAAGGAAGCACAAATGACGGTAATACCGCTAGAAAATTTTTTCAACAACCTTCCTTAGCTTCTCAAATAACAGGAGTGAATGAAAGTTTAATAAAAAGACTAGGAATAATTTTGAGAACTATGTCATCTGGTTATGCAATTAATGTGGAAGCATTCCGAAAATATGCGATGGATACTGCGGAACTATACGTAGAACTGTATGAATGGTACTATATGCCATCGAGTGTCCACAAAATTTTGATTCACGGCGCAGACATAATTCAAAATGCGGCACTACCGATAGGAATGATGTCGGAGGAAGCACTAGAGTCTCGAAACAAAGATTTTAGATTTATTCGCGAACATCACACTAGAAAAATGTTACGAGAGAAAACAATGGAAGATCTTTTCAATTATTTGCTTCTGTCATTAGATCCATTAATTTCATCTTTTTCAACAAAGCCATTTCTTAGCTCTCGAAATGAAGAACTATTAGGTGATGAAGACATTTCGTTACTTTTTGATCCTTTCATACAGGAAGATGTAGAATAATTTAAATAAATGATTATTATTTTAAGTATATATTAATATTCTTATGTTGTTTTGTATATTAGTGCAATATATCCATTCGAACCTAGTGGAGTACCCAAGGGAGCATATTGGTGGTGGGGTCTCCTTTGTTATGTGTTAAATTTGAATGAAACTTTTTACTGAAAATTTCGTAATTATTACAAAGAATTTGTTATTTTAAAAATTTTCATATATATCTTCAATCTTAAAAAGAGGTGCCCGAAACCATCCTTCGAGTAGTCCTTCAAAATATTGCCGAAATGGGTATTCGGCACCTCTAAATTAATACATTAATATTTAGTACATTTTCATATTCTTAAAAATGTCATAAAAATTGCCACGCCTATTTCACCTACAACGCCCATTTTTGGTACAAATAATGCTTTTAATAACAAATACATAATTCCAAAATTTCATACTTATAGCTGCTTCTGAAGAGAAGTTATGACTTTTTTCCAGCTAGATTGTCGTCTTGGACCACTGTGTGCTACAGTATACAAAGCGCACAGCAAAAAAGAAGAAGACAACTTTTGTAAAGAACCTCAAGCGTGTGGTAAGGCAAAGTCTAGTCGAGGAACAAAGTAGAGTCAGTGCAATAGGCCATAAGTGTGGAAGGAGTGGTCATCTCCAGTGTATGGTAAGGCAAGCTCTAGCCAAGGGACAAGGTAGAGTCAGAGCCAAAGGCCGTAAATGTGGAAGGAGTAGTCATCTCCAGGGTATGGTAAAGCACGTTCTAGTCAAGAGGCAAAGTAGACTCAGATGCCACAAATGTGGCAGAAGTTGTCATCTACAGCGTACGGCATGGCAAGCTGTAGTGGAAATAGCAAGCAGATTCAGTACCAAGGGCTGCAAATGTGAAAGAACTTGTCATCTTCAGCGCAAGGCAAAGCAACCTGTAGTGGAAACAGGAAGCAGAGCCAGTACCAGGGGCCACAAATGTCAACAAAGTAGTCACCTCCGGCGTTTGGCAAAACAATTCCCAGTTGAAAGACGAAGCAGAGCCAGAACTAAAGCCTACAAATATGAAAGAGGTAGTCGTCTACAGCGCAACTACAAGGCGTATAGAAAACGAAGAAAGAAACAGGCAGTGATGATGTGCCTATTCGGGACGAATAGGCTTAAGTGGGCGGCAGTGTTACGTAAAAATATTCCTACAGGGTTAATGCAAAGAACTATCTAGAAGTATTTAACTAAAGCACTAAACGTACACACATATTCACGTGCAAGCACTATAGCAACAACAATTGTGTACAAAGCTACAGATATACACGTATACAAATAAAAGTGCGAGCACTTATGGTAACCACCCTGTACTAAAAATAGCACTGCACTACCAACATACAAGTCGTTACTTTGAAAATTCAAAGACTAACGGCCAATCGAATCACCTACAAACATCTAGAAACGGCGACATGAATTTTCCCCATTATGCTAAAAGACTGTTTGAACATCTGGCTACCAATAAACAAACACGCCTATACGGCCATATCGTTTCTTCTGTGTTGGTCTTTACTAAGTAAATTCATGCATGTTGCCACACCATCTGCTTGCGAATATTCTAGATCCGGTTTTGGTTGTATAAAAAGAGCTGCCATATGTGAGAAGTCAGTCAGTGCTAATTGGAAATTAGTAGAGTGAACATCGTTGAAAGTAAAAGACCTCGTGCGGTGGATAATAACGTTAAGAAGTAAATAAGAATAGACAAGTTGTAATTGGTTTAGTCAATAATAAAAGGAAGTTCAGCTGCAAATAAGAAAATCGTGTTGTTATTTATTTTTATTTTTGAGCAATCAAAAGAACTCACACGTTTAATAAAATTTAAACGTAACATTTGGTGTCAGAAGTGGGATTGCAAAATTAAAATAAAAATAATTAATCAGAGAATAATGAATTTGTAATACAAGGAAAGAAAATCTACCATGAAGTTCGAAGACCTAAAAGTGGAGCAACTCAAAAAGGAATTGAGTGTGACCTGCCAACAACAGGTAATAAGGCAGAACTTCAAAAGAGGCTAATAGATGAATTCAAGCGTCGTGGCGTTGACATAGGAGCATACGAATTTGAAGAGAAATATGAGATGGAAGAAACATCTGCTCCTTCTACTAGTACTCCAACCAGTACAGACATCAGCGCAATGTTTGCTGCCATTATGAGCAAAATTCAGGATTTGCAAGAAACTTATCGAGTCAAAAATGAGAAAATTAAGGCTTATTTTCGAGAAACTTCTCGAGTAAACAATGAGAAAATGGAGGTAAGCAACGAGAGAGTTCTTGCTGAATTTAAGGCCACAAATGAGAAACTTCAAGAAATTTCTGAGGGCTTATATAGAAGAGTAGATGGCACTAAAGTACAAGTCAGTAAATCAGACCAAAAGATTTCTGACTTGGAGCAGATCAACGATGAAATTTTTGGCAATGAAGAAAAAGTTGACGAAATCATCAGTGGTCAGTGTCAACAAGTTGGAAATGAGCGAAGTTTGTCAGAAGTCTCCTGCGAAGTAAATGAAGCTCGTGACTTGGAAGATAGTCAAGCGGTCAGTGAAACAGTGGAACAAGCTATGTGTGAAATGGTCTCGCTTTCTCAGGATAAAGAAACTGCTACACAGTGGTCCAAGACGCCAATCTAGCTGGAAAAAAGTCAATATTTTTATGTTTCAAAGTTCACATAATTTGTTTGGTAATTGTTAGATAACTATCCACTGTGCATAACTGTATATCAGGTTTTTTTTTAGTTTTTGCTTATTTGCTTTGTTATGATGTTTTGAAAATGAACAATTGCATTGTCACTGTTGTTATAACAGCTCAGTCGATTGACCGCATCACATTTGAACTGATCGTAACATCAAAGAAGAGCAAATTTTGTCTTTATTTTTTTACACTGCATTATGTCAGGTATGTTTAAGCTATATTATAAATAAATGTCGAATTTGAATGTTCTGTGTGTACAATAATAGATAAGAGGAAATATGTGTTTTGTGTGGTAAAAATTTAGCATTTTTTGGTTTTTAGAGTAACTTTTAAATAGGATTCCCGTGGATTCCCGTGAATCCACTGTTGATATGTGTAATGTCCACTTTAGATGGTAAAAAAAATTAGCTGCAATTATTTACCGGTAAACTTTTTATATACATATATAGATAACATACCCATAACACGGAGAGAACTATATAATGTGTGGATTGCCGAAATGGAAAGCAAAGAAAGGGTAGAAGTTGTCATTAGCTATTTTCTTGCTAAAAGTGGGATACAGAAAACTAAAACAGAAGATTATTGCAATAAAGTTAAGTTAGCTGTACGGAGATTAACGTATTCAATTAACGAAAGATGGATAAAAGCAAAAAGATCTAAGAAATATTTTGAAGACTCCAACAAAACTTGGTTGAATGGAGTATTTAATCTTCCTTCTGAAAACGTGATTAAAATTCCAGAGGATTTAGGGATCCAACCGTCAACGTCAAATTTTGGTAGACCTCGATCAGATTTTTAATTTAAATCTGAAAAAGGGAAGCGCTTGGAAGTGTCGACCTTAGTTAGTGGATGTTCACCTGAGAAACTAGTTTTCGTTACTGGCATTAGTCTTTATAAATCTGGCAAGAGGGATGCTGCCGCGATTCTAAAGAACATAAATGAATCTCCAACGAGAGCAACTAAAATTAAAAAAATTGTTAATGCACAATCTAAGGAACCAGTGCCATATACAGATGAGGAAGCATTACGTCTGTTTATCGATGGAAAATATACAAAAGCAAGTTATAATGCGATGCGTACTGGTGCTAAGATCCGTAACGCGGATATATACCCATCGTATCATAGAATTTTGAAAGCTAAAGAAAAGTGCTACCCAAGTAATGGAATAAAGGTATTCGATGTAATAGCAGAAGTGCCTCTGCAGGACTTAGTTGATCACACTTCATGTAGAATTTTACAGTTACAAAAAAAGGTCATAGAGGAATTCAATTATACGGAATTGACTTTGATTTATAAATGGGGATGTGATGGTAGCAGTGGCCATTCAACCTATAAGCAAAACTTTTGTTCAAGCGAATGCCGTAAAACAGATGAATATTTGTTTGCAATTTGCTTGGTACCTTTGCAGCTAAAGTACGATAACCATCATCATCATCCATCATCTACACGTTTTTGCAGGCCGATTAAACTGATTTTTGAAAAGGAAACAAAATCTTTGATTCAAGATGAAACTAATTACATACAAAATCAAATTAATGCAATAGTGTCAACAGTTTCTAACATTGAAGATAAAACAGTTATTTTTAAACATGTGTTTTATTTAACAATGATTGATGGCAAGGTTTTCTCAATTCTTAGCGATTCCTCTACTTAAAGATGTGGTATTTGTGGAGCAACGCCAACCGTTATGAATAAATTGCAGGAAATTAAAGCCTTGAATGTAAGGGCCAATCTTTACGAATATGGGTTATCGACATTGCATGCGTGGATAAGGTGCCTGGAATGTGTATTGCATATATCTTACAAAATTGAAATTAAAAAATGGCAAGCTCGTAGTGAGTCCGATAAAGCTTTACAAAAGAAAAGAAAAGATGAAATAATTAGCGCTCTGAAATCAGAAATGAATTTGCTTATTGATATTCCTAAGCCGGGAGAAGGAAGCACAAATGACGGTAATACCGCTAGAAAATTTTTTCAACAACCTTCCTTAGCTTCTCAAATAACAGGAGTGAATGAAAGTTTAATAAAAAGACTAGGAATAATTTTGAGAACTATGTCATCTGGTTATGCAATTAATGTGGAAGCATTCCGAAAATATGCGATGGATACTGCGGAACTATACGTAGAACTGTATGAATGGTACTATATGCCATCGAGTGTCCACAAAATTTTGATTCACGGCGCAGACATAATTCAAAATGCGGCACTACCGATAGGAATGATGTCGGAGGAAGCACTAGAGTCTCGAAACAAAGATTTTAGATTTATTCGCGAACATCACACTAGAAAAATGTTACGAGAGAAAACAATGGAAGATCTTTTCAATTATTTGCTTCTGTCATTAGATCCATTAATTTCATCTTTTTCAACAAAGCCATTTCTTAGCTCTCGAAATGAAGAACTATTAGGTGATGAAGACATTTCGTTACTTTTTGATCCTTTCATACAGGAAGATGTAGAATAATTTAAATAAATGATTATTATTTTAAGTATATATTAATATTCTTATGTTGTTTTGTATATTAGTGCAATATATCCATTCGAACCTAGTGGAGTACCCAAGGGAGCATATTGGTGGTGGGGTCTCCTTTGTTATGTGTTAAATTTGAATGAAACTTTTTACTGAAAATTTCGTAATTATTACAAAGAATTTGTTATTTTAAAAATTTTCATATATATCTTCAATCTTAAAAAGAGGTGCCCGAAACCATCCTTCGAGTAGTCCTTCAAAATATTGCCGAAATGGGTATTCGGCACCTCTAAATTAATACATTAATATTTAGTACATTTTCATATTCTTAAAAATGTCATAAAAATTGCCACGCCTATTTCACCTACAACGCCCATTTTTGGTACAAATAATGCTTTTAATAACAAATACATAATTCCAAAATTTCATACTTATAGCTGCTTCTGAAGAGAAGTTATGACTTTTTTCCAGCTAGATTGTCGTCTTGGACCACTGTGTGCTACAGTATACAAAGCGCACAGCAAAAAAGAAGAAGACAACTTTTGTAAAGAACCTCAAGCGTGTGGTAAGGCAAAGTCTAGTCGAGGAACAAAGTAGAGTCAGTGCAATAGGCCATAAGTGTGGAAGGAGTGGTCATCTCCAGTGTATGGTAAGGCAAGCTCTAGCCAAGGGACAAGGTAGAGTCAGAGCCAAAGGCCGTAAATGTGGAAGGAGTAGTCATCTCCAGGGTATGGTAAAGCACGTTCTAGTCAAGAGGCAAAGTAGACTCAGATGCCACAAATGTGGCAGAAGTTGTCATCTACAGCGTACGGCATGGCAAGCTGTAGTGGAAATAGCAAGCAGATTCAGTACCAAGGGCTGCAAATGTGAAAGAACTTGTCATCTTCAGCGCAAGGCAAAGCAACCTGTAGTGGAAACAGGAAGCAGAGCCAGTACCAGGGGCCACAAATGTCAACAAAGTAGTCACCTCCGGCGTTTGGCAAAACAATTCCCAGTTGAAAGACGAAGCAGAGCCAGAACTAAAGCCTACAAATATGGAAGAGGTAGTCGTCTACAGCGCAACTACAAGGCGTATAGAAAACGAAGAAAGAAACAGGCAGTGATGATGTGCCTATTCGGGACGAATAGGCTTAAGTGGGCGGCAGTGTTACGTAAAAATATTCCTACAGGGTTAATGCAAAGAACTATCTAGAAGTATTTAACTAAAGCACTAAACGTACACACATATTCACGTGCAAGCACTATAGCAACAACAATTGTGTACAAAGCTACAGATATACACGTATACAAATAAAAGTGCGAGCACTTATGGTAACCACCCTGTACTAAAAATAGCACACTGCACTACCAACATACAAGTCGTTACTTTGAAAATTCAAAGACTAACGGCCAATCGAATCACCTACAAACATCTAGAAACGGCGACATGAATTTTCCCCATTATGCTAGAAGACTGTTTGAACATCTGGCTACCAATAAACAAACACGCCTATACGGCCATATCGTTTCTTCTGTGTTGGTCTTTACTAAGTAAATTCATGCATGTTGCCACACCATCTGCTTGCGAATATTCTAGATCCGGTTTTGGTTGTATAAAAAGAGCTGCCATATGTGAGAAGTCAGTCAGTGCTAATTGGAAATTAGTAGAGTGAACATCGTTGAAAGTAAAAGACCTCGTGCGGTGGATAATAACGTTAAGAAGTAAATAAGAATAGACAAGTTGTAATTGGTTTAGTCAATAATAAAAGGAAGTTCAGCTGCAAATAAGAAAATCGTGTTGTTATTTATTTTTATTTTTGAGCAATCAAAAGAACTCACACGTTTAATAAAATTTAAACGTAACAGTATACACAACAATCGTTTCTCATATTCCGTTTCATTGTAAATTTAAGTTAAATAGCTGATGTTAATAAGAATCTCTACCCAAGTAGATAGACTAGGGTGCTGATGAAGTGCGTGGCTGCACAGAAAAGTATCGGTATTTTCCCCAGCTTAAAGTCTAAGTTTAATTTTTCTTCTCTTCTTTAGAAACTCACATTAATTAATAAATAAAAATATTTCATTCAATAAGAATTGAAATTACTGAACTTGAGCCTAACTATGAATTATTTCTGATTAAAATTCACTACAGTTCAATTAAAGAATCTAAAAATTTCTCACTTAATACATCATGGGCACGTGACAAAATATGTTCACTTGGCAATCACTGTTCACTTGGTTATCACAGTTTCAGAAGGCTGGAATAACTAAAAATAAAACTGTAGAATGCAACAACAAGTAACACTACACTAATACTTAATGCATGTACCGATGGTACATCGAATAAGTAAAAATAATTAATGTGATGATCGTAAAAAGATAAGTAAGAATAGTTAAACATACTGAGGTAGAGCAATATAATTTCGTGCTAACCTAAATAGAAAAATGAAAAAATGGAAAAAAACAGAAAATTAATAGTGATACTTATAAATGTGTTTACCAAAGGTAAATCAATTGTATACACAACAATCGTCTCTCATATTCCGTTTCATTGTAAATTTAAGTTAAATAGCTGATGTTAATAAGAATCTCTACCCAAGTAGATAGACTAGGGTGTTGATGAAGTGCGTGGCTGCACAGAAAAGTATCGGTATTTCCCCCAGCTTAAAGTCTAAGTTTAATTTTTCTTCTCTTCCTTAGAAACTCACATTAATTAATAAAAATATTTCATTCAATAAGAATTGAAATTACTGAACTTGAGCATAACTATGAATTATTTCTGATTATGTTTTTTGTTTACAATTCAAATTTCAATTTCAAAATTATGTTTTTTGTTTACAATAATGTTGTGAATACCGCCAATTATTGAAAAACTACGCATCGTCAGCAAGAGAAAGAGTGTCAAAAATTGAGAGAATAACAGTGCGCAATGAAAATAAAATAGAGTTTAATTATATTCCGTTCCGCAATGCGGTTTTTTACTTCAAAATCGTATGGAAAACCTTACCGCAGTAAATAATCGTTACATTGTGTTCAGACTTAGGCATATGTATTCGGTTTAATATTCAGAATATTTTTATATTCACACTGCCTTATTCATAAAAAATATTTCAGGTTTATTAAGCGCTTATTTGACATATTTCTACGGAAAATTTGTCAAATAAACCTAAAATATTTTTTATGAATTAGACCGACAGTCTATAAATTTTAGTTGTCGTTTGTGCCGGGTGGTTTAAAAAATATGTATACACATAGTTGTTGGATGTTTATACTCTGAAGGAAATGTCGATGGTGAAAATCGAGTCGCTTTTGATTCAGTACAGTACTACTCTAGAATTATTCCCCATACAATACTTTGTGCTATAGTAACACTAAAACAATTGACTAGGTAGTGATGAGCGATAACTTGATTTTTTAATAATGTTGCTCCTTGTGAATGTGATTTCTAGATCGCTGTTCTTTTAAACTGTGACATAGGACGCGGAAGTGGTGCGCTCTCGCTTACAAAGTAAGCTACGATGTCAGTACGTGACACTAGCATTGCACTTACATTGACAGCGGAGTTGTAAGCGGGAATGATAATAAATTTACCCTAAAAGTAGACCCCCAGTATTTTAATTTTATATTAGAACAAACTATTTGTTTTAAACAACAACTGAATCCCTCCTTACATCGTAATCGAAGTTATCAGTAACATATGATATATCCACTACCTCCCATCCGCAGTCTGGGTTTAATAAAATTTATTCCAGGGATATTGAACATCTCGTATGTGAAAAAAGAAGAGCTAGAAGGGAATGGCAACAGCACAGATCATCCCAAAATAAACTCAAACTTAAAGAATGTTCTAAACGACTTCAAGAGTTGCTTGCATCTGAAAAAACTGCATCTCTTAAAAATTATTTGGAAGGTCTTGATGTCACACCAACATCTAATTACTCTTTGTGGCGCGCTGCTAGAAAGCTTAAAACTCCTGTTGAGTTTAAGCCACCTCTGCGTACATCTACCGGCGATACGCAAAAATGTAAAATATTTGCTGAGCATTTAAAATCCGTATTTACCCCAAATACATGTACTGGTGTTGCTGATTTGCCGAGTGTAGTTGCTCTACCCCCTAGAGCCTTAAAGTTTAAGATGCGTGATGTACATAAAGTAATTGCTGAACTCAAGCCAAAGAAAGCTCCAGGTATTGATGGAATTAGTAACAAGATGCTGATGAACTTGCCGCATATTGCAATAAGAATCTTGCTGTTTATTTCTAATGCCATATTACGACTGGAGTATTATCCACAACTCTGGAAGCTTGCAAAAATCAAAATGATTCCAAAGCCGGGCAAAGATCTTACTAAAGCTGAGTCATATAGGCCAATAAGTTTGCTGTCAACTATGTCAAAACTCTTCGAAAAGCTGCTCATGACAAAATTGTCCCCAACCTTAACTGATAGTGGGTGCATCCCAGACCATCAATTTGGTTTTAGAAGTCAGCATAGCACCATTGAACAAACTCATAGATTGGTTCAATTTATAAGAAAAACATTTGAGGAAAAGAAGTATTGTTCTGCCCTGTTTATTGACGTTTCTCAGGCATTTGATAAAGTGTGGCACGAAGGTCTAATTCTGAAATTAAAATCATATCTACCAATAAATTTAGTGAATTTATTAGAAAGTTACATTACTACCCGGAAGTTCACGGTTGTGGAAGGAGAATTCATGAGTGTGCCCGAATCTATATCATCCGGTGTGCCACAGGGGAGCATACTGGGGCCAGTTTTGTATTTGATCTATACTTGTGATATGCCTTTGAGCAGCAATATCCATACATCTACGTTTGCCGATGATACAGCCTGCCTTAGTATGCATGAAAACCCTCACGAGGCTTCCCGATATTTACAAGAACATATTACACAATTGGAAATGTGGTTGAACTTATGGAGAATTAAGGTAAATGAACAAAAGTGTGTCCATATAACGTTTACCCTACGAAGAGATACTTGTTCCCCAATTCGAATCAATAATCAAAATATTCCTCAACATTCCCAAGTGAAATACCTTGGTATACACCTTGATCGAAGGCTAACATGGAAACATCATATTGACTTTAAGCTAACACAGATGAAACTTAAGTTATCTCAAATACACTGGTTGATTGGCAGAAATTCAACACTTATCCTGGACTGTAAACTTTTATTATACAAGTCGCTTTTAAAGCCAATATGGTGTTACGGTATCCAGTTATGGGGCACTGCTTCAGCTTCCAATGTAGAGAGAATCCAACGAAGGCAAAACAAAATTTTACGGTTAATAACATCGGCACCATGGTACATCAAAAATTCTAATATACATCGTGATTTAAATATGCCACTAGTGATTGAAGAAATTGCAAAATACGCAGGCAAATATTTAACAAAGCTCGAGTCACATCCTAATCCGCTTGCTCGTAATATTTTGAACTTTACTGGACACATCCGCTTAAAAAAGAGGGACACAAGGGCTCTATTACTCAACACGCCAGATGGGATTTCTTGAAAATACTTTTTTTATACTTTTTTATAAATTTTTTTTTCTTTTTTGGTTATCACTACTTATGTATTATTTATAACTATTAACAAGTTTATGTCCGACAGTGGTCGGTCCTAATAATTATATTTTTAGATTTAAGATTTGAATACTTATTGTTAGTTCATATTTGAAGATACAATAAATAAATACATGTATTAAAAAAAAAAATGATATATCAGATTACACGTACATTACAATCCAAGTACTTATGTTGCTTGCTTGCGATGTCATACTGACGTCAGTGATTATTAATTATCGAAGTACTTCGCTTAATTTACCGCTGGGCCCGTACAAATATTGAGAATTGTCGTATAAGAGGAGAGAGACAATAAAATTGTAAATATGAAAATGCGAGCTGAACATAGTTGCCAGAAAAGACGATTTGACACGATTTGATTTAATTTTTGCTTGACAAAACGTCGGTTTGTTTCTGTTTTGATGTCTGGGATATTTATAATAAAATTGAGTTATTGATTGATTATATATGAATAATGTGTCCTCTTTCCCAATTCGTTATCAGTTTTCCGATATCTTGAATATATCTGGGGATATAGAGGTGAAAATTTGCGTCATTTCCACAATTTTTGAACATTGTAAAGTCTGTTTTACGGCAATCGACAATTTTTTTCATATGTGGCACATTTCTCAAGTAAAAGTATTAACAATTTTATTCAAGTCTGTTATAATGTATACCAATGCATATTGTACTCAAAGAATAAATCAAAGCAAAGTACAAACATTTAACGATTGTAAATGAAATTAATTGATATTTATTTTTTATTAATAAAATTTCTTTTATTAAATATAATCACTGTCTTTTATTTCTTCCTTTGTTTTACATCTAAAAGTCATGTCATATAAATAAAACTGATATTTTCACTATTTATATCTACTTAAATATATAAAGTAATTTAAACCACTTGAGCAAGCAGTGAAAAACATTGTTTTTATGAATGTGGAATGCGTTGCCAAAGATTTTCGTAATTTTTTCTTTAAGCCCTAATAACTTTTCATGTTGGTTGTAAAAAGTTTATCAACTTTAAGTTTGAATAAAAAACATATGTATCTATTAGTTTTATTAATAAACAAACAATTCTATAGTGTATTTTTATATAACTAATGAACTAAACATTCTTCATCGATTTTCTCGAAAACACATTTTTGTCCAATACATCAAAACAGAAACAAACCGACGAAAAGCTAAAGGTATAAAAAAAATTAATGTGGTAGCTTTATTTATTGTAAAGTAAGCATACAAGAACAATCACAGTTTGTATGAAAGAACTATATTTCCAAAACCTGTTACTTGATAAATTCAGTCATACCAACCATACTACGTAGTTCTTGTAGGAACATGGAGACATACCAACCAGACATTTACTGGTACATTTCTATAAATAAGTACATACGAATTTACTTACAGAGGCGGACAAAAATATTGACACAGAATACAACTTTGTTTTTAATCTTATATATTTTTTAAAATTAAATTAAATTTAAATTTATTAAAAAAAAACGAATGTATGGTATCACCATACTCTGTAATGCGAAAGCGTCTGTCAAAATCGTGCGATAAGCCCAAATATCTTGCGATAGCTAAATACCAAACGCAAAGTGAGAAAAACATGTAAGTACGTTGAAAAAATATTTTGATTTTATAAGAAAAATAGAAAAATTATGTATATTATTTTATTTTTATTTTAACCTCTTATAAAACAAATATTTTTAATGAATAAGGTATGTAGTTAATATTTAAATCGTAATTTTTAGGAAAAAAGACAAAAACTTGCAAACAAAACAACGGCAGTTTGAAACTTTAGTGGATTTCATGGTGCAACATAGCGACTTGGCCAAGCGACAGTTGGACAAAATTGACACGACCTAAATTCTAATGGACCTCCTGTAAGGTATATATGTAGCTGGGTGGGAAAAATTTTTATAATGGTTGGAAAAAGTAATGTGAAAATGCGTAAAAATAAATTAAACAGTTCCAGCACAGGTGGTGATCCCTCTCACTTTTGTCCGCTTTCCCCTATGGAAGACCAACTTGTGAATCTGGTGTTGAATAGCGTTTAGAACATACAGAAACGCTTCCTTACTCAAGCACAAATTTTGTACGAAGCTAGAATAAAAAGAAATCTGTAAGTATTTAACAACATATTCCGTTACAGATTTTTCTTATCAGACCTATCTCTTAAGGCTCGTTTTTCAACTAGTTCTACATGGTCGTTTTCTTCTTAACAACATAACCCTACAGAATCCATCACTTTATTTTGAATTAAAAACTGTTGCACTTCACTTTTTCTTAAATATTGTTTTTTTAAATGTCGTTTTCTTACATATTTTGACATTTCAGTACTGCCAACCTTTGCCATATTTTCTATTGCAACGTCCGTGTTGCCACTTTTTCAAACAATTTTTCGAAAGTAATAGAGAGTACCCAATTGGTATCTCATCGCATTTATCTTTCGCATCGTAATTGCTTTCGCATCGCAATAGAGAGTAACCCCCCAGGACATTCTTAAGCTGGGGTTTACTAGTGATATTGTGCCCAATTTATCCCAAAGATGCTCAATGGGATTCATATCAGGCGATTGCGGTGGAGTTGGTAGAATGTGGGGAACATGATAAATAACCCACATTCGAACATCATGGGCAGTGTGTTTGGGGTCGTTGTCCTGTTGAAAATATAAGTTTTCCCCAAGACCTAGTTTCTCGACGCCTTGTGCCAAATTTTCTTTTAAAATATTTAAGTAAATTGTCTTATCCATTGTTCCGTCGATGAAAACTATGTTTCCTACACCTGCTGCGGCCATACATCCCCATACCATAACCCCTCCACCCCCATGCTTAACAGTGCTCACAACGTTACTTTTTTCCAATTCGGTATTTTGCTTAATTCAAACACGTATCCTTCCATCCGATTGGAAAATATTAAATTTACTTTCGTCTGAAAAAAGCACTTTATTCCAGAAGCCTTTAGTTCTATTTTCATCCTCCTTAGCAAAGTTTAAGTGTTTGTTTTTATTTATTTTACTTCCAACTGGTTTTTTTCTGGCAACTCGAGAGTTTTAACCAGCACGGTGCAAGGTTCTGCGCAGTTTTTGAATGAATTTCCTTACCTGTTTCATTTAAAAACTCTGCAGTTAATTCAGTGGACGTCAGTTTAGGATTTTTTACTTTCCGTACAATATGCATTTCTTCTCTGGCATTCAGCTTCCGCGGTCGGCCAGTACGATGAATATCTTTAAAATTTAAGGACGCTTTAAGCCTTTTAATAATGCTGGCTACAGTAAGTCGGCTCCTTTTTACTATTTCACAATTTCTGCATATGACTTTTTGCCTATGTAGCTCAAAAATAATTTTTCTTTCGGGTTCAGTAGTTTCCTTCTGTTTTCTGGCCATGGTAGAAAACTAACTACTTGAGAAACAATATAGAATCTTAAACTTGACAATAAATATTTTATAACGGCATTTATCCACATTGCAATATGGAAAGTATTGACATATTAAAAAAAATTGAGATTGATAATTTTTTTTATGCATGTTTTTTTTATTTATTGTATCTTCATATATGAACTAACAATAAGTATTCAAATCTTAAATCTAACATATAATTAATAGGCCCGACCAATGCCAGACATAACTAAGTGATAGTTGTAAATAATACATAAGTGGTGATAAGCAAAGAAAAATTTTTTCAAGCAGCTTCATTCGAAGTGTTTACTATTAGAGCCCTTGTATCTCTCTTTTTTAAGCGGATGTGTCCAGTAAAGTTCAAAATGTTACGAGCAAGCGGATTAGGATGTGACACGAGTTTAGTTAGATATTTGCCTGCGTATTTTGCAATTTCTTTAGTCACTAGTGGCATATTTAAATCACGATGTATATTTGAATTCTTAATGTACCATGGAGCAGATGTTATTAACCTTAAAATTTTGTTTTGTCTTCGTTGGATTATCTCTACATTGGAAGCAGAAGCAGTGCCCCATAACTGGATACCGTAACACCATATTGGCTTTAAAAGCGACTTGTATATTAAAAGCTTGCAGTCTAGGCTGAGTGTTGAATTTCTGCCAATCAGCCAATGTACCTGAGTTAATTTTAGTTTCATTTGAGTTAACTTATAGTCAATGTGATGTTTCCATGTAAGCCGTCGATCGAGGTGTATACCAAGATATTTCACATGTGAATGTTGAGGAACAACTTGATTATTAATCCGAATGGGGGAACAAGTATCTCTTCGTAAGGTAAATGTTATATGGACACACTTTTGTTCATTTACCTTAATTCTCCATAAGTTTAACCATAGTTCCATCTGGCTAATGTGTTCCTGGAGTTTTCGGGATGCCTCATCAGGGTTTTCGTGCATACTAAGGCAGGCGGTATCGTCGGCAAATGTAGAAGTGTGGATACTACTGCTCACAGGCATATCACAAGTATAAATCAAATATAAAAATGGCCCCACTATACTCCCCTGTGGCACACCGGATGAGATAGTTTCAGGCATACTCATAAAGTGTCCTTCCACAACTGTAAATTTTCGTGCAACAATGTAACTTTCCAAAAGATTTAGAATGTTTATTGGTAAGTATGTCTTCAATTTCAAAATCAGGCATTCATGCCACACTTTATCAAATGCCTGAGAAACATCAATAAACACGGCAGAACAATACTTCTTTTCCTCAAATGTTTTTCGGATAAATTGAACCAATCTATGCGTTTGCTCAATGGTGCTATGCTGGCTTCTAAGACCAAATTGATGGTCCGTGATGCACCCATTATCAGTTAAAATTGCAGACAATTTTGTCATGAGTAGCTTTTCAAAAAGCTTTGACATTGTTGACAGTAAACTTATTGGCCTATATGACTCAGCCTTGGAAAGATCTTTACCTGGCTTTGGAATCATTTTAACCTTGGCAAGCTTCCAGCAGTCTGGATAAAACTCCAGTCGTAAAATGGCATTAAAAATGAATAACAGGATTCTGATTGCAGTACGAGGTAACTTAATCAGCATCTGGTTACTAATTCCATCCATACCGGGAGCTTTTTTCGGGTTGAGTTCGGCAATTAGTTTTTGTACATCACACATCGTAAATTTTAAGGGTCGAGGGGGTAGAGCAACTACACTCGGCAAATCAGCAACACCGGTACATGTATTTGTTGTAAATACGGATTTTAAATGCTCAGCAAATATGTTACCTTTTTCAGTATCGCTTCTTGCCCAACCTCCGGTAGATGTGCGCAGAGGTGGCTTAAACTCAACGGGTGTTTTAAGCTTTTTAGCAGCGCGCCAAAAAGGAAAATTAGATGCTGGTGTGACATCAAGGCCTTCGAGATAATTTTTGAAAGATGCATTTTTTTCATATGCAAGCAACTCTTGGAGTCGTTTAGTGCACTCTTTAAATCTGATTTTGTGTTGAGGTGATCTGTGCTGTTGCCATTCCCTTCTAGCTCTTCTTTTTTCACGTATGAGATGTTCAACGTCTGTAGAATAAATTTTATTGAACCCAGTATGCGGATGGGAGGTAGTGGCATGTTCAGAAGCTTGTTTAATATTCTCGTTAAGATTTGCAATGTTCGATTCAATATCATTGGGTGTTCTTAGCGTAATATTTTCAGTGCAATGACTACTAAGATATTTTTTGAATCCCAGCCAATTAACACGCTTTATCATCTTGACATATGGGTGAGGTAAAGCGCTTCTCAGTGGACTACAGATTGTAACGATCGTGGGAGAGTGATCAGACGACAGACCTAGGGAAGCTTCAACGTGAATTAATTCCCTAGAAATACTTTTTATGACGCCGAAATCTATAACATCCGGAATTTTTCGTACGTCAGTAGGCCAGTAAGTAGGCTCCCCACTTGAAATAACATCCAAACCCATTTTTGAAATTGAGTTGAACAACGCCCTACCTCTAGGCGTAATAAGACGCGAACCCCAGAACGTATGCTTAGCATTGTAGTCGCCAGCTGCTACGAAACAAGGTCCAAGAGATTTGTAGAACTTCTCGTATTCGTCCTCAGTGATTGAAAATCTGGGAGGGGAGTAAATTGAAGATATCACGAAATTTGTACAAAAATTTTCAATGCAGATATTTGTTGCTTGTAGATGTTCTTCACAAATGTTTTCAAGAATATAGTGCTTGAGTCTTGACTTTATTAGAATTGCTGATCCACCGCATGCTCTCCCTCTAGGGTCCTTTGTATCATGCATAGTGTAGCCATTTATTTTGAAAAAGCTTCTCGAAGTCAAATGTGTCTCAGAGACCAACATTATATCAATATTTTTTCCGTAAAGAAGTGCTCAAGTTCATTTTTATATTGGCGTATGCCGTTTGCGTTCCAGAAACATATTTTTAACGTGTTCATGGCTTGTTAATTAATGCTTGAAGCAGAGTATTCTGCATTCTCAGCATTTCTTGCATCATGGTAGTCATATTTGTTGTAAAGTTGTTTATAGTTTGCACCAAATTGTCAATAGTATCTTCAAGGCGACTAAAGTTAAAGCTTGAATTTGCATTCGTTGAATTATTTGGCGGTGAAACATTTGGTGTGGGAATAGAACTAGCCTTAGCAGCATCGGCATACGATACACGTGAAGTAACTGGTTGGCTCACTGGAGCAAAAGTGGCGTAGTACGCGTTTAATGGTTGAGGTGGAGCTAATTTAGGTTTTTGCACCATAGCCTGCTTGACGAAAGAGTACACAAGACATCCTCTGTAGTTAGCGGTGTGATTACCTCCACAATTACTGCATTTTTTTCCGCTTGATCTTTTGGTTTGGTACAACTTGCAGTACCGTGCAATTCACTGCAGATAACACACACTGTAGGTAAATTGCAGTAAGCTTTTGTATGGCCATATTCTTGGCAATTATGACACTGCACGGGACCTGCACGCTTATGTGGCTCTTCAACTGTGATTTTTCTGTATAAAAGGTATTTAAGGCTATAAATAGGATGAGTCTCGTTTTTTTTCAACTGTATATCATTTGGCTCCAGTTCAACACGAAATAGGGGTTGGGGTACTTTTTCTTTGTTAAATATGTTTGATACATTCTTTACCTTAAATCCCTGGAGGACAAGTGCATCTTTTATTTCTTCAGGGACAACATAAGAATCTATGCCCTTCAATACGATCTGCAGGCCTTTAGCGCTCTTAAGCTGGTATGTGTAGAAGCTTGTTTTATTTGTTTCAAATTCAGAAACCATTTTTCGGAAATCCTTTTCGTCATAAATTTGAATTTTCGTTTCATCGATGTTGCCACGTTTTATTGGGACAATGTGGAATTTATTTTCACCAATGACCGAAATTATTTTTTTAATAAGGGCATTTGAATTTTTCTCTCTCAAGTAGATTGGTGGCGGCTTTGATGTTTTATTCGAGGATACATCGGGTTTGTCGTTCTCATCTTGCAAAATTTTAAAACGGTTTTGGCGATTAGTTGAGGATGCGCTGTTATCTCTAGACATCTTTGGAGCGGATGAAAGAAGAATTTTGTTAAGTGACGAATACGAAGGGGATGATATTACTGACTTATATGAGGAAGTACTAGGCAATTGTAATGTTAATGAATCACTACTATTTGTCATTGGACAAAGGGAAGTTGATCGCTGGCGAAAAATTGGCTTTGCCGTTAAAAAAAACACTTTCATTAGATTTATTATTTTTATTTTTTTCATTAAGAGCTTCAGAACTCACAGTAAAATAGGCGTTTCTGCCGTTAGAACTCACTTCATAATTTTTTGTATTTGAGGCACTCATATAGAGTATTCCGCAAGGGCACTGTTTATATTTTTTTTGTTTGCGTTTTTTTTGTATTTGTTATTTCCACTATGTAAAAAATATTATCAAAGCAATAAAGCTTATTTATTAAAGTCAGTATATACCTATTACGAATAATATGTACTACGAATAATTTTTTGTATAATTTTTTGTTTGTTTGGTATATAAGAAAAAATTCCGCTAGTCGACTGTTCGCTATGAAGGTACCACGAGAACTTGAGATTGATAATTTAAACACCAAAATATGCAACTGTGTTAATACCTTTGTCCACTTAAAATCGTACTTCAAATTCAATATTTCTTTCTTTCTTTTAATGTGGCATAGCTATTGTCTGTTTCGCTATATATTTAAATACTTAACAAAGAAACAAATAATTTTGTAGAATACAACAGTGAGCTATGTCTTTTAATTTAAAATATATAAAAGACTAGCTGACCCCGGTTAGCGTTGTTGGCCCTAAGCAAACATTAGTGTTGTATATGGCATTGGTGGTGCAATATGAAAATTTGATTTTGCCCACGAAAAAACTAAATATTGCGCCGTCTGTTCGACGAACTTCAAACTACACAGAAACACTCCTCACGCCCCATAGAGCATGTATATAAAGTTTGGTCAAAATACGGTGCAAAATTACAAAAAAACTAAATATTGCGCCATCTGTCGGATGACCTTCAAACTACACAGAAACACTCCTCACGCCCTATAGAGCATGTATATAAGGTTTGGTCAAAATCGGTTCGGTAGTTCTTGAGTTACGGTGCAAAAACACAAAGAAACTAAATATTGCGCCATCTGTCGGACGAATTACAAACTACACAGAAACACTACTCACGGCCCATAGTGAATATATATAAAACACGCGCCGGTCTTTTACAAATATATTGTGGGGTGGAAGGCGAAAATCTGTTGGGGCATTGAAGAGTTCACCCCTAACAAATAAATGTGTTTTTGATTTTTATATACATATACATATTAAGATTAAAAACCAATTCGACCGCTGTGTGAATATTTTTGTCCGGCTCTGCAATTAATGCGTTTGCGTACTCAAAAGTTTTTACAAATTTTTACTGGACCTTACTGCATTTTACTAAATTGCGTTCGCGTACCCAAAATGCAGTAAATGAGAACACAATTCGAGAGAGTTAGGTGAAAGTTCTCGACTGAATGTTTTGCAAATTTTTGCTGCAGAAATTTGTCGTAGTAAAGTTTAGTAACATCAAAACATATGATTCAAAATGTAAACAAATGAAAAGTGGAAATTTTGAGAAAAGGTTAAACGAAAATTGTGAAAATCATTTAAAAATAATTACTTTACAAAGCATAACAATAATAAATGTTAATATACATATTTTTCTGTTTATTTTATTAATACTTTTGTTTTGCAAATTATTCAAATTACTCAGAGTTGTAAAACTGTAAAGTATCTGGTTACTTAAGCTGGATTCACCCATTGTTTCCGAACAAAATTTTAGTCCGGAAAATTTTTTTTTATATGGAGTTTGACGCTTCTATTTTTGAGAGAGAGAGAGAGAGAAAAATTTGTTAGGAACATTTTCTGCTTGAATTGGTTTAATTTTAATTTTTGTCCGGACAAAATCGAACTAAGATGCCAACTATTTTAATTTTTCAGCCAAAGTTGAACGGAGCTGCCACATCATGTTATATGAATAATGAAAACACAGAGTATACTTGTATTTATTAGAATTGAAATAAAGGGAAATTAAAAAAACATATACATATGTATGGAGATGAACGAAACAATTGCATTAAACAATTAAAAAGATGTGTGTGAAACAGAAAATTGCGAAATTTGGCGGCTGTGCTGCCACTTGTAAAATTAATACGCATCGTTTACACACGTGTTTAATATGGTAGCTTTGATTTTCCAGACAAAATGTTCGAAATGGATGAATCGTCTTGCAAAAAAAACTCAGTAAAAAATTTTTCTCCAGACAAACATTTTGTTCCGAAACAGGCTGAATTCACCTTTAGTATTGCACTTGCTATTAAGGTAATCAGTAACATTAACAAATAGCCGTATAATTTTTATCTAGGCGCACGGTAGTGCGCCAGGCCAATGCACGCATTGTTTATTTACAGGAAGCCATTCGAGCTGTTTTTATCCCCCTCATTACTTTGTTCCCCGCAATCGTAAAATTATAAAATTTTAACCATAATTAGAATAAATTCATGTAACCTAATAAGCGAAAGTTTTACAATGAAAGGTTCTGGAGATATGGAGGTGCAAAAAGTGCATATTGTTACGTAAAAAGATTCCTACAGGGTTAATGCAAAGAACTATCTAGAAGTATTTAACTAAAGCAACAAACGTACACACATATTCGAGTGCAAACACTGTAGCAAATAACTAAATAAGCATGCGTAACACGTAAACAAGCAAAAGCAACAACAAAAAGCGTCTGCTTATTAAGAATATTCGCATATTTACACACACACATACATACATGCTAATTCAAACTAAAGGCAAAAGGTAAACAACCACCACGCATTGCTTAGTTAATGATGTACACACGTATGCATATACACATGTATGTACATAGTTACCACATGAACTTAATTGGGCACTTAGTAAACAACATTTAAGATGATAATGATCGTCTGGACTATGCTTGAAACTTCTAGTGGTATTGGTGTGCAGTATAAAAAGCGTAACGCAACCAATGGCAAGTCAGTCGTGAATAAGTCAGTTGTGAAGTTCAGTTGTGTTGTGAACGAACAAGTCAGTCAGTGCTAATTGGAAATTAGTAGAGCGAACATCGTTGAAAGTAAAATACCTCGTGCGGTGGATAATAACGTTAAGAAGTAAATAAGAAAAGACAAGTTGTAATTGGTTTGGTCAAGAATAAAAGGAAGTTCAGTTGCAAATAAGAAAATCGTGTTGTTATTTATTTTTATTTTTGAGCAATCAAAAGAACTCACACGTTTAATAAAATCTAAACGTAACATTTGGTGTCAGAAGTTGGATTGCAAAATTAAAATAAAAATAATTAATTAATCAGAGAATAATGAATTTGTAATACAAGGAAAGAAAATCTACAATGAAGTTCGAAGACCTAAAAGTGGAGCAACTCAAAAAGGAATTGAGTAAGTGTGACCTGCCGACAACAGGTAATAAGGCAGAACTTCAAAAGAGGCTGATAGATGAATTCAAGCGTCGTGGCGTTGACATAGGAGAGTACGAATTTGAAGAGAAATATGAGATGGAAGAAACATCTGCTCCTTCTACTAGTACTCCAACCAGTACAGATATCAGCGCAATGTTTGCTGCCATGATGAGCAAAATTCAGGAGTCTTCTAGAGCCATGAAGGCTGATTTTCAAGAAGTTTCTCGAGTAAGCAATGAGAAAATGGATGACAGATTTCAGGAGCTTTCTAGAGCTAATGCCGAATTCAAAGCTGAAATGAAGGCCACGAACGAGAAACTTCTAGATCAAATGGATGCGAGACTTCAAGAAATGTCTAAGGGCTTATATAGAAGAGTAGATGGTATTAAAGTACAAGTCAGTAAATCAGACGAAAAGATTTCTGACTTGGAGCAGATCAACGATGAAATTTCTGGCAATGAAGAAAATGTTGACGAAATCAACAGTGGTCAGTGTCAACAAGTTGGAAATGAGTGAAGTTTGTCAGAAGTCAACAGCGAAGTGAATGAAGCTCGTGACCTAGAAGATAGTCAAGCGGTCAGTGAAACAGTAGAACAGGCAATGGGTGATATAGTCTCGCTTGCTCAGGGTAACGAAATTGCTACAGTAAACAAAGCGCGCAGCATAAAAGCAGCAAGGAAGAAGAAGACAACTTTTGTAAAGAACCTCAAGCGTGTGGTAAGGCAAAGTCTAGTCGAGAAACAAAGTAGAGTCAGTGCAATAGGCCATAAGTGTGGAAGGAGTGGTCATCTCCAGTGTATGGTAAGGCAAGCTCTAGCCAAGGGACACGGTAGAGTCAGAGCCAAAGGCCATAAATGTGGAAGGAGTAGTCATCTCCAGGGTATGGTAAAGCACGCTCTAGTCAAGAGGCAAAGTAGACTCAGAGCCAGATGCCACAAATGTGGCAGAAGTTGTCATCTACAGCGTACGGCATGGCAAGCTGTAGTGGAAATACCAAGCAGATTCAGTATCGTGAGCTGCAAATGTGAAAGAACTTGTCATCTTCAGCGCAAGGCAAAGCAAGCTGTAGTGGAAACAGGAAGCAGAGTCAGTAACAGGGGCCACAAATGTCAACAAAGTAGTCACCTCCGGCGTATGGCAAAACAATGCCCAGTTGAAAGACGAAGCAGAGCCAGAGCTAAAGCCTACAAATATGGAAGAGGTAGTCGTCTACAGCGCAACTACAAGGCGTATAGAAAACGAAGAAAGAAACAGGCAGTGATGATGTGCCTATTCGGGACGAATAGGCTTAAGTGGGCGGCAGTGTTACGTAAAAAGATTCCTACAGGGTTAATGCAAAGAACTATCTAGAAGTATTTAACTAAAGAAACAAACGTACACACATATTCGAGTGCAAACACTGTAGCAAATAACTAAATAAGCATGCGTAACACGTAAACAAGCAAAAGCAACAACAAAAAGCGTCTGCTTATTAAGAATGTTCGCATATTTACACACACATACATACATGCTAATTCAAACTAAAGGCAAAAGGTAAACAACCACCACGCATTGCTTAGTTAATGATGTACACACGTATGCATATACACATGTATGTACATAGTTACCACATGAACTTAATTGGGCACTTAGTAAACAACATTTAAGATGATAATGATCGTCTGGACTATGCTTGAAACTTCTAGTGGTATTGGTGTGCAGTATAAAAAGCGTAACGCAACCAATGGCAAGTCAGTCGTGAATAAGTCAGTTGTGAAGTTCAGTTGTGTTGTGAACGAACAAGTCAGTCAATGCTAATTGGAAATTAGTAGAGCGAACATCGTTGAAAGTAAAATACCTCGTGCGGTGGATAATAACGTTAAGAAATAAATAAGAAAAGACAAGTTGTAATTGGTTTGGTCAAGAATAAAAGGAAGTTCAGTTGCAAATAAGAAAATCGTGTTGTTATTTATTTTTATTTTTGAGCAATCAAAAGAACTCACTCGTTTAATAAAATTTAAACGTAACAATGTTTTAACACATACTAACTGACCTACTGACCCACTCATCAATGTAATGAAGCACTTCCGCTATAGCTAGAGATCTGAAATTTGGTACACAAGTAGATCTAGGTGAGCGATGAACTGAAAAAATCTTCAAACTCTAAAATTTTAGCCGGGGGGCGGGGCTACACCCAAAAAAATTAAACTTTGTGCTTGTGAGCTGAAAACGAGTTAAACGAGTAGTTATAGATTAGAAAATTACTAGAAAAATCTGAGAACTCAAAAATTTTACCAAGGTGGGCGGGGCTGCGCCCATAAGGCTCAGAATTTAAAATACAAATCTAAGGCCTTTAACTATAGCGATTTTATTGAAATTTGGCATACATGTTGCAAAAATGCATGGCTATAAATTTACGTTGAAAAAGTAGGCGTTAACACGCCCATACATTGTAAGCCTATTATTTCATATACATTTGAGTATAATACATACTTATAAATTTATTACCATCCGTTTCCAACGAAACTTGACAAGAAAGATAACTACTGGCCAAAGAAAATCTTGAGATTGAAAAAGTAGGCGGTATCACGCCCATACGAAAAAGGAATTAAAATTTCCGCTATTAAGCTGAAATTTGATAAAGAAGTAGGTCTAGAATAGGAACTAGCTAAAAAACCAGAAAACCTCAAAATTATAGCCAGGGGGCGTAGCTACGTCCACAAAGCGCAGAATAAAATAACAAATCCAATGTGTTTAACTCAAGTGATTTTATTGTAATTTGGGTTACATGTTGCAATAATACAAGGTTATAAATGTTCTTTAAACAAAATGTGCGTTAAAACATCCACAAAATTTGCCCTCCTATTTCATGTATGTACTTCGGATCAGCAAATTTAAATATACTATTTTTTTATTTATTATTAAACGTTTCCAGCGAAACTCAGCAGGAAAGATAAGCACTCGCCAAAAAAAATCTTGAGTTTGAAAAAGTGGGCTTGATCACGCAAATAAGAATAAAAAATTTAAACCTTCGCTAATGAGGTGAAATTTGATAGACAAGTAGGTCTAAGCTAGAAACTAAGTAAAAAAATCTTAAAGCCAAGAAAATATAGCGATAGGGGCGGGTCTACTCTCATTAAGTTTAGAACTAAAATATGAAATTTAAATCGTTGGCGTAAGCCGTTTTATTGAAATTTGGCATACATGTTTCAATAATGAAAGGCTAAAATTTTTTTTTTAAAACAGTGGGCATTAACATGACAATAAAATTTAGGTCTCTTCTTTCGTGTACCCTCGGATCAGCAGATTTATACTACATATGTAGATATTATTGTCCGTTTCCATCGAAACTTGACGCGTATGATTGGCACTGACTAAAAATTTTTTCTTTTAAAAAAGTGGGCAGGAATATGCCATTAAAATAAAACAATTAAATTTGCGCTAGAGACCTGAAATTTGATACGCCAGTATTTCAAGATGAGAAACCAGCTAGAAAAATCTAAAAAGCCAAATATTTAAACCAGGAGTGGAAGGGCCAAGCTAATATTGTACTGAAGCTTTTAACTGAAACTTTAACTTAAAACTATCATCTTAAAAAGAGGACGATAATAACTGAGCGCTGTTCATAACAAAATCTTGAGTTTAAGAAAGTGACGGAGAGTGGGGGTAACAGCCATAATATTTAAAGCTAGAATTTGAATTAGAGAGTATAAATCGATTCCCCTCAAGTTAAGGGGTGAGTTGCGTACAGGATAAATCCGAAAGCACTGGTTGTTACATTAGGGATGTGGGGCCATGTTAATAAAAACTTAGCGCAATGTTATACGGCAGAGAACTTATATTTGTAAAAAATTTACTAAGGTAAGTTACCAACTAGAAAAATTTAAAACACAAGCTACTTCGTCTAAGCAGACTTTAGAAAAATAGGCGGGGTCACTTCCATTAAAATGTACACTATATTTTACATATTTCTACTCTGATGATTCTTAAAAAATTAAGTACATCAGTCGGTCCTTGTAATGACACAATGGTGCACATATCACACTCTAACCCATTATTGTATGTAGGCCTGCCCTTTTAAATTGACGCAGTCATTATGAATAGAACTATAACCGACTAGAAATTTAAAGTTTAATAAGCTTTATTAAGAAAACCTTTCAAAAAGTAGTCAGATCCTCACAAAAACATAATTGTGAAAAAAGGCCAAGCTCCTTTCCATTAAAAGTAGTTAGAAATTTTTTTTTACCAAGTTCTTGTTTGGCACAATACCTATCACTGTAATAGACTATAAGTTATATAAATTTTTAACCGTAAGGGCGAATTTTTGAGTTGAAGATTAGAGATTAAATTAACTTTAATCTTCATTTGCAATTTTTGGGTAATCGATTATATTGGTTTACTTGCTAGTTTAAGCGACCAATCGTGGTGGTTTAAGCTTACTTTAGTATTGACAACAAGCACTTGTGAAACATATAACTTTTTGTAAAAATTATATTGTAAATAATTTAATCTCCGTGAAGTTAACAAACTAAAGATATCAAACTAAATTAATTTCACTCATATTAAAGAGAACCAGACCCATATTCTCTCTTTTGCAGACTGTGCAGTTGAGAAAATGAGTTTTTTTTTCTTGATTTGAGCACTAAATTATAGTAATGCCAAGTCAAATAATCTTAAATTATTAAATTTATATGGCAATATCTGTAGAAAAATGCTCATTTATGATGAATACATGCTTTTCTTCTTTTTTCGTATATGGGAGAGGAGTTTAAAGTTAACAAACTAATTTGGCAAACTTAAATTAGTACTGGCAATTATAATTTAAATATATCCAATAATTTATTAAATATAACAAAAAACAACGTTTTTTAGCATCAAATATATTTATTTTTGAGGTTTTGAATAAAGCAAACTAAAAAGTTCTTAATATAGTATTTATACATGTTTACGTTAACATTTCACTCCTCATATATATTTTAAAGTTAAGCAAAAATATCAATTTGTTCGGAGACCGGACCAATTGTGGCTTAAACTACGCCCTTATACCTTTAATTTGGCATATCATTTATATCCCATTTCAGTTTTTTGTTGGACAAAGTTTCAAAAATACAATTTTATTTGGTACTTCCACTCAAACACTAGGCGTACACTATTACATGAATAGGGCCAAAATGTCAATTTGTTCGGGGACCGGACCAATTGTGGCTTAAACTACGCCCTTATACCTTTAATTTGGCATATCATTTATATTCCATTTCAGTTTTTTGTTGAACAAAGTTTCAAAAGTTTTCAAAAAGTGTTTGAATTTTATCAACGTTTATTTCATTGGTTTGGCAGGGCATGCTAAAGCAGTCGTTTAATCTGCTATCTTTTAAAATGCTAAGAAGACAAGCATCAAGAACAAAATTTGTCAACCATTCTCCATTATTCAATGAGTTCCAGTCGGACGTTTCCAAAGTATCAAAAAACCAAATGTGATTGAATCACTTATATTGTTAACTTCATTAAACAATAAATCAAATTTGAAAAGATAAAATTTGTCTTGGAACTCTTTTGATATTTGCTTTTTCTGACTTTTTGATATTTTTTTACTTGCTTTTGATGCAAGCATTATTTTAGGTCGAATTGTTTTCTGTTTTTTGAAATCTTTTTTCTTCCATTCTTCTACAGGTTCAATATTAGATACTGCTTTTATATAGCTGTGGTCTTTTTCTATTATTTCAACACTTGCATCTTTTTTATCGATGGGTGTTGAACAAATATATGAATGTTCCTTTTTTAACCTTATACTTTTATCTTCTTCATTTAAATTGTCAAAACTAGAAGTAGGTATATCTTCAATTTTTTCGGAAATTTGTCCGAACATTTTGTAACTATACCGTAATTCCTTCAAAGAACTAAGATAATCAATTCTCATGACTTTTACGAAAACATCAGCTCTTACCGATTTTTGTGGTAGAATAATATGCTTTTGTAAATAGTACGCAAGCTCAACAGGTGCATTACTTATATGCTTTCCTGATGAATCAACATGAATATCCATAATATTAGTCCAAAGAACAATAAAAGGGCAGTATTTGTTTAATATAAACATACACATATCATCGTTTCGATATTGATTCAAATATTGTCCCTTGTTTATTACTTTAATGTCATTTTCAATTTCATGATAAATTGAAAGAAACATCTTCCGAAACGGACTATTGAATGCAATAGATTCCAAGTATTGGTTCTGATCACTTTCTGGCAGATTATATTCTTTAGTGTTTATTTCATCATCAACTTCAATTAAACACTCACGCACTATTTCAAAACTTCTTTCAAAGGAAGGAGATTTGTATGGCGTAATCAGAACTATAAAAATATGTTTAAACCACTGTTGGCATTCTTCAATAGTGGCTAAGCTAAATGCAGCTATTAAAGCATATTTTAACAAAGGTCTCAAAATATGTTTTCTATCCAATTTCACATCTAAGTCCTTGCAAATGATATGAATATAATGACATTTGCACCATTGCAATACTACGAAATCGGGTTTGACATTTGGATTTAACTTAACGTTGTTCAAGTATGTTGCACAAGCGTTAAGTTATTCCAGCAAGGTGTGATTATTAAAACATTTTAACACCGCGCCGTATAATGCTGCACTGACATCTGTGCAAACTCTTCTACAAAAAGCCCATCTAAATTGATACTTAACTTTGTTTTCTTTTAAATACAATTTTAAGGCATTTGGAAAAGCATATATTGCATCACGTGTGTGTCGTAACAGAATCGCTTCTGCGATTGGTATTACCTTTTTTAGTTTACAGTTTCGTGTAACTAATTTATAGGTTAAAATTCTTTTTTCCGCACATTCTAGTTGTCTTACACTTTCACCAGAAGCGTCTAAGTGCAGTGTAAACTTACAATCTTCAAGAATTTCTTTATTACTTGAAAGTGTCTCAAATGTACATTTCTCCCACGTGTAAACTGTAAACGGTGAAGCAACCATATGTATATAACTTTTATATGGCCCTCTCTTCATCAAAACGAGAGAATAAAATGGACCTGAATGATAGTAAAAATCAAAATTTCCTTCAGACTTACATTTTCTCAGAGTTTCCAAATTGTGAATACCCTGAAAGTTGCCTTTTTCGGCAATATCATCAGCAGCGTTCATAATTTGTTGCTTTCTGAATAAATATGCGTTATTTTTCTTAAGTTTATTCTTGAAAACATATCTTTTCACTCCTCTTATCTGTCCAACATGTACTTCATTCTCAGCATGCTTTATTTCTTTCGTTCTGTAAACGGAAACATTTCCAACAGAGCTAATTTCAAAGCGAAAAGTAGTACAATCATTAAATCTGCAATAAGCATATGCATATATATTTGTTTTAATAGGCTTAATGCAGTAAAAGCACAAAATGCATACATTGTTGCGTTTATCATATTCTTCTCTTACTACGTCTTCGAGAAGCTTATTTCTACTGATTTTTATATTTGCAGTAGTCTTTAAAAATTCCAAATTTATTGAAAAAGAGGTATCAAAAATATTTCTTTTAAATACCATTTTTGGCTTGGAGGACTTGGATTCACTCCGCATGACAATTCTATTACACTTCTCGTTGGGATTAGCTTCTTTTCTGTATTTTAAATATTTAGATACATATACAGAATCATCAGTTATTTCAAAAGGGCCAAGAGTATGATCGCGATTATTTTCCGCTTTCGGCTCCTTTTTAAGACTTTCAAGAAAATTGTAAGTACATGTTTCCTCTTCCCTCTGATTATCTTCAACATTTGAAGTATTATTTTCAGGACCTTGTTTTTCTAAGACCTTTTTTAAATCTTTTATTACTGTTTTCAAATAAAATTTGAGCTGGTCAATGTCTTTACGAAATTCTTTCAAAGAATCGCTTGAAGACTTTTTGTTAAAATTGTCATCAATTTCATTTAAATTTTCTGAGCTCTGTTTATTTTGCTCAATCGAATTTTCCAAAACATTTGGCAGTGATTCATTCATTGCAGATATGTATTCTTCTCCAATTGAAAAATAATTTTCTCTGCAGTCTCTGCTAAAACTTTGACCACAGTCAAATATAATTTCATTTTCTGAAGCTATATTGCTAATATTGCATATAATATTTTCCTTCGCTTCAGAAATACAAAAATCAGATTTTTTAACCTTGCCTGATTTCAACAAGTTTTTCGCCATACTACAGATTTTTCTTTTATTTTTTAAATTGTTTGCAATCTTTCTGTATTTACTCCGATTATTCATAGCATTTAAGGAGTTAATAATTATTTGAAACAATTCATCATTTTTCGAAGAAACTCCTCTAAAAAGGAGCAGTTCACTAGTATGGACTTTAAATCATATAAATATAACTTACTATTACCTCCCATGGTCGCTCTCACTAAATTTAAAAGAAAATATTTACATTAAATAAACTCTAAGACAAGTTTGTATTTTTTAAATTTTTAGTTTAAATAAACATTTATTATTAACTGAAACTATGGACCATCTTCTGTACACAAGACGTTATTTCACGTAGAATACAGAGCATGGTCTTACGTTAGACTACATACTTATACTATAAAAGTCAATAAACTTTCGAATAAACATTTATTTTACTTATTTTTTACTACAATTATATATCGTCGGTTGGGTTCTGGCTTGCGGCATAGTCAATTCAAAATCAGCAAACCAGAAACCAACCAACGATATGTACATAATTTATGTTTAGAAACTTACGTCGTAGGATTTCGGGAAAAAATTCTTAGCACGTAATTCTTCCAACCTGTAAAGAAATAAATGTTTTAATTATTAAGATAAAATATATGCATAACCATATGTAAATTTTCACTCATGTATGTTTCACTTACTTTATCAGCCGCACTTAAAAAATGATGTCCACTGTAATCAACCTGTATATAATTTTCTTTAATAAAATCACTTTTAACACAGTTTACTCATTACAACTTACCTAAATTATAATTCCATGTGCAGAACTATGTGATAATTTTTTGCCTGAAAATTAAATAAAAATGCTATTAATAATATATAAATATATTTCCACAAATTTTTTTTCTCATATGGAGATAGTAATGTCAAGTTTATTTTATTTTGTAGCATAAGTAATGTTGCCATGTTTTCAGAGAAAATATATCGACGTTTGGTTTCTGGTTTGCTGCAGACTTAATGTATTTTGAATATACTGTGGCACAAACCAGAAACCAACTGACCATATAATGGCCCACTACAGTTTAATATCATAGTACGGCAACTTATTTCAGCAAAAATGTAATGCCAAGTTCAAGGCACATTTAATACAGGTACATGCATTAGGCAAAACTTTCTGGCAACTCTATGCTTCTCACATAGCTTTACATAGTAATTATCAAAAAATTGTATGCATCAAACAAGGCATAAAAGTAATTGTCAAATGAATTCTTCGTTATAAACTTGTAAACAAAAAATCAGCGGATGAGCAATATGCCTGATACGTGTACCTGTTTGATATGCCTTGGCCAAGTTCATTTTATCATAATGTTGCCAAAATTTCAAAGAAAATATATAGCGGCCCACCTAGTTTATATGGCAGCACATTTCTGCAAAAAATTTTATAAAATGAGAACCACTCAATTCCCTGCTCTCTTGTGTACATTTCTCTCTCTTTATATTGAGTGAAAATTTTAGTTTGTTATCTCTAGTTTGTTAACTTCTCGCACGCAATGCCAGTCACATTATTTCGCAGATGGCAAGAAAATGTTGCCAGATCATTTCACAAATTTTTCACGAGTTTTTCAAGTTTTGCAAAAATTTTTCATAAATATTTCATGTGATTTTTTTTTATATGGATTATGTCAACATTTCGCGTGAAATGTTGAACAGAATACCAGGTTTACCAGAGAAACAAGCCGAGAGAATTTTTGGCGGCTCAAATAGCATATGAAAATTTAGAGAAAATAAAAACTGAAACTGAAAGTCGATTTTCAAATTTTACATTTTGAGCACATAAAATTTCGGCTGATTATGAGCCGATGCGAGCCGATATACAGAAAAATAACCGACGCCAGCGCATCGTTGGCTTCAAATCGGTCGACTTGTTTCTCTGACGACTACACAAAACTATGCATATAAATGTGCTCAAAAATAAGAATTGCATTGTGTGAACGGACGATGAAAGTTCAAAGAATTAAGTTAAATTAGACGTGACATAGCCATAATGCCATAACCAAACCAAAATTCAATTGGTTTCTATGGTGAGAGTTATGGCGTTAGAGGCTGTCCATATATTACGTAACGATCTAGGGGGGAAAGTAAGGTTCGAGTTTTGTTACGATTGTTATGAAGGAGAATGTTACGTAACAGAAAAATTTACTGATTTCGTACAAAAATACGCATGTTTTTTTAATTTATTTATCTAATTGTTACCTAAATAAAGTCGGCCCTGTTCGTTCGATTTGAAACCGAACGATTTCGGAAAACTAACTCCAAAAATAGAAATATTTTATTAGATTTTTATAAATTTTTTATTATATAGATTCCCAAATATCATATCTAAAAGAAAATTATCGTTTATGATTTTCAACACGTCTGCAGGACCATTATTAATTTTTTGAAATCGAGAACAGGGCCGATTATGTATGTATTACTGATGTAAGGAATGTCAAATTTTGATATTCGCAGATACGAATATTAAATGTTAAATTTATAGACATAAAATTGGTGTTCTGTTTACGCCTGCAAAATGAAATATGAAAAAATTATTATGAAAAATGACTTCATACTCCTGCTGGTATACTTTAAAGTTAATAAAAACTGCACAAAATGTTAAAGAGCACAAATTTCTATAACAAATTTAATGAAAAATTTTTTTTAGCCATTTATTTAAATTTCATTTAGGATTTATGCATTTATTTGTTTAATTTTTTTTTTAAATATTCGTATTCTTATTCGCCTAAATTTCGCGAAAGCATAAAGGGATCATAATATTAGCACAAAGGGATCATCATATTGGACCCAATTGAGGTGGACTCTAACTTTCTTTCCTTACCAGCAGCCTGCTAACCTAACCTAAATTTCGCGAATACGAATATTTAAAAATGGGCGAATAGTTGTTGCGGACCGAGGTAGGGCCAGGCAGACTATAAGAAAATAAAAGTAACAAATAAATAAAATGTCAGCCGACAAAACAATTATTTATATAAATAAAACTTTCGTAAACATGGGCAGGTGAATATTCTTGTAATGTTGTAGCCACCTGTCTTACACTCGCACATAATTTGGTCACTTCCAATGCAGAAACAATATCACTGGATATGGTGGAGTAATTTAAAAAAACAAACAAACAAATAGTGGATTTTCCTTTTTTATTTCTTTTTCCTCCTTTTTTCACTACCGCTAAATCATTTTATGATTAATTTTCCTTTTTTTAATAAAACATGCTACGTTAATTAATTGTATCTTCCAAAAAAGTTTTTTTTTTTCTTTTGCTCTGTGTTGTTTTGTTTTGGTTGTGTAAAATTATGATTATCAAATTCTGACAAATGACGTTTTCTCATACCCATGCTACAGTTGTTAGCACTGTGTAGTGTAATACGCACCGATTGTAAAAGAATGTGAAAACAATAACAGGGATATGTGTTCATTCATAATGAGATAGTAAAAACGGTTATAGTTGAAAATAGTAAAGAACTTAAAAAAATATAAACACTATCTGAAAACATGAGAGCCTGGTAGAAGAAAAACTGGACATGGACAAACAGAGAGGAAATCCGGAAACATCTAGGAAAATAAGAAAATTTTATGTAGACAGAACGAATCAAATAGCTAGCTAGTAGTGGAAAGAAAAATACTTAAATCATGAAAAAAATATTTAAGGAAAAGTCTAGAGCTCTGAAAAAAATATGGAGAAATGAGCGCGAAACTCGCAGTATAATAATTAGAAAAGAAAAATCTAGAACCTGAAAAAAAAGATGGAGTAAAAAGCGGGAGAATGTATTGGATAGAAAATGGAAAATGGGAAAAGTTCAAGGGAAAATTGAGAGGTCCAGAAAAATTAGAATGCCAGATTAGCGATCACTACTGAAAAATCCGTGGAAGTGCTCACACACATAACAAAGGAAAATACAGTTTAAAAAAAAGGTGAAAAATAACTAAGTGGCAAAAAAGTAAAATTTAAATAGTGGTTTGAATATTTTAAGGAACACATAAAAAGAAAGAAAATGTATATTTAAGGTAATATTGAAAAAAGAGAAAAAACTGAAATACCACAAAATCAAATATAAAAGGTTTTAATTTAAGTGTGTGTTTACCTCTGTTTTGTCAGCAAACAGATACGTTCCACAAGGGTAGACAAATTAATTGTGAACTTAAAATACAGGAAGAGGGAGGCCAAGCTAGGAGGGCTCAAGAAAGAAGTAAAGCAGAAAGTTCTCCAAGAAAAATTAAGGCCCTTCCAATCATTTGTCGCCACAGAACCAGGTAACCTTTTCTGTTAGTAGACATAAGTGTGAGTGCGAGTAAAACAAAAGCGAAGAAGCTAAATAAAATAACTTCGCTCAACGTTTGAGTGCTGAAAAACATATAAAACAAGAAATTGAATTCCAAAAAAAAAATTTGTGAGACACATATAATTGTTATTATTTAATTGTTAGTATTTAAAAATATTAGTTATTTATTTTTTATATGTATATTGTATGTTTATCAGGGTTAATAGTGTTAAGTGTAGTAGGTAACAAATAGTTATTTTATACGTAAAAGTAGGCTAAGTTTTCGGACTTTGCGCTATACGTTCCGATTTGGTAAGAGAAGTTGATAAAAAACATAAGAAAACAAGTAAGAGTGCTATATTCGGCTGTGCCGAATCTTATATACCCTTTACCAAAGTGCGTTTATGTAGTATAGACATACATACATAAGCACAGAGATATGTAAGTACATATTAATTTTGTGAAAAAATTCATACTTTTTCCTCTAGTGCAATTTTTAGGTTTTTGGCATTATGTTTAATTTGGTGCTTTTTAAATTTTGACGATTTATTTTATTTTGCTGATTTTTTTAGTTTTGCCGATTTTTTTTCATATAGGCAATTTTTTTTTGGTTTTTGGCGTTTTTTTTTAATTTTGGCGATTTTTTTTCGTTCTGGCAATTTTTTTGATTTTGAAAATTTTTTTTCATTCAGGGGATTTTTTTATTTTTGGCGAGTTTTTTTCATATAGGCAATTTTTTTTTTGTTTTGGCGATTTTTTTCGGTTTTTGGCGTTTTTTATTTTTCAATTTAAGCGATTTTTTTAACTTTTGGCGATTTTTTTTCATATAGGCAATTTTTTTTGTTTTGGCGATTTTTTTCGGTTTTAGGCGTTTTTTTAATTTTGGCGATTTATTTTCCCTATGGCGATTTTTTTGATTTTGGCGATTTTTTTCATTTAGGCGATTTTTTTTAAGTTTTGGCGATTTTTGTTCATATAAGCATTTTTTTGTTTTGGCGATTTTTGCGGTTATTGGCTTCTTTTTCATTGTGGCAATTTTTGTTAGTTTTGACAAGTTTTTCTCGTTTTGGCGATTTTTTCGGTTTTTGGCGTTTTTTTTAATTTTAGCGTTTTTTTCATTTTGGTGATTTTTTTCGTTTGGGTGATTTTTTTGGTTTTATTTTTCTTGGCGATTTTATAATTTTCGGATTTTTTAGTTTTACCGTTTTTGAAAATTTCAAGAGTTTAACTCTTACGGTTTCCCAGATATAGCAATTTGTCAAAATTACATAGTCAAAATTGCATTAACTGATGGACACCCCTTTAATTTAAATTTTTTTAACTTTAGTGTTAATTGTTGTAATTGTTGTTTCAAGTGTCAATATACATATGTACATACAATTGTATGTATATTACATGGGATTTTAAAAGTTTTCATCACTTATATATCATCACATTATATATTTGTTGTTGTAGCGACCAAAGTTCTACATACACTGTCCAAATTTCAGACCCGTAGCTTTTACCGTTCCTGAGCAAATAAATAAAAAAACATTTTGTTAAATTTAAAAATTTTTTTTTTATTATAAATACCAATTTTATTCATACCGAAGTATAAAATAAGTTAATTTAATAAAAAAGTAATAAAAACTGGTTTCGGTAGTTATTTTCTATGAGAAAATACAGTTTGAGTTTTCCAGCTCGAAACCGTCTGCCCGATTTTGCTGATTTTCAATACCAAAATTTTTCGGAAAATTTATGACACACCAGTCCAAGAACGAAGTCTCTAGCTGTTCTGGGAGCTTGGGAAAACCGATTTCACATACAGACAGACGGACATCGCTTGTTCGTCTTCCCTATGCATAAGGATCCAGAATATATATACTTTATGTGTCGCTTATTAATATTGTAGAAATTACAAACGGAATGACAAACCTATATATACCCTTTTATCATTTTTTGGTAAAGGGTATAAAAACATAGAAAACAGGGCTCACATCAAAAATATAAAATTATAGCAAAAGTATAAGAAAAAGTAGAATCTGTGTGTCTTTGGCCTTAGGGAGCTCCTGTAGGTTAGGGATTTTTTTTGTGCAGTGGAAATAAAAACAGTGATAATTGTAAAGAAAGAATTTGATTTGGGCCTAGTAAAGTTCACAAGAAAACAAAAGAAATTAAGCAATATATATAACCAAAAGGAAAGAAATAGTTAGCGCAGATAGGGAGGAGGTTAGCAAATTTAGCTTAGAAAAATTAATATAAAAATAAGATAGTGTAAAAATAAGAAAAAAACAAAATAGATTGAATCAAGAAAAAAGTAGATAAAAAAAATAGATAAAAATTTAAAAATTATTTGTGAATATATATTGTTACGTTTAAATTTTATTAAACGTGTAAGTTCTTTTGATTGCTCAAAAATAAAAATAAATAACAACACGATTTTCTTATTTGCAACTGAACTTCCTTTTATTCTTGACTAAACCAATTACAACTTATATTTTCTTATTTACTTCTTAACGTTATTATCCACGGCACGATGTCTTTTACTTCCAACGATGTTCACTCTACTAATTTCCAATTTGTACTGACTAACTTCTCACATATGGCAGCTCTTTTTATACAACCAAACCAGATCTAGAATATTCGCTAGCAGATGGTGTGGCAACATGCATGCATGTATGTACTTAGTAAAGACCAACACAGAAGAAACGATATGGCCGTATAGGCGTGTTTGTTTATTGGTAGCCAGATGTTCAAACAGTCCTCTAGCATAATGGGGAAAATTCATGTCGCCGTTTCTAGATGTTTGTAGGTGATTCGATTGGCCGTTAGTCTTTGAATTTTCAAAGTAACGACTTGTATGTTGGTAGTGCAGTGTACTATTTTTAGTACAGGGTGGTTACCATAAGTGCTCGCACTTTTATTTGTATACGTGTATGTCTGTAGCTTTGTACACAATTGTTGTTGCTATAGTGCTTGCACGTGAATATGTGTGTACGTTTAGTGCTTTAGTTAAATACTTCTAGATAGTTCTTTGCATTAACCCTGTAGGAATATTTTTACGTAACAATATGTATATAATAAAAGTCCGTAGGAAATAGATTTAAGTAAAAATAGAAAAAGGTTTAGGAAAAAATATGTATAAATAAAAAAAATATATCATTTATAACGTGTAAAAGAAAATTATGTGTGCATAAATAATTTAAAAGAAGGGTGACGAAGGAAAGGTAAGGAAAGAAAAAGATCAGGTGGAATGTGGGTCATGAAGAAAAAAATTTTGGTGTTTGGACATGTTATCATGACTAGGTTGGGTGGGCATGAAAGGAGAACCACATCTGTCTCCTATGACGGTTTCTCGTGATATCTTGTGATGCAGTGTGATATGTAGTGAGTTCAATGTTGTATTTTTTTTGTAGTTGAATGTTTTTAGGTCCACCGGTTTGCAACATAAATGGCGCCCAACAGAATGAGGTTTGGCGCTGAATGGCGCCCAAATTTTTTTTGTAGAAGCATGTAATGACATCTATGCATGTATCAATATCCCAATAAAGTTTAAACAATAGCCCAAAACAAAAAAATTCCAATTAACATATGTAGCCGCTGTTTAGAAACGAAATAAAATGAATAGTAGTTAGTACATACGTGAATTTGGAATTATTGAAATTCAATATCTTAGAAGATCCAAAAGTATCTCTAATTGTATAGTGAGCAGTCTTGGTTTGTTTTTGTTTAGTGTATAGATTGCCGTTTTTATGTTAATTCCGTAAGTGGGTTAAATAAGTCGGAACCGCTAGATAGCCTCTCGTCAAGAACATCACGGACGAGGTTAGATGTATATAGGGAAACCGATTGTCACTTGTAATCTCTCTGAAATTTTGTGTACAGATGATCGTACGAGTTACCGCCTACGAGGGAATTATACATATATTGAGTAGAGTAAAATTTGACTTATATCGCGAGAGCCAATTCGTCACCTGAATTATATAGTTCAGAGAATTTCTGAAAAGAAGAGAAATTGTTTTGAATAAATTAAAGTTTTAAATGTACGTTATTTATTCATATAATTTGTTGTATTTTATTAACTATTATTGATTCCTTTTTATTTTTTTTATATAATTTTATTTCAATATTTCTTTTAAATTTTAATATTTATTTTAGTTTATGGTATTTTATTTAAAATTTTCATACGTTTATGTAAAAATGTATTACTAAATTATTTATTCTATTATTTAATTATTGTAGTTTTCTTGGTATATTATTTATTTCAATTTATCTTAATTTTTTTGGTTAGCATAATACGTTTTTTTTTGTTGGTCATTTCAGAAGATTTTTATATGTTGGGTACTGTTTTTTTTGTTGAGTGATTATAAATTATTTAATATTATTAATCGGTTTTTAGGATTTCTGCCTTGGACATAGCATTGTGTGAAATATCAATATAATCAAGTGTTTGTTATTTTTTAAATTGAAAGATAGGAATATTTCTGCTGACTAGTCTTACAAATTGAGTAGTAACACACCAACCAATAAGTCTAGAAAAAGAGATATGCACGTACTTTTCGATTTAAATAGATCTACGCCACACGTCGCATTTAAAATCCATAAAAGTAACATCCCTCAACACAAAACTAAGGCAAAACAGAAATTGAATTCCATGATGGCAGAGGCAAATAATGTAGCTAGTAACATTAAGGATTTATCTGATACCATTATCACTAATATACAGAGTATACCTCCGACTAGGAATCCATTACCCACGGACTTAGCGTTTCCTAGCACTAGTCGACAGGCAGCTAGCACAAATTTAGAAGAATCAGTTAAGAAAATGGTAGACCGAACTATAAGCTCGCAGATGGCAGACGTTAAGGGTACTATGGCTCAAGTGATAAATACAGTAAGCAAATTAAGCCTAGTGGTACAACAGACACAACAAGAAACCAAAAAAGTGTTAGAGGTTAACGCGCATGGCACTTCGAAGAAACCACATGATGACCCACAACCCATGGACACGTCAGTGATAAACATTAATCGTTTTCACTCCACTAGAGAATCTTCCTTAAGCGGAGAGAATTACAGCAGAAGATATGACTGTCCACGTATTAAGAAATGGGGCTTAGAGTTCAATGGGGACCAAAATAAATTGGCGATTGTTTGTTTGTTTGACTTTGTTTTTCGGTTAGAAAAATTGCAATCGCAATACAACGTTACCTGGCAAGAGCTGCTGGATAATTTTCACTTGTTGGTAAAAGGTGCAGTCGAAAAATGGTACTGGCTATTTATACAGACTAATTTTGTTTCAGAGTGGTCCACATTGAAAGCAGCCCTGTTGAAACAGTATACGTCATCCCGTTCTAGTTTCGAACTGATGCGAGATATGGTGGAAAGGAGGCAACAACCAGGCGAATCTATCGACGCTAGACTTGTGCCATTTAGTTCATTTCAGTGACCGGTCAGTATAGTTCATTATTTATAAATGAACTAGTTCGTTCATTTAGTTCAATCGCTCTTTTTAGTTTAATGAACTAGTTAGGTCGTTTTAGTTCAATGATTGTACATCAACAATTCTACCTACATGCATGTGTATGTATGTATGTGTGGTCTTTAACAATATTAAAAGCACGGATTCTGTGATTAAAAAAGTTTACGAAAACTAAAATTAATTAATTGATTAATAAATTTACTTTATAAAGGGTTTATAATATAAACTTTATATGCAAAACAAATTAAGTTTGATTTTTTTTAGAAATCTCATAAATTCAAAATATTTTGTGTGTGTTCTTGTGTTTTCTTGTTTATTATTGCATTTGTGGTAGTAGTAGCCAGCAAGAACAAAATGCACATACATACATATGTACATGCATACATATGGATGAGTATAGAAGCAAAGCACAATAAAAAGGGAAAGCAAAACGTTGAAAACATTTAGTTCAGTTTGTGTTAGTTCATTTTGTGTCTCAGTTCCTAGTTCAAAAATTGAACTATTGAGCGTAAAACAATTGAACTAGTTCACTTAGTTCAAAGTACTGAATCGTTCATTTGAACTAGTTCGTTCATGAACTACACAAGACTAATCGACGCATTCTTTTTCGAAATGTCGCAAATTAGATCAAGACTTAGTATAGCCGTGTCTGAAAAAGAAATGATAAAAATGATTAAGAAAAATTTGAGGAAAAACATAGGCAGTATAGTTTACCCGATGAGTGTGGTCTCCGTAGAACAATTGAGAGAATGTTACCTGGATGCAGAGAAAACATTTCTGAAGAGAGATAATAGGCCTCAACAGTTACCAATGAGTCGATACCCGAAACAAATTAATGAACTAAGGGATGATATGGCAGAGTTCAACCCGACCGTAGAGCTTTATGACGAGGAAGTGGCTGCTGTTGGTATGAATATCGCCAACAACAAATTGATACGGAATCCACTAGTCTGTTGGAGCTGTCTTCAAAATGGGCATGTTTTTATGCATTGCCCGTCAAATGATAGAAACATATTTTGCTACCGCTGTGGAAAACCGGATGTAATCTCTCCTAATTGCCTCAGCTGCAAACAAAAAATTTTTTCCAGGAACGACGGGAAAGCGGGGGACCATCGTTCAGAGACAATCCCGCAAGCATCTTAAGTCCGAAACAGAAAAACTCAACTAAATTAATAAAAAAATTTAATAGTTTTATTCCTCAAAGAAGACACTTGTACAGCTACGAAAAAAGAAAAATTAATTACGAGCAAGTAAAAGACAAAATATTTAACTCAGAACTTACTCGAAGGCCATTATTATCAAAGCGAATCAAAAATTAAGAGAAAAGTTTGCTAAGCGAAAATTAATAAGGAGAATGGTTATAGAGTCTATCAAGAACGCCACGCTTAAGTCTACAGATCCAAGACCATATGCAAAAATCAAAATTGGAGAAGAAATCTTAAACGGCTTGTTAGATTCTGGTGCCTCCGTGAGCATATTAGGGAAAGGATGTAGAGAGCTGGTACAACAATTGAATTTAGATATATCGCCCATAGTTGCAAACGTAAGTACGGCAAGTGGACAAGCACATCGATTATTAGGGAAAATAAATTCTGGCGTAGAATATAAGGGTTGGAACCTCCTGAGCATGAAAACAGTACGAGCTAGTTGGAAAAACTCGCCAGGTCAACCGGTTTGCAACATAGTCGGCAATTCGAATATTCATTCGTGCATCACTAGTATTGTATGTATACATATTTACAGACATGTGCCGAATGTCAATTTTTGATAATCATGAATTCTAATTTTAAAACTATATCCGCGAAAACCAATATTTAAAATGATATTAGCGAATATCAATATCTATTTCATGTGAAATTTATAGGCATTTACAATTAAAAAAATTTTTATGGAAAATAAACTTCATACTCCTGTCCGCGTATATTAAAGTTTATGAAAACTATTCAAAAATTTAATGGTTGTTAAATAACATTTGAAAATTATACAAAATTGATATAATAAATTAAATAAATTGTGGGCAAACTGATTACATAGTTCTGAATTCCTCATCTTTATCCATTTACATTTTTAAATATTCTTAGTATACGTACATGAAACTTCTTTCCATATCAAACTGCAACATATATTAACATTAAATCCACCAAATGCATAAAAGGAAATGATATTTGTAGAAGTTTACGAACACATATATTGCAATTCTCATGGAAAAAAAGTGTCCTTTCAAAAAATATATTCTTCCATATACATACATATGTGCATGACAATATCCAATTATCAAGTTTTAAAATTTTTGTTGGTCAACTTCAGGCTACAATGTTCAAGTCTAAGAGATGTTTTAATGAAACTTGCATACATAGACGTATTTTCATAAGGATATTATTTTAATATCTTATACAACCGAACAAGAAAAAATATTTAGAAAACAACAGTTTCTAGGAACTAGATTGTCTGCCCCTCTAATTTTAAGGTATTTTTAAGGAATATTTTTTGAAATGAGCAAATATTATCTATTGAAAATGTAATGTTGCAGAAAGGACAAAAATTAAGAAAAGAAATATTACATACATATCTTTCGTAATGGACATAATTTTGAGTCATTTGATCTCTCAAAATACCCCAACAAATGTGTATGTCTAAAGCGCTCCCGCTAAGTGCATTGGTTAAAAAATTGTGTCTTTTAGGTAATGAAATATTTTTCACCACGTCAAACTTTATTGATCCAAGATATAATTTTTTTAGTTTCACGCACATTTTAGATTTATTTGAAGATGGCCAAACGGAGTATCTTCAAGATCTTTAAAATAAACGATGACTTCACTTATAGACACTAGTGAAAGCGACGTGAGGCTAATGAAATCCTCATCTTGGTGTTGCAAATACTGCTCAGTCATTAATGCGGAATACCATAGCAGATTATTTGGTGGAAAAACGGATAGTAAAAATATAGAAATATTTTTTTTTTAATTATTACAAACTAATATGTATTTGTGTGCCATTAATTTAAATTTTGGTTTGGATTTATGAATTTTTTTATACATATATTTTTTTAAACGAATACGAGTACATGTCTATTCCCAAATGAATATTTGGGAATTCGAATATGCATCACTAATTCATACATACAGTTTAGCTCTCCATAAAACCATAATTTTTGGAGTTTGAGGACACTTGGGAAGAAAATATTTTTGCACTCCAAATGCGTTCATGAGTTAAGCTTTTTTAATTTTTGTCTACGCACTATGCTAGTCTAACAAATGACTTTAATACAATGAATTAAATTTCATATTTTTTAAACTATGTGATTTGTTTTTAACTCATTGTTACGTTATTCCCCCAGGGAGGGGGGTCATAGTTTTGTTACGATCTGTTACAGGTGGGGGTGGAGGTGTCGAAAATCGGAGAAACCAGCGTTACGTTATATATGGACAGCCCCTTTTGGCGAGTCAACTATAATCAAATACAGTGTTGCCCATTAGTTTGTTTCAAACGGCTGTTTTTATGGCTGGTTGAGCCTTAACCCGCGTCGAGACTGGCAATAAATATATTGGCAATACATATAGCAATAACGCCAGTAGAATAGCGGAACAATATAGCTTATTGCTTTACTTATGTTAAGGCTATGGGAAATCGTAGCCACAATATGGAAAAAGTCAACAAGAAAGGTGCAGAATAAAAATATAATTGAGATGTAAGTATCTGGTTAATCAAACAATTTTTTATTTTTAAAAACTTAAAAGAATATAAATTATTTCACTACACACGTTGTTGTATACATACATACATATGTATGTATGTTTTCTCAATTTCATTAATATTATCTAAATGCCAAACACAATCCAGAAAAGTCGAACATAAATTAACACCGAGTTGGACGTTTTATGTTCGCAACAATTGTCAACGAAAAACTCTTGATAATTATTGCCGCAATTATTGCAAGTACTGGCAATGAACTGTCTCCATTGGCAATATCAATATTTTGACATTTGGTGAAATATATGTTAATGCATTTATTGCCAGTCTAGAAGGGGGTTAAGGCAATAAGACTTCTGTTGTACGGATGGAATATCAATTGGAGAAAAAAATGCCGATATTTCAAAAACCGATATATCGATACATCGATTCTTGTTTACGAATATCGAGTTTCGATATTTATAAGCTTTATAAATTTTAGCTGTTTTTCAACTAGATGATATACGCATCAATTTGATGCGAAGAAAAAAAATTCACAATAGCAGCCAAGGCGCATGTATACGGTGACCCGACTAGGCCACTTTTGTTTGTTAACTAAGCTAAATCGTCGGTTGGTTATTGGTTTGCTGTATACTGTGACGGAAACTAATAACCAACCGACGAAATCTCGAATTTGGTCTGTATGGTATAAGCCTAAAGCCGAGATCCCACTATCGCACAATGTGCCGATTTTCGTCGGCTCACTGCAATAAAGTCAAAGGTAATAAACCAATCTGAGTTTTAGTTCTCTGTAATGATAATGTTTTGCTTACCTTTCGGTATTTTGACGGAAATGGCACTTTGGTCTTACTGCGGCTTTTAGCTCGCCGGAAATGGGGGAGTTCTTTTCCGTACACACCATTACTTTGCTCGTGCCATAGTAAACAAAATTTGGGATAGCAAAAAGAAAGTATTTATAATATAAAAAGACAAGAAATCATGCCCCGCAATGGAAATGCGATGACACTGTTATTACGGACCGACATGTGACGCACGATTTCACCCTACACTGACACGCCAGGACCATGAAACTAGGTCCTGGTAACCCACCCCTTATGACTTTTCCGCCATCCTTGGCATTATTAGGACCTGCACCCTTTTATTTTAATAATGCCCCTAAATTACTTTACTTGCCGCAAAGCTTTACTTTATTTCATTACAATCGAGTTTAGGTTTAGAAATTAAACAACAAATTTATTCATCTCACAAATGTTTTTTGTAGATAGATATTTGGTGCGCAAATACATTCCCGTTTTATGTGGTATAAATATTTTCTACTTTTATTTTTTTAATTACGTTATCGCATAATCGTATATGTTTACTTCTTGTATATTTACTTTTCAAATTTTTATTATATGTATATATAAATATATATTTATCTACGTCAGAGCCTCAAAAGTGTGCAGTGGTTTTAACTGTAATTACTCTAGTTTAGTTTCTCTTTTTTTTATTCGCTTTTCATTTAACTTATATCATGCTAGAATCACAAATTACTTTCATGATTTCTGTTCGAAATTAAGGAGTAGATGTGGCAAAACAAATGTATTTACTTTCTTTCTGATTGATACATTTGTTAATTGATCGCAAGCGGTATTATATAGTATTCGGTTTTACTGATATTAATTTTGTGGAATAAAACGATCTTTTTAAAAGAATTTGAAAACGATAGTAAGCACTAGATACTACACGCAATTTTGAAAGAAATGCATGGACTCAGATTATTTGAGTTCAACTTGATTTCAAGGCGAAAAGACTGCAGCTTTTTACAGGACTGATTTACAAATATGTATGTGTATATATATATGTGTTCATACATGTAGATATGTCTTCATACCTATCCATGGAAGGTTTTGTGTTCTTACAGGCTAAATCTTCTTTTATAAATCTATATCATTCTCTTTTTTTTACGAGTTTGATTATGTAGGTACAAATTAAATTTACAAATTCTTTTTTTTTGGTTCTAAACTGTATTGATTATTCTGTAAGTATAAATATAACAAATCACTAAAACTTTTGTAGCATACTTTTGGTCTTACTCATTACTAAAGTTCTTTCTATTTTATTTTTGTACGACGACAGTTCTAACAGTCTCTTCACATTTTCTTTTGCTTGTTGCTCTATTATTTTTTTTTGACAATATTTAAAATAATTTTATAAATTTGTAAAACAATACATGAATCAAGTGAGAATATAATTCACTTAAATACGTTCGTAATTATTATTAATTTTATTTTTTGCTTTGTTCAAAGTAAAATACTTTAATACTTTTTTTCTACTATTTTTTGTGGTTATTCCTTCGTATTTAAACGAGTGTATGTGAGATTTTATTAACAAAAGTTTAACTACAAGAAATAATCAGCGCTTTTGCTTTTTTTCTTCTTTTTTAGTGAAATATCACCATTTTAATATATTAATTAAGGTCAAATAATGTATTCGTTTTCAAAACTCTGGATGGTTTTCTATTTTTTTTTTGAGACTAGATTTTGGTACGAATTCAAAAGGAAGTTTTCACTTTTGCCACAAAAAACAGGTTTAGGCATTCCTAAATATATCGTAAAATGTGTGACACGAATAAAACATTAACGCTGATCGCCGATACTGATGTCGTATCTTACTTTTCCTTTCTGGATATTATGCTCGGGAAATGGATAAAAAAATTTACATACCCTTTACGCCTGGTGGCCATTTTGCTTTACGTATACCTGAATGAATGGTACCCGTTGTACACGGATGTGTTGGCGACTATCCTATTTTGTTGTTTCCGTTGCTGTTAGAGATGTGTTACTTTTTTTATAAGTGCTGATATTACTGCTACTGGGTATTGGTGATGGTGGTATAGGGAAAAAATCTCACTTACTGGTTGATGTTGGTTGTTGGAGTAACAAAGTTGCTTCTTGCCCTTTGTGGTTTGAGCGGCCTTCGTGAGTTTGCTACCGCAGGCATCCTTGAAGTTGATGCGATGGGTGACACAGATTTCTATAAATTGTCTCCTTTTGCGCACATCAAAACGCCCTACTGGACTTAATTCTCGGAAGGATTTAACACACAAGGATTTGACAGGACGGGATTATGGTCAACCATTCCCTTACTTTTTCTTCCTTCACTCACTGTTGCTTTAAGTTTCTACACTCTTTTCTTTTGTATTACCTTTTTATTTTTTTTACTTTTTTTTCGAACGACCTTACTTTTTCGTGGTCACTTACTTAATGATCAAAATTTTCCTTGATCGTCTGGCGTCAGTTCCTTTTTTCCACTTTCTTTTTATTATAGTTCTGTCTGTCCCATTTGCTCTTTTACCTGTCAATCTATTCATCCCTATTTCGCTCACTATTCGAGTATATTAAAATCACGCCATAGTTCCGTTATTGTTCTAGAAACTTCTGCCATGGGGGCAAGGTTGCCAGAAAAACGATCCAGCTACAACAGAGTTGTATTTATCAGGTCTGGATATTTCCGAGTTAGTCATGTCATGATATTAACATAGCTAGAGAACAGTCGCGACATATGTATCTTGGCAAACGATGTAGCTATCACAAAGCAAGCTCCTTTTCGTGCAACCTGTTGGAATGAAAAGAGTTGGGGAACATCGTGTGAGAATACGAAGTGCATGATCGTCCGGAACAAAATCGTGACACATAATTTGAACTCTACTGTCTCAAATGCTGGGCATGCATAACACCTATTAAGTTGCTTTTTTGGTCTTCAACCTCGTACTGACTATTTCCAATTCTTTTTCTAATCCGGCATTTCAACCATGGCCTACAAAGCTTGGAGCTTATTCCTTTCGCGAAATTACTCTGTGTAAAGTTTTTTCGGAATATTTCTTGGCCGGATTTATACACCACCTGTCTACTTCTCTGGTTGTAGGATTTAACATTTCTCTGGTAGGCTCTGTCCAGCTTCTTCTTTATCTTTTGGTGTAGCAATTGCATCTGCGGAGCTTTGGGTAGACCGAGGATTTCGCCTTCCTCTACTGCTTTTAATTTACGTAGAATTTCGTACGAGTCTGCGTGGGTTATCATATTAAAACCAGTCAGGGCAAAATACGGTGTTACACCTGTGGAAGCGTGAATAGTCGATCTGAGAGAGCACTCAATTTTAGTTAGGTTCTCGTCCCAACGAGACTGATCTGTTTTCAAGTAGCTTCGTATGGAACTAAGTATTGTTTGACTTACCCTTTCGCTAGCATTTGATTGAGGTGAGTAAATGGGAGTACGGATGTGTTTGACTCCAAATACTTTCAAAAATTCGCTAAATGCTTCAGAGGTAAATTGATTGCCGTTGTCTAAGTGAATCAACTCAGGTACACAAAACTTATGGAATACTTCGTCACGTAAAAACTTTACCACTGCGTTGGTGGTTGCTTTTGGGAGCGCCTTTAGCAAAACGAATTTAGTTTTATGATCGAGGACAATAAAGATGGAAGTATTTCCATTCTTGGTCCTAGTATAGGGTCCTAAAAATTTAGTTTTATGATCGAGGACAATAAAGATGGAAGTATTTCCATTCTTGGTCCTAGTATAGGGTCCTAAAAAATCAACATAAACTTTTTGAAAAGTTCTTTGTGTCTCAACGTTTGTTAATAAAAGTTATGACTTGCTTCACCATTGAAGGCCAAAAGAAAAATTCACGGATGTTGTATAAAGTTTTTGCGATTCCGCCATGTGAAGTATTTTTGATATGTGATCTTCCAATAATGTCCTCGGTCATTTCGACTGGCATATTTTCATATTTTCCAGCACTCATTTTCATCTTCGGCTTCGTTATGGTTAAATTCTACTTTTTTGTATATCACGCCTTCCTCTACTTTTAGATCGGGTAGTCGTATCATATTTTGTTTTATAGTTGCAATAAATGACAAATACTCTTTGCTTTTAAGCACTTGGACATTAAAATCAATCATAGGAATACTATCATTAGCGATTTCTTCCATATCCAGTCTGGACAGCATATCTGGAACAACGTTTTAGGAACCTTTCCTGTGCTCGATATCGAATTTGAAACCTTGAAGTTTTAAGCTCCACCGAGCTAATCGCCCATTCAAGTCTTGATGTTGCATCAGCCACTTCAAGCTGGAATGGTCCGTGATTACGGTAAAATCCATCAATTCAATGTACTGTCTGAATTTTTCGATTGATAATACCACGGCAAGGCACTCTTTCTCAGTTGTAGAATAATTTCCCTGAGCACTGTTCAGCTTTTTGGAGAAATATTCTGTTGGGTGTTCGTTATTTTCTTCGTCCCTTTGAAATAATACTCCACAGCACATTGGACGTAAAAAGGTTTGTCGAAATCAGGACTTGACAGAATAAGACTGGTAACTAATCGACGTTAGCTGAAATTTCGGGGTTTTTTTAAAAGTATCGGTGAGTAGTGCTGTCAAAGTGGAAAAATATGGGATGAATCGTCGATACCACCCAACAGTATCTAAAAGTTTTCTGACATCTTTCTGGCTTTTTGGTGGTCGAATGTCCATAATAGCCTTTATCTTGTTGTGGTCTGGTTTAAGCTTACCCTTGCCCACTACATAGCCTAAATATTTTAGTTCCTGATAACAAGGCATTATTTTGAATTGGTATTGAGGCTTTCCTGGGACTGTGAATGCTGTCTTTGCGCGACTGGCTTCATCCAAAGGCATCCTTTAGGTCAATTGATGAAATAAAATATGTGTCACCTAGCCTAGATAACAAGTCATCAATATTTGGGAGGGGGTACGCCTCCTTCCTTGTTACCTTATTCAGTTCCCTAGCGTCAAGACATCGGTTTTTGTTCGGTTATATGACAAGTATTGTGCGGTTGTTCCATTCAGCGGCCGTTGCTGCCTCTATTACATCCAGGTCAATCATCCGATCCAGTTCGGCAAAGATTAATTTTTGCACGGCAGGACTTACTGGGTAGTGTCGCATTTTCTTGGCTGGTGAATCACCGGTATCGATAACGTGCTTTTCCAAAGTAGTTTTACCTAGCTCATGCTTGGTGTAACATTTAAAGGAAAGCTTGACGTTCTCTAAAATCTGCTCCTGGTGGGGTGTTAGCTGGTGCATCTTCAAATCCTCGATGTTCTCGCAAGAGATTTCATTTATGACTGTATCTTCGAAACAAATCCGAATACCTATCTTCCTCCAAAAATCGCAACCTAAAATCAATTCTTGATTCAATTTGGAAACTAAATATAAAACGACCTTGACTGATTTACTTCCACAAGTAATATTTACTAGAACCTTTCCAACAATCATGGGTTTTTTCCATCAGCCGTGCGCACAGATGACTTGTATTGCAGTATATTGGCGTTGATTTTCTTCACGTTCTCTAAGTAGTTTCTGTCTAAACAGCTCACCAAAGCTCCACTGTCTAAAAGCCCTTGAAAAACAGTACCATTTGTTCCGACCAGCATATAAGGCCGTATGTGGTCTTCATATCCTAATGTCGTTGATGCAATATTTTTCCTCTCACCTTTTCTTATTTTATATCTTCTTCTAGCTCTTAAAATGTTCTGGCTGACAAAAGGTTTATAATCTGCAAATATTTCCGACCGTATCTCGTTATATCTTCGTAATCGTTCTTCGTTAGAAAGTTTCATGTTTCCTGCAGTTTTAGAAACTACCTTAGTTTTCGATTCACTACTTAATTCCTGTTCCAGACCTCCATCCGCAGTTCCATTAGTACTGATATTTATTTTCATTGAATTCTTTGCATTGTTTTCACTTTTACGGGTACTATCTCGGCGTAAAATTGTTATTTTAGGTCTGTTTGTGCTAAAAGTTTCTGGCTTTTGTCTTAAATTCTCAAACGGCTGACAGTAGTAAGGCATATTACTTTCTGAACCGATGTTGGTGGCTTTTCGTTGGTTAATATCGTTAAAATATCTGGAACAGTAATGATTTGAATAATTTCCTTCTGATTTGTTATACTCATCTTCATTAGAGATGGGTTTTGTCTTATTAATTGTATGTTCCAAGAAGTTATAGTTTACTGGGTTACATTTGGGTTTGTACACGCCGCCCCAGTTTTCCGAATGTTCTTCTTCTTGTTTTCCATACACCTTGGACATGAAGGGCTTGTTACATCCACGAACCCACATCTGCAACAGAATACACTTCGTTGATCTACTGAACATTCGATAAAGGAATGGCCAGATAGCTTACAATTCCAACAAATCAGCTGTTGGGCCAGTTTCTCTCTTTGTAATGCGTCAACTTGCAAGTATTCTTTTTCATCTTCCGGCTGTGTTTCAATTTCATAAATTTTTCTACTATTAGCTGAGGGCATGCGATTAATGCATCGTTTTGAGATATTCCTCTCTGCTCGTTTACACTCTTCTAGCAGTTGGTCTAGTGTCTCTATCCTCATTGGAAATAGTAACTGGGACAATCCATCTTTTAGGTTGTCTTTAACAATTTTTACTATTTCGCTTTCTGCGACATGCGTTCTCATCTGATTCCTAAGCCTGACTATTTCCGAAATATATGCGTCTGCAGATTCATTAGATAACTGTCTACGTTCCATAACTTTTCTCTGAATTTCAAAATTGCTCTCGAAATTTCTAAATTTCATAATGATGTGATACTTGAAAGTAAACCAATCGCATGTTGGATATTTCATTCTGAACGACCAAAACCATGTGCTGGCTGCGCCTGTGACTAAATGATGAAAACCTTTCATAACCAAGTCATTCCTCAACGCTTCTACCGTGAGTGACTTGCGTGTCCCGTCAAATTGTAATCCCCATTTTTCCAATTGATTTGGCATCACGGATCCATAGTGGTGTTGCCTGTTTGGCGGCAAATAAAAGTTGAGAATATGTTGCGACATGTCGTTATAGAAATATGGCTGACGATTTTGTTTTTGTTTTTAATAGCAGGCAGTGGCATAGGACGAGATGTTCGTTCCCTTTGCGGTTGATTAAATGATCGCGAGTTTGGAATTATTTGATGGGGTAAACTGAGTGAATGCTGCCTTTGTTGGTTTGTCTCTGGGTTTGGTGGATATGTGACCCCAGGCCTCGATTGTTTATTTCTTCCACAGGACTATTAAGTTCCAATCACATTGATTGTCTTATCATTTGTGGTAGTCTTAATTGCATTTGTACCTCTCTCATTAGTATCACTTGTGCTGCACCGACTGATGCTTCGATGTATTGTCCGATGTTTGTGTTGTTGTCGTTTTTTCTATATCCTGATTAATTTCTTCATTTATGGGAGGGGGGTTTGCATTCTGTTGACTCATGATTCCGGCACCTATCCTAGTCAAGTTATTTACTTGTTCACTATTGAACCTACCACTTAGAATACTGTAAGCCGGTGGCGTTATAGAATCCCTCACTTCTGGAGACGAATGGGTCTGTGGTCCAAAACCTGGCGGAAATCTCAATGACATTAACGGTGTGACGGCGTTCGTGCTAATATTTGGAACGGCGGATGCACTATTGTACCTGTTACCTGTTTTATTTTGAGCAAAACGAAGATTTCTCGTATTCATTATAAACTGTTGCAGACTTAACCCCAAAAATAAATTATGAATTTCGCCTGACAAACCAAACAATCTGATTTAGGAACCTCAAAAAAATAATATATCTAACGATGAAAAAACGTGTAGGCCAAGACTATCATACGATACTTCACCAGTAGTGAACGATGTATGTAAACAATTTAATTTATAGGTAATCAGTTGATTTATGTATAAAATAATTTTCAAAAATAAGTTCGTACTCCGATTACTAATGGAGAATTGAAAACGACTTTCACTTTTTTTCTTTTTTTACCTGCCCTAATGCGCTGAAGTACAGGGAAGAAAGAAACAATGTGGAATATAAAAAATATAGATAATATTACGTGAGCCAGCCAAAAAGGTAGTCCTTAAGTTTTTTTTGCTTACGTATTATCGCGTTCAATTCATAAGTAAATATATATATATATGTTTTTTAATTAAATTTTTTTTGTTGCTTGAAAATTCTTTTTATTTCTTATAAAAATTTTTCTTTATGTAATTTTTTTTTTGAAATTCTTATTTTTTTGTTAAAAAAAATTTGTTTTTTTTCAAATGTAATTTTTTTATTATTTAAGTTTAAAATTTGTAAACGCACTAATAATCCCAAAATTATATTTTACTTATTCAGTAAAATATTTTTTTAATAAAATACATTGAAATTGATTATTGAGGGGTTTAGCTGGATCCTATGCGCATTTCACTGTTGCTAATGCAGATCATCAGGGAACCTTTACCCAAAGTTTCTTAGAACAACTAGAGTCATTATGTTATAAACTTTCATTTAAATAAATGAGAAGCTCAACAACAAATAACAAAGTTGAAACAAGAACTCAATAATCAACATGTTTTTTATTTTCTTACTTTACCATTACTACAATGGCTGACTTTTTTTCAGCATAAAATTGTAGATATAAAGAGTATGTAAAAAGAAAATAAATGTAAATAACAACAACAGCTATTCAAGATAGAGTGTTGCCACACAAGTATTTTTTGACCGGGTGCCGTCAAATTAATAATTAGTGTTTTTATGGGAATTTTTTACAATTTAAGTTTAAAATTTGTAAACGCACTAATAATCCCAAAATTATATTTTACTTATTCAGTAAAATATTTTTTTAATAAAATACATTGAAATTGATTATTGAGGGGTTTAGCTGGATCCTATGCACATTTCACTGTTGCTAATGCAGATCATCAGGGAACCTTTACCCAAAGTTTCTTAGAACAACTAGAGTCATTATGTTATAAACTTTCATTTAAATAAATGAGAAGCTCAACAACAAATAACAAAGTTGAAACAAGAACTCAATAATCAACATGTTTTTTATTTTCTTACTTTACCATTACTACAATGGCTGTGTTTCAATTTCATAAATTTTTCTACTATTAGCTGAGGGCATGCGATTAATGCATCGTTTTGAGATATTCCTCTCTGCTCGTTTACACTCTTCTAGCAGTTGGTCTAGTGTCTCTATCCTCATTGGAAATAGTAACTGGGACAATCCATCTTTTAGGTTGTCTTTAACAATTTTTACTATTTCGCTTTCTGCGACATGCGTTCTCATCTGATTCCTAAGCCTGACTATTTCCGAAATATATGCGTCTGCAGATTCATTAGATAACTGTCTACGTTCCATAACTTTTCTCTGAATTTCAAAATTGCTCTCGAAATTTCTAAATTTCATAATGATGTGATACTTGAAAGTAAACCAATCGCATGTTGGATATTTCATTCTGAACGACCAAAACCATGTGCTGGCTGCGCCTGTGACTAAATGATGAAAACCTTTCATAACCAAGTCATTCCTCAACGCTTCTACCGTGAGTGACTTGCGTGTCCCGTCAAATTGTAATCCCCATTTTTCCAATTGATTTGGCATCACGGATCCATAGTGGTGTTGCCTGTTTGGCGGCAAATAAAAGTTGAGAATATGTTGCGACATGTCGTTATAGAAATATGGCTGACGATTTTGTTTTTGTTTTTAATAGCAGGCAGTGGCATAGGACGAGATGTTCGTTCCCTTTGCGGTTGATTAAATGATCGCGAGTTTGGAATTATTTGATGGGGTAAACTGAGTGAATGCTGCCTTTGTTGGTTTGTCTCTGGGTTTGGTGGATATGTGACCCCAGGCCTCGATTGTTTATTTCTTCCACAGGACTATTAAGTTCCAATCACATTGATTGTCTTATCATTTGTGGTAGTCTTAATTGCATTTGTACCTCTCTCATTAGTATCACTTGTGCTGCACCGACTGATGCTTCGATGTATTGTCCGATGTTTGTGTTGTTGTCGTTTTTTCTATATCCTGATTAATTTCTTCATTTATGGGAGGGGGGTTTGCATTCTGTTGACTCATGATTCCGGCACCTATCCTAGTCAAGTTATTTACTTGTTCACTATTGAACCTACCACTTAGAATACTGTAAGCCGGTGGCGTTATAGAATCCCTCACTTCTGGAGACGAATGGGTCTGTGGTCCAAAACCTGGCGGAAATCTCAATGACATTAACGGTGTGACGGCGTTCGTGCTAATATTTGGAACGGCGGATGCACTATTGTACCTGTTACCTGTTTTATTTTGAGCAAAACGAAGATTTCTCGTATTCATTATAAACTGTTGCAGACTTAACCCCAAAAATAAATTATGAATTTCGCCTGACAAACCAAACAATCTGATTTAGGAACCTCAAAAAAATAATATATCTAACGATGAAAAAACGTGTAGGCCAAGACTATCATACGATACTTCACCAGTAGTGAACGATGTATGTAAACAATTTAATTTATAGGTAATCAGTTGATTTATGTATAAAATAATTTTCAAAAATAAGTTCGTACTCCGATTACTAATGGAGAATTGAAAACGACTTTCACTTTTTTTCTTTTTTTACCTGCCCTAATGCGCTGAAGTACAGGGAAGAAAGAAAAAATGTGGAATATAAAAAATATAGATAATATTACGTGAGCCAGCCAAAAAGGTAGTCCTTAAGTTTTTTTTGCTTACGTATTATCGCGTTCAATTCATAAGTAAATATATATATATATGTTTTTTAATTAAATTTTTTTTGTTGCTTGAAAATTCTTTTTATTTCTTATAAAAATTTTTCTTTATGTAATTTTTTTTTTGAAATTCTTATTTTTTTGTTAAAAAAAATTTGTTTTTTTTCAAATGTAATTTTTTTATTATTTAAGTTTAAAATTTGTAAACGCACTAATAATCCCAAAATTATATTTTACTTATTCAGTAAAATATTTTTTTAATAAAATACATTGAAATTGATTATTGAGGGGTTTAGCTGGATCCTATGCGCATTTCACTGTTGCTAATGCAGATCATCAGGGAACCTTTACCCAAAGTTTCTTAGAACAACTAGAGTCATTATGTTATAAACTTTCATTTAAATAAATGAGAAGCTCAACAACAAATAACAAAGTTGAAACAAGAACTCAATAATCAACATGTTTTTTATTTTCTTACTTTACCATTACTACAATGGCTGACTTTTTTTCAGCATAAAATTGTAGATATAAAGAGTATGTAAAAAGAAAATAAATGTAAATAACAACAACAGCTATTCAAGATAGAGTGTTGCCACACAAGTATTTTTTGACCGGGTGCCGTCAAATTAATAATTAGTGTTTTTATGGGAATTTTTTACAATTTAAGTTTAAAATTTGTAAACGCACTAATAATCCCAAAATTATATTTTACTTATTCAGTAAAATATTTTTTTAATAAAATACATTGAAATTGATTATTGAGGGGTTTAGCTGGATCCTATGCACATTTCACTGTTGCTAATGCAGATCATCAGGGAACCTTTACCCAAAGTTTCTTAGAACAACTAGAGTCATTATGTTATAAACTTTCATTTAAATAAATGAGAAGCTCAACAACAAATAACAAAGTTGAAACAAGAACTCAATAATCAACATGTTTTTTATTTTCTTACTTTACCATTACTACAATGGCTTTTATCTACAATTTGATGCTGAAAAAAAGTCAGCCATTGTACATATGTAGTAATGGTAAAGTAAGAAAATAAAAAACATGTTGATTATTGAGTTCTTGTTTCAACTTTGTTATTTGTTGTTGAGCTTCTCATTTATTTAAATGAAAGTTTATAACATAATGACTCTAGTTGTTCTAAGAAACTTTGGGTAAAGGTTCCCTGATGATCTGCATTAGCAACAGTGAAATGCGCATAGGATCCAGCTAAACCCCTCAATAATCAATTTCAATGTATTTTATTAAAAAAATATTTTACTGAATAGGTAAAATATAATTTTGGGATTATTAGTGCGTTTACAAATTTTAAACTTAAATTGTAAAAAATTCCCATAAAAACACTAATTATTAATTTGACGGCACCCGGTCAAAAAATACTTGTGTGGCAACACTCTATCTTGAATAGCTGTTGTTATTTACATTTATTTTCTTTTTACATACTCTTTATATCTACAATTTGATGCTGAAAAAAAGTCAGCCATTGTAGTAATGGTAAAGTAAGAAAATAAAAAACATGTTGATTATTGAGTTCTTGTTTCAACTTTGTTATTTGTTGTTGAGCTTCTCATTTATTTAAATGAAAGTTTATAACATAATGACTCTAGTTGTTCTAAGAAACTTTGGGTAAAGGTTCCCTGATGATCTGCATTAGCAACAGTGAAATGCGCATAGGATCCAGCTAAACCCCTCAATAATCAATTTCAATGTATTTTATTAAAAAATATTTTACTGAATAAGTAAAATATAATTTTGGGATTATTAGTGCGTTTACAAATTTTAAACTTAAATTGTAAAAAATTCCCATAAAAACACTAATTATTAATTTGACGGCACCCGGTCAAAAAATACTTGTGTGGCAACACTCTATCTTGAATATCTGTTGTTGTTATTTACATTTATTTTCTTTTTACATACTCTTTATATCTACAATTTGATGCTGAAAAAAAGTCAGCCATTGTAGTAATGGTAAAGTAAGAAAATAAAAAACATGTTGATTATTGAGTTCTTGTTTCAACTTTGTTATTTGTTGTTGAGCTTCTCATTTATTTAAATGAAAGTTTATAACATAATGACTCTAGTTGTTCTAAGAAACTTTGGGTAAAGGTTCCCTGATGATCTGCATTAGCAACAGTGAAATGCGCATAGGATCCAGCTAAACCCCTCAATAATCAATTTCAATGTATTTTATTAAAAAAATATTTTACTGAATAAGTAAAATATAATTTTGGGATTATTAGTGCGTTTACAAATTTTAAACTTAAATTGTAAAAAATTCCCATAAAAACACTAATTATTAATTTGACGGCACCCGGTAAAAAAATACTTGTGTGGCAACACTCTATCTTGAATAGCTGTTGTTGTTATTTACATTTATTTTCTTTTTACATACTCTTTATATCTACAATTTGATGCTGAAAAAAAGTCAGCCATTGTACATATGTAGTAATGGTAAAGTAAGAAAATAAAAAACATGTTGATTATTGAGTTCTTGTTTCAACTTTGTTATTTGTTGTTGAGCTTCTCATTTATTTAAATGAAAGTTTATAACATAATGACTCTAGTTGTTCTAAGAAACTTTGGGTAAAGGTTCCCTGATGATCTGCATTAGCAACAGTGAAATGCGCATAGGATCCAGCTAAACCCCTCAATAATCAATTTCAATGTATTTTATTAAAAAAATATTTTACTGAATAAGTAAAATATAATTTTGTGACTATTAGTGCGTTTACAAATTTTAAATTTAAATTGTAAAAAATTCCCATAAAAACACTAATTATTAATTTTTTTATACTTTTTATTGTTTTTTATTTAATTTAATTTTTTTTTATTTTTTTATTTTTATTTTTACTTTTTTATGTATATGTATATATATATGTTCTGACTTACTCTATTGTAATAAAATAAAGCAAGACTTAACGGTGTTTAAATTCTTGATCCTGTGGCTAAAATTTCTTCAGATCAGACAGCACGAGCTTAGTTCTAATACAACTTAGAACGCAACCCCGATATTGTTAGATCATGAATGGTAAAAAAATTAAACCGACTTAATTTTACAACAGATCTATGGCCGGTTTAACCCCAAGCCACAGAGGATATACAGAGATGTCACGAGACGGAAGATAATTTGTGTTTTCAGAGGTCTCGTTCTCGCAGTCACTGCGCATTCTTTAACCTTCTTTCGTGATTGCATTTTTTAGCTTAATTTCATTTTACGCTTTGTAACCTCATTCGCTTCGCGATTTTTGCTAATAAATGGTAAAAGTTTATATTTTTAAATGAAAATGCTTCAAATAAGATATGCAATCATTTTAAAACATTTTTTAATTGCTTTTTTAATAGTAATAAGCTATTTGGCACTTTGTTTTTTGATTCAACACAACAAATTCTTTCATTTAATTTTGTAAAATTGTGTACTTCGTTTACTTGTTCAAATGTATTTTCAGTTTATGCTTTGTGATCTCATTTGCTGTGTGATTTTTGTAAACAAAAGGTAAAAATTAAAATTGTTCAATGAAAATGCTTAAAGTTAAATCAGTAATCATTTGTAAACAAATTTAAATCACTTTTTAATACCATTAATCTATTTCACATTATGTTTTTTTAATTCAATTCAACAAATTCTTTAATTTAATTTTGTAAATGTGTATGTATGTATGTATGTATGTACACGTGTTCGTTTCACAAAGTACATATTTTCTCTTGTTTGTTTTGATTATTTTGTTAACATCTTAATAACAAATATACTACAGTTGTCCCTTTCTCGCAGTGACTGCACCACAAATGATTTTAGCTTTTTGCATACGTCAGTTATTACAACTCTGGTCTACTTTGTGCCCAAGCGTCAAAGATGAAATTGTTGAGTGAAATAGCTAGCGTCACACTAGACTGAAACGGAAATATTTTGCCTTGTCGCCTCTCCTCCAAAACAAGAACAAATGATCTCCTAGCTATATAGCCTACCGGATCATGACCCTCGTCTGAAATCAGATTGATTAAAGAAACCTGCAGGTGATACCTGCAGACAGCACCGCTACTCAGGCATGGCACTTTATCTACCTTCCAGGACATGCGATAATTGCAAGCATGGTACACCCTGTACCTTCCAGGACACACATAACCTTCAATTGTTATACATACGCTGCTAAAAAAAAATTCTTGCCCCACGTTGGGCTCCATTTTATTTTGTAATGATAATGTTTTGTTTACCTTTCGGCATTTTGACGGAAATGGCACTTTGGTCTTACTGCGGCTTTTAGCTCGCCGGAAATGGGGGAGTTCTTTTCCGTACACACCATTACTTTGCTCGTGCTATGGTAAACAAAATTTGGGATAGCAAAAAGAAAGTATTCATAATATAAAAAGACAAGAAATCATGCCCCGCAATGGAAATGCGATGACACTGTTATTACGGGCCGACATGTGACGCACGATTTCACCCTACACTAACACGCCAGGACCATGGAACTAGGTCTTAATAGTTCCGAACAGGTAACCCATCCCTTATGACTTTTCCGTCATCCTTGGCATTATTAGGACCTGCACCCTTTTATTTTAATAATGCCCCTAAATTACTTTACTTGCCGCAAGGCTTTACTTTATTTCATTACAATCGAGTTTAGGTTTAGAAATTAAACAACAAATTTATTCATCTCACAAATGTTTTTTGTAGATATGTAGATATTTGGTGCGCAAATACATTCCCGTTTTATGTGGTATAAATATTTTCTACTTTTATTTTTTTAATTACGTTATCGCATAATCGAATATGTTTACTTCTTGTTTATTTACTTTTCAAATTTTTATTATATATATATATATGTATATATATATATATATATATATATATATATATATATATATATATTTATTTTATTTATTTATTGAACATATTAATGCAAAGTAAATTTGCATAATATGATGTTGCACAAATATGGGCGGAGTAACGTAGACCATATGCCCAAGATGGTATTAACAGTATTTTATAAGGTTTTGTGACTGACTGTACACGACCTATGCCTTCACATAGGAAGTAGGCAACGTGGTTGTTAAAGAAATTCCACAAAAAACCGCAAGATTATACGGTTATCCGTGGCAGATCAGTCAACCAGTGCGAGCGAGACGAAAAACTCTCGAAGGCCAAACAACACACAAAAGCATGACCGCACTTAAGAAATAATTACGATTACGCGAGAGATGTTCCCCGACCCAGAGCTGCTTAACGACTGATATATATATATTTATATATATATTTATCTACGTCAGAGCCACAAAAGTGTTCAGTGGTTTTAACTGTAATTACTCTAGTTTAGTTTCTTTTTATACCCTTTACCAAAAAATTGTTAAAAGGGTATATATAGGTTTGTCATTCGGTTTGTAATTTCTATAATATTAATAAGCGACACATAAAGTATATATATTCTGGATCCTTATGCATAGGGAAGACGAACAAGCGATGTCCGTCTGTCTGTACGTGAAATCGGTTTTCCCAAGCTCCCAGAACAGCTAGAGACTTCGTTCTTGGACTGGTGTGTCATAGATTTTCCGAAAAATTTTGGTATTGAAAATCAGCAATATCGGGCAGACGGTTTCAGAGCTAGAAAACTCAAACTGTATTTTCCCATAGAAAATAACTACCGAAACCAGTTTTTATTACTTTTTTATTAAATTAACTTATTTTATACTTCGGTATGAATAAAATTGGTATTTATAACTAGAAAAAAAATTTAAATTTAACAAATTAAAAAAACGTTTCCAGGGTTGGACAACTTTAACTTTTTTTCTAATAATTAAACATATTTCATGTTTTAGGAAGAAGGCTATTTTCTCAGGAACGGTAAGAGCTACGGGTCTGAAATTTGGAGAGTGTATGTAGAAGTTTGGTCGCTACAACAAAAAAATATATAAAAGCTAAAAATTAAAGGGTGTTCCAAAATGAGCGACGAAAACTTTTAAAATCCCATGTAATATACATACAATTGTATGTACATATGTATATTGACACTTGAAATTTGTAAAATTAGTGTATTTTTATATAGGCTACAACAATTAAAACTAAAATTAAAAAAAATTAAGTTAAAGGGTGGTCCATCAGTTAATGAAATTTTGACTATGTAATTTTGACAAATTGCTATATCTTGGAAACTGTAAGAGTAAAACTCTTGAAATTTTCAAAAACAGTCAAACTAAAAAATCCGAAAATTATAAAATAGCCAAAAATTTAAAAAAATCGCCAAAACGAAAAAAATCACTAAAATGCAAAAAAATCGCTAAAATTAAAATAAAACGCCAAAAACCGAAAAAAATCGCCAAAACGAGAAAAACGTGTCAAAACTAAAAAAAATTTCCCACAATGTAAAAAAAACGCCAAAAACCGCGAAAATCGCCAGAACCATATAAATGCTTATGTGAACAAAAATTGCCAAAAATTAAAAACAATTGCCTAAATGAAAAAAAAAATCGCCAAAATCCAAAAAAAATCCCCAAAACCAAAATAAATCGCAAAAACGAAAATAAATCGCCAAAACGAAAATAAATCGCCAAAATAAAAAAAACGCCAAAACCCAAAAAAAATCGCTAAAACAAAAAAAATTGCCTTAATGAAAAAAATCGCCTTAACGAAAATAAATCGCCAAAATTAAAAAAACGTTAAAACCCGAAAAAAAACACCAAAACAAAAAAAAATTGCCCACATGAAAAAAAATCGCCAGAAATTAAAAAAATCGCTTAAATTAAAAAAAATCGCCAAAACTACAAAAATCGCCAAAAACCGAAAAAATTGCCTATATGAAAAAAATCGCCAAAAAATAAAAAAATTGCCTAAATGAAAAAAAATTGTCAAAATCAAAAAAATTGCCAGAACGAAAAAAAATCGACAAAATTAAAAAAAAGTCAAAAACCGAAAAAAATCGCCAAAACGAGAAAAAAGTGTCAAAAAAAATGCCACAAAAAAATAAAGAAATTAAATAAATAAAAAATAAAAAAATCGCCTTAATGAAAAAAAATCGTCAAAATTAAAAAAATCCCCAAAAACCGAAAAAAATAGCCAAAACCAAAAAAATTTTTCATAATCGAAAGAATTGCCAGAACGAAATAAAATCGCCAAAATTAAAAAAAAACGCCAAAAACCGAAAGCAATCTCCAAAACGAGAAAAAAATTGTCAAAACTAAAAAAATTCCCACAAAAAAAAAAAAAAAAAATAAAATAAATAAAAACAAAAAAATTGCCAGAACGAAACAAAATCGCCAAAATTAAATAAACGCCAAAAACCGAACAAATCGCTAAAACCAAAAAAAATTGCCTTTAGGAAAAAAATTGCCATAACTAAAAAAATCAGCAAAATAAAATAAATCCCCAAAATTTAAAAAGCACCAAATTAAACATAATGCCAAAAACCTAAAAATTGCACTAGAGAAAAAAGTATGCATTTTTTCACAAAATTAATATGTACCTACATATCTCTGTGCTTATGTATGTATCTCTATACTACACAAACGCGCTTTTGGTATATTCGGCACAGCCGAATATATATAGCACTCTTACTTGTTTTTATTCGCTTTTCATTTATAAATGAATTAATTAATTAATTACTTTTATTGTTATCCAATGGATTTCTAATTGTATGAAGGTGTAGAAAAATAAAATAGATTCAAATCGAATATAAATTATTTGCTGGGTTTTGTATGAGTTTCAAAGCCTACCAAACTTATTTTGTCTTTGTGATTTTCAAAAATATTATTATTCTATGAATTCTCATATAGTTTTTGAAAGTCTGTGCATAAAGTAAGAGGTTTGTGACTGTTCAAAATTTGTGGTTGAAGTCTACTGATGATTTGGTTTAAGCGCCAATGAAATACGTATATAGAAAAAGCTGAACCACAATATGTCGAATAATAAACTTCTTAAATGTTAAATTTTAGATTTTATTTTTCATTTTGCCTTGTAATTACTTTTATTGTTATCCAATGGATTTCTAATTGTATGAAGGTGTAGAAAAATAAAATAGATTCAAATCGAATATAAATTATTTGCTGGGTTTTGTATGAGTTTCAAAGCCTACCAAACTTATTTTGTCTTTGTGATTTTCAAAAATATTATTATTCTATGAATTCTCATATAGTTTTTGAAAGTCTGTGCATAAAGTAAGAGGTTTGTGACTGTTCAAAATTTGTGGTTGAAGTCTACTGATGATTTGGTTTAAGCGCCAATGAAATACGTATATAGACCAAGCTAAACCACAAGCAAATAAATTTCAAATTAAAATATAATTATGACAATATGTCGAATAATAAACTTCTTAAATGTTAAATTTTAGATTTTATTTTTCATTTTGCCTTGTAATTACTTTTATTGTTATCCAATGGATTTCTAATTGTATGAAGGTGTAGAAAAATAAAATAGATTCATATCGAATATAAATTATTTGCTGGGTTTTGTATGAGTTTCAAAGCCTACTAAACTTATTTTGTCTTTGTGATTTTCAAAAATATTATTATTCTATGAATTCTCATATAGTTTTTGAAAGTCTGTGCATAAAGTAAGAGGTTTGTGACTGTTCAAAATTTGTGGTTGAAGTCTACTGATGATTTGGTTTAAGCGCCAATGAAATACGTATATAGACCAAGCTAAACCACAAGCAAATAAATTTCAAACTAATCATTACCAATAAATATACCCTTCACAATTGATTAGTCACCCTTGATGTATAAACGATTCAGTGCTGACTATAAAATTAAGGTGGTTTTTTCTATTATTTCCAGTTTTTTTTTATTATAGTATTAAATTTAAAAATAGAACAACAAGAAAAAAATTAACAATTATAATTAATAATAGAATAAAAGAAACAAAATTACAATTATTATAGTATTAAATTTAAAAATAGAACAACAAGAAAAAAATTAACAATTATAATTAATAATAGAATAAAAGAAACACAATTACAACGAAATCGCTCAAACAAATAAACATAAACGAAAATTAGCAATAAGAACATTATACGAATAAAACAAGAAAAACCAAAAGGAACTTAAAAAGAAAAAACAACTAAAACATTATTTTTTATCCTTTTTTAGGTATTTTTTTTGGTTGTTGCGGTGGTGGCTCCGTTCAACAGACTTTTTTATACTTTTTTCAAACTGCAAGGCGCCTTGATTTTGAAAAACATCTAAAATTTGAAGAATAAATATATTTAGATTAATAAATAAGAATAAATTTAATACATTTACCTCTTAGGATTTTATTTACTATGCCTAGCTTAGCTAATGCATTTTTCTCCCACCTCCCATCCCAATTATACAATAAAAGTTATTCATCCGTAAATAGAGAGCGGATGATACTGCTGACGTCCTCCGATGTCCCCTTCATTTAATGTAAATATGTCATCTGTGAAAAGGTAACAAAAATTAGTTTTAAAATATTACAGATAAGTTCGTTTTGTGTTTTACCGTTGCTTGCGCGAAATCTTCCGATTCGAGGTTCTCTTCCATTTCTTTCACACCTGCAATGGAACGCAATGGCAGCATGCTGGCTACTTGGTCCATTTTTGGGTCATGCTTTTCCCCAGTCATGCGGCACACAGACTCCTCCACATTTTTCAAACAAACTTTTGATTCTAGTAAAAGCTTTGTCTGAGCAAGTATCTCCGCCTTGGATACAATCTGGTAAACAGTTTTTTGTAGTTGTTAGAATAATAAGGAATAGGAAAAGTAAAAATTCCAAAAACTTACATTTGCCTCAACTGAATCCAAATTAACAGCGACCTGTCCTAGGTTGTTTATAATCGTCTCCTCCCCGGTGCCCAGAATACCTTGATTATTGATAATTAATTTTTGCTATGTCAAAAGAAAATTATGTGAACAAGTAATAACAAATTTAATATGTACTCACATTTTCTTCAATTTTTTCAATTCTCTCGTCAATCTTCTGAATGCGAGCACTAATATTCTTTTGGCCTTCCAAAATATCTTTTAGAATAGTCAAAATGTCTTAAATGAAAAATAACAATTGTTAATCCAATAATATGTATATAAAAACATTTTAATTTACCTTCACTTTTTAAATTATTTTTGGTCATTATACCATCTTTACGCAATTCGAAGGTTTTCTTAGGAATGGTTTGTGCTTAAAAAATAATGAAATGCATAAAAATAATATATTTTCTAAATAATATACCATATTTTTCCTTACCATTGAAGTCTTCGATAAAATCTTCACTCGTCACATCAAATAAATTTTGTGAAAGACTCATGTAGTTTTACAAAGAGACATTATTATTATAATTATAATAATAATACATAATTATTATTATTATTATTATTATTATTATTATTATTATTATTATTATTATTATTATTATTATTATTATTATTATTATTATTATTATTATTATTATTATTATTATTATTATTATTATTATTATTATTATTATTATTATTATTATTATTATTATTATTATTATTATTATTATTATTATTATTATTATTATTATTATTATTATTATTATTATTATTATTATTATTATTATTATTATTATTATTATTTTATTATTATTATTATTATTATTATTATTATTATTATTATTATTATTATTATTATTATTATTATTATTATTATTATTATTATTATTATTATTATTATTATTATTATTATTATTATTATTATTATTATTATTATTATTATTATTATTATTATTATTATTATTATTATTATTATTATTATTATTATTATAGAATTATACATTCTCAGCTGGAGCTGGAATTCACGCACCGGGTCATAGACCAAAGGTTACGCTCTGTGGGAATATAATCCAATTATATCCGTTATTCTATGGTTTCCCTCATTATGGTTGTTGCTTTAATAAGAATTGCCTTTTGCATTTCAGTGAGTATCTTCAAATCTAGGTTTAACCTGTTTATTGCACTGGTTGTTTCCTCAGGAATTGTTCCTACGGAACTTATTATTATTGGTAGTATGTTTACTTGCACCAAATTTTGTGTATTTTTGATATATTGTGCTAACGGCATGTATTTGCTTTTCTTTGTGGCTATTGTTTCCTGTATATTATTATCGTATGGTATTGCAAAATCTATTATTTGGGCTATTTTATTTTGTTTATCTATAATTATCATATCTGGTCTATTGGGTATAGTTGTTTCGGTGGGATTATTGACTAGAATTGATCTATCCCAGTAGATGGTGTAGTGGCTATTTTCTATAATTGGTTTGGGGTTATATTTATAGTAATATGTTGTTAGTTCGTTGATTTGTAGCTGTTTTATTACGTTTATATGTACTATTTTTCCAACATTGTCGTGTCTTTGCTTATAGTGGCTATGAAGTAATGTTGGACAGCTGTTAAGCAGGTGTGGGATGGTTTCCGGGCTGCCGCCGCACCTGCGGCAACTATCGTTTGCCACCGTTGGGTCGTGGATTATATATTTTCTGTAATTTTTTGTGGGTATTACTCCGTCCTGGATAGCTATTATAAGCCTTCTGTTCAGCAAATATATTACTGTATATAAGCCAGTTGTTGGTTTTCGTCTTATCTACATATGGTTGAGTTATCATATTTGGGTACTTCCCATGTAATGGCTTTGACTTCCAGTTTTGTATAAGGGTTTCTATTGTGGTCGGTTGGTTGGTAATAATGTTTTTCAGATTGAGCGGAGTAAGATTGTCATCAGAGTTTATTATGTCTCTATATAGCTGGGATATTGTTGCTTTGGTTGTGAAGTATTTTTTAAGATTATATAGTTGACGGCTGTATAGTAACTTTATGCTTATTACACCCCTGCCTCCTAATTTCCTTGGGATATTTATTCTTTCCAAAGATGCTCTTGGATGGTGATATTTATTTTGTGTTAGCGTTGTTCTGATTTTCATATCCATATTACTTAGATCTGTGTCCGACCACGAAATAATACCGAATGTGTATGTGAGCAATGGAATAGCGTAGGTGTTTATTGCTTTAACCAGATTTTGCCCATTTAGCTTACTTTTGCATATTTTATTGAGTCTGCTGACGAACTCCCTGCTGATGCCTTCTTTATGTTTTTTATGATCAATGGTGACATTCTGCAATATACCGAGATACTTATAGTGCTCGCCTTCTAAAAGTGGAGTTATTTGTTCATTTTCTGCAGTTGTGAAGTTTGGAGTTGATGCATATTTTCCTCTTGTGATGTTTTGCGTTCTGCACTTGTCTATTCCAAATTTCATTTTTATGTCAACTGAGAACATCTCAACTATTTTTTAGGAGGCTGTCCCGGTTTGGTTTTGTGCTTGCGTAAATTTTTAAGTCGTCCATATAAAAGCAGTGCGAGATTTTGTTGGTATCCGGGCCAAATTTGTATCCATATTGGCTTTGCTGAAGTAGTGTGGAGAGCGGATTTAGCGCTATACAGAAGAGCAAAGGGCTGAGAGAGTCTCCCTGATATATACCACGCTGTATTTTAATTGGTTTGGATATAATATTACTGCTTCCCAAAACGTCATTAGCTGTTTAATACAGTTTATTAGGGTATCATCGATTTTATATATTCTTAATACATCTAGGAGCCAAGAGTATGGCACTGAATCGAATGCCTTTTGATAGTCGATGAATGCTGTGTATAGGTTTCTTTTATTTCGTATAGCTTGTTTCGTTGCTATACTATCGATTACTAACTGATCCTTACAGCCTTTTGTTCCTTGACGGCATCCTTTTTGTTCTTCTGCAAGTATATTGTTGTTTTCACAGAAGTCGCTAATTGCTATGGCAATACAGGATGTGAAAATTTTATATCCTGTGTTTAGACATGTTAGTGGTCTATACTGGGAAGCAGATGTTGGATGATTAACTTTGGGCTTTAGATAAGTCACGCCTACACACATGCTTGGTGATATATGATCTGGGTGAGCTATAATATCATTAAATATGGTGACCATTTGATTGTGAAGTGACGTGAGATACTTATAGTAATAATTATGTATTTTATCACATCCTGGTTGTTTTCAGTTGTGGAGTTTTCTTATCGCTTTTTGAAGATGTCGCTGGTAATTACACTAGAAGACATTGGTGTATTAGGGGCTATGTTTTCACTTATAGCGTCGATCCATATTGGTGTTGGGTTGTGCGTCTCTTCCTTACTCCAGATTTCCTTCCAAAAATTTTCAATATCGTTAATATCAACATTATTAACCTGTGTTCTTTGATTTTTGGGTGGTTTTATCATGTTGTAAAAACGTTTTTCTTAATAATAATAATAATAATAATAATAATAATAATAATAATAATAATAATAATAATAATAATAATAATAATAATAATAATAATAATAATAATAATAATAATAATAATAATAATAATAATAATAATAATAATAATAATAATAATAATAATAATACTAATAATAATAATAATAATAATAATAAAAATAATGATAATAATATTAAAATTTACATTAATTTTACGCATTAAGAGTTTAAATGTATTTAATTTTTTACACTTCGTTAGGTTTGCACGATTGTAATTTGTTTAGTTTTTTTATAATATTTCCTGGTAAAAATTCTTTCACAAGTTCAACATTTCTTTTTATAATATAATAATTTTGTGATTGTGAAATATTATTTTCTACTATGTAGAATTCATTAAGTAAATATTTATTTCTACCGTGTAGAATTTGTTAAACTTGTGTTATTTTAATGTTCTAAATGTTTTTATTTTATATTTTTGAATTTTTAATTAAGTTTTAACATTAGAATTTGTCAATGAAACATTGTTTTTCTACTATGTAGAACTTTAGAATAGTCTAAACGTTTTATTATTTTGAAAGTTATTAAACTTATTTCACTTTAATGCTTTAACTTAAAATTCCAATATGTGTAATGTTCTTTTTATTTTTCTTAAACATGTTTGTTTAATTTCTTATCGGTGGCACAATTATTACTATATGAATTCTTTTAATGAATGAACAGAGCATGTACCAAATATACCAAATCGTAAAAGAACAAGTATATTTAATATTAATTTCTTTGATGTTTTAATTGAACTGTTATTTAGATTGACAAAAAAAAGAAAAATGTAAACGAAGAAGAGATTAAATTCAATATTAACTTTTTATTTTGATATGTTGTAACTGAACTGTTAGTTCACTTGACAACATAACACGAAAATGTAAAAAGAAGAGACCACATTGAGAGACAATTTCATTTAAATTTTTTGCTATTTTTTATTTAACTGTTGTTATTTACCAAAATTAAATCAAAATGTGTTCTCAAGAAAGAGAAAAAAAATTCATACAGTAAATTTAAAAAAATCCAACAAGTTAACAAATACGTTGACTTACACACTGCGTGCATTCGCCGGATCTTGGCATGCGCACTACCGTGCGCCTATTTAAATACAGAAACGTTACTTATGAGTATGAAACTTTATTAATTTTATTTCATTAGAGAAATATCTAAAAAATACTAGTATCGTTGGCACAATCTACAGAGTTTGCATAGAAATACCTGTTACGTGAAAGAAGAGTTATGCAGCACAGTATCAGTTTATTAGGCTAAATCCAATAAAAATATGCTAAGTTATCATCTCTACTGCAAGGACAATGGACGAGACAGTATTATTCTACAACAGAACGAAATGCACAGTAGATTTCTTAGACTAAATTTTTTTAATAAGTGTTTTATTTATTGTATCTTCAAAAACGAACTAACAATAAGTATTAAAATCTTAAATCCAAAAATATAATTATTAGGCCCGACCAGTATCGGACATAAATAAATAATGCATAAGTAGTGAAAATCAAGAGCGAAAAAGTATTTTCAAGCAGTCCCATCTGGAATGTTGAGTATAAGAGCCCGTGTGTCACTCTTTTTAAAGCGGATGTGTCCAGTAAAATTCAAGATGTTAGGAGCAAGGGGATTAGGATGTGATTCCAGTTTAGTTAAGTATTTGCTTGCGTATCTTGCAATTTCTTCAGTCACTAGTGGCATATTTAAATCACGATGTAAATTTGAATTTTTAATGAACCATGGAGCAGATGTTATTAACCTTAAAATTTTGTTTTGTCTTCGTTGGATTTTCTCAACATTTAAAACTGAAGCAGTGCCCCATAACTGAACTCTGTAGCACCATATTGCGTTCAAAAGCGACTTTTATAGTAAAAGTTTGCAGTCTAGGCTAAGTGTTGAATTTCTGCCAATCAACCAATGTATTTGAGATAACTTAAGATTCATTTCAATTAGATTAGAGTCAATATGATTTTTCCATGTAAGCCTTATATCAAGGTGTATACCAAGGAATTTTACTTGTGAATGTTGAGGGATATTTTGATTGTTAATACGAATGACACAACAAGTATCTTTTCTTCACTTTTGTTCATTTATTTTGATTCTCCATAAGTTCAACCACATTTCCAGCTGAGTAATATATTCCTGTAGATTTCATGATGAATCATAAGGGCTTTCGTGCATACTCATACAGGCTGTATCATCGGCAAATGTAGAGGTGTGGATATTATTGCTCACAGGCATGTCACAAGTATATATTAAATACAAGACTGGACCCAGAATACTACCTTGAGGCACACCCAAAAATATTGATTCGGGCACAGTAATGAAGTCTTCTTCGATAACAATAAACTTCCTACCAATAATATAACTTTCCAAAAGTTTTTGCATGCTTATTGACAGATATGTCTTCAATTTTAAAAATAGTCCTTCGACAACAAATAATACACGAGAATTAGAAATTAAAGGGTGCTCCAAAACGAGCGACGAAAAATTTTAAAATCTCATGTAATATACATACAATTGTATGTACATATGTGTATTGACACTTGAAATTTGTAAAATTAGTGTATTTTTATATAGAGTACAACAATAAACATTAAAATATTAAAAAATTTAAATTAAAGGGTGGTCCATCAGTTAATGCAATTTTGACTATGTAAATTTGACAAATTGCTATATCTTGGAGACCGTAAGAGGTAAACTCTTGAAATTTTCAGAAACGGTAAAACTAAAAAATCCGAAAATTATTAAATCGCCAAACCGAAAAAAATCGCCAGAACCTGAAAAAAATCGCCAAAAATTTAAAAAAAATCGCCAAATCGACAAAAATCGACAAAATTAAGAACAAAATTTTAGCACTAAAATAAATCGCCAAATTCGAAAAAATCGTTTAAATGAAAAAAAATTGCCCATATGAAAAAAACGCCAAAAACCGAACAAAATCGCCAAAACGCGAAAAATGCGGCAAAACCAAAATAATTGTTTATGTGAAAAAAAATCGCCAAAATTAAAAAAAAAATCGCAAATATTAAAAAAAATCGCCAAATTTAAAAAAAAATCGCCAAAACGAAAAAAATCGCCAAAATTTAAAATAAACGCCAAAAACCGAAAAAAATCCTCAAAACGAAAACAAGTGCCAAAACTAAACAAAATCGCCAAAACAAAAAAAACCTATATGAAAAAACGCCAAAATTAACAAAAATCGCCAAAATAAAAAAAAAACTCCAAAATAATAAAAATTGCCAAAATTAAAAAAACTTTAAAAAGCAAAAAAAAAATCGCCAAAACGAGACAAACGTGTCAAAACTAAAAATAAATTTCCACAATGACAAAAAAAACCTCTTGAAATTTTCAAAAACGGTCAAACTAAAAAATCCGATATTGGCGATTTTTTTTCATTTAGGCAATTTTTTTTTAATTTTTGGCGATGTTTGTTCATATAAGCATTTATGTTTGTTTTGGCTATTTTTGCGGTTTTTAGCGTTTTTTTTTTGTCATTGTGGAAATTTATTTTTAGTTTTGACACGTTTTTCTCGTTTTGGCGATTTTTTTTTTGGTTTTTAAAGTTTTTTTAATTTTGGCAATTTTTATTATTTTGGAGTTTTTTTTTTATTTTGGCGATTTTTTTATTTTGGCGATTTTTGTTAATTTTGGCATTTTTTCATATAGTTTTTTTTTTGTTTTGGCGATTTTGTTTAGTTTTGGCACTTTTTTTCGTTTTGAGGATTTTTTTCGGTTTTTGGCGTTTATTTTAAATTTTGGCGATTTTTTTCGTTTTGGCGATTTTTTTTTTAAATTTGGCGATTTTTTTTAATTTTTGCGATTTTTTTTAATTTTGGCGATTTTTTTTCACATAAACAATTATATTGGTTTTGACGCATTTTTCGCGTTTTGGCGATTTTGTTCGGTTTTTGGCGTTTTTTTTCATATAGGCAATTTTTTTTCCTTTAAACGATTTTTTCGAATTTGGCGATTTATTTTAGTGCTAAAATTTTGTTTTTAATTTTGTCGATTTTTTTCGATTTGGCGATTTTTTTTTAAATTTTTGGCGATTTTTTTCAGGTTCTGGCGATTTTTTTCGGTTTGGCGATTTAATAATTTTTGGATTTTTTAGTTTTACCGTTTCTGAAAATTTCAAGAGTTTACCTCTTACGGTCTCCAAGATATAACAATTTGTCAAATTTACATAGTCAAAATTGCATTAACTGATGGACCACCCTTTAATTTAAATTTTTAATATTTTAATGTTTATTGTTGTACTCTATATAAAAATACACTAATTTTACAAATTTCAAGTGTCAATACACATATGTACATATAATTGTATGTATATTACATGAGATTTTAAAATTTTTCGTCGCTCGTTTTGGAGCACCCATTAATGTCTAATTCTCGTGTATTTGTTGTTGTCGAAGGACTATTTTTAAAATTGAAGACATATCTGTCAATAAGCATGCAAAAACTTTTGGAAAGTTATATTATTGGTAGGAAGTTTATTGTTATCGAAGAAGACTTCATTACTGTGCCCGAATCAATATCTTTGGGTGTGCCTCAAGGTAGTATTCTGGGTCCAGTCTTGTATTTAATATATACTTGTGACATGCCTGTGAGCAATAATATCCACACCTCTACATTTGCCGATGATACAGCATGTATGAGTATGCACGAAAGCCCTTATGATTCATCCCGAAATCTACAGGAATATATTACTCAACTGGAAATGTGGTTGAACTTATGGAGAATCAAAATAAATTAACAAAAGTGAAGAAAAGATACTTGTTGTGTCATTCGAATTAACAATCAAAATATCCCTCAACATTTACAAGTAAAATTCCTTGGTATACACCTTGATATAAGGCTTACATGGAAAAATCATATTGACTCTAATCTAATTGAAACGAATCTTAAGTTATCTCAAATACATTGGTTGATTGGCAGAAATTCAACACTTAGCCTAGACTGCAAACTTTTACTATAAAAGTCGCTTTTGAAGCCAATATGGTGCTACAGAATTCAGTTATGTTATTATAATTCAGTTAAAACAAACATAAATGCTTATATGAACAAACATCGCCAAAAATTAAAAAAAAATTGCCTAAATGAAAAAAAATCGCCAATATCGGATTTTTTAGTTTGGCCGTTTTTGAAAATTTCAAGAGTTTAACTCTTACGGTTTCCAAGATATAGCAAGTTGCCAAAATTACATAGTCAAAATTGCATTAACTGATGGACCACCCTTTAATTTAAATGTTTTTAATTTTAGTGTTAATTGTTGTAACCTTTATAAAAATACACTAATTTTACAAATTTCAAGTGTCAATATACATATGTACATTTGTACATACAATTGTATGTATATTACATGGGATTTTAAAATTTTTCGTTGCTCTTTTGGAGCATCCTTTAATTTTTAATTGTCATGTATTTGTTGTTGTAGCGATCAAAGTTCTACATACTCTGTTCAAATTTCAGACCCGTAGCTCTTACCGTTCCTGAGAAAATAGCCTTATTCCTAAAACATGAAATATGTTTAATTATTAGGAAAAAAGTTAAAGTTTTTCAACCCTGGAAACGTTTTTTTAATTTTTTAAATTATTAAACTTTTTTTTTAATTATAAATACCAATTTTATTCATACCGAAGTATAAAATAAGTTAATTTAATAAAAAAGTAATAAAAACTTGTTTTCGGTAGTTATTTTCTATGGGAAAATAGAGTTTGAGTTTTCCAGCTCTGAAACCGTTAGCCCGATTTTGCTGATTTTCAATACCAAAATTTTTCGGAAAATTTCTGACACACCAGTCCAAGAACGAAGTCTCTAGCTGTTCTTATTGCAATATGAGGCAAGTTTATCAGCATCTTGCAACTGATTCCATCAATACCTGGAGCTTTTTTCGGATTAAGCTCAGCAATTAGTTTTTGAACATCACGCATCTGAAACTTTATGGGTCGAGGGGGTAGAGCAACAACACTCGGCAAATCAGCAACACCGATACATGTGTTTGGTGTAAATACGGATTTTAAATGATCAGCAAATATGTTACCTTTTTCAGTGTCGCTCCTTGCCCAACCTCCAGTAGATGTGCTCAA